>CM062818.1:2030406382-2031006382 GCA_031772625.1 Pinus tabuliformis | reverse complement strand
ATTTTCTTTATTCATGCTCATTATTTTATGGTACTGATATGCAAGAATAATTCAAAAGATCAAATAAGGAAGATTTGGTAAATTGCTTGATAATACTGATTCACCCCCCCTCTCAGTATTATTTCCAACAATGGTTACCTCCCACTTCTTCCTGCTTTCAACCTGCATTGCTTCTTCATAACATTCAAGTTCACCAGAATCAGTCAACAATAAATAATATAATGAAGGAGAGTATCGTTCAGGGGGTCTACTTATCCTGGTAGATATTCTAACACCACTTTCAGGGGTTTGGGGTGCCTATTGCTGTTGTGGTTGTTGTTGTTGTTGTGGTTGTTGATTATTATTATTTTCAGGCAACTTTACTTTTTTCAGTGATTTTATCAAGAACTTCGTATTCCTTGTTTTCTTTTTCCTGTTTCTTTTCCTGCAACTGATTCTTATACAAGACCTTTTCATTGAATATTACATCCTGCTCCTAATAATTTTGTGATTTTCGTAATCATATAAGCGATAACCAAAATCATTAACACCATATCCAATAAAGGTACATTTCTTTGACTTTACCTCAATCTTTGTTCTATTTTCTTTATCAATATGGACAAAGGCCTCACAAGCAAAAGGCTTTAAAAAAAAGTAGTTTACCTTTTTACCTGTCCATGCTTCCTCAGGAACACCACCATCCAAGGAACTTGAAGGCCCTCTGTTTATTAGATAAATAGGAGTATCTACAACATCTACCCAAAATTGTAAAGGCAATCCTGCATGCAATCTCATGCACCTTGCACGCTCCATGATTGTTTTGTTCATCCTTTCTGTGATCTGGATCTTGGAGGGAGGCCCCCAAGATCTAAAAAATTGAAATGGATCTTGGGGGGACAGACCCCCAAGATCTGAAAACTTGAATTGCCAGAAGAAAAAAAAGAGAGGAGAATGCCCAATAAACAAAACCACAAAGAAACTTTTTATTAAAACCTATAATAACTATAAAGGATACATTGTGGCGGACAATCTGTTCTTTTACAAAATGTGACTTGTTACTTATAGTATTTTTCAGTTACAATACCACGAGTCAATTCCATGGGTGAATGAATACTATGGGTGGATTTTACAATACCACGGGTGGATGCCATTTACAATACCATGGGTAAATTACATGGGTCGATGAATAATATGGGTGGATGAGTACCATGGGTTGATGCCATTTTCCATTCGGATCATTCCTCCCTCCTTAAGAAGTAATGGTCCCCATTGCGTAAAGTTCCCTCCTGCGAAGCCCTTGTTGAATATGAAGAGCCACTGAAGATAAGGGTTTTATGTGGTTAACCCATAACCATGATAAACGAAGATTCAAGGATAGAGATACCCTGTAATGCTTGTGACCAACTGTGATGATGACAGTGTGCGGCCTAGCAAATGGACCTCAATGAAGTGTGGGTTTGTGGATGAACCATAACCATGACAAATGAAGATCTGAGGATAGAGATACCCTGTAATGCTGGTGACCAACTGTGATGCTAACAATGTGTGGCCTAGCAAATGATGACAAGGATTTTGTGTGGTTGACCCATAACCATGATGTTGGTTGTTGATGAAGTAGCAGGTGCCTACATAGCCTGGGGTGGGAGGGAACATCTCCAAATAACCTAAGCCGAATTCTGCTATGTTGAAACTGATGAATGTGAAGCAGGTGCCTACTAAAGTGGGGCGGGAGGGCACGTCTCCAATGGGAACCCACTCCGAATGCTGTTCCAGAATTAAAATGGGCATAACTCAGTCAATATAACTCAGAATATTTATTATAACCTGTTTTTGGAAGCAGAAGGACCATTTTGCATCTTCCCATCTGATGGAAATCCTTATCTAGATACTATAGAATCTCATATTCGTGCTGCAACAGTGTTGCCGTCATAAAAGTTCTGAAAAAATAGCTGATTTTAAATCAGCGATATCTCCCACATCCGAACTCTGATTAGACCCATTTTTTTTTTTGAAATTGGGTGATTTTTCAAGAGGAGCTCAGATCTACAATCCGTTTTTTGAAATTCTGCACCAAAACTTCAAAAAATGATAGGAGAGTCGCCATCCACCACTTGTCGTCAGAAAAAGTTCTACAACATAGCTGATTTTAAATCAACGATATCTCCCTCATCTGGAGTCTGATTCGGCTATTTTTTTTTTTGAATTTTGGCATTTTTTCATAAGAAATCCAGATTTGGTATTTGATTTTGTAAATTTTGTACCAAATGTTTCATATTTGATCAGCAAACTCGCCACCCAAAAAGATTTCTGCAAAAAAATGAAGAAAGAAAAATTCTTCCCGCTTGGCCCAAGAAAATGCTTTGTGGAGGATGTAGCATATGTCTGAAGTTTGTTGAATATTGCTGCAAAATTTGACACTAAAATATGCATCAAACCCTCATTCCCATGGAATCATAACCTGCTCTGATACCACTGATCCGGATCTTGGAGGGAGGCCCCCAAGATTTAAAAAATTGAAATGGATCTTGGGGGGAGAGACCCCCAAGATCTGAAAACTTGAATTGCCAGAAGAAAAAAAAGAAAAAATAGGAGAAAGCCCAATAAACAAAACCACAAAGAAACTTTTTATTAAAACCGATAATAACTATAAAGGCTACATTGTGGCGGACAATCTGTCCTTTTACAAAATGTGACTTGTTACTTATAGTATTTTTCAGTTACAATACCACGGGTCAATTCCATGGGTGAATGAATACCATGGGTGGATTTTACAATACCATGGTCAGATTCCATTTACAATACCATGGGTCAATGAATAATATGGGTGGATGAGTACCATGGGTTGATGCCATTTTCCATTCGGATCATTCTGACGCACCATTTTCTTGTGGTGTTCTTGGAACTGTCTTCTCTCTGCGAATTCCATGCTCTGAACAGTATCTATCAAAATCTTTGCTGCAATATTCACCTCCATTGTCTGATCTGAGACACTTTAATTTATTTCCTGTCTCAATCTCAACCAAAGCTTTCCATTTCTTGAAAGTATCAAATACATCAGATTTATTCTTAATACAATAAATCCAAGTTTTTCTAGTTGCATCATCAATAAAAGTAACATAATAACGAGAGCGACCAAGAGATGATACTTGAGCAGGTCCTCATACATCTGTATGCACAAGCTCTAATTTTTCGCTCTTCTTTTCTTTCCCAACTCTAATAAATCTGACTTTCTTCTATTTTCCATAAATGCTATTCTCACAAAAGTCCAAATCAACATTCTTCAAACCCAGCAACAAATTCCTTGAGTGAAGAATCTTCATCCCCTTTTCACTGATGTGTCTGAGCCTATGACGCCATAATGTTGCATCTGCTCCTTTGGAAGTTAAATCATTAACAGAGTTAGAAATACCATTGCATAAATACAATGTACCAACCTTTTCACCTTTTGCTATTACCAGTTCTCCTTTGGTAACCTTCCAAGCTTTATCTATGAAAGTTGTCACACAACCTTCACCGCCTAACTGCCCTGTTGAAATCAGATTTTTCTTTAGATCTGGAACATGCCTTACCTCCTTTAGTAGCCATTGGTTTCCATTCTGCTGTTTTACAAGAACCTTACCCATTCCAACAATTTTACAAGGTTTATCATCACCCAAACGAACTTGTCCAAAATCTCCTTGAACATAGTCATGAAAGTATTTCTTATCAGGTGTGGCATGGAATGAGGCCCCTGAATCTACCACCTAGGAATCAATAATATTTTCAAAAGAAAGAATCAAAGAATCTTGTAACACCTCACCTGTCACATTTGCTTCATGATTGATTTCTTTCTGTGCATCTCCTTCTTTTCCCTTCCGAGATCTACAGTCTTTCTTTAGGTGTCCTTTCTTTCCGCATTTCCAGCATACTATCCCCGATCTCGACTTGGATCTTCCTTTCCTTGATTTACTGTGATATCTTGAGCTCTTTCCTCTTTCCATTTTTCTTCCCCTAGACTCTGCACTCAAATCATTACCTGATGTCTCACCAGAGCTTTTCCGTCGCATTTCCTTGCTAAGGATAGCACCGACAACATCATCAAACTTTAAAGTACTAGATCTAGAAATAGAGTTGCTAATGGCCATTACTAAACCATTCCAACTTTCTGGTAATGATCACAAGAATAACAGAGCTCTAACTTCATCATCGAAGTTTACCCCTGCAGAACGTAACTGACTTGTAACAATATTAAAATTATTTAAATGGTTTGCAACATATCCACCTTCCGACATCTTCATATTAAATAACTGTTTCATAAGAAATACCTTGTTTGAGGCCGAGGGTTTTTCATATAGTTTCTCCAATGCCTTAATCAAACCCTCTGTCATTGTTTCCTTCGAAATGTTGAAGGTAACCAACGCTGTGAGGCACAACCATACTATTCCTAGTGCCTTTCTATCGACAAGTTTCCATTTTTCATCTATCATACCCGTCGGCATCTTTGTTTTTCCACCCAATGGTAGGTACAGATCTTTCTAATACATATAATCTTCCATCTGCATCTTCCACAACGAGAAGTTTTGGCCGTTGAATTTCTCGACCCTAAACTTACCATCTTCCGGCATTGCTCCCACTTTAACGAGGAACCCTTCTTTCCTGCGAGTTTATCGGCCAAATAGACCTTCGGCTCTAATACCAGATGTAAAGAAATTTAATGCATAACATAAATAATTACTAAGAGGAATAAATAACCAGCAACAACCATAAATAGATAAACACAAATGGTTAATCTGAAAACCCCAAATTTGGGGAAAAACTCAACCTAATAGCATCTTATTTGCATTGGCCAAAACCCTAGCCAATCCGACCAAGTGAGCCTTCACCACTCACCTCCAGGTCTTGCATTACAATGAAGTCCTTCCAGCCTTTTATAAGCTCCATTACATATAATACCACAGGCAGAATACTATGGCTGCACAATACCATGTGCCCCAAAACCATCACTGTTTAACTTGGTCAACTTTGACTCTATCCCGAGTCAAGTTTATCTAACATTCGTGATATCAGCATTATCCAGTACCCATTTGACCATGTCCATATATGGAAGAATTTTGGGCCTAGCTGCTATCTGGTGCAGAAATGAACATGCTAGTTTTGTAATAGACGCCTTAGAACACCCGTGTGAGCCTGCAGTGGCTGTAACCTCCATTACCTTGGGATTTTCTTCCTCGAGTAGACTGTACATGCCTTCCCAAGTAGTAATAACAACATCTTTGTTACAAGTGGTGTCCGTGTATAAGGGCATCATTTCTTTATCTTCAGAACTCGGAGCTTTACCCTTCTTTCCCATAATATTCTGAACACTACTATGTATACTTCTTTGCTCTTTGC
This sequence comes from Pinus tabuliformis, assembly GCA_031772625.1. Taxonomy (NCBI): domain Eukaryota; kingdom Viridiplantae; phylum Streptophyta; class Pinopsida; order Pinales; family Pinaceae; genus Pinus; species Pinus tabuliformis. Next base: position 2,031,001,033 of record CM062818.1, on the reverse strand, counting down.
TCCTGAAGTTTACAAATGAGGTGAGAATAATGATAAGAAAAAGGTGATGGGAAAACTTTAAATGCCGAAAACATATAAAATATACCATCTTACATGAAATGGCTCTTCGATTAGATCAAAACCATATTTCATTAATGATTTCCAACTAACTCATTGATTAACATTAACGCGCATAACTGGGCATCTGTTTATGGAAAAAGCTTTTTCAAACAATGAGCCCTGAAGATCTGCGATAAGGCGATTTTGCAATTTTCTTCGCAATATCACAAATCTATTGCGTGTGGTAATCATCCATTAATGTGTTTTCTGCGAAATGCAATTTGTGACATGTGCCATCGCATATCGGCGGTTTGAGGCATTTCAGCTTAAGTAATGGTTGAGGCATGCGATGCGATGAGGATCTTTTGATGTGTGATTTCACATCACGATTTCGCAATCTTAGATATTCCGCTTGTAAGAAGGCATTCATTACTTTTTTGCAATACGACACTTTTTAAGGAATTATTTTATTCTAACTTATCATAAAACTTAAGTATTTTTTAGATTTTTCGAGGGTATTCTCCTAAGTTTATGATAGTAAGTTTTACTGAAAGAGGAAATACAAGAATTAATTGATTTTTTAAATTTTTGAATAAGGGTCCCCACTTATTTAGTATTAGTGATAAAACTAAATAAGAAGGGGGGGTTGTTGCTGGCCACAATAGTTGGCGATTCACTTGGAAGAACCAGTTTTCTCTGCTTTTCTTTTGAATTTTCTAAACTTCCAAAACAGGAATTTTTCTAGAAAATCAAACTTTATTATAGAAAGATAAAGTACATTATGCTTTCAGCTGTCTATGATAGTTTGTTTCTTCTATGTTAACTTTGGTTATTTACTTCCTAGAGCTAGTCATTGCATCTACATCAGTCACTACTTGGTTTATAAAGATAAAAACAAAGCCTTCTCTGTAAATCAGTTTTAAATTTTCTTATTTGTCGTAGGTAGAGCCTCTGCTGCTAGTAGGCGTTTATAGCCTCGACAAGTTTAACTATTACCCAGCAATGATCCTATATCCCACTTGGAGAAATATACAATTTTCAAAGAGAAATCCATATCCACACTTATTGCTTTCATTTTCTTTTAATCCTTAAAGAACAATGCCTTGGTTTGGTAGCCAAATTATGACAGTGCCACTTGATTTATAGCTTTGCTAAACAAGCTGGCTCATGATGAGACCCCTTGTCTTTTGATTTCAACAATCTTGAGTCATTGCCCTGTTGTGGTATGCAGATTTAGCAAAGTCAGCAAGCTATGATATCTATGATCATGATAAGTCGTCTCGTTATGAGACCTCTTATTCTTTAAGTTTAAAGTGTATTGTTGGATTATTCCTTAAAGCTCGTAATTCCTTAGGTGGGGAGGAAGTCATTGTTTCCTTAAGAATAGCTCTGGACGATAATGGTAGAGTTTTTTGGAAAGATCTTTTCTACAGAGAATCTTCGTTTTGTTATTGATACCTTTCATTTGACTGATATAAAACAATTTATCACTAAAGGTCGCTTTTTATCAAAATTTACAAGGTTGAAACTAGTATCATATTCAGGCTTATAGCCTTTGACTATATCTTTGAAAAATAATGACCAATTTTCTAAATCATTTCTATTTATACAAGCGAAAAAACAAAAACTAAAAGAAATACTTGTCTTTTTCGTGAATTCCAAATGTAACCATTTACAATTGGTTTTATTATTAAAAATAAAGGAAAAACTAATCTACAAAAATAGAAGAATGATCTCCTATGGAAAGTATTTTTTGAGAATCTGCCCGTTAACAGGTAAAGACTCTCTTTTTCCTGTTAAATCCTGTAACATAAAAGTAGATGGACCTATGACTTCTGCAATTTGGAAAGGGCCAAGCCACATTCATTGAAATTTCGTATGTTTTCCTTTTTCCTCATGAGCCTTATCCCATTTTAAAGATCTCCCATCTGAAAGTCCTTTCTGGATATCATGTTTGAATCAAAAGAAGCTTTCACTAATGCTTGGTGATGAGCATGAGTTATTTTAGCCTGTTCTCGTTGCTCTTCTAGCTTAAGGATTTGCAACTGCCTTAGTTGTAAGGAAGAAGTTGGTGCTTCATCAATATATTGAACTAAGGCCAAGGAGGGAATTTCTAGATGGGTTGGAAGAACCACTTCTTTCCCATAAACTAAATTAAAGGGAGAAGTGCCAATAGAGGCTTTATGCGTTATTCGTTCTGCCCATAAAGCATATATTAAAGACTTGTGCCAATTCTTGTGAGTTTGATCAACGGTTCGCTTAATGATTCTGATTAAGTTTTTATTTGTAGATTCAGCTAACCCATTCCCCTGTGGGTAATAATTGGCAGAGTATTTAAGCTTAAAACCTCTTTTGAGTGCAAATTCAGTCATAGCATTGCCAAAAAAATACGATGCATTATCAAACATTAAAGTAGAGGGTAAACCAAACCTGGTGATTATGAATTGATCTATGAAATCAATGATGTGTTTGGAATTAGTTGTCTTGAGAGGAGCTACTTCTACCCATTTCGTAAAATAATCTGTAGCTGTAAGGATATACCTATGCTATTTAGAAGAATGAGGAACGATCTCACCTATTATATCCAATCCCCATTGATCAAAAGGTTGTTCAATGTTGACTGGTTGCAAAGGAAACGATGGTTTCTTTTGTCTCCCAGCAGCAGTTTGACAAACTTGACATTTCCTTATGTGGCTATGTGTGTCTTTGAATAGTGTGGGCCAGTAATAGCTTGCATGCAGGATTTTATGTGCTGTAGCATCTCGAGCATAATGTCCACCCACTGGTCCATCGTCGAGTTCTCACAACACCTTTTCAGCTTCAGATTTCTCAAGACATCTAAAGAAAACATAATCATAATTCATCCTAAAATGTACAACGTTCACGAGCTGATATTGCTTAGCCTTCAACCTTAGAGCTCTTTTATTTGTATAATCGAGGTTTGAAGGGGCATATCCATTCTTTAGATAAAATATGATATCAACGTATAATGAATAAACATCGTTTAGGCTTACCTCATACATTTGTATCTCTGTAGATGGTATTTCGAAAATAAGCGATGCTCCAACTAGCATTTTGCAAAAGCCTTGACCTTTTACAATACTTGCTAGTCTAATTTCAACGTCATATTCTTGTAATGCGGTAACCCAATTGGCTCTTTTCTCACCCACATCTTTCTGTACTAAGGGATTTCTTACCGCTGGAAATGGTACTATGTTTTTTGTATGGGTTTTAAGTAGAAAGGGTCTGAAATACTTTATCGCTTTGAAAATAGCATAAGCTTGTTTCTCTACGTCTGAATAATTTAACTCAGCCCCCTGTAGATTTGAATTGAAAAAAGCAATTGGGGCTTCTGCCTTGTATTGATTTACTTGAGTGAGTATCGCAACATATGATCTATCAGAGGCAAATGTATATAAAATAAAAGGATTGGAAAAATTTGGAGTTGCTAAAGATGGAGCATTAACAATCGCTTGTTTAACCAAATTGAATGCTTCATATTCATCTTGGCCCCATTTGAAGATTGAGTTATTTTTAATCATCGCTTGTAAGGGAGAAACAATCCTTGAGAAATCTGGAACAAATCTCTTTACAAAATTAATCTGGCCAAGGAATGATTGCATAGCTTTCTTGTTGTGAGGTAGGGGTATTTCGGAAATCTCCTTGATTCTGTCAGGATCAATATGGATTCCAGATTTTGACACTATGAATCCAAGAAGTTTTCCTTCACTTGATGCAAAAAAGGACTTTTTTGGGTTAAGTGAAATTCCATATCTTTGAGAATGTTGGAAGATCTGTTTTAAATCTCTGAGATGATTGCCTCGCTTCTTGGAATATACAGTTATATCATCCAAGTATATTACTACTAATTTGTTTACTAATCCCTTAAATGTGATGTCCATGGCCCTTTGGAATGTGGCACCAGCATTGATCAGACCAAAAGGCATCTTTTGATATGCATAAGTACCCCATTTGGTTCTAAACGTGGTCTTTAATTGATCATTGGGATGGACCAACACTTGGTTGTAGCCGGAGAAACCATCCAAGAAGGACATTAATTCTGATCCTGCAACCGCCTGCAATATTTGCTCCATGGGAGGTAGAGGAAAATTATCTTTTTGGCAGGCTTTGTTAAGATTTCGAAAGTCAATGCAAATTCTAATGTCTCCCTTCTTGTTTCCAACGGGAACCATGTTGGAAACCCATTTAGAATGTCGAACGGGAAAAATGATTTTGGCTTTCAATAACTTATTGAACTCATATTTGATTTGGTTTTCTAGATTAGGATGGATCTTTCTTAGCTTTTGCTGGACAAGTTTTTCATCGTTTATCATTGGGATATTATGTTGGATGATAGAAGTTTCATAAGTCTTAAGTTCATCGTAGTTCCAAGCAAAGACACTTTTGTATTGTTTCAAGAGATGAACATACGCTAATTTTTCTTCAGGAGCTCGGACAAGGCCTAGGTTGATATTATGTGGCTTGGTATCAGTTCCTAGATTTTCTAATTCATAGTTCAGAGTTGAACTTTGAAGCTTTGAATTGGTAGATCTTTTGAATCGATCTTTCAAATCATATAGGTCTTCCAATTTGACTATTGATTTTGGCATAGCATTATTAGTGCTATCTTGTTACAATTGTCTGCCATGTTGGTCCTCATCAATTATCTGATTAGTGTAAGATCCCTCTGATGTGAGGAAGCTTACAATATCAAGATCATCGTTGAAAATTCTCCAGTTGGTAATGTTATCAGGAATTGAGGGTCTAAAAATTAATTCGATTAAAAATCTATTAGGGCTATAGTCTTCTGAGAGAATGAGCTTGGAAGCTACGTTTGCTAATAGGTCAACACTAGCATTCTGGAGTCTGGGAATTGATGTAATATTGAATGCTATAAAATGTTCAGTCAGATATTGAACTAAAGATTGGTAATGCTTTAAATGACCTGATAGACAATGTATAGTATTCTGTATCTGTCTAATAACAATTTCAAAATCTTTAAAGACTTGTAGATATTTGATGTCTAATCCGATTGCTTTGTATAATACTTGGACTAAAGCCTTGTATACTGCAGTATTATTGGTGCAATCGGACTCGAGTCTACAAGTTAGCATAGTTTTGTTTCCCTCTGGACTAATTAACACGCATCCTACTCTTGCTCCTTCGTTAGACTTGGAACAGTCAAAACATAACTTCCAAAATAAAGATTTATTTACAGGACTATCTATAAAATTAATACATTTAGAACTATCTGTTTGAGAAAAATTTTCTACTTGAGATAAAACAGAATGTTCTAAGTAAGGTGAAGTATGAGCATTAAAATTTCCTAAGCAAGAATCAACAAAATAGTTGCCATTTATATTGTTACTGTATGCTACATGGTCATTTTCTCCTTCCAATTCTGTTACTATGTATTTTTGATGTCTTTCTCACTCAACCTTTATCTGATTTGGTTTACCATTGTAAGGGAGCCACATACGCGACCAATTAGTTGCAAAGTATCCATGAAGTTTTTCAGACCAATCTCGGCTAAGAATTAATCCATAAAATTCTGGAATATCTGCGACTAAAATGTCGATAACTTGACATACCTTTGGATTAGATGACAGCCTTATGGTAACGTGATTTAGTTCGCTGATCACTTCAACTTGCGACCAATCCAGTTGAACTATGGGCACAACAGATTTTTGAGGTTGAACGTTCAACTTTGCACATATTGACTTAGCCAATATATTAGATGAAGCTCCAGAATAAACTAAACAATTATGCAAATTTTTGTTGAAAACTTCATAAGTAAGAAGAAATGGGGGAGTATGAGATCTTGACCTTCCTCCAATTAAAGCGATATCATTTGGATCAAATTTATTAGTCACATTATTTGGAGGTCTTCCCATTTCATGGGAAGCTTGAGAGATTACAGAGGCGGGCAGAGATGCAACTGGTACTGCTTGTAATTCTTTCAAAAGAATCTTTTGCTGATGTTTTAACTTGCTAAATTCATAAAAAGTGATGTTAGCCCTAGTCTTCTTTATGTCTTCTATGATATTATACTCCATTTCATCTGAAACAATCAATGTTTTAGATGGAGTTGGTGAATTTGTTTGGACTGGGCTTGTTTGAGTCGATTTAGGTGTCGTTTTCTTGGCTGTGACTTTATCCTTAAGCATTAAGATTGCACGCTTTGGCTTAGGAGTAGGTTGAGGAGGATCAAGTTGATTTCTACTTCGAGTACTAACTGAAGATGCCTCTTGATCCTCTTCATTTGGGAGGATGAAATCCCACATACCTTGTACTTCTACAACTTCTTCTTCATCAGTAGGCTCTTCATTGGAAATTTCCTCTTATTCTTCTTCTGATTCAGCATTTGTAATAGCATTGGGAGGCTTTGAATTAGTCGAAATATTTTTCTATAAGGCTTGTACGATTTTTTAGAAGAAGTCTCTGCTACTTGTTTTTTAATGTCAACCATTTCGTTAGACATGGTTTTCAAAACTTTCTGCAATCCTTCTAAATTGAATGGATCTTTCGATGTTTTTTCTTGGGATCTTCCTTAAAAGTAACCTTCTTAGATTTTCGTTCATCAATGGCATTTTTCTTTTCTAAGGCTATGATACATTCTCTACCACTATTTCTTCCTTCATATTATCAACTAAAGTTGTTTTATTAGCCCTATCAACGAAGACTGCTATGTTTGATGGTAAAGAAGAGATGTGCCATTCACTTCGCACTTCTTCGCTAGGCTTGGAAGTAGTAGGAATTTTATTCAACAATTTATTCAAACGTGAGTTAAAATCTTTGATAGGTTCCTTTGACTCATCCCTAAGGTTAGACAGGTCATTGAGCATTGTTTCCGTAGACCTGTCATCACCGAACTTAGTCAAGAATTGTTCCTGGAAGATATCCCAACTAGTGATAGATCCAGATGGTAATGAGAAATACCATGATCTGGCTACTCCTTGCAAAGTGTAAGGAAAGAGTCGGACGACAACGTCTTCATTAGTAACTCCATTAAGATTTATAACATAAATTTGTTTATATGTTCTTCCGCTAGTATGCCTGCTTCAGGATTAAACTTAAGCAGCCATTTTTCAGGATGGGCCAGTATTTGACTCAAGGGCGCAGGCATTAAGACTACCCCTGGGTTATTCCATGGAGATTGGGCCATCACTGAACTACTAACAGATGAAAGCGTAGAAGATGATCCCTGCGGTTTGGAAGATGAGGATATTACAGTTCCAGAGGACTGAGAAGGAGATGTTGAAGTTCTAGTGGATTGGTAGACAATAATCTGAAGTGGAAGGGTGGATGGTTGACTTCACAGTGGAGAGGTTGAGATGGATGATGATGACGAAAGAGTCTCGCTATCAGACCCTTTAGGTGATTTCCTTGCTCTCTTCCTTGTGGGTAGAGGTAACTCGGTTGGCTCAATACCAAAATTTTTGCTCTTTAATATGGTGAGAGGATGAGCAGGGTTATATTGTGAAGTCACACTGCCTTGAGATTTATCAGATCTTTGAGGTGATATAGAAAATCGTTGAAGTTTATGAATCAAAGATTCTTTGAAATGTCAGGGTTTGTGGCAGTGGTTGTTGTTTTTTGGACTTCTTGCTCAAGATTTAAAGGTTCTAAGTGCGATGGAGAAGTCAGGGGAGATGGTGAGGGTGATTTACTCTCAGAATGCTATTTAGATTTAGACTTACTTGTCATTCATAGTTCGGGGCCCTCCTTCTAGCACAAAATATGTTGAAGCCCTGAAAATCGGGTCTACAACAAGGGGGATACCCACTCGATCCGGACCTTGGTTAGCAGCTCCTTTTCTGTTTGGTATAGTGGGTCCGACTGGGGATATGGGACCAGTTTCCCAATATATGTGTGTGTGTGTGTTGATAATTGATATTTCCTTTCTAATAATTCCTAAGTAAAATGCTTTTATTCAAAATCTAATCCAACAACATGTAATTGTATTCTAATAAACAGAAATATCTAATTCTAAACTAACTCGGGATGTAATCTTTCTGTTATGCGATCTAAAATGATTTCAAATAACAGTTGGTAATAAAGATCATTCAACTACTATGAGAAAAGAATTCAATAAAGATAAACCATTTCGTATAAAAAGTTAGAAGAAACAGCTTTGAAAAACATATTGCATAATAAGCTACTCATATATTAAACATAAATAAATAGCTACCACCGTAAGAAGTGCCAAATGATAACTCAAGCATTCATGCATTCATATATAAATAACTGAACATGAATATCACCTTAACACATAAGCAGAAATAGTGAAGAGATAAAAGTACTATTTATAACTAGTTCTACTCATGAGCTTCAAGCAATAATGGTTTATCTCTTCTTTATCCAGCATCCACTAAGAGTACAAAAGTGCAACATCAGTAGTAGATATTAAACGCAGATATCAATAAATCATGTTCCATTAATTCATCAAAACCTCCTCGGATGGTGCAAAAGTGCATGTTCTGAGGACAAGTTTTTGAAAACATTTAGGACCCTTCTCTAAATGCATGAGAAGGGTTTAAATACTACTAACGAAATCTAAAAATAATTTATTACAAAAATGTAGGATGCGGTTTAAATGACCGTCCTCATTTTAGGCAAAAATAACGCAAAATTAAAACTAACTCTAAAACTAACAACAAACTATCTGTGTATCTGTTCCTTGTAATCGCAAGCGTTTAGCATTTTCTTGAGGAGAGTTGGCTGACCGACTTCTGACTTTAGCTGTCCTGCGAAAATGGAATCGGCAAATGCTGGTGCCATCTTCTCGACAGAATTGATGATACATTTGAGAGTCATGCACTGGCTATGTGGTTTTCCCAAGTATGTCTAGTAAGAATCCCAATTCAACTTGGTTAACCTTATGATGGATTCTACCCTTTCTTGAGCCTTCTGTCTCTAGCTTGTCTGTAGGTGTTGTACATTTGGTAGATATACCACTTGATGATATACCTGATAAATACCATTGGGCTAGAGTTCAAGTTTTGCCTTTTGTCTTTAGCACTTTTTTCTACAAATTTCCGAGCTTACAGGCGACTGAGCGATTAGAGACTTTCCATCTCGAGGGGTTTTGCCTGGTGATCACGCATCGGAAACTGCCTCCATTTCTCGATCTGGGCTTCCCTGGTGCGATTTTTTCCTCTTGCGCATTTTTTGTTAGAGGATATAAAGCTTAAATTTTGTGAAAATAACGACTCCGTGAGTTTGTGGTTCTGAGCTTTAAATTGTCTATTCGTGATATCAGCATTATCCAGTACCCATTTGACCATGTCTGATATGGAAGAATTTTGGGCCTAGCCGCTATCTGGTGTAGAAACGAACATGCTAGTTCTGTAATTGATGCCTCAAAAGACCCATGTGAGCCTGCAATGGTTGTAACCTCCATTACCTTGGGATTTTCTTCCTCGAGTAGATTGTACATGCCTTCCCAAGTAGTAATATCGACATATTTTTTACAAGTGGTGTCCGTGTATAAGGGTGTCATTTCTTTATCTTTAGAACTCGGAGCTTTACCCTTCTCTCCCATAATATTCTGAACACTGCTCTTTTCTCCTACAGTTTACAAATGAGGTGAGAATAATGATAAGAAAAAGGTGACGGGAAAGCTTTAAATGCCGAAAACATACAAAATATACCACCTTACGTGAAATGGCCCTTCGATCAGATCAAAACCATATTTCATTAATGATTTCCGACTAACTCATTGATTAACATTAATGTGCATAACCAGGCATCAGTTTATGGAAAAAGCTTTTTCAAACAACGAGCCTGGAAGATCTGCGATAAGGCGATTTTGCAATTTGCTTTGCAACATCGCAGATTGCAATATCACAAATCTGTTGCGTGTGGTAATCATCTGTTAATGTGTTTTCTGCGAAATACGATTTGCGACATGCGCCATCGCATATCAGTGGTTTGAGGCATGTGATGTGATGAGGATCTTTTGATGTGTGATTTCGCATCGCAATTTTGCAATATTAGAGATTCTGCTTGTAGGAAGGCATTCATTACCTTTTTGTGATGCAACGCTCTTTAAGGAATGATTTTATTCTAACTTATCACAAAAATTAAGTATTTTTTAGATTTTTCGAGGGTATTCTCCTAAGTTTATGATAGTAACTTTTACTGAAAAAGGAAATACAAGCATTAATCAATTTTTTTAATTTTTGAATAAGGGTCCACACTTATTTAGTATTAGTGATAAAAATAAATAAGAACAGGGGGTTGTTGCTGGCCACAACACCACCAAAATTTGGTTTTTAAGCATCAATCAAGTGAGGGTATAGATTCCTCGCTTGCTCAATCTCTATCCATTTTGCACTACTTGGTTTTGAACCTTTGAGTCCAATCCTAAGGTACTCAACATCACCCTTGTGCGTAGTTCTCACCTTCCTGTCCAGAACTGTATCTTCTTGCAACTCATTGAGGTATTCAAGTAACAGATCATCAATAGAAGGCAATTGACTCTGCTCTTCAAGATCTTTAATCAATGAAGGTTCAAATAGTCTCAAGCTATCTACATTAACAACTGAGTAGATGTGCATGTAAGCTGGTAAATCAAGGCGAAAATCATTCTCACCAATTTTCTCAAGTATCTTGAAAGGTCCATACCTTATTGGATTCAGCTTCTTACCTTCACCTTGCATTCTGTCTTTGCTGATATACAACTATACTTGATCACCAACTTGGAAACTATGTTAAATCTTATGCTTATCATGCCTTGCCTTGTACTTGGCTTGGCTCTTTTCCAACTGTTCCTGTACTGCCTAGTGAATCTCTTGGATTTGTTCAATGAACTCGGTTGTCTTGTCCACATCACTGTGTCCATCAACTGCTATGTCTTTACCAAAGACAAAATCCAAGGGATACCTTGGTGTGAAAACAAAACAAGTCTCAAAAGGAGATCTTTGTGTAGAAGAATGTTTAGCTCAGTTGTAAGCATGTTGCACATAACACAAATGTTCATCCCAAATCTTGAGATGCGTGCTGCAATAGCCTCTGAGCAACTGGATCAATGTCTTGTTGACTACCTCTGTTTGGCCATCTGTTTGTGGATGAAAAGTTGTGCTCTTCTTCAGTCTGGTGTCCATCAATTCCCATAAACTCGACCAAAATTTCCCAACAAATCAGGTATCTCGATAAGATATAATGGAAGTGGGTAATCCAAAATGAACCCATACATCTTGAAAGAACAATTTTGCAGTTTGTTCAGCTGTAATTTGTTTGTTACAAGGTATTAAAATACACATTTTGTTGAACCTATCCACAACAACATATAAAAGTCATGACTTTTTCTAGATTTAGGCATTCCTCCAACAAAGTCCATGGAAACACTTTCCCAAGGATGAGAAGGAACTGGTAGTTGAGTGTACAAGCCTAGTTTTCTATTGTTGAGCTTGTTTTTAGCACACATGGTACACCCTCTTACATAACTAGAAACTGTCTCATTCATTTTTGGCCAATAACACAATCTTTGCAGCTGTGCAACTGTTTTACTTACCCCAAAGTGACCTAATATTAGAGAAATGTGCACTTCTCAAATTATCTTTACTCTTTCAGTTTGTGGAATGCATAACCTTCCAAAATGATACAAGAGTTGGTCCTTAACATGATAATCCAAATCTTCTACTTGTTTGCCATGACGTAAAGTTGCATATACATCTTTAAAATCTATATCTTGAGCATACTGTTCAATGTAGCGTTCATGCAATACTGAATTATGCTTAAGTATAGTAGATGCACTTATGATTGGTCTGGACAACATATCTGCAACTTTATTGTGTATGCCCTTTTTATATATGATGACTAGATGAAACTGTTGTAGAAAACCCATCCACCTATAGTGTCTTGATTGCTGCAATTTAGTTTGTGAGTGCAAATATTGAAGTGGTTGATGATTAGTATGTATAACTCTCTTTTCCCATTAGGTAATGTTTCCACTTTTTCACACTCTGTACTAATGTATACAATTCTTTATCATATGTGGGATAATTTACTATAGCATAATCAAATGTCTCAGAATGATAATATATGGGTTTACCGTGCTGCATCAACACTACTCCCATGGCATAGCCATTGGCATCCGTTTCAATCTCAAATGGTCTTTGAAGATCGGGCAATGCTAGTACTGGTGTTGTACTAATCTTTTCTTTCAATGTGTCGAAGGCTTTCTGCTGTTTGCCTCCCCACTGAAACACCTTGTTCAATCATGTTAAAGCATGTAAGGGAGTTGCAATCAAGGAAAAGTTAGAAATAAACTTTCTCCAATACTGTGTTGCACCTAGGAAGCTTCTAACTTCTGTAGCAGATTTGGGTTTAGGCCAGTTTACAATGACTGCAACCTTAGAGGGATCTATCTTCAATTCACTACCCCCTACAATATGACCCAAATAATTCAAAGATGTTTTGCCAAATTCACATTTTGAGAGCTTAACATAAATATTTTCTCTTTTCAAAACATCTAGAGTCTATTTTACATGCCGCAAGTGTTCTTCCCGTGTTCTACTAAATATAAGAATGTCATCTAAATATACAATGAAAAAATCATCAATAAAAGGTATCAGTACATCATTCATTATTCTCATGAAAATAGCAGGAGCATTAGTTAAGCCAAAAGGCATAACCAACCACTCATACAATCCCTGCATTGTTTTGAAAACAATGTTCCATGCATCTTGCTCTGCAACTCTGACTTTATGGTAGCCACTATGCAAGTCCAACTTGGAAAAATAAACAGCTTCTTTCAACTGATCTAGTAGATCATCTATGCGAGGAAGGGGATAACGATTTTTTATCGTTATCTTATTCAGTGCTCGATAATCAATGCACATTCTCCATGAGCCATCTTTCTTTCTCACCAAGACAATTGGAGACCCACATGGAGATTTGGTAGGTCTTATGAACCCTTTCTCGAGCAACTCCTGTACCTACTTCTTGATTTCTGCATTCTCTAAAGTGGACAACCTATACATTCCAATGTTAGGCAATGGAGCATCTTGTTGCAAATTAATATCATGTACTATTTCCTTTTCGGGTGGCAGACCTTTAGGTTCTTGAAATAGTATATCATATTCTGAAACAAATTTTTCTAAATCAGCTTTCTATTTAACATTACAATCCTCAAATACATTGGTTTTATTAGGTTTCTTTTTCTTTACAACCATCAATAAAAATTGTTTGCATGAATTTACAATTCTTTTCATCTGTCTCGAGTTTATGAGAGTATAATTATTCTTGAGTTTATGAGATCTTACAATATATTTGATTCCATCTTTAATGAGTTGATACTTGTTTTCAGCTCTATAGAAAATGGCTTTTCTATCATACAAGTAAGGACTTCCTAAAACAATTCCACATATATCCAAGGGAACAATATCTAACTCAACCACATCTACAAATGCTGACCCAAAAGAAAACTTAAGTTTACATTATCTAGTCACTTGTAGCTTTGCTTTATCACATAACCAACCTAATGGATATGGCTTCTTGTGAGGTGTGGTTAGTAATCCCAACTTCTTTACAATTGCTTCAGGAATTAAATTTACTTGTGAGCCACTATCAAACAAAGTATCAATCTTTTGATGCTTGGAAACAACTCGAATATGAAAAATCTCATGTCTTTTCCTCTCATTTTCTTCATTATGAGTAGATTGTGCAGAATTACTAGTAGATGCTTCGGAATTTTTACCTTTTATACCTGTGGCTGCGATCGTTGTTTCATCTCCTGAGTCTGACCCCAAATATTTTTGAATAGTTGCATCAGTCTTCTTCTTTTTGCCATCATACTTCTTAGGTTTCAGCTTCGGATGTAGAATCCAACTGTGTTCATCATCATGCCCATCCTTCTTGTAGTGAGTGCATGAAGATTTGGTCTTTTGTACTACTTTTTCCTTGTTCTCCTTCCATTTCTGTTTTCTTTTCTCCTTATTCTTACTTGCAGTGAGTTTTGATGATCCCCCAACTTTTGGGTTCACATTCTTGCCTCTAGCCTCTAGATGTGTAGCTTGAACAGATACCTCATCTATGCTAGTGGGATTCAACATGAGAATGGTGTGCTTTAAATAGCTATGTAGACCACCTATATACTTCAGCAGAGTTTCAGGTGAGTCTAAACAAATTTCTAGAATCAAAGCTCTTTTCCTAAATTCTTAGGTGTAGCCTTGTACACTCTGCCCTTTTAATTGGTGAAGAATTTTCCAGCTCATCATGGCTTGCTGCATATAGGCTAGTGGATAGAATTTCTTTTTAATTGCAGAAACAAATTCACTCTAGACAGAAAGAATTTTACCATGCTTCTTCATGTTAGCTTGTGTCCTACCTTCCCACCATACCAACGCAGTGCCTCCAAGGTGTAGGCTGGCCAGCTGAATCTTACTTTTGTCTGAGTTGATGCTCTACACTCTGCAATATACATCAATCTATCTAATCCAATTATCCAGCTTCTCTGCATTCAACTCTCCATCATATATCAGCAAATCAAATTTAACATCTAATTTAATCAAAGATGTCCTCTTTTTATTTTCAGGGCTACTAGGAGGTGTGGGAAGTTTTTCTTATTTCCCTTTGCCTTTAGAGTGGTCATGGAGGAGAGATTCTTCTACTCCTTTATCTTGTTTGGAGTTTGATGGATCTTCACCTCTACCCTTCTTAAATTCTCTATACATTTCTTCTACCATGGCTTTCATGGTCAAGAAACTATCCATGAACTGGGAGTCTGATTCCAAAGGACTTTCTTCTGACATTTTCCTCTTAGGATAGACTTGTCCAATTTCTGGGTTAGCTTCAACCAACTCTCCTTCTCCTAATTTAAGCTTTGATCTAGTTAGCATTCAACAACAAAATCCAGCACAAGCTTGTCAAACCTTAGTAACCTAGAGCTCTCATACCACTTGATCTATAATTTATCCAGGACAAAGAATTAAAGGTATTACAGACTCATGTGCATGGATGTGCCTATGTTACTTTATGCAACGGATCGATAAGATTGCGAAATATACAAACATTGAAGCAGTTAGAGAAAACATAACAAGCAAACATATAAGCACAACAAGTTTAATAAGGAGTTCACCCAACACTCTTGGGCTACGTCTCCTGGTCCAGCCTTCAATGGTGGCCTCTCTATTATGTTTTCAAAGCAGAGTTTTTACAAAAATGAGCTCAATTTGAGTCTCACTCAACAATAAATCAGTAGGACTGGACTTGGATCCCCCAAGCCTCTGGAATACACAGACTCTCCTTACTGAAACTCAACCTCTATTGGTCACAGTGGTATGAGCCCAATCTGAGACTCATACATGACAGGAATATACATAGGAGTTCGCTTGAACCTCTCAAGCCTTCTCTGGAGTACACAGACTCTCTGACTCTCTCTGGCTCTGTCTGGCTTGATGTTGCCTTCAAGTAAGCTTGGCTTAGTTTCTCTCTGTTCTCTGCTCTTAGCTTTCTTAACTCGCTTTTCTCATTGCCCGCTCTTTCTCTGTCAGTTCATGGCTTTAAAGCCAATCTGCTTCCTGACTGTTCATTTCCACTTCTTGGTGTTCTGGTTCTCCTATCTCTGTCCATTTGAATTCCTCTGTTCTATGTCATCATCATTGTGTAACGCCTCACAGGGAGGTGGACACCTGTTTCATGACGAACTGAGTGTCAGTTCTCTTGGAAATGTTTGAACTGCCGTTATTTCCGTTTAGCTCCCAGAATGCCTGTGAACATGATTCCTCTGCCAACTCATCGTTCATGGTGGACTTCAAACCTTTATATAACTTAGCTTGTTTACCCCGTTGAATCGGTCATCCATCGAATCACATTTCTGACATCGATCTGGAGCCTCTAGATCCTACGGTCTCCATCCATATCGGGCAGGTAAGTAGCATGACATTCACCCGTTTGATGTGAGTGATTTTATCTGTCTTCCACCGGATGCATGGCACCCATTGTGTGGCATTGGGTGGGACTTGGTTAAAACCGCTTACCGCTCAAAGCCCTTTCGATATCCTGCTGGTTTTTGTGTGGGACCCACCTCTGACGGAATCGGCAAATTCCGTATGGTTTTTTACTTTTCAGGTCCGGGTCGCTCTGGGATTTTTCTTCTCTGAGGGGTTTGCCTAGTGATATGTGATTAGTGACTTGTCACTAATCGCATATCATAAACCTCCCCTGTTTCTCAAAAAGACTTCCTGTTTTGTTGTTTTGTGGTAGCGCGTGTTACCATGGGCCAACGGTCTGAGCACTTGATCGAGGGTCCTCGTCGCTCGACGCTAGTAACAAATTACAATTGTTCGAGGATTTTTTTGATAAGCTCGACCTTTGTAAGACTTTGAAACTTTGGAATGAATTTTACAGAGTTATGAAAACTTAGAGAGTTCTTTAGGATCCAATTCGCATCAATAAGGGGTCACAATATAATCAGAGCCTACATAACAATAATAATGTAAGGGAAAAACAATAACAATAGGTGGCCTCTATGGGGCACAGTAATAACAATATGGGGACTACATGGGTACAACAATAACAATAAGGGGGCTACACTAACATTATAAGGACCTAACAATTTGAAACACTACCTTTTCTCATCCGTAGTCCTCTCCTTACCTGATTTGCAACAACCTTTTTGAGATTGAGATAAATGCTTTAGGTTGTGTTGTGGGAATAATTCTCACTCAACATGGTCTTTTGGTGGCCTACCATACTGAGACACTATCATATGCCATCTCTAAGTACCCCACCCATGAAAAATAGATGTATTCCACTATACAAGCCTACTTCTGGTGGAAGAATTACATTCTCATGAAGGAGACAAACATCCATATTGACCATTGGCCTCTAAATTTCATTCAAACATAAGGAAAATTGTAGAACAACTTCCATCAAAAGTGTTCCACATAATTGCGGTAGTTTCATCTCGATATCAAATGTAAGAGGGAGCATTAATTGTGTTTTTGACTTCCTTAGCTGACCTCCAATTGAAGCACTAACCATGGTGTTGTAGTCATGTGGACATGAGGCCTCCAGGTGGCCTCAACTCTATTAAATCAATCCTAATTTTTCTACCACTTACCGAATACTGAGCATAGGCACGACTATCACTAACTTTCATATTGAAGATCGATTTTTATGCCATATGGGCCATCTATGTGTTCCTTCAAATGAGTGCACAAATCTAATTTGGGAATCTCACTAAGGTCATATTGCAAGACACTTTGGCATGGAAAAGACAATGACCATGCTACAAAAGTATTTATATCGGCCAAAAATTCAATAAGATATCGTCAACTATATCAAATCCTACAATGGTTGTGCCATTTAGAAACTAGAAATTAAGAATAAATGCCTATACACCCCTCTACCTACTCATGACATGCCCTAGGTGTTGGACGAATGAAAGTAAGTGCCTCCCGCATGTTTTGTGGTATGTTCCTATTGGAGGCCATATTTTATTTGAAATTTTTGTTAAGTAGGTGACCATGCAGAGGATAAAGGAGCACATGAAGAGAAGCATATGATGCATAGCAGAGGGAGCTAGCAGAGGAGGAATAGACATGGCAAAGGGAGGCACAATGTAGGAAGAATACGATAACGTTTAGAGAGCAGGAACACATTCAAATAAAGATTAGGTAGTATCGATGTGTCAAAAATCATTGCAACAACATCGGGGATAACCACCCGGTCCGGACCTTAAAGGCAACTCCTTTTCCGTTTGGTGTGGTGGTTCCGACTGGATATAATGGGACCAATTTCCCAATGATTGATAAATAGGATGGATAAGTGGTTGGTTTTCTGATATTTAATGATAATGGATGAATGGTTTAATCTAAAAGTAAAATTATAAACAACTATCTTATCCCGGGAAATTTCCGCTATTAGTGTAACTTTTGATGGCCTTTATTCACAAACAAGCATATAAATGACTCTCTAGGTAAACAAAGGTGTTTATTCGTATGATAATCGCTAAATCCAAATAGTTGAACAAAGCAATTAAGCAAGAATTATTACACTATTCTTTCATATATATCACAAAACATAGATATGATTGCAAAAATGACAGTCCTCAGACATTCAATAGTGAAAAGTACAAGGATTGCTATTAAAACACACACACACACACACACACACACACACACATATATATATATATATATATATATATATATATATATATATATATATATATATATATATTCGATGATAGCAATATTCAAACAAATACCGATTCATATACCGGAATAACACAAGAGCACAGATAATAGTACCATATGTTGCATGGATCACTCCCGATATCAATTGCATTCAAATTCCTTTTTCTAACTTAGAAACACTTCCATAAAAGGCAATAGTGCACATGTCATTAAAGATTTCTCTGTTAAAATTCGGAATATTGGCCCAGCTTTCATAAAAATATAAATCAGAAGCACAGTAGTGTGACTTACTGATTTGAGTTTGTACAAAAACTGAGGACCCTTTCTAAATGAATGAAAGGGACTATAAATACTAATTAATCTAACTAATTACAAAATAAAAGTGCTATTTAATTGGTACAACTATGCTATGAATATCTCCTCAAAATCAGCTTGTTCTTCAGTCAGATAAGTGATTCATTGTTTCGAAGGACCTTCCTTCGACTTGAGCTCGCAGATTTCTAGCATCGGTTGCAATTCTGGAGGTCGAGTCAGCCGAGAATTTAGTTGAGCTGAATATGTGGCATCTTGGATCTCCGGGATCCTGCAACTAATGGCATCAGTTAAACATTTGAGTGCGGCCCTCTGACTGTATGGCTTGATTAAGAAAAACCAAAAGGCATCCCAAGTTAAACTTTGGATGCCAACGATTAGTCTTCCATTCTTTTCCAATTCCTGACTGCATGTTTGTTCCAAGGCTTTGGCCGATGTCAATTTACCTGGATTACACTGTGAAATCATGTTAGACAGATAAAGAGTGTCATTGAAAAATTCAATTAAATTGCTAGTAGATAACCGACATCTTGATGTTTCTCTTTCTACCTTCATTAGTTGGGTCTTCCATTCTAGGAACAAGATGTCTTTGTGTGACTCTAGAATTTTGGGCAGATTCGAAGCCTGTCCTTCAGTGGAGTCTTGCCAAGAAAGAAAGCTGGTTAAGGTATCATCAGCCTGTTCTAAATCCTGCCTAACTTCAACTGATTTATCAACTATTGATGTAATAATCTCACAAAGAGGTTCAGCCAGAGAAATGTTACGACATAGCAGTTTTAGCTGTGTAATCAATGCCTTATTGATTTTTAGAGCTTTTGTTCTGAACTCTGCTACTTGAGGGAGGCTCCTGAACGTTTCTACTTCTTGTGACAATTGAGAGATTCGCTCATCTTTAGTCTTGCTCATTTGTTCATTCATCGCCTTTAATCTAGCCAATGCTTCAAACAATTCCTTCTGTTTCTACACTGCACTCGAATCTATCCTCTGTTTTTCTTTGAGCAATTGCTCATTTAATTGGTTGTTTGTCTGCTGCTATGTTGATAGTTGTTGTTCAAATTGTTCTATTTTCCACTGTGCTTCAGACACCTGCGACTGCAATGAACCAATCATTTGATCTTTTTCCTTAAGGAGACTGCTTACTTCCGAGGCTTTATCCATGGTGGCTGCCGAATAAGATCCGGTATACTGGGAGAGTTTCGTAAGGTCATTGGAAGGGTTAAATTCCTCCTTCCACACCACATTAGCTATCTCTGATTGATCTGGAAAAAGGGAAGATTGATCAAGTCTCCTCCTTTTCCTCTGTCTTTTCACCACAGCCTTGTGTTTGGGACTGTAAAAGACATCTAATGGCGGTATGTCTTCTATCTGTAAAATAATCTGATCGGATGGATCTTTGGGAATTATTTCCGCATCTTTGCTACTAGGTAGGTCGCTGGTCCCTTCACTTGGAACCATAGTTGTGGTTGTTTCTTGACTGACTGTCACTTGGGGTATGCCGAATCCTGGTCTCGGGATTGTTTATAATAGAGTAAAATTGTTGCCACTCTTGGAGGAGTTTGGGATCAATTTGGGTCTCTAAATCAATAACTTCACTGTTCTGCTTTCTTTCTTTCTCCTGTTCTGTTTCCTTTTCTTTTCCTTTTTCTGGCTCTTTTCCCTTTTCGGGAATTTTCTCTGTAGCAGGAGGCTCGTCAATACTCTTCTATCCAGGCTCGCTTGACTTAGTTGTTGGTGTAGTAGCCAATAAGGCCAGAGGCAGAGTTTGCAACCTTTGTTCTCTGAGCCTATTGAATTCTACCAGTCCTTCACCATTATATTTCATCCTGGCCAATGTTTTAACCTGAGACAATGATTCTACTGAAGAAAATAGATCATCAAACTCATCTTTTTCATGGTCAAACTTAGTAAGTTTGGCCTGTTTAAGCACATTATAGGTAACCTTCCGGGGATCGAATTGCTTGTTAGGAATGGTCGCAAGATTGAGCATATTTATTTTTCCTGCCTCCTTCTCAGCACGTTTCCAATCAAGTATGGTATAAACGCCGCATTTCAAAGGGAATACGAGCCATAGCTAGTTTTTAGAAGTCCTTAGGGTTTTGGATGTTCCAGTGGATATGATTTGGTTAGCTAACTCTCGTGCCAACAGTTTATCAGGTACATACAATGGGAGGACATAGGGTCTTGTGGCGCTACCAAACACCCGTATATATGTGAATTTATCTTCCCTGAACCAATTTCCCACAGCAGTAAAGTCAACCTCTGCCTCCTCGGAAATCCTTGGGGCAGGCTTATCAAAAATGGCATAATAGATAGGCAACATGAAACCATTATAGATTTGATATAAGTGGTCTTTATAATGTGCCTTCCATAACATCTGATGATAGATGTGGATTGGCTTAGGGTTCTTTGGCGTCCACCTCCACCCAAGTATTGGGTATTCGGAATTAAAGCAAATCATATCCATAACATAAGCACTATAATAGAAGGGGGGAATAGTCCTGGTGGTTTTGCGTGAATTGAATCTAAAATCAAGAATTGCAGAGGCTAATTTATCAGACAATATATTCGCCCAATCCATGACATAAATACTAGTTGCTGCTTCCATTAAAGGAACCATTTCGATATCAATTTTTTCTGAATCATGCATTCCCCATATCTTACACATCATTGCCCCAGCGTAAAAGTAAGGAGATGCTAAGGAATCCATGGAGTACTTACTCGATGATTCATGTTTGTGCTTTGCAGGATTCTATCTCCACTGTCTAATCGGCGTTGATTCCGTCTCATTCTCCTCTGCGAATTTCTTCAGAAAAGCTTTGTTGTATTTCTTTTCAGGTTCGGGCAAATGGTACATTTTCCTCAAGTCGTCACGCTGAAATGAACCAAAAAATCTTCCATCAACTGTGCAAAACGTCCTATTAGAAACAGGAATTTGTTCGACCACCCATCTGACCACATCAGTGTAAGGAAGAATCTTCTCTCGAGCTGCTATCCTATGCAAAAATGAGCCGGCCAAATCTTTCAGGGAGGCTTCAGATTTATTAGTCGAGCCTATAATAGCTTCTTCTTCTGTTTCCTCTGGTTCTTCCACCTCAATTAAATTATAGATGCTTTGCCAGCTTGTATTTCCAAGGCTGAGACATGTAGCGTCCGAAATTAGGCCCTTTTTTCTTGGTCTTGGCTCACTGGTGGGCTAGATTGTTACTGTAGGGGCCGCTGCCGCAGTGGATCTCTTGGATTTCTTTCCCATTTGCTTAAAACTTGATACTTCCACGGAATTCTACACAGGGAAGGAAACCAGCGTGATACAGAGAAATAGATAGCAAGAGCCAATATGAAAGAGTTATATCTTTTCACGAATAATCAAAGATCATAATGAAATTGCCGTAGATAGAATCTAAGTGGAAAATCTCAGCATAACTGCTTCATTAATTGGCCACTTCAACTGTCAATCATTATAAGGGAGCTTTTAAGTATTCATCATAAGCGTCCATATGATTCAAGCGTGGCTTGGATTTTTGGTGGCTAATCGCATTTGATGATTGGTGACGTGAACAGGAAAGTTTTAATATGTAGTCCAAAATTCGCTCAATCACCAAAGGTGGTATAATGCATGCCAATCTTTAATATGCTTTGAAATACGCGCCGTGGTTTAATGCATCGCAATTGTGACAGGGCTCAGGTCACTCTACTTATGCCATTGCGAAATCGCCGATCGCCGATGGCGATATGCCTTATCGCATCGGGAGATTTGAAGGTGTCACAGTTAATGCATTGATTACCACACCCGATTGCTGATAGCGATACCTTTTATCGCATCGGAGGAATGGGAGGGGGTGCCTTATAAATGATGCGCTTTACCTTTCCCCGATATCCGATAGCGATTTCCCTTTTCGGATCAGAGTAATTCAGTTGGCCCTTATACATGTTTTCTCTTGATATTGCAATATGCGATCTTGCGATTGTTTTATTGTAATAATAAAAGTTTTATGATTTGTTTAAAATACCTATTTTATCATTGTTTGAAAAGGTATATCACATTTCAATTGGACCTTTTAATGAGGGTTTTTTTAATAATGAGTTAATACCAATTTATTCACACATCTATGTTTAAAAGGGACCCATTTAATATTATGATTTTTTGAGAAAAAATTTATGAAATGGGGGGTTGTTGTATAGCACAACAATTGGCGATTCACTGGGAGAAACAGTTATCTCTAGGAAAAGTTAGAATACTAAACTTTTTAAATCTGAAAATCTTATCTGAGCGAAAAAATCTAATATAACTAGGCAAACATAAATTTTGAATATAATGATAACTATTTTTGCTATTCTCTTCTCATGTTACAATTAAATACATTCTATGTTTAAAATTAGCCTTAATTGGTTGCTAATGATAAAACATAAAATTTTCCAACTTAGCTTTATAATGACTCTTTTGTCATAGGTAGAGCCTTTGCTGCCAGCAAACATCTATAGTCTCGACAGGGATACTTTTTAATCATTTGATTGTTCATTATCCCATCCATTTCAGAGTATAATTAGAAAGAATGAATCCAAAAATATGTTTTCCTATTTTTGTATCATTTTTTTTTCTTTTTTTTTTCTTATTTTGTAAGATAAAAGGCCATTGTCTTGGTTTGGTAGCCAGCTATTTGACAATGCCATTCATTGGTTGTAACTTAACTGAACAAGCTGGCTCGTGATGAGACCCCTTGTCTTATAATTATAAGCCATTACCCTGTTTTGATATGAAGTATTGGTAATGTCAGTTGAATTATTTCCCTACGATCATGGTAAGCAAGCTTGTAATAAGACCTCTTATCTTTATATCAAATATATTTTAGAATTACACTCTGAGTAATTATAACCCTTGATGAATGGGATGAACAATTTTCTCCTTAAGAGAAGATGGATGACAGGATAAGAGTTGAAGATGCTAAGATTGAATCAGTGTCTGTTTTGTATTGATAACCGTTTTCAGGCTGCTTAAAAACATTAAAATGATTTACAGTACTTCTAATCTTTGAGAAGAGTTCACAAAAATAAAATGGGGTTTCAGAATCTAAATAAACCTAATTTCCTAGAAATCTTCCTTCCGTTTAAGGCTTTCATTTTAAAAGCAAATATCATAACTGTTTCTTTTGAGAAACTTTTTCAATATAGGAAAAACCAATGGAAGGCTAACTTTATTTTTCTACAATCTAAAAATCTAAGCTATGTACAAAAATTTAGCTGAAAATTGAATATTTACAAAGGGAGAAGGGGTTACCTCCTCAATTGAAGAATTTTTTCAAGATAAGGTCGTTAACAGGAAGAGAGTCTCTCTTTCCTGATAGATCTTGCAGAATGAAAGTAGAAGGGCCCATCTTCTCATTGATTTGAAATGGTCCAAGCCACATTTTCTGGAACTTTGTGTGTTTTCCTTTATCCTCATGGGCTTTGTCCCACTTCAAAACTATATCACCAACTTGTAATTGTTTTGAATTGGTTGAAGTTGTATCAAAAGATGACTTGATAATTTGTTGATGTTTCGCATGTATAATTATAGCTTTTTCCATTTCTTCTTCTAGTTTCAAAATTTGATCGTGTCTTAGTTGAATAGAAGATGAGGGACTTTCTTCAATAAACTGCACTAAAGCTAAGGATGGAAGCACTAAGTTGGCTGGTATGACAGCTTCCTTTCCATACACTAGATTGAATGGAGAAGTGCCTATAGATGCTTTTTGAGTTATTCTATTAGCCCATAGTGCAAATATCAAAGATTTATGCCAGTTTTTATGATTTTGTTCAATAGTTTGCTTAATAATTCTAATAAGGTTTTTATTGGTGGATTCTGCCAAACCATTGCCCTCAGGGTAGTAATTTGCAGAATACCTCAATTTAAATCCCCTTTTGATAGCAAATTCAAACATAGAATTTCCAGAGAAATAAGATGCATTATCACAAACAAGAGCATTCGGGACACCAAACCTGGTAATAATGAATTGGTCTATGAATTCCATAATTGCCTCAGAGTTCGTTGTCTTTAAAGGAACTGCTTCAACCCACTTAGTAAAGTAATCAGTGACAGTAAGGATATACTTATGCTATTTGGATGAATGTGGAGTAATTTCTCCAATGATGTCGAATCTCCATTGCTCAAAAGGTTGCTCAATGTTGACTGGTTGCAAAGGGAAAGTTGGCTTTCTTTGTCTTCCACTAGATATTTGACAGCTTTGGCATTTCCTTAGCTATTCATGAGTATCTCTGAACAAGGTGGGCCAATAATACCCAGCATGAATGATTTTGTGAGCTGTGGTGTCAGCTCCAAAATGTCCTCTTGCTGGTCCATCATGTAGTTCCTGCAAAACTTTTTGTGCTTCACGTTTTTCTAAGCCTCTTAACAAAATTGAATCATAATTTTGTCTAAACAATACATCATCTATAATTGTGAATTTTTTTACTTTCAATCTAATGGCACATTTGTTTTTATAGGAGAGATTAGAAGGAGCGTACCCATTCTTTAAATAGAAAATCAGATCTGCATATTGTGATTGAGGATCTGTGGTACTTATCTAATTTATTTCTTCAGTATCCTCTGTACTTTCAGGTTCTTGAATGTTGGATGCTCCTACTAACAACCTGAAAAAACCTTGGCCTTTGACAATCTTTGCTGGCTTGATTTCCAAGTCATATTCTTGTAATGTTGTGACCCAATTTTCTCTCTTTTCTCCTAATTCCCTTTGAACTAGTAATTGTCTTATTGCTGAAAAAGGAACTATAACTTTTGTGTGAGCTTTTAAGAGGAAGGGCCTATAGTGTTTAATGGCTTTGTATACAGCGAAGGCTTGTTTTTCAACTTCCGAATAATTTAATTCAGCACCTTGAAGATTTGAGTTGTAAAACGAAATTGGTGCTTCCATGTTTTGATCATTAATTTGAATCAATACTACTGCATATGACGAAGTGGATGCGAGGGTATATAATATGAAATGACTAGAAAAATTGGGAGTGCTTAAAGCAGGGGTGTTTATTATTGATTGTTTGATGGAATCAAATGCCTCTTTTTCTGGAGATCCCCATTTGAACACTGAATTTTTCTTAGTCATCATTTGCAATGGTAAAATAGTCTGGGAAAAATCTGGAACGAACCTTTTAACAAAGTTAATTTGACCCAAAAATGACTACATGGATTTTTTATTATGAGGAAATGGAATTTCGGAAATCTCTTTAATTCTATCTGGGTCAATATAGATACCATCTTTTGAAACAATGAAGCCTAAAATCTTTCCTTGATTGAGAGCGAAAAAGGACTTCTTTGGATTAAGGGAGATACCATACCTTCTACAACGTTCAAAGATTTGTTTTAAATCATGTAAATGATTGGACCTTTTCTTGGAAAATACAGTAATATCATCTAAATAGACAACTATTGATTTATTGAGCAATCCTTTGAATGTTGTATCCATTGCTCTCTGAAATGTAGCTCCTGCATTGATAAGTCCAAAAGGCATTTTTTGGTAAGCGTAAGTTCCCCATTTAGTTCTGAAGGTAGTTTTAAGCCTGTCATCAGGATGAACCAAAACTTGGTTATATCCTGAAAAACCGTCTAAAAAGGACATTAGTTCAGAACCAGCTACTGAATGTAGTGTTTGCTCCATGGTAGGTAAAGGGAAGTTATCCTTTTGGCTCGCCTTATTAAGATTTCTGAAATCGATGCAAATCCTGATGTCGCCATTCTTTTTCCTTACTAGCACCATATTGGAGACCCAGTTTGAATGTCTAACGGGAAAAATTATCTTAGCCTTTAAGAGTTTATTTAATTCAGTCTTTATTTGACTCTCTAGGTTAGGATGAATTTTCCTCAACTTTTGTTGCACGGGTTTTTGTTCAGACAGCATTGGAATGGTATGTTGAATAATTGATGGATCGTATGTTTTTAAATCATCATATTTCCAAGCGAAGACAGATTTATTTCTTGTTAACAGCCTAATGAATGCTGTTCTTTCTTCTAAAGAAAGTCCTAGTCCCAAATTGATGTTTTGAGGATTTTCCTTAGTACCTAGGTTTATCAATTCAAATCTTAAAGTGGAACTCTGAAGTTTTGAATTGGTCACCCATTTAAACCTATCTTTAATATCATAAAGATCTTCAAGCTTGACCACTGGTTTTAGTATTGAGTTTTCCTCTTGCTTTTCTTTCATTTGCAAGTCATGATCACTTTGACCAATGATTTGGTCATCGTAGGACTTATCAGAAGTCAAGAAGTTTAAAATGTCTTCATCATGATTGAATACTCTCCAATTGGTGACATTATCAGGAATTGATGGTCTAAAAATTAACTCTACTGAAAATCTATCTGGACTGTAATCTTCGGATGGAAGGAGTTTGGAGGCAACATTAGCTAGAAGGTCTGCTGCTGAATTTTGAGATCTAGGGATGGGAGAAATATTGAATGCTAAAAATTGAGAGATGAGTTCCTGCACTAAAGACTGATAGTGTTTAAGATGACCAGAAAGGCAATGAATTGCATTTCTAACCTGTTTAATGACAATCTCTGAATCACCAAACACTTTCAAATATTGAACCTTGAGACCGATTGCTTTATAGAGTCCTTGGACCAGGGCCTCATACTCAGCTGTATTGTTTGTGCACTCAAATTCTAATCTGCATGATAACATAGTTTTTTCTCCATCAGGGCTAACTAAAATACATCCTGCTCCTGCACCTTCACTAGATTTAGAACCGTCAAAATATAGTGACCAAAATAAAGGATTATCAACAATTTTATTTACAGTTCCCTCAGCAATATTAACACATCTTGACCTATCAGTTTGTGAAAAATTTTCGATCTGAGATGTGAAATTATTAACTGGGAAAGGAGATGGTTGGGCAGTGAAATTGCCAAAAAATTATTCAGATGAATAATTCCCCAAAATATTATTATTGAATGCTATTGGTTGATTTTCTTGTTCAAATTCAGTGACAATATGGGTCATGTGTTTCTCCTTATCGATTTTGATCTGATTTGGCTTGCCTTTATAAGGTAGCCACATATGGGACCAATCGGTGGAAATAAAACCATGAAGTTTTTCAGACCAATCTCTACTTAAAATTAACCCATAGAATTTAGGTATATCAACGATCAAGATATCAATTCTTTGAACCACTCTAGGATTAGCCGATAACCTGATAGTCACTGATTTGATTTCCCCTAAAACTTTAACCTTGGTTCTATCCAACTGTATAATATGAATTGCAGACTTTTTTGGTTCAATGTTTAGTTTTGAACAAACTGAAGCTGGAATTATATTAGAGGAAGACCCTGAGTCAATCAAACAGTTGTGTAGATTTCTATTATAGATCTCATAGGTTAAGAGGAAAGAAGGAGTATGAGAATTTGATCTATCCCCAATTAAGACCGCATCAGTAGCTTCCACTCTATCAGGAGGTGGTTGGCCTGAATCATTGGCAACCTTGGACAATACAACATTAGGAAGAGGTGAAGAAGGAACAGCATTTAACTCTTTAAGTAGTAATTTCCGCTGATGCTTGAGTTTGCTAAGTTCAAACATGGTTATATTTGCCTTAGTCTTCTTCATATCTTCGATAATATTGTAGTCCATAGAATCTGATACTACCAATGTCTTAGATGTTGAAGGTAGATTTGAAGATAAAGGTTGATTTGGGATGGTATCGTTGTTGCTTTCTTTGCGGGAACCTTTTCTTTGGTAGTAGTGGAACCTGCATTCCTTTTCTTGGAAGTTGCCTGAAGGGGTTCAGGAGTACCTTTACTCCTAGTAGTCACAGGGAAAGCTTCTTGTTCGTTTTCTGTATCAGAGTTAGGTAAAATGAAATCCCACATTCCATGGCATTCAACAGTCTCCTCTTCTTCTGGTTCTTCAGATGGTAAGACTATTTCATCTTCTTCGTCTTCTTCAGGATCTGAATTTGCATTAGATATAACATTTGGTGGTTTTGATTCAGGTTTCTTGAAATTTCTAAATGGCCTTTTTGTTGAGGTTTCAACTACTTGCTTTTTTATTTCAACCATTTCGTTTGACATAGTCTTGAGGAATTTTTGTAAACCTTCCATATCATATGGATCCTTAGGGGTTTTCTTCTTTGAATCATCCTTGAAAGAAACTTTTTTGGATTTCCTATCTTCAAGAGCAGCTTTATTTTCTAAAGAAATAATACGTTTCTCTACGGAGAGCGCCTCTTTCATGTTTTCAGCTAACATTGGTTTTGCAGCCCTGTCTACGAAAATAGCTATATTTGATGGTAGGGCGGTTATATACCATTCACTTCTGATTTGCTCACTTGGTTTAGAGGTGGTTGGAATCTTATTCAAAAGTTTGTTGAATCATGAGTTGAATTCCTTGATAGGTTATTTAGATTCTATCCTAAGATTGGCGAGATCATTAATTAATGTTGCTAAAGATCTATCATCACCATACTTAGTAAGACACTGTTCTTGAAAAATATTCCAGCTAGTGATGGATCCAGAGGGTAGGGAAAAATACCAAGATCCCGCTGATCCTTGTAAGGTATAAGGGAAAAGCCTAACTATGACATCTTCTTCTGTCAGTCCTTTTAAATTAACTGATAACATGAAAATGTTAATATGTTCTTCAGCTTGTGTTCCTGCGTCTGGATTAAATTTGGGTAACCATTTTTCAGGAGAATCAGGTAATGGATGTAATGGTGCAGGCATATTGACCGCACCAGGACTATTCCATGGATTCTGAGCCATTGAAAAACTGATAGCAGATGAAATTCCAGATGTTTGGGAAGGAGTTGATACTGAGGATTGACTAGGTTGGGATGTTGAAGCTGCTGATCCCTGTTGAACAACAATATGTAATGGAGGAGTGGATGGCTGACTTCGCACTGGAGAAGATGAAATGGAGGATGAAAAAGATTCACTCTCAGATCCTTCAATATTATTTTTTTCCCTTTTCCTTTTGGGTAAAGGCAACTCGGTAGGCTCGATACCGAGCTTTCCACTCTGAAGTCGGGTGAGGGGGTGAGGTAGATTGAATTGCAAAGTTTGACTGCCTTGAGATACTTTAGGTTTTTGGGGCGATATTGAAAAGCCTTGAAGTTTATAGATGAGAGACCGAACTTCAGGAGACTCAGTATCTAATCGTTCTGAAGTATGGTGGGTTTGAGCAGTGGTAGTTGACTCCTCTTCTTCTCATTTGAACACTGGAGTTCCAGTAGGTAACCGAGAGGTACGAGGTGAGGTGGAGGGAGATTTACTCTCAGAATGGGTTATTGGATTGGGTTTGCTCGTCATTCATAGTTCATGCCCTCCTTCTAGTGCCAAAAATGTTGATGTGTCAAAAATTGCTGCAACAACATCGGGGATAACCACCCGGTCCGGACCTTAAAGGCAGCTCATTTTAGTTTGCTGTGGTGGCTCCGACTGGATATAATGGGACCATTTTCCGAATGATTGATAAATAGGATGGATAAGTGGTTGGTTTTCTGATATTTAATGATAATGGATGAATGGTTTAATCTAAAAGTAAAATTATAAACAACTATCCTATCCCGGGAAATTTCTGCTATTAGTGTAACTTTTGATGGCCTTTATTCACAAACAGGCATATAGATGACTCTCTAGGTAAACAAAGGTGTTTATTCGTATGATAATCGCTAAATCCAAATAGTTTAACAAAGCAATTAAGCAAGAATTATTACACTATTCTTTCATATATATCACAAAACATAGATATGATTGTAAAAATGACAGTCCTCAGACATTCAATAGTGAAAAGTACAAGGATTGCTATTAAAACACACACACACACACACACACACACACACATATATATATATATATATATTCGATGATAGCAAGATTCAAAAAAATGCCGATTCATATATAGGAATAACACAAGAGCACAGATAATAGTACCATATGTTGCATGGATCACTCCCGATATCAATCACATTCAAATTCCTTTTTCTAACTTAGAAACACTTCCATAAAAGGCAATAGTGCACATGTCATCAAATATTTCTCCGTTAAAATTCGGAATATTGGCCCAGCTTGCATCAAAATATAAATCAGAAGCACAGTAGTGTGACTTACTGATTTGCGTTTGTACAAAAACTGAGGACCCTTTCTAAATGCATGAAAGGGCCTATAAATACTAATTAATCTAACTAATTACAAAATAAAAGTGCTATTTAATTGGTACAACTATGCTATGAATATCTCCTCAAAATCAGCTTGTTCTTCAGTCGACAGAGTGATTCATTGTTTCGAAGGACCTTCCTTCGACTTGAGCTAGCATATTTCTAGCATCGATTGCAATTCTGGAGGTCGAGTCAGCCGAGAATTCAGTTGAGCTGAATATGTGGCATCTTGGATCTCAGGGATCATGCAATTGATGGCATCAGTTAAACATTTGAGTGTGGCCCTCTAACTGTATGGCTTGATTAAGAAAAACCAAAAGGCATCCCAAGTTAAACTTTCGATGCCAGCAATAAGTCTTCCATTCTTTTCCAATTCCTGACTGCATGTTTGTTCCAAGGCTTTGGCCGATGTCAATTTACCTGGATTACACTATGAAATCATGTTAGACAGATAAAGAGTGTCATTGACAAATTCAATTAAATTGCTAGTAGATAACCAACATCTTGATGTTTCTCTTTCTGCCTTCATTAGTTGCCTTTGCCATTCTAGGAATAGGATGTCTTTGTGTGACTCTAGAATTTTGGGTAGATTCGAAGCCTGTCCTTCAGTGGAGTCTTGCCAAGAAAGAAAGCTGGTTAAGGTCTCATTGGCCTGTTCTAAATCCTGCCTAGCTTCAACTGATTTATCAACTATTGATGTAGTAATCTCACAAAGAGTTTTAGCCAGAGAAATGTTATGACATAGCAGTTTTAGTTTTGTAATCAATGCCTTATTGATTTGTAGAGCTTCTGTTCTGAACTCTGCTACTTGAGGGAGGCTCCTGAACTTTTCTACTTCTTGTGGCAGTTGAGCGATTCACTCATCTTTAGTCTTGCTCATTTGTTCATTCATCGCCTTTAATCTGGCCAATGCTTCGGACAATTCCTTCTGTTTCTGCACTGCACTCGAATCTATCCTCTGTTTTTCTTTGAGCAATTGCTCATTTAATTGGTTGTTTGTCTGCCGCTGTGTTGATAGTTGCTGTTCCAATTGTTCTATTTTCCAATGTGCTTCAGACACCTGCGACTGCAATGAACCAATCATTTGATCTTTTTCCTTAAGGAGACTGCTTACTTCCGAGGCTTTATCCATGATGGCTGCCGAATAAGCTCCGGCATACTGGGAGAGTTTCGTAAGGTCATCGAAAGGGTTAAATTCCTCCTTCCACACCACATTAGCTATCTCTGATTGATCTGGCAAAAGGGAAGGTTGATCAAGTCTCCTCCTTTTCCTTTGTCTTTTGACCACAGCCCTGTGTTTAGGACTGTAAAAGACATCTAATGGAGGTATGTCTTCTATCTGTAAAATAATATGATCGGATGGATCTTTGGGAATTATTTCCACATCTTTGCTACTAGGTAGGCCGCTAGTCCCTTCACTTGGAACCATAGTTGTCGTTGTTTCTTGACTGACTGTCACTTGGGGTATGCCGAATCCTCGTGGAGTCTTGGGATTGTTTATAATAGAGTCAAATTGTTGCCACTCTTGGAGGAGTTTGGGATCAATTTGGGTCTCTAAATCAACAACTTCACTATTCTGCTTTCTTTCTTTCACCTGTTCTGTTTCCTTTTGTTTTCCTTTTTCTGGCTCTTTTCCCTTTTCGGGAATTTTCTCCGTAGCAGGAGGCTCATCAATACTCTTCTGTCCAGGCTCGCTTGACTTAGTTGTTCGTGTAGTAGCCAATAAGTCTAGAGGCAGAGTTTGCAACCTCTGTTCTCTGAGCCTATTGAATTCTACCAGTCCTTCATCATTATATTTCATCCTGGCCAATGTTTTAACTTGAGACAATGATTCCGCTGAATAAAATAGATCATCAAACTCATCTTTTTCATGGTCAAACTTAGTAAGTTTGGCATGTTCAAGCACATTATAGGCAACCTTCCGGGGATCGAATTGCCTGTTAGGAATGGTCGCAAGATTGAGCATATTTATTTTTTCTTCCTCCTTCTCAGCATGTTTTAAACGATGCATCTCAAAAGGGAATACAAGCCATAGCTGCTTTTTAGAAGTCCTTAGGGTTTTGGATGTTCCAGCGGTTGTGGTTTGGTAAGCTAACTCTCATGCCAACAGTTTATCAGGTACATATAATGGGAGGACATGGGGTCTTTTGGCATTACCAAACACCCGTATATATGTGAATTTATCTTCCCCGAACCAATTTCCCACAACAGTCAAGTCAACTTCTGCCTCCTTGGAAATCCTTGGGGCAGGCTTATCAAAAATGGCATAATAGATAGGCAACATGAAACCATTACAGATTTGATATAAGTGGTCTTTATAATGTGCCTTCCATAACATCTAATGATAGATGTGGATTGGCTTAGGGTCCTTTGGCGTCCACCTCCACCCAAGTATTGGGTATTCAGAATTAAAGCAAAGCATATCCATAACATAAGCACTGTAATAGAAGGGGGGAATAATCCTGGTGGTTTTGCGTGAATTGAATCTAAAATCAAGAATTGCAGAGGCTAATTTATTAGACAATATATTCGCCCAATCCATGACATAACTACTAGTTTCCGCTTCCATTAAAGGAACCATTTCGATATCAAATTTTGTTGAATCATGCATTCCCCATATCCTACACATCATTGCCCTAGCATAACAGTAAGGAGATGCTAAGGAATCCACGGAGTACTTACATGATGATTCACGTTTGTGCTTTGTAGGATTCTGTCTCCACTATCTAATTGGGGCTGATTCCATCTCATTCTCCTCTGCGAATTTCTTCAGAAAAGCTTTGTTGTATTTCTTTTCAGGTTCGGGCAAATGGTACATTTTCCTCAAGTCGTCAAGTTGAAATGAACCAAAAACTCTTCCATCATCTGTGCAAAACGTCCTATTAGAAACAGGAATTTGTTCGACCACCCATCTGACCACATCAGTGTAAGGAAGAATCTTCTGCCGCGCTGCTATCCTATGCAAAAATGAGTCGGCCAAATCTTTCAAGGAGGCTTCGGATTTATTAGTCGAGCCTGCAGTAGCTTCTTCTTCTGTTTCCTCTGGTTCTTCTACCTCAATTAAATTATAGATGCTTTGCCAGCTTGTATTTCCAAGGCTGAGACATGTAGCGTCCGAAATTAGGCCCTTTTTTCTTGGTCTTGGCTCACTGGTGGGCTAGATTGTTACTGTAGGGGCCGCTGTCGCAGTGGATCTCTTGGATTTCTTTCCCATTTGCTTAAAACTTGATACTTCAACGGAATTCTGCACAGGGAAGGAAACCAGCGTGATACAGAGAAATAGATAGCAAGAGCCAATATGAAAGAGTTATATCTTTTCACGAATAATCAAAGATCATAATGAAATTGCCGTAGATAGAATCTAAGTGGAAAATCTCAGCATAACTGCTTCATTAATTGGCCACTTCAACTGTCAATCATTATAAGGGAGCTTTTAAGTATTCATCATAAGCGTCCATATGATTCAAGCGTGGCTTGGATTTTTGGCGGCTAATCGCATTTGATGATTGGTGACGTGAACGGGAAAGTTTTAATATATAGTCAAAAATATCGCTCAATCACCAAAGGTGGTATAATGCATGCTAATCTTTAATATGCTTCGAAACACACACCGTGATTTAATGCATCGCAATCAAGACAAGGTTTGGGTCACTTTATTTATTCCATTGAGAAATCGCTGATCGACGATGGCGATACTCCTTATCGCCATCCCGGTACGGAGGGGATACTTGGAGTGAAATCCTTGCACTTGAAAGTGTTAGGGTTAGAATAAAAAGAAGAGCTTGGTGTAAAAACTCCATTACTGTGGGTTCTCCGATCAGAAATTCAAATAACACAAACCACAGATCTCTGAAATCCAATATCTTATCCCGGTACGGAGGGGATACTTGGAGTGAAATCCTTGCACTTGAAAGTGTTAGGGTTAGAATAAAAAGAAGAGCTTGGTGTAAAAACTCCATTACTGTGGGTTCTCCGATCAGAAATTCAAATAACACAAACCACAGATCTCTGAAATCCAATATCTTATCCCGGTACGGAGGGGATACTTGGAGTGAAATCCTTGCACTTGAAAGTGTTAGGGTTAGAATAAAAAGAAGAGCTTGGTGTAAAAACTCCATTACTGTGGGTTCTCCGATCAGAAATTCAAATAACACAAACCACAGATCTCTGAAATCCAATATCTTATCCCGGTACGGAGGGGATACTTGGAGTGAAATCCTTGCACTTGAAAGTGTTAGGGTTAGAATAAAAAGAAGAGCTTGGTGTAAAAACTCCATTACTGTGGGTTCTCCGATCAGAAATTCAAATAACACAAACCACAGATCTCTGAAATCCAATATCTTATCCCGGTACGGAGGGGATACTTGGAGTGAAATCCTTGCACTTGAAAGTGTTAGGGTTAGAATAAAAAGAAGAGCTTGGTGTAAAAACTCCATTACTGTGGGTTCTCCGATCAGAAATTCAAATAACACAAACCACAGATCTCTGAAATCCAATATCTTATCCCGGTACGGAGGGGATACTTGGAGTGAAATCCTTGCACTTGAAAGTGTTAGGGTTAGAATAAAAAGAAGAGCTTGGTGTAAAAACTCCATTACTGTGGGTTCTCCGATCAGAAATTCAAATAACACAAACCACAGATCTCTGAAATCCAATATCTTATCCCGGTACGGAGGGGATACTTGGAGTGAAATCCTTGCACTTGAAAGTGTTAGGGTTAGAATAAAAAGAAGAGCTTGGTGTAAAAACTCCATTACTGTGGGTTCTCCGATCAGAAATTCAAATAACACAAACCACAGATCTCTGAAATCCAATATCTTATCCCGGTACGGAGGGGATACTTGGAGTGAAATCCTTGCACTTGAAAGTGTTAGGGTTAGAATAAAAAGAAGAGCTTGGTGTAAAAACTCCATTACTGTGGGTTCTCCGATCATAAATTCAAATAACACAAACCACAGATCTCTGAAATCCAATATCTTATCCCGGTACGGAGGGGATACTTGGAGTGAAATCCTTGCACTTGAAAGTGTTAGGGTTAGAATAAAAAGAAGAGCTTGGTGTAAAAACTCCATTACTGTGGGTTCTCCGATCATAAATTCAAATAACACAAACCACAGATCTCTGAAATCCAATATCTTATCCCGGTACGGAGGGGATACTTGGAGTGAAATCCTTGCACTTGAAAGTGTTAGGGTTAGAATAAAAAGAAGAGCTTGGTGTAAAAACTCCATTACTGTGGGTTCTCCGATCAGAAATTCAAATAACACAAACCACAGATCTCTGAAATCCAACTCCTTATCGCATCGGGAGATTTGAAGGTGTCACAGTGAATGGACTGATTACCACAGCCGATTGCTGATAGCGATACCTTTTATCGCATCGGGGGAATGGGAGGGGGTGCCTTATAAATGATGCGCTTTGCCTTTCCCTGATATTCGATAGCAATTTTCCTTTTCGGATCGGAGTAATTCAATGGGCCCTTATACATGTTTTTTCTTATTATTGCGATATGCGATCTTGCAATCGCTTTATCGTAATAATAAAAAGTTTTATGATTTGTTTAAAAGACCTATTTTATCATTGTTTGAAAAGGTATATCACATTTCAGTTGGACCTTTTAATGAGGGTTTTTCTAATAATGAGTTAATACAAATTTATTCACACATCTATGTTTAAAAGGGACCCATTTCATATTATTATTTTTTGAGAAAAAATTTATGAAATGGGGTGTTGTTGTATAGCACAACAGGTAGTTAGGATTTTGCAGTTGATGGCAAAGGACGAGAGGGATGTTGTGGAAAAAGAAGAAGACGGATGTCATGGAAAAATAAGCTACAAATATTTATAAGAAGAGGAAGGTTGATGAAGTGGAATGATTGAGAAAGAGATATTTCTAGTAGACAGTTAAGTAGGCATGGGAAAACTAGGGGGGAAATGTTAGAAAATATCCTAACAACCAACTAGACGGAAGGACAATTGGAAGGGTGGAAGAACAAGCTGAGAGAGTTTGAAAAGCTTCCAAGAGCCAATATAGGGAGAGGCTTGAGAAATATTATAGGTTAGTTAGATGGTCGGAAAATTGGATAGTGGGATGACAAGATGATTAGATGGTAGTTGTCAAAGGCAAGAGAGTTGTGAATGTATCTTCTTTCTATGTCATTAATTTCAAGTGACGTTATTGTGTGAGTATGTAGCTTCTCTACAACATATGATGTAAGGGAAAGTGGGTATAGTAGAGGTTGTATGGTTTTGTGTTGCATGTGTGGTTCTTTTTGTACTATAAACAGTGAATGATGGCTAGTGAGCTGAATTACATAGTATATGTGTTGTAGTGACTTGCGTCTTTGCTTATTTATGATGAATCAATATAATGAATGGTTAGGGTGCCTCTAATATATTGTTTAATGCATATGTGCATTTCTATGGTTATAGCATGTTGGTTCATTGTATATATAATTTCATCTTCTTACACTAAATATGTTTGAACGTCTCGAACGTCCAGTTTAGTTGACAATCTGGTAATCAATTAATACGTTACAATGTTCTCGTAATGGATGGTGCCTTGTGTTGTTGATGTCAAATCAAATGATGAGAGGTGTAATTTAGGTCAGCCTTAAGCGTAATGTCATTGGTGGCTTGAGTAATAATTAGTGAACACAAGAATCCATAGATCCTGCACACTGTGCATTCTCAGGATGATAGCTAAGTGTCTGTGCAGTGGGTGTCTGAGCCTTATGTTGTAGGTTGAGGTTTAGTTCCTTAAGATCTTAACAATCACACCTGACTGTGGAAACTTGGTTTTGATAGTCATACATTAGCATCTTGGGTGAGACTTGATCCAATCTATGGGGGTTTCCGAAAGGGTCAATGCTCAATGGGTTTTTTTGGCCAACTGCGTAGCAAATCCCAAGTCTGTTAAAATCTCATGCACCAAAAATGGTTTCATTGTCGGGATCAAGATCATTGTGTGATGGGATTGTTTTGTGGTAGGCATGTGGAAGCCATAGAATCCCATTAACGATGAGATTATTCAGTGGTCTAAGCAGAAGGAGCATGAGTTTGCAATGAAATAGATCAGGGATAAATGGAAGAACATAGAGAAATGGTTGCAAAAGTATGTGTTTATTAAATTCCACAAATATTTCTTTGGATAATTACCAAATATCTTAATAGAGTAAGTTCAATAGTTGAAGGAAAAAAATCCAACATATCACCATGACAGTCCAAGGAGGTACACTAGTTGCAATCAATGAGTAACAAAATTTCACATGCTCTAGATTTTTGGTTTTAAAGTATGTTGGAGGGATACATTGTTGAGTTTTTCATGGAACTAACAATATCATATATTGTGGCATAAAGAAATATTTTGAAGGGACCATAAGGCAGATTTATCTGGTCATTACCATTAGCCATTAATATGTTTTTATATGACCATAGATTTTTCCTTTTTTATCTTTATTATCACATGTTAAAAAAATATCTTTGTAGATCGCATACCACACAGGAATACGCGGGTTTATACTAAAATAAGTTAGTTAGAGAAAATGAATTATAGAATAGGTCACTTAGATTATCATTATTCTATTTCAAAACACTCATGAACCACCCACTCTCATATTAAAACCCACACTGGGTAAGTCGTCCCATTATCCCCAATAGGAGCCACCAATTTAAATGAAAAAGGAGTTGTCTTAAGGTTCGTGGTTATCCCCTATGTTTCGGCAATAGAATTCTGAGGCCGCAACACATCCATAGTTTCACATTTAAACTTGTTTGGTCATTTTCCTTAGGGTCCCATCGGTTTCCCTAGGTATTTCACCCATCTCCCTATCTTTTTATAGTGATCTTCCCCTCTGGTTTTTTGTTGTTGCTACACCAATTTCCAGCAGCTTAGTGTCACTTGATCCTAGTCACACTGAAATTTAGATCTCTTGACCGT
This sequence comes from Pinus tabuliformis, assembly GCA_031772625.1. NCBI lineage: Eukaryota > Viridiplantae > Streptophyta > Pinopsida > Pinales > Pinaceae > Pinus > Pinus tabuliformis. The sequence continues at coordinate 2,030,962,462 of CM062818.1, read as the reverse complement.
TTTAGTGTATTTTCTGTCGATCTAGCCACCAAGTAGTATAGTGTTTGCAAACCCAGTTTGGGTGGGTTTTAATTAATTGTTTTGTTGTTCATTTTCTGTTATTAATTTTAGTTTATTTTCGGCAATCTTTTTTATTTTTTACAAACATGATCTAGGCTTAATCAATTAAAAAACTTGCACACAAAAGCACACCTTAAGTGAAGGGCACTTGGTTTATTCCACCAATCTAGGACTTGACATAATAAATTTATCTCCCTGTATCGAGACAAAGATATATTGTTCATCTCCCTTCAACAATTTCATGTTCTATGTGTCTTACCACCATTGTGCCACCAAGGTGTTTGTCGCAGAGACTAATAGGCCTTCACCCCCAGTTTATGCTCTGGCATATTACCCCTTCCTATTAGGTTCAAGTTCACAGCCGTTGGAGTCCCCACACTGCCTCTTTTCCTTGTTCTTTTGATTCCCCATATGATTCCAAGCCTCCTTCACTGCATATCGTCACCATGTCTAGACCCACAGCTGGTGTAGGAACTCAACCTGGTGTTGGCTTCGGCTCTATCCCAGTGGTTGCATCAAGTGAAACAGTCTCAGGAACCATTCCGATAGCCCCCACGCTCCCCTTTATGGCTGGGTTAAGTATACTAGATTTTAACCAGTTGATAAATGACCCCATACACTATGATGTTGGTTTCCCCTCTATGTCAACTAAGATTCCTTCAGACATCCTGAAGTTTTAGGGTAAGGCTAGAGAGAATCCTACCAACCATGTTCGATCCTTCCACATGTGGTGTTTGTCCAACTCCATAACCAATGACTTCATTTGTCCTTGACTATTCCAACACACGCTCAATAGAGACACTTCAAAATGGTATGTAGATCAACCCTCTGCATCTCATTCCATTTTCGTGACACTTGCTACATCATTCCTTTCATATTTCTAGTTACATCTCTGGTACAACACTGGTACGGAGCTATTGACCACATTTTGTCAGTCCTCTGCCACTCGCCTTTCTGACCATGTTCAAGAGTGGCGTCGAAGGAGGAGCACATGTCGTGCCCCCCCCCCCTTTCAAAGACCGTGTCAATCTAGATTGGTTTCTTAGGAGCCTTTTATCTCGCATTGGAAAAGATGTCACATCTCATTTTCCTCAGACCGAGGAATAAGCTCTCCAAACCGCTCTAAGATATGATAAGATTTATACACATTCTGGTTATGTCTATACCATCATTCTAGACCTCCCTCGTCTTGGAAGTGCCAATGCACCGGGGGCATCTCATGCTATTGACAGTATCATTGGATCCCTTTCACACTCTTCGCCATATACTAAGCAAAGTTATGGCTACCTGCAGGGGGAACCAGTTCCTCCAACACTTATGCCCCTCCTTCTAGCAACATGTTTTTAGGGCCCCAACCCGACTACCAAACTGTTGCTCCTCCTTATGCACAACCTAGCACTCCAACCCCTCAAGTATTAGTGTCACAGCCTCCCATGCATCCTCAGGCCCAGTAGCCACTTCCCCCTTGGGGTCAAGTGTTTTCACAATAGAATGCTACCAATCCCCAAAATTGAAAGAAAAATAATAAGGGGATGGGTAACAAGGGTAACCTTGGTAATCAAGGTAATCAACTTAGTGAACCCTGGGGGAACCAACCTAACACCAACAACTAGCAATAGGGAAGCTAGCCCAAGCAGAATAAGGCTATTCATATGAACAAGCCCTGTGCATGTTGTGGTGTACATGGCCATTATACACATGAGTGTCCTCTGTTACCCTAGATGTGCCAAATATGGGAAGCTCAAGCAGCTTCTAGAGGTCAAGAATCGCCTCAGAATCCTGCACTATCTTAATCGGTAGTGCTAACAAATCTTTTCCCACAACAAGGATTTGTTGCTGCTCAACCTCTTTCAAGTCAAGTAGCCCATCCCCCCTAACCTTCTCATCTTGCTAACTACCAGATCCTCATGATGGATTCTAACAAGATCAATACCTATGATCAACAACCATCTCCTCAGCACTCCGTTGTTACAATCTCAACCAAGTCATACAGATCCACCCACCTAGGACCTCCTCCATTTGTGGGTGCCTCTCCTATGTTCCCACCAAGAACCGTTCCTCCAGGTCTTAACCATCCAAGAGCTATTCCATCGAGACATTACTCTGCAGGTCAAATACCTTTCTTATTCCCCTCTCCAGGAGTATTTTTTGTCCCTATCATGGCTTCACTGGTCCTTCTTAAAATGACTTTGGGGATCCCTGTATGGTACATCAATCCCCTTGCAAGCATTCCACCTGGTCAGCTAAGACATTATCATGCTTTGACCCTAGTTCAACCGGTCCTCATGACCCCTACCGCTGCTTCAATTCCATCACAACCTAAATGGGAACCAACTCCTGTTGTGAAAGCATCTGGACAAGGGGAAAAGATAAAAGGAAAGAACCTAAGGACAAGGCTACCCAAGCTCCTCCAACCCCTAAGGCCCCAAAGCTGACACTCGTGTGCGCTTTCAGTCAAGTTGTTGGGCGCACCACTAACAATTGTCTTGAACTTCCTCAACTTAAACCTTTGGTTCATGAAATGTTCCCTGAGTCAAATATCCTGCAAGTCCATGTTAACTTACTGGGTCCACCCAAGAAACTCAAAATGTTACGCACAAATCAACCTTGTGCCTTATGTGATCATCATGGTCACTATTCCCATTGTTTCCCTCGTCTCGATGAATTTCGTGATTGCCTTGGGGCACTTCGCAAATACGAGGCCACTCGTAGTGGATCATCTACTCCTCTACCCATGGATTCTGGTACCACTAGTTAGCTAGAACATGGGGACTCTGGTCCCACCATAGTGATCCCTCCCCCCAATGTCAAGATGATGGACACCACAAACCATATCCTTTACCTATCGTTATCCTTGAGTTCCTCGTAGGCAAACCTATTTGAGGTTTCTGTGTGTGTTTCTATCGAAACTCTTTCGACAGAATCCCAGGTCTCAACATCCATAGATCCTCCATCTACCAACCTATCGTCTACCACTCAAGATGATGTGTATGTGAACCTTATTTCCCAAGTTGATGCACCAGGTAACACTGTCACATCATGTAGTCAGTCTTCCTCCCGTCTGCCCATCTCCTAGCCTGATGAGGACACCATGGAAGCTATGTCTACCCCTAATTTCCCCTGCACTTAAGCAAGGGGGCATTTCTTCAGAAGATTTTGAAGTACATTTCCTTCCTAATTCTCCCCATGCGCTCTAACTCAAGAAATTTTTCTCATAACACATCCCTTGATTTGCGTGTCTTTATTTATGCCATGAAGTTAGGTAGATTGCATCATCTCATCCGTTGTCTTTTGCACCTTTCAAATGGATCCATCATCCACAGTATATATCGGTCATGCCGACAGAGCGATTCGCTTCTACCGAAATCTAGGCTCGGCAGCCTGGGCCATTTTTACCCCCTTTCATACGTTAGTCGTTTCAAACGGCGTGTGCATTGGATCTGCCACCAATAACCAAGCAGAATATGATGCAGTGATAGGTTTGTTAGTGTATGCCCTTGCTCATTACATCCTTCATCTTCATGTTCATTTAGATTCCTTGCTACTTGTCATGCAATTGAATGATGTGTATCATGTGCATAACCAAATCCTATTTAGAAAATATCTACGAGTTAAGTTGTTGGTACATGAATTTGAAACCATTACATTCAGTCATGTGCCTAGAGCTCAAAATCACTATGTAGATACCATCGCAAACAACATTCTAGATTGGCATTTATCACATCTATACAACAGAAGACAATCATAAACATAACACATGGCGAACCATCATCGTCATATAGAAATGCATAATCATACTATGCATCATACAAGTGTTTGGAGCCCTTAGCTCTCAATACATCTAGTACACCCATATCATACTTGGGGGGGCACATAGGCCCCTACATCTCATTATCATCCTTAGGAGGATCTCGTGCCACTTGGAACACAATGGCTCTCCACAAACTCCTCCTGCTAGGGGGCATCATTCACACCTTTGCATACCAGATCAATCACCTCCATCATATATGTTTACGGGTAGTATCTCATGCTTGGTGGCATGATGGTTTTCCCCTAGCCATCTTCTTAATCAAGTCTCGCCATAGATCCCACTGGATCTAGGTATGGTCAATTATCCTCCCATTCCTTGGATAGTTTGTCCTATCGATCTCTTCGGTGATCCATATGCACATCGCATATCATAGATGTTTGATACCATATCTTCAAATATTCTACTCTATGTCCACACTGTCCCTATGTTTGACTTCGTGGGTGAGGATGATTCTAGACCTACTCTAGTAGTTCATTCTTGTTTTCCTCTTCCCTTAATTCTTCACCAGGTACCATCGTTCCAAGTAGCATTAAGGCCATCTCTAGACAAGGCCACTTACCTGAGAGTCATAAATCCCGATTCTAATGGTCGGTTTGTCCACTATGATCTCCACAAGATTTAAGGCCTTTTCCTCCTCTCCAAATTCACCACATCTCACTTAGAAAATGAATACAAATTGGAGGGGAAACATCCTTTCATAGAAAATTCCCCAATTTTTCTATCACCCATTGCGACCAGACTGTAGCTCAGTTTGATGAACCATCAGCACCATTGGAAAGCTCTCTTCGAGATTTATAATGGGAATTCCTCAGTTTTTGATGATTTGAAACTTCACTAGGAAGCCATTTGTCCAAGAAAGGTCACTTCGTCGCCTCTCAAAATCGAATTTCATCATAAAGCGACACTTGTACTTTGAGGTCCACCTCCTCTTCGTACTTGTCGTTCCATATGTCAACTTTTGTCATGAGTAATCATCATTTACTCATGTTTTGATGGTACCCACCGGGCCTAGTCTGTGTGGAAGCGTCATCGGGTCACCCTTGTTCAAAGCATCTGCGATGAGACACCGTTGCATTCTTGGAGTCTATTTTATGCCCCATTATATCATGTCACATTATTCCATCCATATTTGCATATCATTCTTCCTATGTTGCCCATTTTGGCCTCCAGTCATACTATCCCCATCCCCTCCAGAGTTGAGTTAGTTGCTTCCAGGTCAACCATGCACTATATGCTCTGACAAGGCAAGTCGTATGTTTGTCCCTCAGTCCCACCTTTTTCCCCATTATCCCTGGTGTTAGTCCATCAGTCACATTATTATTTTCTCCCATTCTTTAGTTGAGGATACTAATTGCCTCATCTATCGTGGGCCCTATTCTGTCGGCATCAACTCATTTATTCTAGAAGAACGACGTAGAGGGTAGTGTATCTTGGTTCTAGCTTCCATTTTTGTTTAACACCTTGGATCGAGTAGAGGGACTCATTATTTCCCTTTGACTTGGTTGTTTCATGTTCGTGATTCATACGCTTGATGGTCCAATGATGCATCAAATTGTACCAATGATTCCCAGGCGTGTGTGAGATGTTTCAGACCTCATGAGGGGGTTGCCCTTCAGGTAGCCCCTCACATGCCTAGAAGCATTCCTATTATTCTATAGCCTCATATGTAGTTTCACAAATTTGATGGGTTCAATTCCTATCGATCATAGTGTTCATAGCATGCACATCTCCTCCAGATGATCCATTCAATTTTTCAAGGCCCTTCCTTGTTCAACAGGACTTCTCTGGTTACTCTTTCTCCCACCCATTTTTTGAGGGAAGGGGCTTTATATCTCATGTACTCAGATGTTATTGTATTCAGTCCTAGCTCATGTTTCTCTAGGTGCATTATGTATATGCAACACATTGTATTATTTTTTGGCTCTTTTATGCCAGCATGTCAGGTACCATTCAACATGTACTTCATTGCTCAGTTTTATATTTCTGGCGAACCATTATTTTTGTACTAATTCATCTCGGTGGGTATGGGTATGCCTTCAGTACCACAACATAAAAGGAGACTTGCATTAGTCTCACCCCCTCTATCCCTATCATCTTTCAATTCAGCTTTATTGGTCTCTCTCTCTCTCTTTGACTCCCCTATGTTGTCTAATTGATTATGCCTTTACAATGTACTTCGGTCATACATTTTGAACCTAACACTCGTATGTTGGGGGGAAATCTGTTATCACCAAAAAATTGATCATCTAGCCTAATTTACTAGATGGATCGAAGTACACCATGTAAATCCAATTTTACCATAGCAAAATTGCTTTCACTATAAGAAATTACTTAATAACCCACCTTTGTTAAGTAATTTATAGTTAAACCCATGAAAAATAATTGAATAAATCACTATTTGTTTGATTTTCTTTGAAGAATAATTAATTAAACCATTCTTTTATTATTATTCCTTGTCAAATTTGACCCAATCATGAAAAATAAGTAGATAAATCATTATTTTTCGTATTTTTCTCTAAGAATAATTAATTAATCACTAATTAATTATTATTCTTTGTTAAATTTGAGTAGATCCCTTAGGAATAATTAAAAAAATCTTTATTTGTTTATTATTCCTTAACTAATTCCTTGAGATGATGAATAACTCATTTATTTATTTATTATTTCTAAATAAAAGTTTAAATACTTTTTCCCACCTAACCAAATATAATAAAATATTCCAAATGGTTATTCCAAGAATGAGATCAATAATATTTTATTATCGCTCGTTATTCGAGGATAACTCAATATTTTGTTATAAATAGAAGGATTTTTCATTCATTATTCACTTTTGATTATTTTCATTGTTGCAGTCGTTGTTGTAACTCTGATTATTTTCATTGTTGCACACCATATTTTTGTTGGGTTTACACATTATAGAGGAGAGAGACTCTATACAAGTTGAAGACGTTTGAGGATAGCCAAGAACCCATCCCATAGAGGGGGATTGGTAACATCTATTTGTTCCCTTCACAGGTGTTATAATAAAACTATTCTTTACATACCTGGTTTCCATTGGATGATTGGAGTTATTACTCTTTCTTTTTGTCTTTTAACTATGATTGTGGCATAGATCCGGACTTTGGCAGGTTTTGTTTCTATCAGTTGCTACAGATGTACAATGTTTAGCAGTCATTTATATTGTTGAGATTGTTTGTCATCCAAAATATTAAGTGGGTTCTTTTCATACATCTTTGAGAAGAAAACATTACAACAGTCTACTCAGTGTTGCACCATGCTCACGTGTGATTGGAAGTCATCACTAGCATGGGGTCATGGCAGATGGTATCAAGGCTTGGTTCAATGGCAGGACCGAGCTAAACAAAGTAGTTGGTCACAGTGTGACATAGTTTGGAAGGGGAAAGGAAACAATCCAGGGTCAAGGTGAACAAACTTATCGCATTCATGAGGGTTATTCAAAAACTTTAAGAGATGGCATATTTTTGGAAGGATAAGAGGTAGTAGTGCTATGAATAACTTGTGCACGAGTGGGAGCAATTGAACTGCATCAAGGAAGAGATAGTGGATGTGTAGAGGACCTTGAATTCTTTCCATGGAAAGTTTGTTGAACTTGATGAACAATTGAAACAAGGCAACCTTAGACTCTAAGGTCTCATGGCTGGATGAGTTCACATAAGGTAGGAACAAGCCAAGATGCAGGGCGAAGTCAAGGAGCTTAAGGAAGGGATCAAGAGGGACTTTCTTGACCACAAATGTATTGGCATAGGAGAAGATGAGATTGAGTACATCGACAAACTTAGATCTTGGCACCATTCGATGAAGGATGACCTACAAAGGATGGTAGCACTCTAAGTTGAATAAAACAAAGTATGTTGAGTAGGTGAAATTAGGCATCATGTGAATGAGGACAAGCTTGGTGAAATGAAAACTACTCAAGTTGAACCACGTTTGAATTGCTCAAATGTGTTGAAAGGAGAAGTTGCATACCTCAAGAGGAAGGTCAGTTCGAGACATGGGGTGAAAGACAGTTCAAATGAGGAAACAATGAAGAAGGTTGCAGATTAGTAAGATGCAAGAAAGGGCCCCTATAGAATGGAGATGCATTGGGGTTGAGTTTTGTGAAAGAAACCATTTGTGGAAGAAAGTTTGCTCCATTGTGTTGGGCATGGAATCCCCCCAAGGCATGTTTTGGGGCTCAAAGCCCAAGTTTTGACCGAATCTTGTTGTAAAGCTCCACGAATTGCGGGCGTGGGGCGCAAAAGTATGATAGAGTCACAAGGTTGTCCGCCCTAGTTTTGTAATGTAATGTCGGCTAGATAAACCTAACCATGGTCTGCGAACCATGGAATTGTATAAATAGAGTGAGGCTCTAAGTGTAAAAGAAAAGAGGAGAGAAGTATGAGAAGTCTAAGTGATTAAGTCTCAAGTAAAGTGTGTCTTTGGGTCATAGAGTAGGAGAAGGCTCTGCAGTTGAGTGCCTATAGGCCTAGTAGTCCGCAGCTGAGTGCACAGACCCCTGTAGCTGAGTGTGCAAGGTGAAGTCGAGTTTGTAACCGAGGAAGGAATTAATAAAGAGAATTTTTGTTATAATTATGTGTATCTATTCTTGGGTTAACGAATGATTGATATAATTTGCAAATATACTGTTCATTTACTACGCGCACATGTATGAATGTTTATATTGTTAAGTATACTTAAAGCACTCAAGTAGGCAAATTTAATTAACTAACGTTGGAATACCAGTAAGGCCTTGGGTAATAATGCAAAGCGCGATGTTCAGACCCTGGGTAGGGCTGCGCGAAGCAACCTGCATGCAGGGTCAAACTGTGGACCACTTGAACTCATCAAACATCTCCAAGGTGCAGAAACCTAGTTTTAGCACCCTCCCATACTACTTCGGGTGAGACCTCAGTCCGAGCTCCGCGAACTATTGCCGAAAGGGCCAGTAGTACCAAGATTTGTTTGGCTAAAATAACTTTGAACTTGGGTCAGGACCCAATAAGCCAACAAATGGTTCCGTTGCTAGGACTGGGATCTGCATAGAGATGTCTGATGTTGTATCACTGGAATCTGACAAAGAAAGGAATTGAAGAGTGGTGGGACAGAAAGATTCATGAGTTCTTGGCACAGGAAAACAGTAATCTGCGATTATTGAAGGAAGAGTGGTTAGATTGCTACTTATATACGAAAATCCATGAAATTTTGTTTTCATCCTTCCCTACTGAGTTGTACGAGTGGATCACGAAGCTAGCAGATAGTCAAGGAAGGTGTAAACTCGACAAACCTATCTTGTGGACTTCATAATTGGTGCACAGATTGGAAGCATTGGAAGATAAGATCACATGCGTTGTCGATCACTGGCTTGATCGAACTATAGGAGGATTTATCACCAAGTTCGCGGTAGATACTTCATTCAGCTATAGCGAGCCGGAACAATGCTTCCTCAAAGGACCATGAGGTAAGTACGTTAAATTTTTGAACACTTGGATTAAAATGCTACTGTGCGAAAATCAGGTTATGTGAATAAATTGATGTTTGGGACTATGCGAAGTAGGAGGATCTACAGAAACGAAGGTAGCACAGAACTAGAAACTAGCCCCTTGATTTCACCTCCGTGAGAAGGCAAGGAAGAGCTTGCGAAGGTTTCACCAAGAAGTGTGATCGGTTTGATAAAGCAGTGAATTCCGTGCATACCACCCCCACCTACACCATGACTAGTTTCACCATCTTCACCCATGTCTTCGCCCACACCACCTATGCCACCACCACAGTTCAATATGGCAAGCGCGATAAAGTTCTCGGTCTTCAAAGGAGTAGGGAATGAAGATTCAAACCAGTTTTGGTTCATGGTAAGGGCTGTATGAGAAGCGCAGGGGGTCATGGATGACAATATAAAGAAAGCAATGCTAGTTAATGCTCTGTAGGATCGCGCACTGACTTGGTACATTAAGGATTCCAATGACAATCTGAATGCAGGGATCATGGATATCCAAGCTGCGCTAAACAAGGAAGTTAGCAGGCCAAAATTAGAGACACAGTCGATCATTGGATTTAAGGAAATCACAATGCTTCCAGGTGAGACCCCCTCGGAGCTGGATCAGAGACTAAAATGTACAATTCATGAAGCCAATATGACCTTGACAGATGGGAAATGTTGTGCATGGTTTGTAGCATTGCTAACACTGCATCTAAGGAATGAGTTGTCACAACAGAATCTAACCACTCAAGTCGAAGCCTTGAAGATCACGATGAGACTGCACGAGACCCCGATACAAGATCCTAACTTGGGAGTTCAACAGATCCACGCGCAGTTGAAAAACTTATGCCTTGAGATGCAGAGTTTGAAACAAGACAGGACAGGTCACCCAGAAGCGCGCGAGGAGGTATGGTGCGTAAAGTGCAAAAGCCAGGGACATGACAAGGACCATTGTCCAGTCTTTGAAAACTACCTAGCGAGAGGAGGACCAATGCCATTGAGACCGGAGGCACAAGCAGGATCGAGTGTAGCGCCTGCATTATGGTGTGTGATTTGTTAGATAGGAGGTAAGCATGCTACAGATAACTGCCATATATTACAGAAGTATACGCGGAATTTTCAACAGTTGTTCTGTAATTTCTATAGGTTAGTAGGCCACAATGATTGCACCTGTAGAAGTTATGAACTGATGATGGATCAAATTCCTACCTACAGAGTTCAGACTAAAACACGGGCCCTCGATCAAAATGCAGGGATGGTGCACATTAGATTTCAAGGGTGCAGACGAGGTCAAGGTGGAATGGGACCAAGAAGAGGTCATGGCGAGCTGCTATGTTACAATTGTAGAGGGCCAGGGCATTATGACCGCGATTGTACAAATCCGATGAGACCATCATGCTTATATTATACCTATTTTGATCATGAGATGGAGTACTGTCCCACGTTGATAGCAAGGTTGCGCGATAAAGGAGCACTCCAACCTCCCCTGACTTAGAACCTACAAATGATGAGGTCTGAGCCATACAAGGAAGACCTGAATGTAAATATCGTGCTTCGAAGTGGTATCACGACAGGAGATGACAAAGGCAAGTAGCTTGAAGAGAGTGCCTCGATTCGCAAGGCTTCGACAAAGGAACTAGAATTTGATATAGATCACACTAAGGAGACATTCATGGAAGCTAAGAAGAGCTTCGCGGATGCCTCCACTCAAGAAGTAAAGACAAACTGGAACTGGAAATGGAACCATCATTGCTCACTACATTTTTGGAGACATGCATGAAGCTACTACACGACAACAAAGTTGTGAAGGGGCTGCAAGAACTCATCACTAGATGTGTTGGAACCACGCCAGGAGAACCACGTGTCGTCTGGAAGCTCGGGAAGCACACAACGCGAACAAGAAGAGAGATGAGATTGACCACGCAGATTGGGGAATATGAAATGGATCAAGTGGTTTTGGATCTAGGATCGGACGTGAATGTCCTGCCAAAGCAGACGTGGGAGTGCATGGGCAGGCCTGCGCTGCAATGGTCACCTATTCAATTGTGAATGGTGAACCAAAAAAATTATCTTACCTATGGGATGATTGCAGGGAATAATGGTAGATATCAAAGGTGCGAGTGCACTTGTAGATTTCGAAGTGATAGAGACTGTTGATGACAACAATCCCTATCCCGTGCTAATAGGAATAGATTGGGCCACTAACATGAATGGGGTGATAAGTCTAAAGAAGAACAAGATGATTTTTGAGAAAAATTCACTGCGTGTAGTGGTACCTTTAGACCCTGTGGAAGGATCATGCTACAGAGAGCCAGTGCGTGACTACAATAGTGACGATGATCTAGACTATATCTACAAGATAACCACGTAGGAACAAGACTGGGTAAATCCAACAGCGGATGGTAGACTCTCATGGGAGTGTGAAAGCTCTTGCACCTAAGATTCAGACAAGGAAATAGAACGATGGCATAACCGATTACACGAAGTAACCACACTCAATTGTAACATGATGACAAGGTCATTGCGCCATGTGGTAACAGAGGTAAGAGATCTGCCTATGTATGATGGGTTGAGCAAGGTGGATGATTTCCTGAACAAATTTGATAGAGAAGTACCGGAACAGCGGCGTTTCGACACTTTGAAATGGGTACTGCGTGCTACACCTACAAGATGGTGGGGTATGCATTAAAGAAGTTTTGAGGACTAGCGTGAATGCAGAAGATGATGCACATGCAGTTTGGGATGCCTTAGATGCGGCTAATAGAAAAGTATGATGGACGTGATGATCCACATGCACACCTCGCAAAATGGACCAAGGTCTATAGGGAAGAACCACAACCTAAGTGGGTGCACCTATTCTTTCATACCCTAGATATCATACCCATGAATTGTTATACTGAGATGGAGCTCTGCCATGGCACGAGCGAATGGGATATCTTGCGCGAAGGATTCCTATTAACCTTCACATTTGAGGATCGTTGGGATACTGTTGATGATGCACTACAAGTAGTAAAAGCAACTATCTTCAGAATACCCCAGGAGCCAATGGAAGTGCTTCAGCCAGAATGGGCGACCCAACTGAACTGTGCGCTAGAGTGTTACAATGTAAATATTGAGGAGGAGGATGAAGATCCACAAAAAATTAACATTCCAGAAACTGAAGGCTATCGTAAGGTTCAAGAACCATTGATTGAAGATCTTGACATCACCGCACCGATAAAATGAAGCAGGTAAACATTGGAACAGAGGCCGAACTGAAGTATGCAACGCTCGGTGACTATTGGGATGATGCCACGGTGGATAAGCTCGTTGAGTTACTCTGCAACTACAAAGACTTATTCCCAACCAAGATTACGTAATTAAAGGGGATCGTTGGCAATTTAGGGATGATTAAGATCAGCCTAAAACCTGACGTGAAGCCGGGTAAGCAGAGGCCTTACCGCTTGAATCCGAAGTACGAGGAAATGGTCCACGTAGAACTAGACAAAATCCTTGCAATCAAAATTATTGAGCCGGTGGAAGAATTCGACTGGGTAAGCCCTATGGTAGTGCAGGAGAAAAAGTAGAAAGGTGAGATAAGAATATGTGTAGACCTCAGGAAGTTGAATGACACCTATGTACACGACCCATTCCCGACCCCATTCATAGATGAAGTATTAGAAAATGTCGGTGAGCAAGAAGCATATTCTTTCACCGATGGGTTCTCAAGGTACCACTAGATCAAAATCACACTGGAAGAGAGGTGCAAGACCACCTTCGCCATTGAGTGGGGTTGCTTTCAATACACTGTCATGCCATTTGGGTTAAAAAATGCACCAACCATCTTTTCGCGCATAGTTGTTGCCACCTTCAAAGAATATATCCACAAATTCCTGGAGGTCTATCTGGATCATTGGACTGTATTTGGATTGGTTAAGCACCACATAACAAGCTTACGCTTGATGTTGGATACTTGCTGATGACACCAAATTGCGTTGAACCTTAAGAACTGTACGTTCCTCGTTCCCTTTGGGAACCTATTCGGACATGTGGTATGCAAACAGGGACTAATAGTTGACCCCGTGAAGATTGCAGTAATTCTAAATTTGGAAGCACCGCGAAGTGTTAAACAGTTGCGTGCTACCTTGGGACACATAGGGTACTATAGGAAGTTCATCAAAAGCTATGCCGAGATCACCACACCGATGGAGAAACTATTGAAAAGGGACGTCACATTCTGCTGGAATGATGATTGCATGAAGAGCCTAGATGTCCTAAAGGAGAAATTGACCGCCGCTTCAATCCTGGTCTTCCAAAAATGGGATGTGGAGTTTCATGTCCATGTTGATGCATCATGTATGGCATTGGGAGCAGTGCTTACACAATAGGGTGGAGAAGGCTTGGATCACCCTATCGTGATTGCAAGTCGTAGATTGTCCAAAGTTGAAAAGAACTATTCCACAATCGAGCATGAGGGAATGGCTATGGTGTACGCGCTCCAAAAATATCGACACTATTTGCTAGGAGGACATTTCAAGATGTATAGAGACCATTCCACGCTAAAGTACTTGGTCAATAAGCCTATGTTAGGGGGGTGCATATTTAGGTGGCTCTTATTATTCCAAGAATATTACTTTGAGGTCGTGGCAAAACCGGGACACCTAACCACAGGACCAAATCACTTGTCGCGTATTGAGACGGGCGAGGAACCTACTAGTTTGGAGGAAGGATTACCTGACACACAACTCTTTGTTGTGTGCGTCATGGACAAAACACTTCTAAGATATAATCCACTTTATGACAACAAAGACTGCGCCGAAGGAATACTCTATCCAACAGAAGAAGGAATTGGTGTTGCACACAACATATTTTTTTGTCATCGCAGGGCACCTATAAAAAATGGGAAATGATGAGATATTACAAAGGTATGTACTTGAATTTGAACAAAGTAAGATCCTCGCGGAAGCACATGGGGGTGATGCAGGAGGACACTATGTAGGACGAGTGACCGCACAAAATATTCTCCGCGCAGGGTTGTGGTGGCCAACCCTTCATTAGGATTCAAAAGCACACCGTAAGGACTACGATATATGTCAAAGGACCAGTAAACCATCGCGGAGGGACAAGATGTCATTGAATCCACAAATGATGTTGCACCCCTTCGAAAAGTGGGCAATCGACTTTGTAGGACCTATCAAACCTCAGGGAAAAACGGGCGCGCGATACATCATCACCAAGCCGGAGTACCTGACTCGCTGGGTAGAAGCGCTGCCGGTCAAAGACTACACAGCTTACACGGCTGTGAAGTTTTTGTTTTAACACATGTTGATTGTATTTGGATGTTCGAAAATCTTAATGAGTGATTGCGGTACACATTTCTTGAACTAAACCATCAATGCACTCACAGAAGAGTTCTAGGTGTATCATCAGAAAATCACACTGTATCACCCACAAGCCAATGGGACAATAGAAGCATTCAACAAAATACTAGAGATTGTGCTAACCAAAGTGTGCAATGCGCAGCAAAGCGATTGGGACCTGCATGTACCTGCAATACTATGGGCTTACAGGACAACGTGTAAGTAACTAATGGGAAAAACACCTTTCTGGTTAGTTTATGGCATGGAAGTTGTCATGCCGATGGAGTATATTGTACCTAGTCTGCACGTAGTAGCACTCACAAGTATGACAGACCACGAAGCTCTGGAAGAAAAGCTCGCCAATTGGAAGAACTTCAGGAAGAACTGTTCCTGGCTGGTTTTCATCAACAGGTACAAAAGCAGTGTGAAAAGGCTTGGCACGATCACCATATTAAGTTGTGCACCTTCAAGGTAAATGACTTAGTGCTGCTATATGACAGTAAGTTTGAAAAATTCTCGGGAAAGTTTAAAATGTATTGGCTGGGACCATACGTGGTTAAGGAGGTCACAGACGGAGGCACGGTCTAGTTGGTCAAACTAAATGAATAACCTTTCCCAGGCAAAGTGAATGGCAGCCGCTTGAAGCCCTACACAGGTGGACCGGCTATCTGACAGACCGGTAGAAGCACAATATTCACACTCCAAGGATCCAGACAAAGGCGCAGGACTATAAAAAAATGCAAGGGATACCAACACAAATGCAGAGAAGCAGTTTGGACACAGAGGTCTCGGAACAACGAATGTAGCAGATCTAGCAAGCAGTAGCTCAATGCACTGCTGACCTCCGCGCAGTTGGAGGGACTCCATGCAAAGATCGTCACGTCGACAGAGTGACTCGAGGGCAAGTCACGATGTTTGTGTTGGGGGCCTATTGGGCATGGAATCCCCCCAAGGCATGTTTTGGGGCTCAAAGCCCAAATTTTGACCGAATCTTGATGTAAAGCTCCGTGAATTAAGGGTGCAGGGCGTGAAAGTATGATAGAGTCACAGGGTTGTTTGCCCTAGTTTTGTAATGTAATGTCAGCTGGATAGACCTACCCATGGTCCACGAACCATGGGATTGTATAAATGGAGCGAGGCTCTAAGTGTAAAAGAAAAGAGGAGAGAAGTATGAGAAGTCTAAATGATTAAGTCGCAAGTAAAGTGTGTCTTTGGGTCATAGAGTAGGAGAAGGCTCTGCAGCTGAGTGCGTAAAGGCCTAGTAGTCCGCAACTGAGTGCGTAGGGTGAAGTCAAGTCTGTAACCGAGGAAGGAATTAATAAAGAGAATTTTTGTTATAATTCTGTGTATCTGTTCTTGGGTTAATGAATGATTGATATAATTTGCAAATATACTGTTTATTTA
This sequence comes from Pinus tabuliformis, assembly GCA_031772625.1. Lineage (NCBI taxonomy): Eukaryota > Viridiplantae > Streptophyta > Pinopsida > Pinales > Pinaceae > Pinus > Pinus tabuliformis. Next base: position 2,030,946,372 of record CM062818.1, on the reverse strand, counting down.
TTGTGCGCACCTGTATGAATGGTGTATATTGTTAAGTATACTTAAAGCACTCAAGTAGGCAAAGCTAATTAACTAATGTTGTAGTACCAGTAAGGTCTTGGGTAATAACATAGAGCGCAACATTCAGCCCCTGGGTAGGGCTGCGCAAAGGCAGTATATCAAGCTGCAAAGTACGAGAAAGTGCGCGAAGCAACTTGCGCGCAGGGTCAAACTGCGGACCACTTGAACTCATCAGACATCTGCAGGGTGCGGAAACTTGGTTCTAGCACCCTCCCATACTACTTCGGGTGAGACCTCAGTTCACGCTCCTGGACTATTGCTGAAAGGGCCAGTAGGATAGGGATTTGTTTAGCTAAAATAACTCTGAACCTGGGTCAAGCCCCAATAAGCCAACACATTGGTTGATATGGGAGAAACACATAGTTTCCTTAGTAAGAAGGCAGCAACATCTCTAAAGTTGAAAGTTGGAATGGAAATGGAGTTGAGTTCTTTCAAAGTAATTAACTCAAGCATGAAGGTTGTGACAGGTATTCTAAGGGATACGTAGGTGAATGCGGGTTAGTGGTTTGGAAAGTTGGATCTAAGAGTGATTGATATGGATGATCAGGCCGTCTTGGGGAAAGTTTTCTTAGTAGCAGCACAATCCATACCAATGGTGGACCATGACATACTCTTGATTACAACTAGTGGGAAAACCATGATCATGTCAATGATAAGGAAGACTCGCTTGGGCTATCATCCAAGGATTGCTTCGATGACTTTGTATGAGAAGGACCCGAATGTGAAGCATGAACATGCAGAACGACAAGAGGTTGGATGTTTTACTCAAGTGAAAAAGGAGAAGACGATGATCAACTTTGTTGCATGAGACATGAAGGAAAAGAAGGATGGAGGTGTAGGAGTGGCTCCACCCATCGCAAAAAAGGAAGAGGTGACTTCTATTGTGACCCTTCACCAAGGAAGTTTCAATGAGAGAGGAGGATCGAGTGCTTCTTTCAAGGAAAGAAAAGGGAGGACAGTATGCAAGTAGAGATCCAACTGGTATTGTAGACTATTGCAAATATGTTATGGGCATATATAATTTTCAGTTGACAAAAGGAAGACTTGAGAAGATCGGATGTATGAAGAAAGAGGTTGTTGTTGTGCATGACTACTTGAGGACACAACATCAATCAGATACATAGGTGGATGAGAGTCAAGGGGAAATTTCTTGGCCCTTGTCATGCACTAGACCTTTGGAGATGGGTGAGTGTAGTGCCTCGATGAGGAGGAGGTGCTGCACCACCATTAAAAAGGGGCCTTTGGAGAAGGGCCTCCTAGCAGTGATGCTTGGAGGGATGTGATTTTTGGTTTATGACCATGGGAAACATGAACAATAAAATTGATGGGTAGCATATCATAGATGGATGGATATTTCTTCATGGACTTGGGTATGGCATGATGAACATTGGTTGAAGGACTAATGCATGGAGAAGGAAAGAATTCTTAATCAAAATTATAGGCGTGACAAAGTGTCGAAAGAAATAGTTGATGAAGGCATGAGGATGTGCATTCTCATGGATTGAGCGTGATAGTTGGATTTATCACCCAACTAGTTCGAGTCATGGGGGTCGACAGTGGACAGAGGCATGGAAGAGTGAGTTGTAGCATGACAATAGTAGTTCACATGATGATGATACATGGTGGATTGACATGATATGAGTTGTGACTATAGCATGTCGCTAAGTGGAGGAAGAAACCTTCCACGAGATAAGGCAGTATGGAGGATTATGATGAGTGCGGCTGATGACCATGGATTAAGGAGTCTTACCCACATAGATTCATGAGCCTTGGTGTAGGTTCATGTGATGAAGGCAAGGAGTTGGGAAGCATGAACATTTGATGTTGGAGCTGGTGAAACTTTGCGAAATTGGGTCTTTGTAAGGGATTTTGACGAGATGGTGTTGCTAAGGGCGTCAATATTTTTAGAGTTGGGGATAATGTTAGGACCTCAAATTGGCATCACGACCAAAAAGCACCCAAAACAACCTACACGGTTGGGAGAGTGAAAAAACTAAAGGTTGGACCGATAGGTGAGTCAGGTGATGGGCACGTTTAACTAAATGCACATGTGGAGGGCGATTCAGAGGGCACACGCCCGCTTTGCAGTGGGGAGGTCGAACATGTTCAACCAAGAGTGCAATAGCTCATGCAGACGAGGCGTATCAATGGGTGCGTGACGTATGAAGCAAACAAGGAGCCCGTGGACATGCGAATGTGCGCGAGCGAGCAAAGGGCGTCCACCCGAATGAACACAAGTAAAGGTCAGCTAACAAACATAAGTGGAAGGATGAGTTCATGTGTCAGATGGACAGGTCGTCCAACATAAAGGCTAACCCATGAGCTAAACAATCATGTCGTTTGAAAATAATATGATGTTGGTTGTGGGATCCTCCTAAGGCATTTTTGGGGCTTAAAGCCCAGATTTTGGTCTAAATTTGTACTTCCAATGTAAAGAATCCACATTTTGTGGATGTGGAACACGTAGTTGTTAAAGATTCATAGGGTTTTCCACCCTTATTTTGATAATGTAATGTCAGATTGTATAAATAGAGCGAAGCTCTAAGTAGTTAAAAAACACAATGTCTAAGGAATAATGATGTATGCGAGATAGCTATGAAGTGTAAAGTCTAGTTTTGGGTCGTAGCGTAGGTAGAGGCTCTGTCGCTGAGTGCACATAGGCCTGTTAGTCCGCAGCTAAGTGTGCGGGCCCCTGCAGCTGAGTGCGTAGGGCGAGTCAGTTCTGTTATCATTTGGAAGTATTAATAAAGAGAAGTTTCTATCATTTCTGCGTCTTTATTTCATGTTTATGCATCTGTTATATTAGGTATGAATTTCACTTCTAATGCTTATATGATGCATAACTGTATTGGTTAAGTGAAAGCAATTTAGAATATATTTTTATGCAAAGATAATGAAGATTTGTCGATAAGATAAGTAAGATACTTAGTCTAGTTTGGGGAAGAGTGCAGTTCGCTGCCTTAACAGTTCAAAAGGACCTCAGCCCCTGGTTAGGGCTGTGTGAAAGCTGATTGTGACACTTTGCAAGGGTACTTAAGGGTGGAATAGAGCGCGAAGCAACCTGTGTGAAGGAAGATATAGTTGGACTAAACCGACATCACAACCATCTCAAGGGTGTGGAAACTTGGTTCCAGCATCCCCCCACATTACTTCGGGTGAGACTTCAGTGCGCACTCTGTGGGCTGATGCCAAAAGGGCCAGCAATATAGGAGTTTGTTTGGCTAACTAACTCTGAACCTTGGTCAAGCCCCCATAAGCCAACAAATGGTTCCGTTGCTGGGACCAAAATCTGCATAAGAGATGTGTGATGTCGTATCATTGGAATCCAACTAAGAAGGAAATCGAAGGCTAGTTGGATAGAAGAATTCATGAGTTCACAACACAAGAGAATAGAAACCCGCGATTGTCAAAAGAAGAGTGGCTAGATAGCTACCTATATACAGAGACCTAGGAAATATTTTTCACATCCTTCCCTACTGAGCTATACGAGTGGATCGCGATGCTAGAAGATAGCCAAGGAAGGTGGAAACTTGATGGTCCTATTGTGTGGATCCCAGAGCTAGTGCGAAGGTTGGAAGCATCTGAGGATAAGATTGCGCGCGTCGTCGATCATTGTCTCAATCACATTATAGAAGGATTTGTTACTGATTTCGTGGTTGACACCTCAGTCAGTGACAACGAAGTAGAGCAATGCTTTCTCAAAGGACCACGAGGTAAGTACATAAAGTCTTTGAATACTTGGGTTAAGATGTTGTTGTGTGAAAAGCAAGTTATGCAGTTACCTTGATGTTCGGGGCTATGCAAAGTGGAAATATTTACAGGAACAAAGGAAATAAGGGTCCAAAAAATAGCCCCCTTGATTTCACCTCCACGAGGAGACGAAGAATAACTCACAAAGGTCTCTCCACGAAGTGCTATTCATTTGATAAGACAAAGAATTCTGTGAATCCCACCCCCGCCCACATCACCACCGGCTTCACCGCCATCACCTCCATCTTCACTCGTACTAACTTCACCACCACCATGATTTAGTATGGCAAACACAGTGAAGTTTCCTGTGTTCAAAGGTTTGGGAAATGAGGATCCGGACCAATTCTAGTTCATTGTAAGGGTTGTATGGGAAGCAAAAGGTGTTACAGATCACCATATAAAGAAAGCAACTCTGGTTGGCACCCTGCAGGATCACGCGCAGACCTGGTATATTAAGTACTCCGACGATAACCCGAATGCGAGAGTTGCAGATATCGAGACAATGTTAAATAGAGAATTTAGCAGGTCTAAGTTTGAAGTGCAGTCGATTGTGGGATTTAAAGAGATCACAATGCTACCAGGCGAGATGGCTTGCGAACTAGATCAGAGGCTGAAATGTATGATTTGCGAAGCCAACATGAATCTGATGAATGGACAACATCGCAAGTGGTTTGTAGCTTCGCTACTACCACATTTAAGGAGTGTGCTAGCGCAGCAGAGGATAACAACTCAAGAAGAGGCTTTGGAGATTGCCATGAGGCTTCATGAGACCTCGATGTAGGATCCTAACCTAGGAGTTCAAAAAATCCATGCGCAGCTGAAGAATCTGTGCCTTGAGATGTAAAGTCTAAAACAGGACATAACGGTTCGACTAGATGTACACAAAGAAGTATGATGCGTAAATTGCAAGAGTCAAGGTCATGAAAAATACCACTGCATAGTTTTTACAAATTACCTTGTAGGAGGAGGACTGATGCCTTTAACGTCGAAAGCTCAAGTAGGACCTAGCGTGGTGCCTACTTTGTGGTGCGCTATATGTCAAATAGTCGGACAACATGCCATGAATAACTTTCAGCTGTTACAGAAGTATACACAAACTTCACAACAATTGTTCTGCAACTTTTGTAGGTCAGTGGAACATGATGAGCGTACTTGTAGAAGCTATGAATTGATGATGGATAGAACCCCCACCTACGAAGTTCAGGCCAAAATGCGACCCCTTGATCAGAATGCAGGGATGGCGCAGATAGGATTTCTGGGGCGTGGACGAGGCTGAGGTGGAGGAGGACTTGGTAGAGGTGGTGGACAGTTGATTTCCTACAATTGCGGAGGGCCAAGACACTATGCCCATGATTGAACTAATCCAACTCGCTTGTTGTGCAAGTATTGCACGCTATTTGATCATGAGATAGAATATTGTGCTACGCTGATAGCTAGGATATGTGACAAAGGAGCACTATTGCCTCCCCTAACTCAGAACCTGCAGATGATGAGGTCTGAGCCACGTGAGGAAGATTCAAATGTAAACATTATGCTCCGAAGTGGAATTGCGAAGGGAGATGACAAAGGAAAACAGCTGGAAGACAGTACATGGGTTCGCAAAGCCCCAATGAAAAAACCTGAGTCTGATTTAGAGCACGCTTGGGAAACCTTCATGGAATCTAAGAAGAGCTTCGCTGATGCCTCCACTTCAGGAAGCAAGGATAAACCGGAGTCGGAGATGGACCCATCTATTCTCACAACTTTCCTGGAAACTTGTATGAAGTTACTGTGCGACAGTAAGGCTGTAAAATGGTGACAGGAACTTATCAACAGATGCGCTAGGACCGCACCAGGTGAATCATGTGTAGTTCGCAAAATCGGCAAACATAAGACAAGAATGGGACGAGCAATGAGACTTATTGCGCAGATCGAAGAATATGAAATGGATCAAGTCATCATAGATTTGGGATCATATGCGATTGTTCTACCGAAACAGACATGGGAGAAAATGGGGGACCAGCGCTGCAATGGTCTCCAATTCAACTAAGGATGGCAAATCAACAGAAAATTATACCTATGGGGTGATTGGAGGGAATAACTGTAGATATTGAGGGAGCAAGCTCGCTCGTCGATTTTGAAGTGATAGAGATTGTGGATGACAGCAATCTCTACCCCGTGTTCTTAGCAATTGACTGGGCCACTGACATGAATGGGGTAATCAATCTGAGGAAGCAGAAAATGATCTTTGAAATGAAATCACTGCACGTAATTATACCCCTTGACCCTGCTGAAGGATCGTGCTATACGGAGCCGGTCCATGGCTATGAGAGAGATGATGATATGGACTACATCTATAAGATAACAGCGCAAGATCAAGACTGGGTGAATCCCACTACGGATGGACAGATTACATGGGAGCACAAGAGTTCCTACATTTCGGATTCCAATGAAGAAATAAAACGATGGCAGAATCAGTTACATGAGGTAACTACACTTAATTGTAATATGATGACCAGGACGTTGTGCTGTGTCTTGACAGAAGTAAGAGATCTGCCTACTTATGATGGTTTAAATGAGGTAGATACCTTCTTGGATGCATTTGAAAGGGAGGTGCCGGAAAAACAATGCTTCCAGGCCTTGAACTGGGTACTGCGCGCTACACCCGCAAGATGGTGGGGTACGCACAAAGGAAGCTTTAATAACTGGTGTGAATGTAGGAAAATGATGAGAGTATGATTTGGGAAGCCTAAGATGCTACTGACAAACAAGTATGATGAACAAAATGATCTGCGTGTGTGTCTAGCCAAGTGGATGTAGGCCTATGGAGAAGAGCCCCGACTTGCACAGAGGCACATGTACTCCACCCTAAAATACTTGGTCAATAAGCATGTGTTGGGGGGATGAACTTGAAGATGGCTCTTAATGTTGGGAAGACATTATGTAGGAAGAGCAACCGCGCAGAAAATTCTATGTGCATAAGCATTCAACAAAGTATTGGAAACCGTGCTGACCAAGGTATGCAATGCGCAGTAAAGTGATTGGGACCTATGCATACCTGCAGCATTATGGTCTTATCGAACGACATGCAAGAAACTGACAAGACAAACACCCTTTTAAGCTGGTCTATGGAGTGGAAGTTGTAATGCCTATGGAATAAATCATGCCTAGTCTGTGCAAAGCAATGCTCATAAGTATGACGGATCTTGGAGCCTTATAGGAGAGGCTCACGCAGCTGGATGAGCTCAAAGAAGAACAATTTTTGGCAGGATTTCACCAACAAGTCCAAAAGCAGCGCCAAAAGGCATGCCATGATTGACATATTAAGCTACGCACCTTTAAGGTGAATGATTTAGTGTTGTTGTATAATAGTAAGTTTGATAAATTCTCGGGAAAGTTCAGAATGCACTGGTTAGGACCGTATATTATAGAGGAGATCACCGGCGGTGGCGCAGTATAACTGGTAAAGTTAAATGGAGAACCCTTTCCAGGAAAAGTGAATAGTCATCTAAAGCCATACACAGGTGGCCCGACCATCCGATTAGCCGACAGAAGCACAGTCTTAGTGCTCCAGGTAGCTGAAAGGAGGCGCAGAACTATAAACTACTCTGCCCAGGAACTGCGGGATGTCAGGACTGCGCATGGTAGCGAAGTGTCACAGGGTCTGCGACAGCGCGAGGACAGCTGCGCTAGCACATGGGTCGGCCAAAAAGTGATTGTTAAAGTCACTATTCACGATTTGATGCTTGGTTTGAGGCGAAGTGGAGCGGGTGACAGGAATTTAAGGTGAACTTTATGGGCTAGATTCTTCAAAATATGCTGCCAATCTAGAATTAATGGACTGAATGTGGGGGGAATGGTCGAATTCAAATTCGAGAGGCGCTATAAATTACAAGTGGATGTCCAGTGAACAACACTTGCCATTTTGAGAACTGAGTTGTTGCGCTGTCAACTGTGTATGGACCTTTCGAACTTTAAGGCTTTGCGAGCAAGCTGGGTGTTTGAAACAATGTCGAAGGAGACGCAGAACCTCCTAACTAGAATAATGTCAGCACCCGAAGAAGCCATGGACACAGAAGTAGTGACACCCGAGGAAGTCGCGCAGTAAATTGCGGAAGTGGAAGCCCGAGAGAGAGCGGGAATAATCGTTGAGGTCCCTAAATCACACGCACACTGAGACCTAAGAAGGATAATTAGGCCATGATACCGATGCACGTCTCACCCAAAAATCCACTGAGGACCAAGATCACATTGGAGGAAAATGGGAAGGCCATTAATCTGGAGGTCGATGAGGAGGAAGAATTTGAATAAATCCTGGTGGAGGAGGAGGATGTAGAGATGGATGTCGAAACCCAGGGTGCGGACCCTATCACCAAGCTGCCAGAATATGTTCCTTTGTGAAATGGTAAAGCCAAGGTGCGCAGGATCCCCCAAGGGCAGTTTTGGGGCTTAGAGCCCAGATTTTGGTCCAAGTTTGTACTTCCAATGTAAAGACTCCACATTTTGTGGACGCGGAGCGCGTAGTTGTTAAAGAGTCATATGGTTGTTCACCCTTATTTTGATAATGTAATGTCGGTTTTAGAAGATCTACCCATGGTTCGCGGACCATGGGATTGTATAAATAGAGCGAAGCACTAAGCAATTAAAAAACATAATGTCTAAGGAATAATGATGTATGCGAGATAGCTCTGAAGTGTAAAGTCTAGTTTTGTTTCATGGCGTAGGTAGAGGCTCTGCAATTGAGTGTGCAGAGGCCTAGTAGTCCGCAGCTGAGTGTGTATACCCCTACAACTGAGTGCGCAAAGGCCTAGTAGGCCGCAGCTGAGTGTGCAGACCCCTACAGCTAAGTGCACAGGGCGAGTCGAGTCTATAATCATATGGAAGTATTAATAAAAAGAAGTGTTTATCATTTCTGCGTCTTTATTTCCTGTTTATGCATCTGTTATATTGGGTATGAATTTCACTTCTAATGCTTATATGATGCGCGAATGTGTATAACTGTATTGGTTAAGTGAACACAAGTTAGAATATCTATTTACGGGAAGATAATTAAGATCTATCGATAAGATAAGTAAGATACTTAGTCTAGTTTGGGGAAGAGTGCAGTTTGTTGCCTTAGCAGTGCGAAAGGACTTCAGCACCTGGTTAGGGCTGCACGAAAGCCGATTGTGACACTTCGCGAGGGTACTGAAGGGTGGAATAGAGCACGAAGCAAACTGCGTGAAGGCAGGTATAGTTGGACTAAACCGACATCACATCCATCTTAAGGGCACGAAAACTTGGTTCCATCATCCCCCCATACTGCTTCGTGTGAGACTTCAGTTCGCGCTCCATGGGCTGATACCGAAAGGGCCAGTAGTGTAGGGATTTGTTTGGTTAACTAACTTTGAACCTGGGTCAGGCCCCCATAATCCAACCTATGGGTAGAGAATTTATAAATATGAATGAAAAGCATTCGACCATCCAAGGAATTCAACACAGAAATTCAAGAAGTGAACAAAAGTGTGAAGGGCGAAGGAGGAAACGCATTTTTGGGCGCATAATAGTTAGGATAGTTCAGGCAGAACCACAAGGCATGCGAGGGCTCGGTAGGGCGGCTGCAGTGCGACTGGGCCATCTGCCCGCCCAGAGTGGGTTGAAAGAGTTCTAAATGAATTGATTTTCCGAACTGAAGTTTGGGGTTTCCGTAGGATGTGGATCGTCACTAAGCATTTGGTGGGCACAGGTTGCACGATAGGACCCCAGCTAAATGCAGGTTGGGAAAGTACTACACAGGGGTGCAGACTACACATGGAAGTTGGGTTGTCGCTCCACGACGGGAAGAGCACGCCTAGGAAGTAGTGCAGAGCATTATATGAAATTGGAAACTGCTGGGAAAGTCTGTATGGCAAGCTGAACTGTAAAAATTGTAACTTGTAAAATAAGTTGCAAAGTTAATTTTACTACAGTTGGGGTAGACTTGTTTGGGGAGTTTCCCCCTCCCTTCATAACCTGTGTACATCAATGATGTTTGATGATATCACACATTTTATGAAGTAATTGCTTATGAAGATAATTGAACTTGAATGATTGATAATTTCATTGCATATATATAAGAAGAAGTCCAAGTGTTGAAGTAGGCGTAGTTCAAAAGTCCAAGTAGTGGTAAAATGAAAAGGTTAGTTGGTGTCGCACCATGATCACGTGTGATTGGAATTCACCACTAGCGCAAGGTCGTGACAGAGACAATCTTTGTCACAATACGACATTGGAACATGGTTGGTTTTCATATTGTGAGAATCTTTGTCATAATGTGAGATTTGACCATCATTGACCATGGTTGGATACGATTGACCATGGTTGGCCATTATTGATATTATAAACCGAAGGGAATAATAAACCCAAGTGATTAACACTAAAACCATCTTTGTCAACATAACCATGGTTGATTTTCATATCGACACTATCTTTGTCGAAATGCGAATCTTTGTAAATATTTTATTAATATTCAATAAAGATTAAACATATTGAACTTAATATTTTATGAATATCCAATAAAAATTAAATCTCTTTCATCTACTATAACTATTAAATTAAAAATCAATTTTGGAAACTAAATTATCAAATAAATAAACATATCCAGTAAATATTTTCTTAATATTTAATTAAAATTAAATTCGTTTCCTTTTATATCATTCATTTCAATTTTTATTTAATATAATTTTGAATTTCAAAAATATTTAATCAAATTTATATCTCTTTATTTCTATATAATAATAATACAATTAATTGCATATTCAAATCTTAATTGTGATAAAGCTCTTTATATTTTTCTTCATGTAATCATAAAGACTAAACACATTTCCATTAAAGTAAACTAACCACATCTCCATTAAATTTAGTTTAAGTAATTTTTAATTTATATTTTTTCCCTTATTAATTATTTAAAATCAAAATATATAATAACAATTTTATTAATTATTCAATATGATAACATGATAACTTTATATATTAAGAAATATTTAAAAGCTTAGACATAATTTCATTTCTTTTTATTTTTATACAGTTATATACTTGTTAGTTCGAAACGTGTTGATAAATGAAATATGATGTGATTTTCGTTGAAGACTCTTCTCGTAAACTATAATAAAATTAATGGTATGTTTAAATCTAATTAAGGTACAACTTCTTATTATTCCTCTACAATTATAATAAGATTAATAACATATTTTGTATGTTTAAATATAATGAGGATAAAGTTTTTTATTGATAAATAAATAAATTGATAATATTAATTTATCTTTCTTCCATTTAAGTAATATTTATCTTATTTTAAATTTATATTAAAATTTTAAAATAATTAATAAAATTGTTATTATCATTAAAAAATATTTTTAATGATAATAAATTTATTTATTTAAAATAAATTCAATATATTATATAAAACAATGTGATTAATAACCACTCCGTTACCTAGAATAAAAAATGTATTAATTATGGGAATTGTTTTTAGTGCCATTTTTGAACTTTCTAATGTCGAAATAGGGGAGAAAAAAAAAATAACATTCTTAACCTGGTTTGGTTTGGCGCATTGGCTAAACATGTATATGTTGACTGGTCGTCATTCACACCTTCGGAAATCAATTGCAAACACCAGGCTGGCGGGGTCCCTCTCATTACGCTAACGCCGTTACGCACACTCAACGGAAGAGCGGGCATTTCTCCGCAGTCAAGACCAGTCGGAAACAACGATTAACCGCAGTTAAGAGCGACCTGTAGTTCGACCCATGGACGGATTACTTGGGGTTATGTAGCTTTGGTGCTGGGCCTAAATAAGTGAGCAGAAATTTTTGGTATGAATTATTCAACATTATTATAATAAACATTGTATACTTTGGGTTATGTAGTTTTGGTGCTGGCCTAAATAAGTTAGCATGGTATGGATTATTCAACACTATTATAATAAGTATTTCAAAAAGTAGATTTTCTTTTTAACATAAAACTATTGCTCCAAATTACCTTATATTTCATAGGGCAGTGACATAATAATTACATTACGTAATGTCATAAATATGTATAATAATACCAATTTATCCTTATCCAAATTTATAGTAATGTCTTTTTCCTTGACACATAGAATTCATAATCTATGGAGGAATTGCCCAAAGTTAAAAGTGGTTGAAATTTTGATTAAAAAAAATCAAAAATATTGTAGATGCCGTGTTTAAATCATGTTTTTTAATGGTGGAAATAGATTCAGTAGCATCAAAAACGTCTAAAACACCTAAAATTATAAATTTTAACAATTTTTACTTGGATTTACAAAAATCCTTACCCGATTTTTTCAAAATATAACTAAAATTTCCATAACTTTTAAAACAAAAAATATAATTTTTAAACTACAACTTTTGTAAGTGTAAATTTCTTTATGAAATGCATGATGATGACAATGTCCCACGCGAACTCGAAATACTATACCCATGAATCGCGTGACAGTGCTAAATAAAATAAAATAATCATTTTTAAATTTGATTTTCAAATTTTAAATAAATAAATTTATTATTTTTACATTTGATTTAAAAAAATTATTATATGATATTAATTATTACAATTAAATAACTTGTAAATAGTTAATCATCAATTAATTTTTTTAATTATTAGTCAAAATTAAAAAATAATAAAAATTAATTAAATAAAAATTTATTATAAAATAAAAAATTAATTAATATACGAATTAATTATATACATTATTACTTAATTTTAAAGTCATGATCAAGTTAGACACACCATATATATATATATATATATATATATAGATTCTCAACTATACATATTCATTTTAATATTATTAGGAAGGTTTTTAATTTGTAATAGACTTTGTTACAATAATATGAGTCAATACATTGATTTACAAATACCACATACCTAAAAAAATCATTCCGCATATTCATATAACATTTTTTAATTAATCAATTTAATTAAAAATAATAATCTATAACTACTAATAAAAATATTCTAAAATAAGTAATAAGTAAAAATAATAAGTAAAGATATTCTAAAATAAGTAGTAATCTATAACTATTAAAAATATTTAAAAATATTATTTGAAAATTTAATTCTTATTATTTACTTAATAATTATTAATAACTAAATTAAAATAAACACCCTACATTTTTTTTAATAAGAGAGGGAAACAATGCTAATCCATTTGTCTAGATTTGTCCAGGGGCTAGGAAGCACTTTGCTTTTATTAGTCGGAGCAGGAGCTTAAGCCTTCAAAGCAGAGGAAAGCCTTAGAAGCGTCCCTGATTCATGGGTTAAACTCCTGCAGATTGTCCATTAAATGCACTATGCGTCTCACTGGGACGTATGAGGTAGTCGAGGTATGTTTGCACAGGATCCATGGTAGATAAAATGGGACACAAATCCAAAACCTCTGAAAATCAACCTTTCGTCAATACCGAACCCATGGAAATTCATGGAGAAGTTTCTTCGATTGAAACCCCACTAGACAATGGAGAAATGTTCAGAGAACTCAAACGCTAGCATAAAGGAGTCGTTCGCTTCATCGGCTGTTCTTGAAAACAGATGAGGAAAACTCGTCGGCGAGGAATTTTACGGTTTCTACGATTCCAACGTTTATTTTAATTATCTTGACAAAAATATTGATAGTCACCATATTTTCACAACAAATCACCCTTAATAAAAAATTTCCCTTCAAATTCTATCTCTCCGCTCACTTAAAGCAATTTTTCCCTACCTTGACATTTCAGACGATCAGGGATGGCAGGGGTTATCATCTTGGAAGTGAAGACATTATTTAAAATTGATCAGGAAAGTCCAAGTCAAAGATATATATATAGGAGAGACGCCATTATCTGTGTGCCCTCCCCTCCATCTCAGCTTTGGGCATGCGGACAGTTGCCCTTGGTGTACGACACCTCTCTGAACAAGCCTGCCATGTGTTGTGGTCGGTGGCCGCATTTAAATTACCCAACTCCTCACCATTTATGGTTTGTTCCAGGCTGTTTTCTGCGATGTTTGCTCTTCCCTGTGTTGTTTTGCTCAGGTTCAGTGTGTGGGCGATGCACTCTGCCGACGATGGCGCGGGAGGGCTCCAATACCTGTGCGCCTTGTCCGCCATTCTTGACCTTCTCACCCGGCGAGGTTTCTTGCAGTGGTTGCTAAAAGGACGAGGGTTTATGATGTGGTTGTTTCATTCTACTTGCTAGTGTTGTTCAGGCTTTAGGGTTTTGTTGTTTTACTTATTTTGAGGGGAGTTTAACTCTATTGCTGTTGTTAAACGCTCTGCGAGGTCGGGGGTTTGCATATGTCATTGTTGTTGTCCGTTCTACACTGTCGAGGGTTTACAAATACCTTGGTCGGTGTTTCACTCTCGTGACCTGTTGTTTGGGAAGGATCCAGTACCAAATTCTAGCCAATGCGAGGTCGAAGTTAAATTTACAAATACATGGTTTTGTATGGTTTTTTTTCGAATTGTGTTTGTATATTTTTGCCATTTGCTAATTTTTTTCATGTTTTACAAGTTTTGGTTGCAGGTCTGGTAAGGTTTGGAGGATGTTTGGACATGGCTTGTGCGTCTATCTAGTAGGATTTTAATACCAGCCATTGCCATTGTGTTTTTCAACACCTGAACTTGTTGTTGGGAATTTTGTTACTTTTGCTCTTACTGCACTGTTATGTTTTTGAACACTTGATTCTACTAGGAAATTAGCTCTTATCACATTTTTTCGATATTTTTTTGCATATTCTTATGTTTTTTGTTGATTTTGCCTGAAAGTCTAGTCACTGTTTCCTCTTCCAAGAGAGTTCCTACTTTTATGATTGCCATGACTTGATTGAACAACTTAGGATCTATGCTGGAGGTTAAGGGTAACAATTCTTCGGTGAGTAGGCTTTAGTTTAGGTCTTTTCCGATTCACGAAGCTTCTGGTCTCTTTCTTGTGCCCACACCCCTCACGATCTTCTGCTGGAGAGATAGAGTTTTAGTTGCGTTATCTAATTACATATAATAGACAACTAATTTATACTATTATGTAACTAATTGAAGTCTACATAGTGGCATTTCACCTTTCCTTCATTTTGATTTCACCACTCCGCCGGGCTGCTCGTTCTGTCAATCTCCTATTGCATTGGAGGGTTTTGTAGGTTCTACTTCCAACCCTATCTCTACGAGGGTTTCAAGCTCTTTTCCCAGATGAGCTCATGGGTTGGTGCCCATTCTTAGCCATTTGTTTATTCTACCTCCCTTTATTTTATTTTTGTTCTTGCTCCAAGGTTTATACAATTAATTTACCCAATTTCTCCCACAGGTAAGGACATATTTCTGTCAGACCAGGAGCTAACTCCTCAAATGTAATTGTTTTATTCGTTTAGGTTGTTCATTATTATATACAAGAGGGAGTGACTGTTCAGTTCATCTCCCGATGACTGTCCATTTTCTCTATTATTTATTTACATTAATTACAGTTGTTCACCCAATCCCTATGATTAGGTGTCAACATCCCCCCACTTAATTTGAAGGGATGTTGGTGAGTCCAAGCATCGTTCTGAATCTTTCAAGCTTTTCTCTTCCAAGCGCTTTCGTGAAGATGTCTGCAATCTGCTCATTAGAGGAACAAAGACGAAGATGGATTATTTTGGCCTCAACATGATGTCGAATTAGATGATATTTTGTATTGATGTGCTTCATTCGATCATGGAAATTTGGGTTCTTGGCCAACTTTATTGCTGATGTATTGTCAATCATGAGTGGATTCGATTGTACTTATTTTACCTACAAATCTTCAAGAATTTTCCTGAGCCACACAATTACTTTTGTTGCCTCAGCTACTGCCACATATTCTACCTCTGTTGTGGAATCTGCTGGAGCTGATTGTTTGCATGATCTCCAGGAGATAACTCCTGATCCAAGACTCATAGAATAACCTGAAGTAGATACTCCAGTTTCTTTATCTCCATCGAAATCTGAATCAAAGTATCCAATCAAGATAAAGTCGCCCACCTGTGTATACTTGATTCCAAAGTCTTGAGTTCCCTTCAAGTATTTTAGAACTCATTTTGCAGTAGACCAATGTCCCTCACAAGGCTTTTGCATAAACCTGGAGAGGATTCCAACAGAAAACAAATGTCTGGTTTGGTAGTAATTAGGTAGTTGAGACTTCCTACAAGCTATCTATACTTCGTTGCATCCTCAAATTCTTTTCCTTCAATGGATGTGAGCTTTAAGTTTTGTTCCATTAGAGTCGTCAGAGGATTGCATTCAGTCATGCCAAACCTGTTCAACAAATCTCCAATGTACTTCTTTTTAGAAAGGAATATGGATTTCGGATGTTGAGTTACTTCAATACCAGGATAGTAATGAACATAGCCCAAATCAATCATTTGAAAACCTTTCCTCAATTCCTTCTTTATGGATGCAATGTAGTTCTCATTTTTCCCTGTCATCAAAAGATCATCTACATATACCACAAGATATACAACTATTTTTCCAACCTTCTTGACAAACAAAGTTGCATCATCAAGATCATAATGTTTGAAATTGAGTTTTAGAAGATGCTCAGTTAGTTTTTCATACCAGGCTCATGGTGCTTGTTTGAGGCCATACAAATATTTCACAAGTTTACATACTTTATGTTCATGTCTTTTCACAACAAATCCTTCAGGCTGGGACATAAAAACATTCTCTTTTAGATCTCCATTCAAGAAGGTAGTTTTTGTATCCATTTGTTGGAATTTCCAACTGTTCTGAGCTGCTAGGGCAAAGAGTGTCCGGATGGTAGCCCATTTTGCCGTGGGGGGGAAATTCTCCTCATAATCGACCCCTTTCTTTTGTGAAAAACCTTTTGCCACAAGCCTGGCTTTGTGCTTGTCAAGTGAGCCATCAGCTTTATACTTGTTCTTATAGACCCACTTGTAGCCAATTGGTTTGGCTCCCAATGGAGGATCAACCAGCTTCCAAGTGCCATTCTTTATCAGGGCATCATACTCCTTTTGCATTGCTTCTTTCCATTCATTGTGAGAAGCAACTTCTTTGAAGGAAGTTGCTTCAAAATCTGTAGACAAATTCAATTCAAAATCATAAGAAACATCCATATCAATAGGTGAATCAGAGTCATCTACATCACCTCCATTTTTCCAGTTTGAATTTCTAGTTCCTGTCTATCCAACCTCATCAGGATGAACACCTTCAAGTGTCTTTGTCAGCCACTTTGGGGGACCTTTCTTAGATGGTCCAAGCTACTCCGTTGTTTGAGTTGGGACTGAATCAAGATTGAGTCTCCCAATTCTGTCAATCACATCACTCAAAGTATCATCCGTTGTTGGAGTTTCATGTGGGGGAGAGAATGCTTGAGAAGAAGATTCCACAAGTCGACCTAGTATAGGAATCCCCCCTTCAAGATGTGGAATATGATTATCAAATTCTTGAAATGATTTTGCATTTGCGAATCTATCCAAGAGATCAAGTTGCTGCTCAACAACATTGTCAGTTTTGGATGATTCAAGAAAGATTACATCTCTAGATACAACAAACTTTTTATTAACTTCATCATAGAGACGATATGCTTTGGAGGTGTTTGAATACCCCAGAAAGATACACTTACGACTTCTTGCACCAAGTTTGTTTCTATGTACCTTTGGTATCAAGGCATAACATGTGGAACCAAAGACCCTGAGATGCTTTACAGAAGGAATGTGCCCATACCACATTTCATAAGGAGTCTTGTTTCTAATAGCATTAGATGGACATCTATTCTTTACATATACAGCACATAGAACTACATCAGCCCAAAACATCAATTTTACATTTTTGAAAAACATCATGGAGCGCACCATATTTAAGATTGTCCTATTCATTCTTTCAGCTACTCCATTTTGTTGGGGATTATAAGGCACAATTGTTTGATGTTTGATCCCATGTTGGCAAAGATAGTTTTCAAATTCATTTGAAGTGTATTCTTTTCCATTATCAGTGCGAATAGAGCCAATATGAGATTGTGCATCATTTTCAATCCATGTAAGAAAGTTCTTGAATGTTTGAAAAGCATCAGAGTTGTTCTTCAATAAATAAAACCAACACATTCTGGTGTAGTCATCAATAAATGTCATCATATATTTATTTCCATTTGCAGAAGGAAGAGGCATTGGACCATATAAATCTGAATGAATGAGTTCAAGTTTTCTATGTGCTCTGGAATGTGAATCATGAAAAGACTGTTTGCTATGCTTTCCTAGAATGCAAGCATCACATTGCTTAAGTTTCCTAGGAATTGTAGGCAAACCAGTAACACCATTTTTCTTCAACAAGCGGAGGTTGTCATAGTTCAAGTGTCCAAATCTAACATGCCAAAAATAACTTGATGGAAATGTACCTTCTTCATGATGAGAAATGTATGAGAGATTGTGTGCACGAGCAGAGGTACCCTACAGTTTGAGAAACCTTTCTTCTTCTATCCCCGTCATGACAAGTGAGTGGTCTGATGCTTTTCTCACCTTAAGCTTGCCCTCAAACATATGAATGGAGTGTCCTCACTGGCAGATGTGGACCAAGGACAACAAGTTTCTCCTCAGCTATGGGAGATATAGAACATGATGCAGAAGAAAGTCTGGAAGACCAAGCAATTTAAGCCTGATTGTGCCAAGCCTTGATGGCTTGAGTTTTGATTTGTCTGAAAAGTATACCGCTCCATCAACATTGTCAATAAATTCTTAAAAAAAATCTCTTCTAAAATTCATGTGGCAAGTTGCTCTTGAATCAAGCAACCAATCATTTTTCCAAGAAGCAAGTGAAGCATTAAATAAGCCTTCATTTACTCCAATATTATAGTGTGCCACAACATAGTGAGTAGATTCAAGTGCTTTACCTTTCTCTTTGTCATTAGTTTTACCTTTGGGTTGGTTTATTTCCTACTCAATTCTATCCCAAGGCAACTTGCCTGTGGAGCGTCATGTGATCCATCTCTTTTGCAACGTATGCAATGCAAATCTGTCTTTTCTCCTTGAGAGTGTCTGCCACCCTACCTTTGAAATTTCTTCCTCTTCCTTTTCAAACACCTCTTCCTCTAGAAGAATCTTGAGCATAATTCTTTTCTCTATGTGTAAGGCACACAACCTCTTTAGAAGACTGAGGAGCTGCCTTCTTCCCAAAAGCTTTCTCTCTTTCAGCAATTTTTTTCACAAGGGAGTCAAAGGTAATATCTTTGAGGTTTCCATTTTCTTGCAATGACTCCAGATAATTTGAGTAAGTGGGATAAAGTGCCTTGAGAAAAGCTATCAGAGGAATATTTAGTTCAACATTAGTGACTTTGACATCATGCATAATAGATTTTACTTCATATTCAAGAGCAAGAGGATCATCATTTTGTAATTCAAGGGTGAACAGTTTAATCATGATTTGAACAACTTCAAGTGCAGAGTGTCAGTCATAGAGTTCCTTCAGTTTTTGTAAGGCTTCGAAAGCATTTTAAAATGGTGAAATATGGCGACTCACCTCTTCATTTATTGATGCTGCAATCAGTGCATAAGCCTTATTGTTTTTATTTTCCCAAATGGCGAATTCCTTGTCTGAGGTAGCTTGTTCAGGATCTTTGTCTCCATTTCCAACACACACTCCTTTCCACAGCTCATTAAAAATGAGGGTGTATTTGATTTTGCGTGACCATTCTGGATAGTTATCCTTGCCAGTGACAAACACTCCCACAATAGATATAAATGAATGCATTTCAAAAACTATGTAATGTAAAAACAATATACTTCTACTCACAAAAAATGCAATTCTAGTGGTTAGAATGCAAAAAAATATATAATCTAATGTTTATGGTAGTGGTATACCAACGAGGTATGGCAGCGTTAACACTCCCTTCATGCATTACCTTGGGTCTCCATATAGAGGGCCATGAGAGAGGGCCGAGAGTGGTGTATACAATTTTCAAAATCGAGAGCAGTGAGGGCTATGAGTGCATATATGGAGAGAAATTAATAGGACAGCATGGAGGTGATAGCGCAGCAATTAAAACAACAGTCAGTTGAAACAAAATTGCTGGATTTTCAACGCATTTGATGAAACATATTCAAAGGGGGATGGTTCCTACCAGTGTAATACTGAATGGCTCGCCTCCCAATCCTGCTTTTGTTGTCTACCTACCGCCCAGGATGATGTTGAAGAAGGAAATGATGGAATGGACAAGGAGTTGGATGGAACGACCATACATATCACCTTATTTAGATGCCAGACATCTAGATCCAACTTCGGCGGAAATGGAGAAGCGTACTATGGCAGTTATACATGAAATCCTTTCACTTTGCATGCCTAAGAGGGGATGGTAGTTCCAATCTTGGGGAAATTCTTTGGAGACTTCAGATTCCCAAATGCATTTCAAAAACATTTACGAGGCATCGAAACAACAATTTTGCGAGGAGCAGGTCAAGAAAGAACAGATGAGAAGAACAGTTATTCTTTAGGAGATGAAACTAGCAGCCATAAGGAACACAGAGGAAGGAGCAACCAGAGGAGGGCGTAGAGACAACTTGTTGATTTCGCTTTTCTACGGTGAGGTCGTGGACAACGTATGAACTAGAGCAAACACAATGTTAAACAAATGCAGCATTAAACAAATGACTTTGCTGGACCAGAGAATATGCAGCGTTAAACACCAAATGCAGGTAGAGATTAATAACGCATGTGTATAGAATGCAGAGAAGGTGACAATTTTTCAAAATAGGAAGAACAGGAGGGAGTTACAAAGTAGAGAGGGAAGCCAAAAATGGCACTGGCTTTGATACCATGTTAGACCAAGAGGTAACTCCTCAAATGTAATTATGTTCTTCATTCAGGTTGTTCATTATTATATACAAGAGGGAGTGACTGTTCAGTTCATCTCTCGATGACTCTCCATTTTCTCTATTATTTATTTACACTAATTACAGTGGTTCACCCAATCCCTATGATTAGGTGTCAACAATTTCTACTTGTTTTTTTGGTTGCGTGGACTGACAGTAACGTTTGTCTCACAGGTGTAGAATCCCTCTATTTTCAGTTTTTCCCTTTGAGGTTTAGATTTATTTATTTTTAGTTTCTGGTCTTCAAGTCATTCATTAAAGACTAGTCATTGTTTCCTCTTTCAAGAGAGTTCCTACTTTTATGAGTTCGCAAGTTCGAATTCAAGGGTGGTTTCTTTTCTTCATTGGCCCATTAGTGCACCTTAACTCCAGTCTTTAAAATACAACAATATCAGTCATTGTCATTTCTTGTTCCCTATTCTCTCTGCTAACATTTGTTGTCACAATATTGACAAAATTCTTTATTAAAGGGAGAGTCCATACAGGTTGGTAGAATTTTTATGTTTGTGGAAAAACCTGTGAACAATTTTTGAAACCAACGTTTTGGACTAGCTTAGTGAGTCCATCGTCAGGGCAATGTGATTTGTATTTTGAGAAGAGAGAGCATGAAATCATGGAGCTATTAATGGTTAATTGAAAAATATTTGATGTCTTCTTTTATTGTCGGCTTTCAATTGATTAACTGATTAATATTTATTTATTTATTTATTTATTATTATTATTTATTTATTTATTATTGTTATTATTATTTTTTAATTGGTGATTCATTATGTATATATTTAGATTAATTAATTGATTAATTAATTATTTTTTATTTTTTATTTTTTTTAATTCTATGTTATATATTTAAGTTCTTTGCTATGTATTAAATTCTTTACAAGTAAAAAAAATAAAATAAATAAAATAAATAATAATAATAATAATAATAATAATAAATAAGTAAATACAAAAATAAAATAATAATAATAATAATAAATAAATAAATAAATAAATAATTATTAATCAGTTAATCAATTGAAAGCCGACAATAAAAGAAGACATCAAATATTTTTCAATTAACTATTAATAGCTCCATGATTTCACGCTCTCTCTTCTCAAAATACAAATCACATTGCCCTCACGATGGACTCACTAAGCTAGTCCGAAACGTTGCTTTCAAAAATTGTTCATAGGTATTTCCACAAACATAAAAATTCTTTATTGCTTCATACAAAAACATTAAATTATTGAATTCTTAGTGTCGTCCTCCTATAAACTTCATTGAAGTTTTGTTATGTGGAAAGAAACTTGTAATAAGAATGTTCATAATGGAGGAGTGAGACATTAGAATGGACCAATCTCAAAACTCATTACGCAAACTTCATTTCACATAAAACAAGAGCTTATGTCTGTAGTTGATCGACAAGGATAGAACGATGGATGTGTTTTCTTAGTTAATATCTTTATTGCAGGTAACTATCATTTTTATTTTTTATTACACCTCAAACTTTTTTATTTGTTGGAGAGATCTTATAGTTTTTTCAAGTGTCACGTTAATGTTGTTAGGTCATAATTGGAGAGATCTTATAGTTTTTTCAAGTGTCGTGTTAATGTTGTTAGGTCATAATTGGAGAGATCTTATAGTTTTCTCAAGTGTCGTGTTAATGTTGTTAGGTCATAATTTATGGAGAGTGATTTTGTTTGTGTTTGTTTGAATTTAGGGGAAAATTGTCCTTTTGTTTATTGAAATAATATCAGTGATTGTTGTACGCCGATTTAGATCAATCAATAGATTTCTGAGAGGTTGGATGGGTGCATTACTTGTAGAACTCTGATCTTCATTTGCTTCCATCTCCATCTGTAACTTAGTTAATTGCCTATGCAAAGCATAAATTTCATCATCTTGACAATTGGCCTTAGCTTTGAGAGACTAGAGTTCATCCACGAGGAATAAATTGTGTTTGCTTGTTGATGAAATTTCTATTGCAAATCCAAATTCTTGTGTAGATACTTGAGTTGTTGTGGGCACTTGTTGCCTACACATTCTAGAGATTTCACATTAAGAGGTTTCACTTGTGTATTATTGTTTCCTTCCTTTGTGGCATCTGGTTTGTGGAGAAATCTGGATTTTATGTCATTTTGGAAATCCTTTTGGTTCTAGTCAGATTTAGTCTGTTGTCTTATTGAGTTTATATAAGATGGATCCAAGTTGTCCTTTTGTAAATTGTCATCTTGAGGAGCTTCTCTATTGTGCTGTCTCCATATTTGTTGATGTATTGAATGTTGGTTTATAAGGGAAATTTAATGCCCAAAGTGCATTGCCCATTTGTATTGTGTTTTAATTGGAAGTGCATTGATTTAAAAAGGTAAACTGATGCTCATAGTGGGTTGGCCTACTAGCCCATTATATTCATTTGTAAGAGTCATTCAATGTCCATAGTTGGCAGAATTGGAGGTAAATTGATTTGTAAGAGCAACTTTGCATTGTGTTTGGATTCAAAGTAAATTGGGTTATAAGGGAAATTCAATGTCGACAATGCATTGCCCATTTGTATTATGTTTTAATTAGAGGTATTTTTTGCATTATGTGTTGTTTCATCATGAAGTATTGCTACAATATGATGAAATGTAAACTAAAAATGTTGTCATTGTGTATTTATGGTGGGGCATGATGTTATATGTAATTGTAGTGCTATGCATAATACATTGTTACAAGGTGTGAGTTTGTGATAATATGCAGAGATTTCACACTACAGAGATTTCACATTCAAAGGTTTCACTTGTGTATTGTTGTTTCATTCCTTTGTGTCATCTGGTTTGTGGAGAAATCTGGATTTTATGTCATTTTGGAAATGGTTTTGGTTCTGGTCAAATTTAGTCTCTTGTATTATTAAGTTGATATCAGATGGATCTAAGTTGTCCTTTTGTAAATTGCCATCTTGAGGAACTTATTTATTGCATTATCTCCATATTTGTTGATGTATTCAATGTTGGTTTATAAGGGAAATTCAATGCCCAGAGTGCATTGCCTATTTGTATTGTGTTTTAATTGGAAGTGTATTAATTTAAAAAGGTAAACTGATGCTCATAATGTGCTGGCCTACCAGCCCATTTACATTGTATATTCATTTATAAGAGTCATTCAATTTCCATAGTTGGCAGAATTGGAGGTAAATTGATTTGTAAGAGAAACTTTGCATTGTGTTTGGATTCAAAGTAAATTGGGTTATAAGGGAAATTCAATGTCGGCAGTGCATTACCCATTTGTATTATGTTTTAATTGGAGGTATTATGTGCATTATGTTTTGTTTCATCATGAAGTATTGCTACAACCTAATGAAATGTAAACTAAAAATGTTGTCATTATGCATTTATGGTTGGGCATTATGTTATATGTAATTGTGGCACTAGGCATAATACATTGTTACAAGGTGTGAGTCTGTGATAATATGCAGAGATTTCACATTCAGAGGTTTCACTTGTGTATTGTTGTTTCATTCCTTTGTGGCATCTGGTTTGTGGAGAAATCTGAATTTTATGTCATTTTGGAAATGGTTTTGGTTCTGGTCAAATTTAGTCTATTGTCTTATTAAGTTGATATCAGATGGATCTAAGTTGTCCTTTTGTAAATTGCCATCTTGAGGAGATTCTTTGTTGCACTGTCTCCATAGTTGTTGATGTATTGAATGTTGTTTTATATGGGAAATTCAATGCCGAGAGTGCATTTCCCATTTGCATTGTGTTTTAATTGGAAGTGCATTGATTTAAAAAGGTAAACCAAAGCTGATAGAAATCCGATTCACTATTTTATGGAATTTTCATATTAAAATAAGTGGCTTGTTCAATATTTCATTATTCACTTGTTTGTCATCATATTTACAACTCCATTATAAATGTTTTGTAAATCAGTTGGTGTGTAGAGGCATAATAGAAAATCCCATTTGCATTCTCAAGTAATATTTCTGCATTGTAATAGACTATATATGTTCCTTCTAAAATTGATTTTGGTTGCAATGCCACAAACAGTATGAAATAAAACAACCTAGGTTGTAAGACAAAATCTTTTTGTGACAAGAAAATGGTACAATCCATCCAAAATCCACATCATAATGTGGTTATAACCAAAAACATATGACACCCCTATTCTTTATGGCCCTGAGAATATTGAGTGCCAAAACTCCTCGAGTTACCTTCTTGAGCCAGGTAGGTTGGCCTACCTAAAAAGGGTTGATTAGGAAATGATTGAATGCTTCCATATGATTGAGTCCAATTTTAACCTTCCAACCATGGAGGAATTGAGTACCCATACCTCACATTTGCACTACTAACTCCTGCATTAAGTGGAGATGTGTAATGAGCATACATAGAATTGACATCTCCTCTGGTAGGAATAAGGAAAGTGGGAAAACCCTCATTTTGATAGTGAGGCTATTGAATGTTTATGAGGTATTGGAATAATGGTGTATTATCTACAATATTGTCCAATGAGTTTGAAATAATCTTGGTTTCATCAGCTATGCTTGCATCATTGTCAACCATATTGATCATCCCTTGTTCATTTTTAAGCATGTGTTGTGTCTTTCTTGATTCCTTTTCCTATCTTGCCATTTGTTTTTGTTGGTCCTTAACTTGCCTTGATTTATCTCTTTGAAGCCTTTCATCTAATTGACGTTGTGCTGCCACAATCCTTGTTGCCTTCTTCTCCTTCACTAGATCCTTCTTTTTCTGTTTTAATTCCTGCATTTCAAATTTTTTATTTATTTATTTATTTTTATTTTTATTTTATTTTATTATTATTATTATTTTTTTTTTTTTATTTATTTATTTTTTTTTTTTTTTTTTTTTTTTTTTTTCAGACTCAACTAACAAGTTTATATAGTCTTTTGCGGTGAGTAATTGTGAACTTCGGCCCAAATGAATACTACCCGGTGTACGTTGCTTTTTTTCATTGATATTCTCTCTATTGGTAGCTTTAGGAACCAACCAAGTATCTTCTCCACCACTCCCACCTACATGTAATTGCTTGGTACTGCCCTTTCAGTATCTAAGACAATTGATTGAACTCTTTCATTATCTTCACTTGATGCCTCATTATGTGCTTCATCTTCTTCCATTGATTTGTTGTCCACAAAAAAATTAACAATTTCACTGTTCAATTCTACTGGTTGTGAGGGCATGTTCCCAATTTGTTCATTGGTTGTTGAGACACTATGTTCATTCATATTAATCATGGCTTCTGCCAGCCATGATGGTGGGATTAGTTGGCTTAGCAATGTTAATTGGTCATTGTCAACTGCATGTTCAATAATGCCATTAACAATATCAACAACAAGATTTTCATGTTCTTGAGTTGGTGGAACGATCTCCATGTTACTGCAACTTTGTTCATGATTATACTGTGTTTCACATACAATTTCATCATCTTCATCATATAAGTTTCCTTGAGAGAAGGAAATCATATTACCAACTGCAACCACATCATCTTGGTCATCTAATTCTTGCACTTCAACACCTGTTTGGGCATGCCCTTCTTCCCGACCATCCACATGAAACTCTTGTCTACAACTAGTATAATGCATAAGAGCATCATAATTTAGTGGCCAGATTCGTGTCCTCCAAAATCCAACCTTGATATTTGATGGTGTCAGATCCCTTTTAAAAGCTTTACTTGCAAGCTTTGCTAGCTCGAACCTTTTCACCTCAACCCCTGGATTCTTTGCCATCCATACAACACACTTTGACCTGAAATAGGTCTTGAAAGGGCCAAACACACTAACATCAAGGGGTTCCAGTCTGTGAGTGGTATGAGCGGCAATGTCAACAAGTCGATGCCTAAGTTGTTTGCTTCCTCAATTGTTTGTATATCCATGTGGCTCCCATGGCTATATAATATCAATAGGTGTATGTTATTAGGTGAGATGCCACTTGGTACCGATGCAACAAAGTGAAAAAGCCAACTTAAAAACAGTTCTTTAGTCATCCATGCATGGGGATGTGCAGCCATGCATGCACCTGGTTCATAGTTCTGTATATAGTTTTTCAATTGATTTTTACCTTTGAATAGATAAAATCATGGGATTGACGTACCAATTGCATTGACACAACATAAAATATTTATCCACTCCCTACTCTTAGGAAAAATCTTTGGCACATTTCGGATCCCTCTCTTGGCAATTACCTACATGCCACAATTCCTCCTTGCCTGTAAACCTGTTTCATTACAATTCCATATATGGTTTGCTCCATAAGAATGTTTATCTCAAGTAGAAAGAGTGTCATAGAACTTATGCACAACTGCAGGGCACAAATTTATTGCTCTGTCTCTGTCAAGGCCCTCAACAATATGCAATACAAGGTTTAGATGCCTTTTTTTAAACGAAAACCACCATGATTTACCAAGAAACCCATCTTCGAATGGGTTTGGCCTCCCTTGAAAGATTTGAGAAACTGTGGATCTGAGTTGTATCAACTCTAGTCCATGTCCCAATTGGACCATCTCTTTACACCACTCAACCACCTCGGCCTCCTCCTTGTCAGTCACAACTGTAAGAGGCCCTCTACATTTTGTATGAGTCAGTCCATTTATCTAATAATGTATTGATGAGGGAGGAATACCATGTTTTTTTGCAGATGCCCGAACTGATTATCCATTAAACTCTATGTCATCAATTGCAATTAACATTTCTTATTTTTTCCATCCTCTTATAGCGCTGATCATTTTAGTTGAACTTGCCCCTTGGACTATTGTTGACGGTGGTTCTGTGGGTGATGGTGTGAGAACATCAGCTTCAGTCACATGGTCATCCTCAAAAACGTGCCTTGGGGCATTGTTGACATTGACATCACCTGTCTTATCCTCATCTAATGATGGGCATCACATCTAGGCACCCCTTGTCACTCTCCTGCCACTTCTCCTTGTAAGAGAAACATAACTAACTCTTTCCATAAATGCAACAACTTGCAGAATTATTGCATGCATTTAGTTAAGAATATATTTAATTATGCTTTCATACAAGGCAAAAATACTTTTGTTTTATTACAGGAAGTTAGCAACATGTATGTTAGTATCCTTGAAAAATCAAAACTACAGAATCATTTTGTTGTATGTCTTCAAAATTATCAGTGATTGTAGTTTTGATAACTTGTTTTTACACTTAAAATACCATGACTGTATTTTTACTTGGAAAACTATTGTCGGTTTCTGCCTTCCTCTGGTACTATGAGAAGATATAGTAGTTACTGTTGTTTGAATTAATTTGTTTAGACTCATGTTTGTTATCGCAATTGAATTCATTCATGGCCCACATTGTCTCACAAAGTGGACTTGCATTGTCAATCATGTAGTTCAAGTAGGGTTTTCCTTATGTTGCTTTCAAGTTGAAAAGAACTTTTAAGTAATAAGAAACTTCCATTGTAGTAGAAGTTTTCCTGCAAGATTTTATCCAGGATTACTAGTGTCAATATTGTAGGCTTGTCTTGGTGTTTTCATATATTCTAGCCTCTACCAACAACAATGGTATGAGTTGCCATAACCAACCTGAGAACATATTGAAGGGATTGGTTGTTTTCCTACAAAGTAATGAACTCTTAGATGAGGTCAACATCTGGTATTCTCAAGGATGCACTGATGGCAGTGGGCTCATGTGTTTGGTAGGATGTATTTGAGAGTTGTGTTATTGGAGGATCATGTAGTTCAAGTAGTGTTTGCCTTATGTTGCTTTTAAGTTGAAAAGAAATTTTGAGTAATAAGAAACTTCTACTATGTTAGTATCCTTGAAAAATCAAATATACAGAATCATTTTGTTGTATGTCTTCACCTTACGTTGCTTTCAAGTTGAAAAGAACTTTTGAGTAATAAGAAACTTCTACTATGTTATTATCCTTGAAAAATCAAATATACAGAATCATTTTGTTGTATGTCTTCAAAATTATCAGCGATTGTTGTTTTGATAACTTGTCTTTACACTTAAAATACCATGTCTGTATTTATACTTGGAAAACTATTGTCAGCTTCCACCTTCTTCTGGTACTATGAGAAGATCTGGTAGTTACTGTTGTTTGAATTAATTTGTTTAGAATCTTGTTTTTTATCGCAATTGAATTCATTCATGGTCCTTGATGTCTCGCCAAGTGGACTTGCATTGTCAATCATGTAGTTCAAGTAGGGTTTGCCTTATGTTGCTTTCAAGTTGAAAACTTTTGATTAATAATAAAATTCCATTGTAGTAGAATTTTCTCCTACAAGATTTGATCGATGATTGCTATTGTCAATATTGCAGGCTTGTCTTAGTGTTTTCATATATTTTAGCCTCTACCAACAACAATGGTGTGAGTTACCATAGCCAACCTGAGAACATATTGAAGGGATTGGTTTTTTTCCTACAAAGTAATGAACTCTAAGATGAGGTCAACATTTGGTATTCTCAAGGATGCACTGATGGGAGTGGGCTCATGTACTATTGGAGGATCATGTAGTTCAAGTAGTGTTTGCCTTATGTTGATTTCAAGTTGAAAAGAACTTTTGAGTAATAAGAAACTTCTACTATGTTAGTATCCTTGAAAAATCAAATATATAGAATCATTTTGTTGTATGTCTTCACCTTATGTTGCTTTCAAGTTGAAAAGAACTTTTGAGTAATAAGAAACTTCTACTATGTTAGTATCCTTGAAAAATCAAATATACAAAATCATTTTGTTGTATGTATTCAAAATTATTAGTGATTGTTGTTTTGATAACTTGTCTTTACACTTAAAATACCATGTTTGTATTTATACTTGGAAAACTATTGTCGGTTTCCACCTTCTTTTGGTACTATGAGAAGATTTGGTAGTCACTATTGTTTGAATTAATTTGTTTAGGCTCTTGTTTGTTACCACAATTGACTTCATTCATGGCCCCCGATGTCTCACCAAGTGGACTTGCATTATCAATCATGTAGTTCAAGTAGGGTTTGCCTTATGTTGCTTTCAATTTGAAAATCTAAACTTTTGAGTAATAATAAAATTCCATTGTAGTAGAATTTTCTCCTACAAGATTTGATCGATGATTGCTAGTGTCAATATTGCAGGCTTGTCTTGGTGTTTTCATATATTTTAGCCTTTGACAACAGCAATGGTGTGAGTTACCATAACAAACCTGAGAACATATTGAAGGGATTGGTTTTTTTCCTACAAAGTAATGAACTCTAAGATGAGGTCAACATTTGGTATTCTCAAGGATGCACTGATGGGAGTGGGCTCATGTGTTTGATAGGATGTATTTGGGAGTTGTACTATTGGAGGATCATGTAGTTCAAGTAGTGTTTGCCTTATGTTGCTTACAAGTTGAAAATAAATTTTGAGTAATAAGGAACTTCTGCTATGTTAGTATCCTTGAAAAATCAAATATACAGAATCATTTTGTTGTATGTCTTCAAAATTATCAGTGATTGTTGTTTTGATAACTTCACTTAAAATACCATGACTGTATTTGTACTTGGAGAACTATTGTCGATTTCCACCTTCTTCTGGTCCTATGAGAAGATCTGGTAGTTACTGTTGTTTGAATTAATTTGTTTAGACTCCTTTTGTTACTGCAATTGAATTCATTCATGGCCCCCACTGTCTCAGATAGTGCTAATAGTGAAGAAGAGTAGTGTGGAATATCATTCAATGATATTCATAGTTGTGTTGTATGAGATAGATCCTTAGTTACATAAGTTTGAGAAGGGGTCAACCCTATATCATGATCAACAAGAAAGGAAGCAGGTGGACATGCCTACATGAGCATCTTAAATTGACAATACGAGTCAATTTGTAGGTTGTGTAGGACCATAGAGATAATGCCTTCTAGGTTTGTTCTTCGATCTTTAAGTAGACTCTTTGCGGGTTCACAAAAAACACAGAGATTGAAGATGATTTTCACTTCTTTGTCACTATTAAGACTTGGATTTCAGACCTTGAAGATAACTCCCTTTATAAGGACTATCTCTACAAACTATGATTCGGTCAAGTACAGAGTGTTAAACTTAGCGAGAAGAATCAGTCCTGCTGTTACTAACTCCTTGACTAGGATTTCAGCTTTTATGCCCAACATTTGATTTAATGTCTCAAGGAGCTTGGTCTTAGGAATGCTTATTATTTTTGAAGAAATGAAGCCAAAGCAGGACTTCTTTTCAGAAGGTTAGGCTATTTTTTTATTAGTCGCTTACGGATTGTTCGTATTCATTTAGGGTCATTCTTGAGCTTTTTTATGAAAATAATGTGGGTTTTTAGTGGGTCCCCAAAGGCTATTAGTAAGGTAGAAGGTAACAATGTTGTATCATGCTTGCCATGTAATTGAATCATTTTTCTCAGGTCTCTAGCTGTACTAGGTTTGTTTACAAGGAAGTTCTAATTGCCACTTATAAGAGTGATTTGAGTAACATCATGTTTCTAATGCTTTGGCGTCTGGATTTTATATTAGATCATCATCAATGGGTGTAATAGTGACTAGCTCTCGATCTCACTTTCAATAGAGCCTGTAGTTCCGAAGGGAGCTTCTATCCATAGGATTCAATTATGGCAACCAAGTGTCTTCACCAACAGTGTGATGTCAGAGTGAGAGGCCCGAGTGCTTCTTTTAATGAGGATGCTTTTAGTGCATAAGTGGATGATAGAGATCCTATGGGTATTGTGGATTATTGCAATATGTGATGGGGATATATGATTTTCAATTGACTAAGAAATGGCTTGCAAAGATGAGTTGTTCGAAGACATAGATTGAAGGAGTGCAGATATACACGAGGAGAAGACTTTCGTTAGATACCTTAGTTGCTTAAAGTCTATATAAAATATTTTGTGTGAGGGATGATTGACTACCTTAGTGTAGAAGTTTCTCTTGCAACATTTGATCCAGGATTGCTAGTATCAGTATTGTAGGCCTATCTTGGTGTTTTCATATATTCTAGCCTCTGCCAACAGTAATGGTCTGAGTTACCATAACCAACCTGAGAACATATTGAAGGGAATGATGAGCACATTAATTGACCAATTTCAATCTAATTGTAATACTTCAGAATTTTTTGAGGAAGACATAACATTTCATTCAAATATTCAGCACAAGATTAATTTCTCATAGGTTTTGTTCTTTTTCAAAATATAGAAAAATTGAAAAAATATATATTTTCATGAAAATGAAACTATAAGAACTAAAATAAAAAACTGTGAAAAATGAAAATAGAACTGTAAGAAAAATGTGTTGTAATTGAAATAACTAACCTAGATATACTGTCAAATGTTCTGTGATGTTTTGTCTCCAAGACTCGTGAATAGTTTGAATTCATAACATGCAACTTCAACAATGGTTGAACTTCTTTTATAGTTTTTTCCACTTGAATTTAATTGGTGGTAAGGATGGGCATGGATTGCAATGGCTTCATTTTGAAAGTGTGATCCAGATTTAATTTGATGTGATCCAATGGTTGGGAATTTGTTATTTGTTGATCCATGTGCTTTGATTTGTTTTAATAAGAAATAGAATGGGTTGGATGTCATTTATTGAACATGTGCTTTGATCTGTTTTAATGAGAAATATAATGGGTTGGGTGTCATTTATTGAATAAAGTGGGTTTAAATGTTATTGCGTTGGGTGTCATTTATTGAACACATGGAGTTTAAATGTTGAACAACGCAGCAGTTATGACTGACATACATTCAATTTTATTATGTGTAGGTATAGATATTTATTTGAGATACATAGCAAAGGTTGAAGTGACTACTACTTTGTACTTCTGGAATAGATCATTTTGGAAGGATTTATGGTTTTATCTATTTTCTAGTTGGGTCAATATGGTTTGTACTCTTAAGTATTAAAATATTATTTATGGATAGTTGTGGGCCCAGTCAATGTTTTGGGAAATTTTGGATGTAAAATAAAACTTATTTGCACTTATTGTTATTTATTTTTGTTTAAATAGTGGTTGCAAAAGTCTCAAATTCTGGTGGTTTGGTGGGACCAGTACTATATCAATTACTGGTCCGGCACAACATTAAACATCTCTCCCCTATATATATATATATATAATTTATCTAACAAATAGTTATAAAAAATTATTTAATTATATATATATATATGTATATGTATATGTTAATTTTATATGAAATTATTTAAAAAACTGTTAAAATTACGAAATTTCAGTGATAGAGTTTACATTGAAAATCTAATATCAATAAAATTATTTACATTCAAAAAATAAGAAGATATTTATAAAACAATTACAAAATAAAAAATGATATATATAATTAAATTTAAAAATTATTTTTTCAACTACTTAAAAGAACAAAAATTATAAAAATTTAAGCAATTACAACTCAACAACTCTACACATTAATCAAAATTGAAATTGATTATAGATAAATTACAATATCCACAGCAAACAACAATTATAGAAAAGAGTAAATTCATAAGACTAAGCAAATTTCCTGTTTTAGTTGAATAACAAGTATTATACATTCACTTGAATTTTACTTGGTTCCAAAGTGCCTCCTATTCCATATCAAAATTTACCTAGTTGCAAAGATATTTGATTACACATAAACCTAATTGGGGAATAGTGAAAGCGATCTAAATATCCGCGGCTGAAAATATCTCCTGGTATGTTTGGAAGTAAACACACACAATGTACAATATCAATAATTAACAATTATTTTATTTGTCCGTTTTCACCTGCGTCCCTGCAGGATGGATTCAAGGCGCTGTAACTTGATCTTCCTTCTGAATTTTCAGATGAATTCCTCGGCTTCAGTGTCAACTTCCACGGTATAGGCCCCCAGTATCTAAGCCGCTTCGAAAACTGACGAGGCTAGAAAGGAATGACCTATCAAACCCGTAGGAGGAGGCGATGGGAGTCGAAACCTGTCTCCTGGAAGAAGATGTTGCTCCGACGATGATCGACCTGCCGTCTCACCAGAACTGCCTTCACAGGGCGGCACATGAGAGGACTGCCATGTTCTCCGCGAGAGAGAGGGTTATTCATTTCGATTTCTACCGCACATCTACTTGAATTTCTTTTTCCTCCTGTCTTTTCTCGTTGTAATTCTCTTCTTTCATTTTGTCTACGCCTTTTTCTCCGTCTTCGTCTTGTACTGTGTTTCCTGGTGATCAATTTCCGCTGGGACGATCCTCTCCCTCTGAAATCCCAGTCATAATCAGAAAATTTACGGATAACTGCGTGGTCTTTTCTTTTAGTATTGGGGAATGCGTGCAAATTTTAAACCATTGTTATTTAATTTAAATGGTTGTTATTTATTGATGATCTTAAAAATATTCTAAAATATTATTTGTTTAGTTTTTATCAGAGTACTCTATTAATGTAGAGGAATTGCGGATAGCTAAAAGTAGCTGGAATTTGGGTAAAAAAAATTCAAAAAATCTTGAAGAGGCAATGTTTGAATCGTGCTTTTATTGTGAAAATAGATTCAACACTATCAAAAACATCTAAAACACTGGTGGAAATAGATTCAACACCATCAAAAACATCTAAAACACCTAAAATTTTAAAGTTTAACAACTATAACTTGGATTTACAAAAATCCTTGCGGAATTTTCTTTAAATATGACCAGAATTTCATAACTTTCCAGACCGGCAACATTCTTATCATTCAATTAATAAAATTAAAATTCTGAAAATTGACATATAACTCTAATTTGTTTTAAATTAAAAATTCTGAACATTGATATATACACTACAATTTATTTTTTTTTAATAAAAAAGGGAAATAAGGCTAGCCCCTTTGTCTAGATGTGTCTAGGGGCTAA
This sequence comes from Pinus tabuliformis, assembly GCA_031772625.1. Classification (NCBI taxonomy): domain Eukaryota; kingdom Viridiplantae; phylum Streptophyta; class Pinopsida; order Pinales; family Pinaceae; genus Pinus; species Pinus tabuliformis. Next base: position 2,030,911,988 of record CM062818.1, on the reverse strand, counting down.
GAAGCACTTTATTAGTCGGAGTAGGAACTCAAGCTTTCAAAGCGGAGGAAAGCTTCAGAAGTGTCCTGGTTCGAGGGTTAAACTCCTGCGGATTGTCCATTAAATGTAGTAGACGTCTCGTTGGGACGTCTGAGGCAGTTGAGGTTTGTTTGCACAAGATCCATGGCAGATCAAATGGGACATGACTCCAAAACCCCTGAAAGTCAACACTATCGATATCGAACCCATTGATATCCGTGGAGAAGTTTCTTCAATTGAAACCCCACTGGACGATGGTCTCGTGGATAAATGTTCAGAGAACTCGCACGCGAGCACAGAGGCGTCATCCTCTTCGTCGGCTGTTCTTGACAAAACATGAAGAAAGGTCATCTACCAGGAATCTCAAATCTTAAACATTAGTTAAATTTGACGATTTCCGATTTTAACATTTTAATTATTTTAACAAAAAATATTGATAGTGACTATATTTACATAGCAAATCACTCCTAATAACAATTTTCTGTTCAAATAAAGCCTGTGAAAATAACTCTTGCATGTGGAGTTGGCTAAACATAGAGAGCTAGTTCACTGATTGGGTGGTTGAATGTTTGCGTGTTGAGTTAATTGAGAGACTAACTTTTGAGTGTGTGACTGCATGTAGTTGAATGTAAAAATATTTTAAGCAATTAGCTAGTTAGAGAAAGTTTAAATACCATTCACATTCACATGGTTCATTGTAATCATCATGTTTTGTGTGATTAATAAAAGAGCAACAACTAGTGTTTTGTGTGAATTTATGCTTTGTCTCCTCGGCCTTTCCAACAAATTAATATTAGAGGTAGAAAAAAACAATTAGAAATTGTGTAGCCCCACCTTGTAGAGTTCTCAAGTAAAAAACCGATAAGCAGTAGCTTGTTGATTTATTTTTTCTGTCACTGAAAGAGAAGAGTAACTTTCAAAAATAAAAGCCTCCGCCGCCGTGATTGACAAATAAAAACCAAAAATACAAAAAAATATGAGACTCCATTCGCTGATGACAAACATTAACAACAAATCACTAAGCCAATTATTGGGTTAGTGCATGGCATTATCATCCTCTGAAAAGATATGTATGGTCATATTTTCCAGCAACAACTTCAGAGCCATATTTTCAGTATACTCTACCTCACGGGTTAAATTTGATGGGTGACCCTACCTGTCAAGGAATTTTTTTATGACATTTTTATTTTTAAACTGTCCATCATATGACTTTTAAAATTTATTTGTACAAGTTTTATCTAATTTCAAATTTTTCATTCTTTGTTGTACCATTTAGGTCAAGTCTCATTGCTACACTTTGTTTTGAGAACTACTGATCAAATTTTTTTGCAAATTTTCGTGATTATTCAAATGTTCTGAGTTTTTTTGTTTAAAATGGAAATAGTGATAAAATAGATGGGAAATATATATAGAAACAACAAAAAATAATATTATGAAGTGAAAAAATATATATTCATAATTACTTTCACATGAAAATAATAAATGTTAATATTGTTTGTTGGGTCCCTATAATACTAGTGATTACCCCATTACTATTGTAGTTATACCCCTGATCCGGATTTAAACAGGAACGCAATATATTACAGAGATAACCATAGATACAGAGATGCGATAACCATAAAAAAAAGAGATGCAGTGGAAATAATACTTCATTTCGTTAATGGAGAATACTGAAATATGCTTACAAATAGAAATAACCCAGCTAGGGCGATGGTAGCTTATCTTTGAGAAGAGATGTGTCGGCTACATGCCTCTGAACTGTTCCGAACTGTGTTTACAATGAGGCTCGAAGGCCTATTTATTATCGAGAAACAATAGAAAACCCTTCACATTCCAAAACCTAACCCTAGAAGATGAAACGCCAAACTATGGGTCCCGTTTGGGTAAATTGGTACATCAACTTCCTGGGGTCGTAACTTTGGCATACGATCTCTGTTTGACGCGCATGATAGCTCGTTGGAAAGATCTCTCAGAGGACTACGACGAAAAAGACAATTTTTTATCTAAAATATTGCAGAGGTAGATTTACCAAAAAACGTCGTTTAGGACCTCAAAACGACTCTGGAAGTTTAGGACCCGAAAAACTGCTAAAAATAGTAAACTGCGCTATAATTAAGGAAACTGAAAATCTGAAAGAGACAATTGTGGGGGTCCAAATGGGATAGGTGGGTGGCCACCAAAATCCACCTGGATCATTTCTCCCCCCTTAGGAAGCAATGGTCCCCATTGCGTTGAGTTCCTCCCTGAGATGAGAAAGCTTCTGCTGAGCTGGGTCTCTGGTGAGCTGTTCTGCAATCTCTGATGTGTCGAGAAATGGTGGGGAGCATGGTCGGCGACGATCCACATTGAACACTCGGTGCAAGCGAAGGAATGGAGGAATGATGTGCTTCAAAGCAATGTTTCCTGTAGCCTTGTTACTGGTGTAAGGACCATGTCGAAGTGGTCTGAGTTTCTGATGGGCTCTGGTAAGGCGTTCTCTCTGCAGATGTAACCAAACTTTGTCGCCCACCTGAAACTTGTGTGGTACCCCTCTAGGTAAGGAGAAGTTGTTCCTGTGTTCTGTCATGACTGTATCCCTATGTTGTTGCTGCTGCGTGGAGGAACCATTTGTGGGGGTCATGGATGTAACAACGATCTTCCCCTTACTTTGGGAGCGAACGAGACAGAAAATAAATTTCCTAGTTTGTGAGATGAGCTTGCTGCCTTTCTTAGCAGTGATCAAAGAGGTGGTGGTAGGTGGAGCTACCTCTGGTATCCTGTATAATGAATTATCCAAAGAAATAATGACAGCACGAGGCCTTGACTCATACATAGCATGTCGCCTCCACAAGTATGGTTGGCCTAATAGTACATCACAAACATCCAGAGGTGTAACATCAGACAATACCTCGTCTGTGAAGGGCTTGATGCTATAGGGAAGGCGACACTGCTGGAGAACTTTGAGATCTCGTCCTTTGTGAAGCCACCCGATACTGTATGGTTGTGGGTGTGGCGTAGTTGGTAGGCCCAATCGCTTCACGGCCTCTGCTGAAACGAGGTTCTTTTGGCTGCCACTGTCGACAATGAATCACAGTGGCGAACCCTTCACCCACATCTGTGAGTGGAAAAGACGTTCCCCCTCCTCTGGCTCTTCGGGCTCATTCTTCTGGATCTTGGCAGTGGCAACAGTGGCACTAGGATCCGCATCAATGATTTGCTTCCCTTTGCCATCCCCCTTGTCAGGTTCTGGCTAAGAGTCGAAACATGCATCTGATTCGGAAGCCTTCAAAGCGGCCACCAGCGATTGCTTGGTCTGACACTCACTTGTGTTATGAGTGGGATTCTTGTGGAACTCACACCACTTTCCTGTGTCCTTCTTCGGCTTTGTGGTGTTGTTCTTTTCTTGCAGCTTCAAGGGGTTGTCTTGGGTCACCCCACCTTGGCTTTGTCCTTTGGGTTTCAGATTTGCAGATCCAAAGTCTCACTTCTTCTGTTTGAACTTTTGCTCGATTTTGACAGTGTATCGGTATGTTATGCCGAGTGAGGAGATGTTCAAGAACTCCATCTCTTCCTGGATGTATCTGTGTAGGCAGCCGCGATATTTGAGTACCAGATGCAGCTCAGAATCTTTGATACCCAACTGTGTGCGAAGGGTATGAAAAATATTTGTGAACTCTGGTACATCTTGGTCTCGTCCTTGTCGCAGTGTGGTCCATTTGATGTATTTGTCCTCATAGCTTTTGACAGGGTAGTACTGCTCCTTGATGGCATCCCGGAAGTCATTCCAAGTGGGGGTGGCTGAAAATACTAAGCATGTACTTTCATCCTTCTGCTCGCAGTATGTTTCCCACCAGTCCTTGACATGGGGGGCTGCTTTGAGAAGAGCAAAAAAAATCTTTTCCCGACTTGAAAATTCATGAACAGAAAAATACCCATCTAACAGATTTAACCATTTATCTATGACATCTGTGTCTATTTGACCCTCGAAGATGGGGATTTCAAAAATAACTTGTACCTTAAACGGTGCGGCGTTTCCAGAGTAGTTGTTGGAAGCCGATGCGTCGCCTCTAGGTAGCCGCTGAAGGATCTGCGCAAAGCTATCCATCATCGCGTTCCTTTGCCGCTCGAGGGCTTCTTCAAGCAAGATTCTGATAGGATCTCCTGCCCCCTCGTCTTTCTTCTCATCTGCCATGGGAGGTCATCGAGATTTGCGAGGCTGGTCTTGCAAAGGTTCGACCAATTCAAGCTCTAACTCCTTATATCCCGACCTCGTTGGGGAGATGCAAAGAAAAACAAAGAAAAAACAGACTGCTCTGATACCACTGATCCGTATTTAAACAGGAACGCAATAGATTACAGAGATAACCATAGATACAGAGATGCGATAACCATAAAAAACAGAGATGCAGCCGAAATAATACTTCATTTCATTAATGGATAATACTGAAATATGCTTACAAATAGAAATAACCCAGCTAGGGCAATGGTAGCTTATCTTTGAGAAGAGATGTGTCGGCTACATGCCTCTGAACTGTTCCGAACTGTGTTTACAATGAGGCTCGAAGGCCTATTTATTATCAAGAAACAATGGAAAACCATTCACATTCCAAAACCTAACCCTAAAAGATGAAACGCCAAACTATGGGTCCCGTTTGGGTAAATTGGTACATCAACTTCCCGGGGTCGTAACTTTGGCATACGATCTCCGTTTGACGCGCATGATAGCCCGTTAGAAAGATTTCTATGAGGACTACAACAATAAAAACAATTATTTATCATAAGAATTGCGGAAGTAGATTTCCCAAAAAACATCGTTTAGGGCCTCAAAACAGCTCCGGAAGTTTAGGACCCGAAAAACTGCTAAAAATAGTAAACTGCGCTATAATTAAGGAAACTGAAAATCTGAAAGAGATAGTTGTGGGGGTCCAAATGCGATAGGTGGGTGGCCACAAACATCCACCTGGATCAACCCCTTATTAATATTTTTGTGCCCCTATTTTCTCCGTATTGTTATTACTGTGCCCCATAGAATCTCTCTATTGTTATTTTTGTGGCTTTATATTATTATTGTTAGGTCGGCTAGGTTATATTGTGACTCCTTAGACTCCTATATATATAGAAATGAGGTTTTGTCATTTGAATCATCCAAGAATTGTTCATTTATGTAATGTAAAGGAGGTTGCCCCCTCGAAGAGGCTGAATTATAAGGCGTTGATCTATCTTTTCTATCTATTTTTTGAGCTGGTTTCATAACATTTGATATCGGAGTTTTGGATTCTAGGGTTTCGCTGCTCCAAATAGGTCATCGTGGCATTTTCGCTATAAATTTTTTTCTGCGACATTTCAGAAGTTGAAAGAAAAACCCATTTGAGAAGACATTGCGCTAAATCTCGGATCCGAATTTCAGAGCTTTTTATGCTATATGTGCGGAGATATGATCTGAGGAAGTTGGTCTTTTTGTAGAATTCTAAATTACATTCCAAACAGGTGACCTGGGGAAAATCATCATAACTTTGTCTCTGAGCATTGGATTGAAATTTCGTAAGAAGGTACAGAAAGAAGACGGACTGTAGTTTCTTCTATATATATTTTTCAGAGCTAAAGGTCGAAACAGTGACTTGTGGGACGTCGTACAAGTTTTCTCTACTGACCTAGTCTATAATCAGGCCACTGTAGGAGATTTCGCATAACTCTTCCTTGGAGAATCCAATTTGGATCAGACTGGTGGCATTGGAAAGAGGACACAGAGGGCTACCACAAATCACAACTTCAGAACTGGATGTTCTGAAAGTACATAGATACATCAGAGCCAATATCAAGCTCCTCCAAAGTGAAAAAATAAGTGTGTAGATTCTTTTAAATTTTTGATTAAGATCGATTTGAAAATTATTTTGAAGGAATTATTATCGGTAACTGATGCCCCGAGGAAAGAAATGCAAACACCTAGTAAGGAACCTGAAAGCTCTAGCATGACTCATGAAGAAGAGGAAGAAATGCTACATGATATATCAAAATTACAAGAACAAGTGCAACAAATGTCACGTTCACAAAAGCTAACAGAAGTTAAGATAAATGACATGGAATCTAAGATAAAGGACGTGGAAGCTAAGATGGACGATTGGAAGACGAATTTGAAGACAGACATGGAAGAATTGAAGATAGATTTGAACACAAATTTGAAAATAGGGATGACAGATATGAAGACAGATTTGACAAATTTTCTACAAGAAATACTTACTAATGGTGAAAAGGTAGTAAAGGAAACTCATGATGCAAACAAAAGAAATGTTAATCATGATATCATAGACTCTAATGTTGGATTGAAGACCCACCATATTCCAAAAATCGATATGAGGAAGTTTGATGGTAAGGATCCCGCAACATGGATATTACAAATGGAGCAATTTTTCAATCTCAATAATGTGCAAAACACACAAAAGGTACGTATTGTAACTTTATATTTGGAACCAAATCAGTTTGTATGGTATCAATGGCTTTGCTCTCGTAAACAATTTATCATTTGGGCAATTTTTACGGAAGAATTGATAGCATATTAAGAGGATACAAAAAGCAACACTTTTTTTAGTCAATTGATAAGTCTCAAACAAAAGGGTTCAATAATGAGGCACATTGAGGAGTTCCAAAAATTGAACAAAAGGGTAAAAGATATTTTAGAGGGGCATAGGATTGATGTGTTCATAGGGTCTTTAAAGGATAATATCCAACATTATGTGCAGCTTTAGGAACCTAATTCATTAGAGAAGGCATTCAGGTTAGCAAGAAAAATGGAAAGAAAAATTATGGTAACCAGGAAGCATACCACTCACAATTATAAAGACAGAAGTGTTGTTGCCCCTAGTCTTCTACAACCTATAAGTTTGACACCACAACAATTGGAAGAAAGAAGAGGAAAAGGGCTTTGTTACAGTTGTGATAGCAAATACACTAAAGGTCATAAGTGTGCTGAGAAGAAATTATTCTACATAGATTGTGAAGAGGAAGAAGAAAAGGAGAAAGAAAGGTCGAAAGAAGAGGATATACTCCAAGAACAAAGCCTAGATAAAGAAGAAATGAATCCGACCATATCTTGTAATGGATTGGCTGGAATTACCACTCCTCAAACCATGAAGATAGAAGGAGAAATAAATAAGAAAAAGGTAATAGTGTTGATTGATTCAGGAAGCACCCATAATTTTATTCATTGTAAGGTAGCAAAAGAATTGAATTGCTTTCTATATCCAGCACCAGAGTGTCAAGTGATGATTGCAAATGGAGGAACAATAAATTTCTCTGGAAAGTGCCATAATATCAAGCTATCCAAGGGAGAATATGTATTGACTAGCTCAATGCTTTCCGTTCCAATGGGAGGTGCTGATGTTGTACTAGGAGTCCAATGGCTACAATCCCTGGGTAAAATAGCTTTTAATTTTCAAGAACTTTTTATCAAATTTTCTGCAGAAGGAAAGGAAGTTGAATTAAGAGGTATTGCAGGGAAACCAGGAAACATAATCAGCTCTAATGGTATGACAAAGCTTCTAGAAAAGTAACAAGGAGGTGTAATTGCACAATTATGTTCACTAGATGTTTCCACATCGGAATCATCTATTTCTCTATATCTCCAAAAAGTCCTGAACAATCATTCCAAGGTATTTGAGATTCCCAAAGGTCTCCCACCTATGCATGATCATGATCATGCTATTCATCTGATTCCAGGAAGTGTTCCTCCAAACATCAAGCCGTACAGATATACCTATGCCCAAAAGAGTGAAATTGAACGTATGGTTGCAGAAATGCTAGAGGCTGGTATAATTCAACCAAGTCAAAGTTCTTTCTTTGCTCCAGTAGTATTGGTGCACAAGAAGGATGGATCATGGCGCATGTGTCTAGATTATAGGGAGCTCAACAAGCTCACTATTAAAGATAAATTTCCCATTCCTCTCATTGATGAATTACTGGATGAATTGCATGGATCAATTTACTTCACTAAATTGGATCTTCGTTCAGGATATCATCAAATCAGAATGAAGATTGAAGACATTCTGAAAACAACATTTAGAACTCATGAAGGTCATTATGAATTTCTGGTCATGCCTTTTGGCCTTACCAATGCACCTTCAACATTTCAAGGTTTGATGAACTCAATTTTCAAACCATTCCTTAGAAAATTTGTGTTAGTATTTTTTGATGATATACTAATCTACAGTAAGTCTTGGAAGGATCATGTTGAACATGTTGACAGGGTGCTACAACTATTGGAGGAGAAACAATTATATGCAAAAAAATCCAAATGTTTCTTTGGAGTCCAAGAGGTGGAATATCTGGGTCATATTGTATCTCATGAAGGAGTTAAGGTAGACCCTAGCAAAATTAAAGCCATTAAGGAATGGAAAATCCCCACATCCATAAAGCATCTGCGAGGATTTCTCGGGTTGACAGGGTATTATCGCAAGTTTGTTAAGAATTATGGGAGAATAGCAGCACCTCTAACAACATTATTGAAGAAAGATGCATTTTCATGGACTCCGGAAGCAACGAAGGCCTTCGAACAGCTTAAAGAGGCAATGTGGCAAGCACCAGTCTTAGCTACACCAGACTTCACAAAAACCTTTATTGTGGAATGTGATGCTTCAGGAAATGGAATTGGTGTTGTTTTAATGCAAGATGAAAGACCCATTGCTTTTGAAATTCGTCCAATCAAGAGAAATTTTTTACACAAAGCTATTTATGAGAAGGAAATGTTGGCAATACTCCATGCACTTAAGATGACGACCCTACCTAATGGGAAGACATTTACAGGTAAAAACAGATCATGATAGCCTTAAATACTTTTTAGAACAAATATTATCCTCTGAAGAGCAACAAAAGTGGGTCACAAAAATGTTGGGTTATGACTTTGAAATCATCTACAAAAAAGGGAAGCAAAATGTGGTGGCAGATTCACTCTCAAGAAAGGATGAGGATGTGGAAGCATTGTTGTGCGCCATTTCTATTATCCAGCCAGATTGGATAAACGAAGCAAGGGAGAAATGGAAGAATAATGAAGAAGTGTGGGCACTTATTCGAAAGTTACAACAAGATTACAGTACGTCTGATACATTTAGCTGGAAAAATGTTTCGTTATGGTACAAAGATCGCTTATACCTCTATAAGAATTCCCAGCTAAAACAAAATATTCTTATGGAATTGCACACTTCTCCCTTAGAACGGCACTCAGGATTTTTAAAAACTTACCATAGGGTTAAGAAGGAATTTTTTTTGGGATGGCCTTAAATTAGATATTCAAAAGTTTGTGGCGGAATGTTTGGTTTTCCAACAAAATAAAGTTGAAACAATTAAGGCACCGGGTCTATTACAACCTTTATCCATTCCAAGCCAACGTTGGGAGGAGGTTTCAATGGATTTTATCACACGTTTACCCAAGTCTAAGGGAAAGAGTGTCATCATGGTGGTAGTTGATAGACTTACCAAGTATGCACACTTTTGTGCATTATCACATCCATTTAAAGCTAGTACAGTTTCTACAGTTTCTACTGCATTTATGGAAACAATTCAAAAGCTACATGGAAACCCAAAGATTATTGTAAGTGAAAGAGATCCCATTTTCACTGGAAATTTTTGGACAGAATTATTTTCTTGTCTTGGTACTCAATTAGTTCATAGCTCATCTTATCATCCTCAATCTGATGGGCAAACTGAGATAGTAAACAAATGTTTGGAAGGATATCTTCGTTGCTTTGTATCTGATAAATAGACACATTGGGTCAAATGGTTGCCTCTGGTGGAATGGTGGTATAACACTTCTTTCCATACAGCAACACAAATGACCCCATTTATGGCACTTTATGGGTATCAGCCACCATCCATCACATCATATTTAAGAGAAAATTCTAAGGTGCAAGCAGTGGAATATCACATCGAACATCAACAACAAGTCCTCTAACTCTTAAAGGATAACCTCGTGTTGGCACAGAATAGAATGAAACAACAAACAGATCAACATCGCAGCGAAAGAAGTTTTGATGTAGGTGATTGGGTATTCCTACGGCTACAACCATATAAGCAAATGTCCCTCAAGCAAGCTAAAAAGGATAATAAATTATCACCAAAGTATTATGGTCCGTACAAGGTGTTGCAAACGATTGGTACTATTGCATACAAATTGGAGCTTCCTGTAGCTTCTCGATTGCACCCAGTTTTCCATGTTTCATGTTTAAAGAAGGTTATAGGCGACGAGCTACTAGTTCAAACAATATTGCCAGAACTTGACAAGGAAGGAAAAATTATATTGGAACAGGAAGCAGTCACAGAAACAAGAACTCGACAGCTACGAAATCGATCAATTTTGGAGTATCTTATCAAGTGGATGAACTTATCCGCTGAATATTCCACATGGGAGGATGAGAATTTTATACAGAAGTATCCTGAACTACTCAAGCTTTGAGGACAACACTTTTTTGAAGGAGAGGGGCATGTTGGGTCCCTATAATACTAGTGATTACCCCATTACTATTATAGTTATACCCCTTATTAATATTGTTGTGCCCCTATTGTCCCCATATTGTTATTATTGTGCCCCATAGAATCCCTCTATTGTTATTTTTGTGGCTTTATATTATTATTGTTAGGTCGGCTGGGTTATATTGTGACTCTTTAGATTCCTATATATAGAAAGGAGGTTTTGTCATTTGAATCATCCAAGAATTGTTCATTTATGTAATGTAAAGGAGGTTGCCCCCTCGAAGAGGCTTAATTATAAGGCATTGATCTATCTTTTCCTTGAGCTGGTTTCATAGCATTGTTGCAACAAATTTGACAAAAATAATTCACTCACACATACCATGTTTTCCATTTGAGTCACTACCATGTTAATCCCATTAAAAGAACAATAGTTGTGAAATAATTTTCAAACGAAAAAGATAACGTGCATGAACTATGTAAATGTTCAAAAAGTAGATTCAATATCATCATATATACAAACTAAATTTTGGATAGTTTTACCAAAAGAAGTAATTGTCAAAACACCACTATTACAAACATAAAAATAAAAGCAAAACATTAAATATTTAAGGTTCTTCTTTCTTTAGCATCTTTCCAGATGTCAAATACCCTATCCCATTCCACCATCGATGAATCAAGCCTTGTTAGAGACACCCACATCAAGGCATCCAATGCAACTAATGATAGCTTTGTTCTTCGGACATCCTTTATTATGTTTTGTCTTGAGAGTCCTCTTTCACAAGCAACTGTACTTGCAAGAATAGTAAGTATCCCCTGCCATAGTTTTGACATGTTAGGAAAATTTGTATGTAACCATGTAACATAAAAAATCCTCCATGCATCTTTCATGGATGATCCCTCACAATTAACACGAAGAGTGTCAACAAATGGATGCAACTTTTTCAAACAAGCCTCAAAATCAAATGTAGTTTTGTTTTCTTCACTTTGATAATAAGGATGTTGTAAGTGTTGAAAAATCTTTTCGAGCCAACGCTTTGAATTTCGTTCTCTCCCATGTACATCCTCTAAATAATGGCAAGGGCTAAACAACCTTGCTGAGTCGAAAAATGCAAGATCAGGGAATCTTCCATTCAAATTCTCTACGAGATCTTGAACATAATCTTTTTCAAGTTGTTTGAAACTTTCTATTGAACCTTCAATACACGATTTCCATGATTGTTTTTGTATATCAACACAATCAACATATGCATGTGGAATTGCTACAAATCGTAATTCATGCTTGTGAACAAGCCCCTCCTTATCACAAATTTCTAGAAAGCCAAATTTAGAGGCATCTATAAATTTAGATAAATAACATGTGCCATCTGCAAATGTGTCGCTTCTTAGAAACCACATTTCCAAAGTGTTTACCATGACATCTATGGCTGCCCCTAAAGAGCTGACATCAATGTACTCCTTGGAATTGCTTGTTCAACTTGTTTAATTCACGCATTATATCTGCAAGCATATGTAAACAAAATTGTACTAAAAAGATTCTTGCCTTATCATACCATGAATCTTTTCTTTCATTTTTCCACAATGTTAATATGGGAGGCATAAGTACAACAAGTCTTTCAATGACTTGTCCCCTTGAAAGCCATCTAACTCCATGGATTTGAAGAGCTTGAAGAGTTTCAAGTTGCATAAGTTCATGTAGAGCAATAAGAATACTATTTCTTTTCGTAGAATTTTGCACCCAAGAATATACCTTATTTGTTAATTTCTCAACAAATAATAATTCAGGTATTTTTTTTGAAGCATCTAATGTGGCTAAGGCTTCACGATGAGCAATGCAATGAACACCTACAAGATTAGGTACATATTTCTTCAAGAAAGTGATAAAACCATTTTCATTACCAACCATTGAAGAAGTTCCATTTGTGGAAACTCCTATCAATCTTTCTGTTGAAAGGTCCCTTGATTCCATTAAATGTTTGATTGCATCATAAGTTGTTTTCCCTCTTCCATCGCAAACATTTATGAGCTTTAAAAACTGTGAAATTGGAGGACCGAATCCTTTTGAGTTTAAAAACGTGGCATAAACCACAATATGTTTTTCTAAACTACGGTCTGTACTTTCATCTAACATCAATGAAAAAAAAGGGCTATCTATCATTTTGGAAGTTTGTAGCTCTTCAAGATACTGAGATATAGAAAAAAGAAATTTTTTTGCAGCTATGTGATTTTTATATGATGTATACTCTTTGTTCTTTGGCATATCTGGCGTGTTTAAAGACATTGTAAACAAACAAAGAGATTCATATTTTGAAAGTGGTAGATCCTCTTGCACCATCCAATATACTAATTTCATAGTAGTGATGACTCTTTCTTTGTTCATATCATCAATGCATGCAATGTGTTCTGTAATAGACTTCGCCTTCTTCTCATTTCCACATATCCACTTTTCCTGTGAGAGTTTATGAATGCTTGAATTAGCATGAACAATTATAGAATCATGCTACAATGTAGAGCAACCAGTCCCAATTCCCCATGGCCCCAGTGCCTTATGCATTTCACAATATATGCATTTCATAACTGTTTTTCCTTCATGCTTTGCCTCTCTCAACCAGTTATACTTAGTTTTCCACTCATCACGAAACTCTCTTTTTACTTTAATTTTTCTTTTCTTTTGGGTGCTAGGTTCTCCGTGGTGAAATTCTTCATCACTTTTTTCATTATTCTCCAAGATATCATATTCTTCATTATGCCCCAAGACATCTAAATCTTCATTTAGATCAAAATCATGATCTTTTTTATCAGGCAATGAAGCTTGAGATGTATTAGACCATCCAAAGAATTTTTTGATAGAAAGTTGATTCCCTTTTTTTGAAGACATTTTGGATATATAATACCTATATAATAAAAATAAAGTATTTAGTATATATGAATTTCATTTCATCAACTAAAACCATATTAAAAAAATAATCTTGCGGTGATACAAGAAATGATATTAACCAGAAAATATGCTTATTTATTCTTTATAATATTTAAAAAAATATTATAAGGACAGATAAGGACTGAAACTTCCACGGTGGCCAGAATAAACTTGGACGTTAAAACTCTGAAATTATAAAACAAATCAGTGACCTGAAAATGGGAAGAAATTTGAAATATCAAGAAAAATAAAAAATATCTCCAACACTTTTAACTTATCAAACTATTCCCAGAACTCAAGAAATAAATCAGAAATATCGGGAAACTGGAATCTTCCCTGAACTCGAAATAATTTTGTATTGTAGTACTCGAAACAGGTTGTTCTTCTTGCAGTGAAGAATAGATTTCTCACTACAACACCTCACGGACAGCTCAAAGGGGGGTGCAAAATACAAAGGCGCCGGTTCTATTCCCAACATTCATTTACAGTGCTGTCTCATCTGACTATTTCAAGACACCCTTTTAAAGCCATCATGCAAAGGATATACAAGAAGTAATTTCTAGAGGATCTATTGACCAGATAGGTCTTTTCCCTTTTCCTGAATCACTCGTCCCTCTGAATCTCTGATATAATTACCCGTCCATGCAATCAGATGCCTCTACAAATCATTTAATTAAACTAAGAATGCAATAAATGCCACTCGGTGCCTTTGGGGAAATTGGGAATAATCCGTGTGTTTGTTTTGACAATTAATTCTGAATTTGCTAACTGCATATGGTTAATGATAATACATGATAACAAACATGTTGTGCTTCAATTATCATCAGTTAAGGCTCGCGAGCATTCTTCCTGAAAAGCAGGGATTGTGGCTTCTAGTGGCGTGGAAGAATTGAATTTTCATATCTCGTTAGTTCTCATCGTTTTTAGTTGACAGCTGGATAAATTCTACCCACCCAAACAATCAACCTCCTCGCATTAGTTATAAGATATTGCTTCAGCTATGTTGCATACCTACGTTATTAGTATATAGTCTTTTAAAAGAAACATTGAGTCTTTGGAAACCACTTAGACTTCTGCCATTTAAGTGCCAGTAACAACACTGACATCAGCAAAAATACTGTAGTTTCATCCTCTCGTCTGACAGAATATTGAACAAGGTTTGAAAGAATTATTCTAAAGATATGTGATTGACTCGAAATTGAGGCTGAAAGAGGAGACACAGAGAGAGTTGAAGTGATTTAAGGTTGCCTAAATTCAATGGACCTTCGCCTTTATACGACTGGACACATTTCCAGTATGCCTTTAAAAAGTTTGGAAGAATTATTTTGAAGATATGTGATTGACTGGAAACTGAGGCAGAAAAAGAGAAGACAGAGAAATTTGGACACATTTCCAGTATGCCTTTAAAGAGTTTTCTGTATTATTATTTCAAAAGTTCCAAGAGTACTGAAAATTAAAGGCAACATATAGGCCCTTTTAAGTTTTGCTCCAACTTTATTTTGTTTTCAATTCTTTCTATATTCCTTTTTTTTCACTAAATGTTGCTAAGAATATAATTGAAATTTTTAATTTTGTTTCATTTTGAAGATTGATATTGCAGACATTGTACATATAGTTTAGAGTCTTGAAGTCCTGTTCTAACACAGAAAATCATAACTGCAAAATCTTTTGTAACTCTGTATGATTTTCAATAAGTGAGAATTTAAAAAATAAATCTGCATTGTTCTAACACGAAAAATCATAACTGCAAAATCTTTGGTAACTCTGTATGATTTTCAATAAGTGAGAATTAAAAAAATTAAAATTGCAATGAAGAGAACATTTTTTTAGGCAAATTAATTTGTTAGTATTTTTTTTAGGATAGTAACCGATTTTTTTGGAAAAGAAGAAAAAATAGCTTTTGTTTGTAAATTTGAAGAATAGAAGATCCTTTTTTCCAAAAGGGCAAAAATTCGCAGAAAGGTGAATAACATTTTAATTTTTCTAGTTTTTGATGGTAAATTTACAAAAAATATTAGCTAATCTTTATGGAAAAATGGAAGAAAATGACCAAAATGGCGAATATATCTAATACAATTCCATAGTAAATTAAGGATTTGATAGTAAATTAGAAACATATTAAACAAACTTTGGGGAAAAATTGGAAAAAATAGCTAAACAGTAAATATTGGCTCCTAAATTGTTAGCTAGCTATATCAAAAGTCAGTAAAGCAATCAGATACTAAATTAGAAGAATATTACCCATTTTTTCAAGAGAAGTGAATATGACCGCCAAATTTTTTCATGGCTTTGTTGAAACATTAATTTCACCTGTCGTGTGGGAGCATTAAACGGCAACAGAAAACCACTTCAGAAAACCACTTATTTTTATCGCACCACCTTTCGCGCAATGTGGTTTCCGTCAGAGGGTCTCCGACATAATCCGCTCCAGCCACGCGTCCATTGTACGAACACAAAACTGCCCATCTCCCAGACATTAAAGTTCATTTGGGTTGTGTGGCTAAAGGATGAGAAAAGCGTCCGATTTGGTCAACACACATGGATCCGCTCCAACCTGCCAGAACGTTATTTTTACTTTTACCGCCGGTTTCATTTAATGTATTTAATGAAGTGTCATAGTTTTAGGTGAGGACTTTAATTTTTTCATACGACATGTATTTTTTTCTTTTAACCCATATATGTTTTGTTTTTGATGCGTTGACTTTTAATTGTAATTGCACACGGGAGGAGAACAAACTGGTTCGTGGCAGCGAATAGAAAACGAGGGAAGAAGAGGGTTAGCGGATGCAGAGAAAATAATAGGAAAACCAATGCACAACAGTGCGAATTCTTGAGGAGTATATGCATTGAAATGCATAATTAAAAATGTATGGTGTGGAGCAGCAACACAAATGAAAACTTTGGTTAAATGCGATGTGAAAAAAAACCAGCAAGGCATGTAAGAAATTCTTCTTGGGTGAATGTGAAAGTTTTTTTTATTTTACAGCAGTAAACCCATGTAAGAAAATTGCTTTTACAGTAGTAAATCAATGTAAGAATTTTTATTCTACAGCAGTAAATGTAAAAGCCCTTTTTATAGCAATAAATGTGAATGAAGATTTTACACAGCAGTGTAAAAATCATTTGTAAAAGAGGCAGAGTATTTTGTTTTTTTTGGTGAATCCCTTTGAGAGAGAGGAAGAAAATTGTATCAGACAGTTTATAAATTAATACAAGTTTATTTTGGCTGAGAAACTCTGCTTTTCTAAGAAAGTTTTATTTGGCTTCCTTGTGCAAAAGATCCTGAGGAGAAAAACAAAGCATTGCTCTGTATTTAGTTAATTTGTGTTTGAAATTACCAGAAATTTCCATCATAGTATCAGAGCAGATCCAGGCTCTTTGAAGGTGTTCAAGAAGCTGAAGGAAGGAGTTTTGTTGTAGCAGTAAATCTTCTCTTGCATAGTGAAGTCTTAGGCAAAAGATCCCAGGTATTCCTCAATTTTTTTTTGTGTTACTGTTGAAAGAAACAATCAGTTTTTAGATATACAGTCAAGGATTTAGAAGCATAGCCGAGAATGCAAGGAATGGCTAGCACAAGCACTAACATAGGTATTTTTAATCCCCAACTCCCATAGTTTAATGGGAAAAACTATGACTATTGGGAAATAACCATGAGAGCCCTGTTTGCCTGACAAGATTTATGGGAACTTTTTGAATATGGATTTGAAGAACCAGCAGATGAAAATGAGTTTAATAGATTAACTCAGGCAGAGAAAGACCTATTGAAGAGCAATAGGAAGAAGGATTCCAAAGCCGTTGTATTTTTGTATTAGTCAGTGCATGAGAGTGTGTTTCCAAGGATAGCAGTAGCCAAGACATCCAAAAAGGCATGGCAAACCCTTAAGATAGCCTATCAAGGCATGGAGAAAGTGAAGACAGCAAAACTACAATTGCTGAGGAATGATTTTGAGAATCTGAGCATGAAAGAGTCAGACAACATTGACTCATTTTTCACACATGTGATTGGATTGGTCACACAGATGAGGACTCTTGGAGAAACCCTTGAAGAAAGGAGGATTGTGGAGAAATTATTGAGGGTTCTACCCTCAAAGTTTAATGTGATTGTCACCACCATAGAAGAGACAAAGGATCTCTCAAACTTTT
Organism: Pinus tabuliformis; assembly: GCA_031772625.1. Classification (NCBI taxonomy): domain Eukaryota; kingdom Viridiplantae; phylum Streptophyta; class Pinopsida; order Pinales; family Pinaceae; genus Pinus; species Pinus tabuliformis. Next base: position 2,030,894,476 of record CM062818.1, on the reverse strand, counting down.
CAGTTGATGAGCTACATGCATCACTGATAACACATGAGCAGAGGTTGAGTAGAAATGAAAACTCATCTCTAGAGCAAGCTTTCATGACCCAGATGTCCTTTGGAAGAGGAAGAGGTCAAGGCAGAGGAAACAAGAGAGGAAGAGGCAGAAGCCAGAACAGAGGTGGAAGGAACAGCCCAGCAAATGCTCAAGGAAGAGGCAGTAATCCAAATCAGAACTAAGGCCAAGGTAGCAGCCTACAAAGAGGACAACATCATGCTCAAGGACAAAGGTATGAAAAATCCAATGTCCAATGTTATTACTGTAAAAAATATGGGCATTATGCAAATGAATGTAGGAAGAAGCAGCATGATATAAGTAATAGACCAAATGCAAATGTCACTAGAGAAAACATCAGTCAAGATAATGTGTTGTTAGCTTGTAACATGGCTTAAACAAACAGTGAAGACATATGGTTTTTAGACTCAGGTTGCAGCAACCATATGACAGGAAACATAGCCCTCTTTTCTGCTTTAGATCAAAATGTGAAATCAGAAGTCACACTTGGGACTGATAGCAAAATTTCTGTTATGGGAAAAGGAGAAGTCAAAATATTTACAAAGAAGGGTGAAAAGAAAACCATAGCAGATGTATAATATGTCCCTGGAATGAAGTGTAACCTCTTGAGTATTGGACAACTTGTCCATAAGGGATACAATGTATTCTTTGAGAATGATGTATACACCGTCATGGATAGAGCACCCAACAAACGATGCATTGCTGAAGTAAAGATGACGAGGAACAGGATGTTCCCTCTCAGAATAAGGGCAGATTTGAAAAACAAAGAAGTAATTGCAGCAGTTACCCAAGAGGCTTTCCAAAGCATACCAAAGGATGAAAATTGGTTGTGGCACTTGAGATTTGGACATCTCAACTTTGGAGGTCTTAACTTGTTGAGTAGAAAAGGAATGGTAAGAGGATTACCATTGATAGAGAAACCAGACAACCTTTGTGAAGGTTGCATATTGGGTAAACAACACAGAGAAAGTTTTCCATCAAAGAAAAGCATAAGGGCAAAGGCACCCTTAGAAATTATCCACTTAGATTTATGGGGACCAATGCAAACCCCATCTTTAGCAGGAAGCCAATATTTTCTAACATTCATTGATGATTTTACTAGAAGAACTTGGGTTTACTTCCTTAAGAAAAAAAGTGAAGTGTTTGAAAAATTCCGAAATTTCAAGGCACTAGTGGAAAACCAAAGCGGGCTGCATATCAAAGTTTTGAGAACTGACAGAGGAGGTGAGTATATCTCCAAGGAATTCCTACGGTTTTGTAGAGAAAATGGAATTCACAAACAATTTACAGCTAGGTACACCCCACAACAAAATGGAGTAGCTGAAAGGAAGAACAGGACCATCATTGATATGGTGAGGAGCATGTTGAAGGCAAAACATTTGCCAAATGATTATTGGGCTGAAGTTGTACATTGTGCAGTATACATTTTGAATAGGTGTCCTACAAAAGCATGATGAACAAAGTGCCAGAAGAAGCATGGAGTGGGAGAAAGCAAGGAGTCACCCACATGAAATTTTTTGGGTGTGTGGCCTATGCACACATTCCGGATCAGCTAAGGAGAAAGTCGGATAGCAAAGGGGAGAAATGTATTTTCATTAGATACAGTGAGGAATCCAAAGCTTACAAGTTGTATATCCCATCTACCAAGAAGTTATTTGTTAGCAGAGATGTTCAGTTCATTGAGGAAGAAGCTTGGGATGGAAGCATAGAGAAAACAGTGAATGTTAAAAACTGTTTGTCTCATGATGACGATGATGAGGAGATGGCTGAAACACATCCCAAACAGCAGCACCAACACAAGGACAGCAAGGAACACCCTTGAGGATAAATGAAAGTGCTTCTCCAAGCACACCACAAGGAGGAAATTCAAGTGCATCTTCAAGCACTTGTACACCAAATAAAAGAGGTAAGAAATTCAGAAATTTAAGTGACATCTATGATGAAGGTATGAATTCTTTATTTGCTTTGTATTGTCATGTTGATGACCCTATTCATTTCTAAGATGCAATTAAGCATAAGAAATGGATAGAAGCTATGGATGAAGAGATCAATGCCATAGAGAGAAACAAGACATGGGATTTAGTTAAACTACCAAAAGGTAAAGAAGTCATTGGAGTCAAATGGGTTTATAAGACCAAGTGCAATGCTGAAGGCAAGATAGAAAGGCACAAAGCAAGGCTGGTTGTCAAAGGATACAAGCAGCAGTATGGGAGAGATTATGAGGAGACTTTCGCACCGGTTGCAAGAATGGAAACGGTGAGAGCAGTGCTGTCCATAGCAGCACAAAACAAGTGGAAAATTTACCAAATGGATGTGAAGTCAGCATTCCTAAATGGAGTTTTAATGGAATAGGTTTACATTGAGCAACCTCTAGGCTATGAGAAGAAAGGTGAAGAGAACAAATTGTGCAGATTGAAGAAAGCTCTTTATGGGCTAAAGCAAGCACCAAGAGCATGGTAGAGTAGGATAGATTCCTATCTATTGGAAAATGGATTTGAAAAATGCGACGGAGAACCCACAGTCTACATCAAAGAGAAAGATGGTAAATTGTTAATTGTTGTGTTATATGTTGATGATGTGATTTTTACAGGCAATGTTGTTTATCTCATTGAAAATTTCAAAACAGTCATGAAAGAAGAATTTGAAATGACTGACATGGGTTTGCTGAGATACTTCTTAGGAATAGAAGTAGATCAAAATGAAAATGGAATTCTTATATCACAGGAAAAACATGTAAATGAAGTGTTGGATAGATTTAATATGCAAGAGTGCAAGGCAGAAATCACTCCCACAGTAATGGGATTAAAACTCAACAAAGAGGAAAACAGCAAGGATTTTGATCCTAGCTTGTACAAGAGCATAGTTGGCAGCCTAATGTATTTGACTGAAACTAGGCCTGACATAATGTTTGCTGTTAGTTTAATTTCCAGATTCATGGAGATGCCAAAGGAAGCACATTGGTAGGCAACAAAAAGAATTCTAAGGTATGCTAAAGGTACTAAAAGACTTGGCATCTTATATACTGTCTCAGAATGTTCAGATTTAGTTGGATACACTGATAGTGATTGGGTTGGAAGTGTAGATGATTAGAAAAGCACATCCGGTTATGTTTTTCACATGGGTTCAGGAGCCATTTCATGGGCTTCTAAGAAGCAATCCATTGTAGCATTGTCTACAACAGAGGTAGAATATGTGGCAGCTACAGCAGCAGCATGTCAAGCAGTTTGGATGAGAAGGATGTTGAGGAGCTTAGGCCAAGAGCAGACAAAAGCAATAGTGATTTTATTTTACAATAGCTCAGCTATTGCATTATCCAAGAATTCAGTGTTTCATAAGAGAACGAAACACATTAACACAAGGTTTCATTACATCAGGGAATTGGTGAGCAATGGAGAAATTGTCTTAGAACATTGCAGGACTCAGGAACAGGTTGCAGACATTTTGACCAAGCCATTGGAACAGAAAAGCTTCGAATTTTTGAGGAAATGTTTGGGTATGACTGAATGCCCAGCAGCTAAAATTAAAGGGGAGTGTTGAAACATTAATTTCACTTGCCGTGCGGGAGCATTAAACGGCAACAGAAAACCACTTCAGAATACCACTTATCTTTATCGCACCACCTTTCGCGCAATGTGGTTTCTGTCAGAGGGCCTCCGACACAATCCGCTCCAGCCACGCGTCCACTGTATGAACACAAAACTACCCATCTCCAGGACATTAAAGTTCGTTTGGGTTGTGTGGTTGAAGGATACGAAAAGCGTCTGATTTGGTCAATGCACGTGGATCCGCTCCAACCTGCCAGAACGTTATTTTTACTTTTATTGCCGGTTTCATTTAATGTATTTAATGAAGTGTCATGGTTTTAGGTGAAGAGTTTAAGTTTTTCGTACTGCATGCATTTTTTTCTTTTAACCCATATCTGTTTTGTTTTCGATGCGTTGACTTTTAATTGTAATTGCACACGGGAGGAGAACAAACTGGTTCGCAGCAATGAATAGAAAACCAGGGAAGAAGAGGGCTCACGGATGCAGAGAAAATAACAGGAAAACGAATGCACATCAATGCGAATTCTTGAGGAGTATATGCATTGAAATGAATAATTAAAAATGTATGGTGTGGAGCAGCAGCACAAATGAAAACTTTGGTTAAATGCGATGTGAAAAACCAGCAAGGCATGTAAGAAATTCTTCTTGGGTGAATGTGAAAGTTTTTTTTATTTTACAGCAGTAAACCCATGTAAGAAAATTGCTTTTACAGCAGTAAATCAATGTAAGAATTTTTATTCTACAGCAGTAAATGTAAAAGCCCTTTTTACAGCAGTAAATGTGAATGAAGATTTTACACAGCAGTGTAAAAATCATTTTTAAAAGAGGCAGAGTATTTTGTTTTTTTTGGTGAAAGTTTTTGGTGAATCTCTCTGAGAGAGAGGAAGAAAATTGTATCAGGCAGTTTATAAATTAATACAAGTTTATTTTGGCTGAGAAACTCTGCTTTGCTTAGAAATTTTTATTTGGCTTCCCTGTGCAAACGATCCTGAGGAGAAAAATAGAGCATTGCTCTGTATTTAGTTAATTTGTGTTTGAAATTACCAGAAATTTCCATCAGGGTTGAAGGATCAAAAGCTGAGGGCAGATGTTCTGAAAATCGAAACAGGATTTCAACAGCTCACTGACTCTGGATGCATAATCTATTTCAAGCTTTAGCTTTCAAGCTGTAAGTATTAGATGGAATGGAAGATGCCAAAGGCACCCTACATTGAACAGTCTTCATCACTACTGTGCCACTTACCTTCTTTAAACTATGAATGTAACTCTAGATGTGGCGTGGCCCACACATCAACCTAAACAAATGGCAATATCTCCGAATATGTATGTCTATATTTGAATATAATAAAAATATACTGCTATTTTTCGTGCTGAAAAAATATATATATATATATATATATATATATATATATAATAATAATTATGAATGTAACTCAACTTTGTCTGCCGAGTCCATTAATTCCATCAAACTTATCATATCTTTTAGATTTTAACCAGAATCAGAACATATATACGTCATTGTGACTTTGGACGCTGGCCTCCTCAGGCAACCAATTGGCTCACGGACTTTTCCTTTTGTCATGTTTTTCATACTTTTCCTTTTATCATGAAATGGGCAGTACTGGTTTACTAGTAGAAAATGTTTTGCATAGTCTTCAAGTTTAATTCTGTAATATAAATTGAAATTTTCCGTCCACAAATCAGTCTAGGTTTAAAATAATGTTTACCACTTCATATCAATTTATGTGTTTTACTTGTGCACGCATAAAAGATGGACTCAAACTACCAGTAACGTCCAGAACTTTCTCAGATAAAAACAAACAGCATCCCAACAACTCCAACCAATGGAGGCATTTCTGTTTTGAAAATCAGAGGAAGTATCTAGTCATACTCCAACGATTGAGTAATTAGATTGTAAATTATAACAAACCTAGCTTCTAGTTTAAGGCGGCTGTAGATTTGAAGATTTGAAGTTGAATCTTTGCAACATGCAATCCACACGGCAAACGAAAAAGGAGTAAATGAATGTTTCTGGTCATATTGTATGAATAGGACGTAAATGTCTGTCATATGGTGGTCACTTCTACAATGGCAACGATTTGTTATTATACCCAGAATTCTATAGAAAGAGCCGTAGCAAACTTACAATACATAGCCAAGTATACACAACAACATCCGAATGTATGTTTAATGAATATACAGCCAAGCTGAAGTGTGTATATATATAAATAAATTGGGTATAGCTGATTATGGTTTGGGATCTAACCTGATAGCTTTTTGCACAATGAGATCATCAGGATTTAGGGGGATTGAAGAAGGCATTTATCCGGTGTCATCCTCCTACTACTCTGACTGAAACCCATGATTGTGGATATGATGGTTTTGATATCCCTCTCAAATGTCTATTTAACCCATTTACACCAATTCTCTACACAAACTCGGCTAAATTCGAAGTTCCAGTAGGTTTTTCTTATGCCCTGCTCCTGAGTCCTCACCAAAGTCACCGACTTGCAAAAATCACCATAAACTAGGTAGCTGGGAATTAGTTTCTGATGCGGGAGCATGTGACTCAGAGGGAAAAGGTCTTCCAACTTATTCTAAAAATCCAAAAAAAATCTACAGGCAAGGGACTGGGGTCCTTTAGCCTGCAATTTCCATGTTTTTTGAAGTAAAATAGGATAAAATAGAGAATAAAACATGCTATTTATGTTACAGATGGATAAGCAAAGATAAAGCTTTAAGCTTTAAATCATTCCATGTAAAGCATGCTTTTGTAACGGATAAGGACCGAGAAGGCCTATCCTTTAATTATAAATAAAGAGGCAAGCGAAACTCTCATCAGAAAAAAAGAGAGGAACAGGTGCTGAAGCAATATTACTTAAACTTTTCTCTCGGTCTAATGACCTTTTGTTAGTGGAATGGTGCATGCATCTGTTTACTGTGTATCAGAATTAGTGGCTCTGTTAAGTATGCGTGCATATATCAGATAGTTTAATTCACTGTGTAATAAAAGTGTTGAGTTTCCTTATTATTTCCAGCATGATACTTGATTGAGGACTTTATAGGTGATTCTTTTTATTTCCGCAAACTTCATAAGCTATCTTATAAACCTAAGTATAAAGGAAGCGTCAGGTCCGAAAGGCCTTTAGCTTTGTAAGCTCCGATATTCGGAGCCGAATTATTATACACAACAGTTTAAGAGAGTGTCGGGTCCGCAAGGCCCATTACATTAGCGAACTGCCGAAAAGGGAACCGCCGATATACATAAGACCTGAATTCGATATAGAAGGGAGCCTAAGGGCGCGTCGGGTCTGCGGGTTATCACATATTGGAAGCCTTGGTGTATAGACTCCGCCGATAGCGTTCGCCGATATCGCATCGGGGAAAAGGTGAAAGGGGCAGTGTAAAACGCCGATGGTATTATAAAGTAATTCTTTTAAGAATTACTGCGTGGATAGTATAAAGCCGTCGATAGAGGGGTTTGGATATATACTCCCTCCTTAAAGCCTCCTATGGTATTTTGGCATAATTCTTTTAGAATTACAGCCCAAAGGGAATAAAGCCACTGTTTCTATAATTAAACAAGATTTGTGGGAATAAATGCGGCTATCAGTTTAATGACTGATAATACTCCTAGAGAAACTAAAAGGGGAATTGAGCCTGATATTCAAGAGATTGCTGCCAGATTGGGAAGATTATCCCTAATGCCTACACACACGCCATCATTAGTGGTATTAGAGCCATCAACTGACATTGAATTGAATCTCAGGAGTAGGAGAAGGATGGCTTTCAGAGTTGGAAGAGGATGAGGATGTGGTGGAAGAGGATGGCCTATTTCAAATGCTGAAATAATGGAAATAGTAGAAGAGCTGCGAGCTAGATTGGATGTGTTAACTTCAGACAAAAAAATAGATGATGGAGACGTCAGTGAACCCGAGGTTGAAGCTACAGAAGAGGAGGAAGTTGTACAAGTTACTCCTAAGATGAGGTTCTTCTAGTCAGTGTTGAAATCCATAGCCAGACCAAAGACCGAGGTACCGGTATATCAAGGAGGACTGAATCCAGAAGAATTGATAGACTGGATCAATTGCATGGAGAAGTTCTTCAATTATGAAGAAACAGAAGATGAGAAGAAAGTGAAGTTTGATGTCACCAAGTTAAAAGGCCATGCAGTGCTTTGGTGGGATGGTGTGCAGGCGGAAAGGAAGAGACTTGGTAAGTAGCCAATCAAGAATTGGAGCCGGATGGTAACAAAGTTACGAGGTAAGTTTTTGCCAAGTAATTATCAGCAAACATTGTTTAGACAAATGCAAAATCTTAGACAGAGAGCTTTGACAGTAAAAGAGTATACAAAATAATTCTATAAAGTGAGCATAAGAGCTGGAGAAGGCCAAGATACAGATGAGAAGGTGGCTAGATATATGAATGGCCTTAGGGTGGACATTCAGGATGAGATAAGTCTACTGTCTCCTAAAACAGTAGAGGAAGCTTATCAGATAGCACTGAAAGCTGAAGAAAAACTCATGAGGAAGCAGTCTGCCAGAGGGAGGGAATTTCAGAGGAAAAGGAAGTCAAGGTGGTAGAGGAAGGTCTACAACACCTAAAGATGGAGCTAGCAGTAGCTCAACCTAGCATGCACCCACAGGAGGTGATGCAATAGGTAGAGGGAGTTTTTCTAGAGGAAGAGGAGGTAGAGGAAGAGGCAGAGAAATAAGATGTTACAGATGTAACAAGCTGGGACACAGAGCTTTTGAGTGCCTAGAGAATGCAGAAACAAAGCAGAGGGATGCAATTGTTTCTCCAGCTGAGAGAGAAGCACTAGTGGCAGCAGTAGCAGAAGAAGAAAATACACCAGAAAGAGGAGAATCTCTGGTAGTGAATAAAGTTCTACTTAAGCCAGCAAAGGAGATGGCTGAACCACCACAAAGGAAGACTTTATTCAGGACAGTGTGCAAAGTCCAAGGGAAATGTTGCCAGATGATCATTGATAGTGGCAGCACTGATAACTTGGTCTCTATAGAAGTAGTGGAGAAATTGAAGCTGAAGACAATGAAGCATCCAACACCCTATAAGGTGTCATGGTTGCAAAAGGGACATCAACTGTTAGTAAGTGAACAATGTGAAGTGGAATTTCAAGTGGGCAAGTATAAAGATAAAATTGTTTGTGACGTGATGCCTATGGATGTGTGTCACATATTGCTTGGAAGACCTTGGCAATATGACAAAGGAGCCATACATGATGGGAAAAGAAACACCTACAAGTTTGGAAAGGATGGTGTCAATCATATGTTGCTGCCTCTGCAAGAAGAAGATGTACTGGGACAAAAAACTGATCAAAAAACTCTGTTACTTGGAGGAAAAGAATACCTGAAGCAGATTGAAGAAAACGAGGTAAATTTTGCTATAATTTGCAAGCCCAAGGTAATAATGACCTCTATTAAAGTTTCTGATTTACCCATTGAAGTTCAAGAAATGCTGGAACAATATTGTGATATTATTATTGATGATTTGCCTAATGAATTACCGCCTATTCGAAGAGTCAGTCATCATATAGATTTGATTCCTAGAGCAAGTCTACCTAACAAAGTAGCATATAGAATGACCCCTACAGAAAATGAAGAAGTTAAGAAACAGGTGCAGGAATTGCTTGACAAGGACCTGACCAGAGAAAGCTTGAGTCCCTGCGCAGTGCCAACAGTACTGAGCCCAAAGAAAGATGGAGGCTGGAGAATGTGTACAGATTCAAGAACCATTAATAAAATCACAATCAGGTATAGATTTCCGCTACCTAGGATTGAAGATTTAATGGATTTCTTGTCTGGAGCAAAATATTTTTCAAAACTAGATCTTAAAAGTGGGTATCATCAGATAAGGATAAGAGAAGGGGATGAGTGGAAAACCGCTTTTAAGACTAATGAAGGATTATATGAATGGAGAGTGATGCCTTTTGGGTTGTCAAATGCACCAAGTACATTCATGAGGCTCATGAATGAAGTTCTTAAAGAGTTCAATGGCAAATTTGTAACAGTATATCTGGACGATATATTAGTCTATAGTAGGTCCAAGGAGGAGCACTTGAGGCATTTAAATTATGTCTTACAGAAGCTGCATTAAGAAAAACTATTGTTGAACCTGAAGAAGTGTTCATTCATGAAAGAGGAGCTGGTGTACTTAGGATTTGTTATTTCTGCTGAAGGACTGAAAATGGATCCAGAGAAGATCAAAGAAATTATGGAGTGGCCTTCACCCAAAAGTGTTTTTGAGGTAAGGAGTTTTCATGGTCTTGCTAGTTTTTACAGAAAGTTCATTAAGAATTTTAGTAGATTAATGCACCTACTATTGAGACCATAAAGAAGGATAAACAACGATTTAAGTGGACTGCTGAAGCAGAGAGAAATTTTCAGCTGTTAAAGAAGAAAATAACTGAAAAGCCTGTTTTGGTTCTTCCTGATTTTAACAAAACTTTTCAAGTTAAGTGTGATGCTAGTGCAGAAGCAATTGGAGGAGTTTTAAGCCAAGAAGATAGATCGATAGCTTATTTTAGTGAAAAAATAAATGATGCAAAAAAGAAGTATTCTTCTTATGATAAGGAGTTCTACGCAGTTGTGCAAGCATTAAAGAAATGGAGGCATTATTTAATGTCAAAAGAATTTATTCTCTATTCAGATAACCATGCATTGCAGTTCATAATGTAGCAGCCAAAGCTCAGCCAGAGACATGCTAAATGGGTAGAATATCTTCAAGGCTTTCATTTTGTGTTGAAGCATATAATTGGGCAATCAAACAAAGTTGCAGATGCCTTAAGTAGGAGAAATGTATTGCTTCAAGAAAGTCAAATCCAAGTATTGGGTTTTGATTTTCTTAAGGAGTTATATGAGACCGATTCAGATTTTGAAGAGGCATTTGAGGCTTGTAAAAATCCTGTTTTGGCAGATAGGAGCAAGTGGTTGGATTATTTCCTACAAGATGGACTGTTATTTAAGAAAAATCAACTGTGCATACCAAACTGTTCAATGAGAGAAAATTTAATCAAAGAGAAGCATAGTGGAGGACTTGCAGGACATTTTGGTGTAGAGAAGACTTTTGAACAACTCAACATATTTTATTTCTGGATGAAAATGAAATCTGAAGTATAGAAGTATGTAAGAAATTGTAAAGTCTGCCAATATGCAAAAGGAAGAAGCCAGAATATAGGGTTATATATTCCATTGCCAATTCCAGATAGGCCTTGGGATATGGTAAGTATGGATTGTGTGCTGGGATTACCAAAGACTCAAAGAGGTTATGATTCAATTTTTGTTGTAGTGGACAGATTTTCAAAAATGGCACACTTTATTCCATGTTATAAAACTAGTGATGCTTCTCACATTGCTAATTTGTTTTTTAAAGAAATTGTAAGATTGCATGGGTTGCCCAAAAGCATTGTTTCAGACAGGGATTCAAAGTTTGTGGGACATTTCTGGAGAACACTATGGAAGAAGATGGGGACTAAATTAAATTTCAGTTTTGCCTATCATCCACAAACTGATGGACAGACTGAAATTGTGAACAGAAGTTTAGGAAATCTTCTGAGGAGCCTTACTGCAGAGCATCCAAAGCAATGGGATCAAGTGTTACCACAAGTTGAGTATGCATATAATGACTCACCGAACAGGAGCACAGGACAGAGCCCATTCCATATTGTTTATGGAATGCATCCAAGAGGAATATCCGAATTAAGGAATTTGGGAAAAGAAGAAATGAGAAGTGCAGAGGGTGAAGACTTTGCTTCAAGAATGCAAGCGATACATGAACAGGTGAAACAACAACTGCAAGATAGCAACATCAAGTACAAAACCAGAGCAGATATGCGGAGAAGAGAGGTGAAATTTGAAGTTGGAGACTTGGTCTTAGCACATCTCATAAAAGAGATATTTCCAAAATGGGAGTATAATAAGTTAAAATCCAAGAAAATTGGACCTTGCAGAATACTGAGGAAATTCTCTGCAAATGCTTATGAGATTGAATTACCACATGATGTGGGAATATCACCAATTTTTAATGTTGCAGACTTGTATAAGTATGAGAATGAAGCTGCAGATGATACAGCACAAGATCAGGAGACTCCAAAGATTAACTGGGTAAAACAGTTACCCACAACAAAGAATTTACAGCCAGAAAGAATTCTGGACAAGAAAGTGTACAAGAAGACAAGGGGACGAGAGTACTTCCAGTATCTGGTAAAATGGAAAGGACAGCCAATCACTGAAGCTACTTGGGTTACAGAAGATGCTCTACAGAAACTGGGAAAATCTGTAGACGAGCTCATGGACAGGAGCCCATGAAGAATTTTGTCCTCAGGGGGAGTGGGGTCCTTTAGCCTACATTTTCCATGTTTTTTTTAGTAAAATAGGATAAAATAGAGAATAAAACATGCTATTTATGTTACAGATGGATAAGAAAAGATAAAGCTTTAAGCTTTAAATCATCCCATGTAAAGCATGCTTTTGTAACGGATAAGGACCGAGAAGGCCTATCCTTTAATTATAAATAAAGAGGCAAGCGAAACTCTCATCAGAAAAAAAGAGAGGAACGGGTGCCGAAGCAATATTACTTAAACTTTTCTCTCGGTCTAATGACCTTCTGTTAGTGGAATGGTGCATGCATCTGTTTACTGTGTATCGGAATTAGTGGCTCTATTAAGTATGCGTGCATATATCAGATAGTTTAATTCACTGTGTAATAAAAGTGTTAAGTTTCCTTATTATTTCCAGCATGATGCTTGATTGAGGACTTTATAGGCGATTCTTTTTATTTCCGCAAACTTCATAAGCTATCTTATAAACCTCAGTATAAAGGAAGCGTCGGGTTTGAAAGGCCTTTAGCTTTGTAAGCTCCGATATTCAGAGCCGAATTATTATACACAACAGTTTAAGGGAGCGTCAGGTCCGCAAGGCCCATTACATTAGCAAACTGCCTAAAAGGGAACCGCCAATATACATCGGACCCGAATTCGATATAGAATGGAGCCTAAGGGCTCGTCGGGTCCACGGGTTATCGCATATTGGAAGCCTTGGTGTATAGACTCCACCGATAGCGATCGCCGATATCGCATCGGGGAAAAGGTGAAAGGGGCAGTGTAAAACGCCGATGGTATTATAAAGTAATTCTTTTAAGAATTACTGTGTGGATAGTATAAAGCCGCCGATAGAGGGGTTTGGATATATACTCCCTCCTTAAAGCCTCCTATAGTATTTTGGCGTAATTCTTTTAGAATTACAGCCCAAACGGAATAAAGCCACTGTTTCTATAATTAAGCAATATTTGTGGGAATAAATGCGGCTATCAGTTTAATGACTGAGATGCCTAGAGAAACTGAAAGGGGAATTGAGCCTGATATTCAAGAGATTGCTACCAGATTGGGAAGATTATCCCTAACGCCTGCACACACGCCATCAATTACCGTTAGTACCATAGCATTTACGGTTTAACCTGTTGAAAATTAGAAACTGATATAATATCAGTGATATTTATAAATATGACTTAGAAACTAATACAGGTAACGAGTGCCAGGTGGATTATACGGTATCCCTATTAGTAATTACCGTGGATTATTAAATTAAACGTTAAAAATGTTGATAAATCCCGCAACTTGCAAGATTATATATATATATATATATATATATATATATATATATATATATATATTTATAATTTTTTTTTTAACTTTTAATTTTTAAACATGCCCGTCATATTGACGTTTTCAAAAATTAATGGTAAGTTACACATGACGTGGAGATTTGAGACTAAAACATATTTTATGTGTAAAAAAGCTAAATACAAGTATACAGGCTCAAATTTAACCCCTTCTCACAGTTGTCCGGTCTGCTCGGCCATTGAATTGAATTTAATGCATAGATGAGACGTCTAGCTGTCTAGCATTTCGGATTTCTAAGAATCCCAATTGGGGAAATATTTGTTCTTTAGACACTACTTGCCTTAGTCCATAGTGACTATTTAATGCGTCGCTGCCTGCCAGATTTTCAAACTGAGCAGTGGCGCGTCATGGATTTCTTCACAGCTCCACAATCAATTTTTCTTCCGTCCCCAAAAATTCAAATTCTGTCTCCGCCCGTGCGAAAGATTTCAAACAGAAAATTTTGAAATGAGTCCATGGTACACGATGCACTAAGACAGAAAGCTCTGCTAAAAATCAGGAAAATAACACTGGTAAAGGTGGTTTGAAGGCATGTAGCCATGGAAACAGAGAATACGATTGTCAAGAAAATCCACAAAAAGCATTGTACATTTCGAATGCTAGGGTAAAAGGCATCGAGGATTTTGCGAATGAATGGTCTGGTGTAGCCCTTGGCATCGGAGCATGGTTTGAGTTCCCCATTCTTGAATGCCTTTTTATCAACAGGAAGTGAAGTTTTTTGGGTCCTAATCATTGAAAGGATGACCAAAAACTTCAAATTACACCATGAAATTGAGAAGAATGGTGGAAAAGATTAAATCCCTCGCCAAAAAGTTGGAAATTTTGCTCAGATGAGTTTCGGTTGTTGGTAAACTCCCGATCACTACACAGTAGATGTCAAAGATTGTCCAAGTTGACAACAACCCAATGTTTATGGTTTATTGAACTAGTCATTTAAATCGAAGGATTATGGTGTGGTTAGAGCATGGACTTTGTGAGGCTCCTTGATGCCAAGAAGACAATGCCTATTATTTTGGTTACAGGTTCATGGAAAATCAGCGTTACTTAGCCAAACCAGAATTTCTTTGGAGTTATCAGTTTTATATAAGTTGGAAAGGTCCATTCGGAAATTAAGAGAGGATTCTTTTGAGGAAATCATGAAGCAAGTAGCTAGAAATGTAAGGAGAATGACAAAGGCCGTTATGGACAGCTATAACCAGAAAATGCTCTCAAGGAAAATGAAGCAGCATATGAATCTATGGTTTTTTTCCTGTTTTAAACCCTCTTTTAGCTAGCATAAACGACATGTTTTGATATTTTCCCGAGGATATTTCAAGGTATGTGCCTTTCTTACTGTTCTTCTCTCATGTTTCTTTGTAAGATTTCACCAAGAAGAGGCTATGAGAAGTTTAATGTCAAATTTGAAGCGTGCAATAATGGTACCAAATCTGAAGTGTTTGAAACCACTAGTGGAGACGAAGAAGCTAATTTAACGCTGCATATGTATATATGGACACACCACTCGAAATTATTTAGAGATGAAGATCATTTCTACAACCAGGTCACCATTTACAAAGATGGCGATTTCAAAAATGGTGAAAGGGGGATGAATATTGACGTTTTCAAGTGAAAACAAGGTTCTAAATGTTTGTAAACAAATCATTGAAAAGAGTTGGGATACCCTGAATAAACTCATTCTTAATGGATCATTCCTAGTTTTCCAACCTTTTCAAACTTTTAATTCATATTGTAGTGGAGCTAATACGTTGTTGTTTTTCTATAGCAGTTGCATTTTTTAGTTTCGCAGTCACAATTATATTTACATTTTATTTTTTATTTTAATTTTCATACTTATTTATATATATATATATATATATATATATATATATAGAATTTTAATAATTTAATATTATAATCATTTTAATATGTGAAATATTAGAGAAATGAAGTTGTGGATTTTAAAATTTATATTTGAGATTTTTTTTTTATAACATTATGGTATATATATTAACGCGGTTTTGTGTTATATTAATGTTTGAGTAGTTTCACTTAATAATTTGCATTATTTACAATTAAAACCAAAAAAACCAATGCATCGAATCAATTGATATTATTTCGTCAATTAATGAATTGTTTCTTGTAGGATCACTAAAAAAATTAATGCATTTTATTATATTATATTATGATATTATTAAAATATAGGAAGCTTCTTGATTTTTATAATTCATTTTAAATTTTTTATTATATTATATTATTATTAAAATATATGAAGTTTCATGATTTTTATAATTTATTTTAAAATGAGTTATCTTTTTTTGGCGGGGCAAAAAATTGAGGTGAAATCTTGATTTGTGTTATTTAAATCGATTTTTTGATTGTATATATGGATTCAGCACCGTGAAAAACCCCTGCGATGACACAGATCTGAAAGACATATGTGGCTCCATTTTGTAAAGTTTTTCAGAAACATTTTATACTTAGCAGGAGAGCATTCTCCAGATGGCTCCCAGATTCACAAAAATATTTGTTGGCTCAGTTCCGTCCGCCTTTGGGGGGCAAGCTCTTGCCCATATCGTCAGTGAAGCCCCATCTCCCACAGTCCAAGTGGTCCAGGCCTCACTCGATGAGGCTTTGAAGTTCTCTGAAAGTGCCCTAATCTACCGATTCAATGGTTTTTGGCCGCGGCTGACAACTCTCCACAATTGGATCTCGGAGGTATGGAAACCTGTAATTCCTGATGCAATTAATATCTAACCCTGTGTTAGGGGTTTCTTTATAGTAGATTTTGAAAACCCTAAAAGTAGACAATGTATTTTAGATTACAACCCTTGATTTTGGGAAAACTCAGGCCTATTCATGAAACCATGGAACCCATCATTCGACCCCTCAACAACAGTCATAACCTCAGCAGCAGTTTGGGTGAGATTGCCAAACCTACCCTTGCATCTCTCGAATTTCTCTTCGCTAAAAACCATTGGAAATGCAAACGGGAAATTTTACTGTAGGTGCCCAAAAATAGAGGAATATGCCAGGACCACCTATGCACGCATCTGTGTGGAAATAGACTTCAACGCCGGATTCCCAGCTGAAATACACCTAACAAGTAAAGACGATGTGTGGAACCAGAAACTTGATTATGAAAGTGTCCTCTTCAGATGTCGATCCCGCTTTGAGACAGGCCACCTAGCCAAAAATTTCCCAAAAGCCTCCCAGAAAAATTCTGCTAGGAAAAATCATGATAGATATACATGGTGGGAAGGAGCACAAAAAGAACACTACACTGTCATCAAAGAAGAATACTCTTGTGAAAACTCTGAATCAGAAGAAATTGGGCAAGAAAGAAACAACTCTTAAGACAAGCAGGGGGGAAGCCCCACCCTACAACAAAAGAGTGATCTCGACAATTATGAGGATTCAAATACCACACAAAATAAATCTTCATTTAACAGCAAAGTAGATCTCCTAGACCAAACTTCTTCTCCGACTATCTTCAAAAGGACGAACACAATAGATCGCGAAGCTAAGACACCAATGTCCCAAAAACTAGAAGAGATGAAGGACATGCAAGATAAAGAAAGTTGGAAGACCGTAGAGAAAAAAAGAAAGCTACAGCACCAATCTCGCCAAGAAAGATGAGGAGCCAGACAATTAAAAACTAAGAAAATTATAGGTCTGATAGACCAATTTGGTCTCAGTGGACGTTAATCAACACCACCATCATCATCATCATTAAACTTGTGATTTCGATAAATTCCTACCGAATTTTAAAGAAATTATACCTTAAAAACTTCCAAAAAATCGCACTAAAACAACTCGATTTTAAAATTTATCATTAGCCATATCAAATGCACTCTATTGTTTTGTGTTATGTCATTGCTAAAATCATTGCAGTCAACTCGATTTTAAAATTTATCATTAGCCATATCAAATGCACTCTATTGTTTTGTGTTATGTCATTGTTAAAATCAATGCAGTCACGTGATTTGTTCTAAATAATTTTGCATTATATCAACTAAATTATTGCATTGTATTGTTGTGAGTCATATGATTGTTAAAATCAATGCAACTACTTAGATGCCTATGTATTTTATAATTTTCAAAATGAGTAGAATTATCATAATGCTCAAAATCCTTTTTCATTATATCACCACTAAAGTGAATGCACCTTAACTTCAATATAGCTATAAAGATGAACACATGTACATGGCAACTTAGAACTTAAACAATATTGATGTATTCTTCATTTATGTTAGGTGAGATAATGATAATTTTACATGATTTTTCACTATTATTATTCGAAAACCTTTATTTTGTGTCAAGAACCTATATTTTGAGCATTTACTATTTTAAATTATCCATATTCTTGAGCTCATGTATCTACATGTGATTGCATTTCCCTTTAGTGTTGGCATCATATGGCAAGAATTTAATGTAAGTTTCACTGTTCTTAAATGGACATTGTTATATATACATTATAATGTGGAATATGTTGTCTTGTAATATCAATATGGTGCATGTCTTTTTCTCAAGTTGTACAACTAGTTTATCACCAAAATATTCATCTTAAGATAACTCATTCCACAAGTGCTAACCTAAAATAAATTCTAATGAATATAAAACTTTTACAATGAATTTGAATGTGGTGTGAAAAGATGAAATGCACAAAATCTGAGTTTTTCTAATAGTGATATGTTATTTTTCCTTCAAAATATGATTCATATGGTTAAGGTGAAATTTGTTTATAGTAGGAATAAAGATTATGTGTTTTAATATTTTGATATATGTCAAAACAAAATTATATATATATTTTTCTTTGCTAGTTTGTTTGTGGCCTGCTAGACTAGCATATGACTAAGAACTTGTGACCTAAAGGTATCTAAGTCATCAAAATCGCTTGGCAATTCCACCCAACATGGACCACATTAACCCTTAACACAGTTGGATTTGTGCCCACATGATTTCAATCATAGGACATTAACATAACAATGCACCCTATCACCATAAAGTGTACACATCGTGCGCATCAAAACAAAAATATATTAAAAATAGAAAACAATATTAATTTTTTAACTATATACTTAAAATTTGTATAGTGGATTTTATCTGTGGTGTTTCATTGATGATGAATTTGTGTAGTCTATACAAAAATATGTGGGAGTCAATTAGAGAAAATAGAAATTTTGATTTCTTTTTAACCTAAACCACTAGGTTTGTTATTCTAAACACAAATCTAAAATAACCAAGTAAGAAAACATATATGTTAAATTTGTCAATCTTTCACAAAAAATGAAAGAAATATGCATGCAATCTAGAGTGTGATTGTGATCTTGTGTGTGTGCATGCACACTCCTATAACATTCACACACTATTGTGACTAAGCTTGCTTGTGCACAAGGAATGTATCTAGAGGTCCAACTTTCGTCATTTGAGGAAAATAATGGGCATTGTTCCATAAATTATTCTTTTCAAGTTCAGTATCCATGACTAACATCTACTACTTACAATTATTCTATAGCTATAATGTTTAACACATCCTCAAATGATTATGCGAGAATATTTTATGATATATTTGGCCTACAAGAAGGATACATGCACCATGAATAAGCAACAACACATGACCTAAATGAGAATGTGTCCCAATCCCACCTTAAGAATTATTGTTGTGGCCATGGTTAGTCTTCGTTAGCATTAAAGTGGTAAAAGAGTGTCATGATTTGGTTTTGCACACTAGAAATCATATTTGAAATACAAAGTTGGTACAAATTGGAATAAGTAGCTTAATCCCTAAATAATCATTTCAAAGCTTAGGAGCTATGGTTATGAGAGTAAAAAACTTGGGTCTGATGCCCTAAACATTGCTTCTGAGGCTCAATCACCATGAAAACACCTCTAACCACAACATAAAACCCCACTATTGGGTTGTTGGTATCTAAGTTATATATGGATGCCATTAGGATATTTTGCACAACAATGATGGGTCACAAGGCTTGAAACACGGTCAAGTTAGTAAAAAAAACCTTAGGATATTGTTGAATCTTCTTAGGATCAAGAGTGTTAAGAAAATTCTCGAGGTAACACAAAACCCTTTTTATGGTTTTTCTTGTAGTCCTTTGAGTGGGATATGAGTGTGGTGAGTATATTTGGTGCATTAGAAATGGGTTCAGAAATTTAGTCATTGTCAAAGGGGTAAATAAGGGATTTAAGTGCTAGTTGAGCCTTCTTCAACTTAAGTACTATGAATAAAACCTAGACATAGTGATATGAGCCCTCGCTGTTGGGTCTTTGTCATTATAGTTAGATATGGTTTCCATTAAGATGTCTCAAGAAACATAGTTGGATATGAGGGCCTTAACGATAATCACGATGGTAAAATAACATACTAAGGCCCTTGACAATAATTGGAGGATCAAAATAATAACCTTTAGCCCTAAACATAGCTTCTTAGATTGAAGTGCCATGAACAACACCAACAAAGGTGAAGTTCCTTGATATGTTCAACTTAAAACCCATTTCTTAGTTGAAATACAAATCTTCTAGGCATCTAGGGCCAAGCACAACACCTCAAAACCCCATGTTTTACCTCTCAAGATTTTGTGTATATTTTAGGGCTTAAGGTTCATGAATGACACATCAAATGACCATGTATGACCTATTGAGGGTATATTTAGCCTTCAAGTAGGGATATGAGAATGACTAAGAAATTTTCAAGAAATATGCATGAGCCTTAAGGAAAATTCTAATTATACATGGCCACCACCTACTTGTTGAACCAGAACAATGGAGCTTTCCAAGGTATCCTTGATCATTTGATGGGGATAGTTAGCATTATGAGTACCTACAACCTAGATATCATTAGGGATGAAACCCAAGAGGTAGGACCCAAAGGAAATTTATATCATTATGGGGCTAATGACATCTTGAACTACCACAATGACCTATTGAGAGCATCATACATAGTCAGGTAATGAAACATGAAATTTATCCCCTAAAAGAATATTCTAGCCATCCATGGGAAAGAAGGATGCCTAAAGCAACCACACATGTTCCCTTCATGTTATCACTGGCCAATTATTAGGGATGTTAGTGCCACTAGGTGATTTTGTAAGATTCCCTCTTAGAATATCTTAGATTTCACATTGAGTTTTAGAGTTTGTTTTGAGTCTTTCATAGTGTAATTTCATTAAACAAATTGAAGGTATATGGTTGTAGGTCTTTTCCTTTTTATTTCACTTATATTTTATTGCAAGTAACATGTACAGTGCCAAAAGATAATAAGAACCGATTTGAAATCATTAACAATAGACTTTCATTGTGCTCGGGAAATTATTATTTCGAAAGGAAGCTTGCAGAAGTAAAATCTTGTTATGTAAGGTTGGTATAAAATCAAGGATAACACAAGAAATTATAATCTGCCCTGGTCCACAAATGGCACGATTTTCTAAGAGGCTGATGTGAGTAAATACTCTGAAGAATCGCATTCACACCAAACATATTTTCGAAATGCAGAGTCAATTCGCAGCTTCCATGGAATTAATTTAATAATGTAACGTTTATATATTATACATACCCGTCTTAAATAGAGTTGTCAAGTCATAGTTCCATTGTTCATAGTTTCGCTAAAAATATAATAACGGTCTGAGGGTCATAAAACCTTTACTTCTTTTTGGAGGAACTATGAGAAATGAAACTTACAACTCATATTAAATTATAGGCACTTAGTCTAAACAGGCCACATACACGTAACATTTTTTCAAAATGCAGAGTCAATTTGCAACTTCCATGGAATTAATAAGGTAATTCTTATATATTATACGTACATACTCATCTTAAATGAGAGTTTTCAGATCATAGTTTTGTTATTCATGGTTTCACTAAAAATATAGCAACAGTCTCAGGGTCATAAAACCTTTACATATTTTTGGTGGAACTATGAGAAATTAAACTGACAACTCACATTAAATTATAGGCACTTAGTCTAAACAGGCCACATAATGTCACAAATATAGCAACATTTTCTTTTCTTCCAAGGGTGAAGTTATGAGGATTTTTGGCAAAACCATGAGAAATGAAACTCACGACTCACATTAAATTATAGGCGCATAGTCTAAACAGGTTGCATGACATCAAAGTGATGGTGACATTTTGTTTTCTCCAAGGGGAGAATTTATTCATGTTAGGTACCATAAAAGGCACATTTGTGTGCATGGGTAGAGCATGGTAGAAATGGAGTGTCGATAATCAGATATGGAGATAAACGGTCAGGACTCTCACAAAGTGTTGGTGGCGTGTGTCTTCCAGTTGCACGATGAGATTTCATGGCTGGGAAGCCTCAATCCCTCCAGAAATGTTGACGCCCTGATTTCATAGTTGGTTAGCCTATGTGCTCAGTGTAGTAATACCAATGTCCATTATTTAAGCGAGGGGGAGCCCGAGATTCAATCCTGCCCCATCCGCCTCTGTGCCGAGGGGGATGTGATGCTGTGGTGGCTTGGGTGCAGGTGATATAGACAAGCGCGGGCTATTCCTGATATAATTTCTTCTAATTTTGGCTGAAACCCTTCTTCAATCCTAACTGGAGTATCAGTCATCTATTTCTAGACTATCTATTCATAAATTTTCCTTTTTGGCCACTATTACCACTCTTTTCTCCTTAATCACCCCAACCTTTGTTATCGGGAACAACTTTACACCACAAAGCCTCTTTTCCTCTATCAGAGCTATAATTCCATGGGAATTATGAAATACACTATCGGCGGAGTTTTATTGCCATAATGCTATTTCACAAGAAAATAAATTATCGACGGTCTTTTCCCAAAGGGATGCGTTAAGACACAATTGCACTATCGGTGAGGTTTTTCCAAAGGAAAGCGTTGATACAAAAATACACTATCGGCATGGCCTTTACTCCATAAAATGGAATAACACTATCGACAATTTCTATTGGCAGTTTCCATGGAACGGAACATAACACAATGACCCTTTCCAATGCGATAACATATGGAGTTATCGGCATTCACAATCGGCGATTCCAATGTCTCCCTGCCAGATTCCCTCTGCTTAAAGACTTGTGAATGTGATAAGATGTGGACCCGATAGGTTATTAAAGCCTCCTTTATATAGTTTCGGATCCGAAAGTCGCACTTGGGACTTCGACACTTCAAAGGGCTAGTCCCTCCCTGCTCCAACACAACGATGTGATATTGGTTGCGGACCCGATAAGGGTATCGGCCATACTTAATAGGATTTCAAGTCTGGAACTAGATTCCATCTAAGTTTTTCACAGTTTCCAGTGTAAACCAGAGTTTTCGCTTGCGAAACTCAACAATGCATATAAGGGAACATGGCATGCCGATATAAAGGAAACCGCTCCAAAGTCTTAAATCGAAGTATTAGTTGGAAAATAAGACCAAATCACTATTATATAGACTAAAATGAAAAACGCTGCTCGAAGACAAATATACACATAAATACTAGTTTTAAACAGGAAACCAGGTGTTCAGATGCATAAAAATGGTTTCGGAGACCAAAATGTCTTCGGGATCGACCAATACACAAAGATGTATACTCCTTTCTTCAGAAATACGACATAAACACATTCGGTCAAAATCCCTTTACAATAGTCTCAACATTACATATACACTGGTTTGTGTTAACAACCAGTTCCTAAAACAGAGGCTTAAATTTATTATAACTATCAGTTCTATGAGACATCCTCCTCGAGAACCTCCACTATAGCTTAACTATTAACATTTATTACAACATGATTTATTCCTAGATTCTATCTCTATGCTAAACTAGAAAAACATGGAAACTGATGGCTAAAGGATCCCACTCCTTTGCTTGTATATTTTTTTGTATTTTTGGAATAAGTTTGAAGATTTTCCCTCCAAGTCTCATGCTCCTACATCAGACTCCTGAGGAAAAAATTCTTCATGGGCTCCTATCCATGAGCTCTTCTACAGAACTTCCCAGCTTCTGTAGCATGCTTTCTATTACCCAAGTAGCTTCAGCAATTAGCAAATCCTTCCATTTGACCAAATACTAAAAGTACTCCTGTCCTCTGGTTTTCTTGAACACTTTCTTGTCCAAAATCCTTTCTGGCTGTAATGCTTTCGCTGTAGGTATCTGTTTTACCCAGTCAATTTCTTGTGTCTACTGATCTTCTTCTATATCATCTGCAATTTCACCTTCATACTTGTACAGGTCAGCAACATTGAAAATTGGAGATATTCCAACATCAGGGGGTAATTCAATTTCATATGCATTTGCGGAAAACTTCCTTAACGCTCTGCATGGTACAATTTTCTTGAACTTCAATTTGTTATACTCCCTCTTTGGAAATATTTCCTTTTTGAGGTGTGCTAAAACGAAATCTCCAACTTCAAAGTTCACCTCTCTTCTTCTCATGTCTATTCTGGTTTTGTACTTGATGTTGCTATCCTGCAGTTGTTGCTTCACTTGTTCATGTATTGCTCGCATTTTTGAAGCAAAATATTCTCCCTCTACACTTCTCATCTCATCTTTTCCCAAGTTTCTTAACCTAGATCCTCCTCTTGGAGGCATTCCATAAACTATATGGAATGGACTCTGCCCTGTACTCCTGTTAGGAGAGTCATTATATGCATATTCAACTTGTGCCAACACTTGATCCCACTGTTTTGGATTTCTGTAGTAAGACTCCTCAAAAGATTGCCCAAACTCCTGTTCACTACTTCAGTGTGTCCATCAGTCTGTGGATGATAGGCAGAACTGAAACTCAGTTTAGTTCCCAACTTCTTCCATAATGTCCTCCAGAAATGTCCAACAAATTTGGAATCTCTGTCTGAGACAATACTCTTAGGCAATCCATGCAATCTTATTATCTCCTTGAAAAACAAATTAGCAATGTGAGTAGCATCACTAGTTTTATAACATGGAATAAAATGTGCCATTTTTTAAAATCTGTCCACTACAACAAAAATTGAATCATTCCCTCTTTGAGTCTTTGGTAAGCCCAAAACAAAATCCATACTTACCATATCCTAAGGCTTATTTGGAATTGGTAATGGAACATACAAACCTATGTTTTGGATTCTTCCCTTTGCATATTGACAGATTTTACAAGTTTTCACATACTTTTCCACTTCAGATCTCATTTTCGGCCATAAATAAAACCTGTTCAACTCTTCATAAGTCTTCTCTATACCAAAATGTCCTGCAAGTCCACCACTATGTTTCTCTTTGATTAAATTCTCCCTCATAGAACAGTTTGGTATGCACAACTGATCTCTCTTAAACAACAATCCATCTTGTAATAAATAATCCAACCATTTATTCCTATCCATCAAAACAAGGTTCTTGCAAGCTTCAAATGCCTCTTTAAAATTTGGATCTGTTTCATATAATTCTTTAAGAAAATCAAAACCCAACACTTGAATTTGACTCTCTTGAAGTAATATATTTCTCCTACTTAAGGCATCTGCAAATTTGTTTGATTGATCATTTATATGTTTCAAGACAAAATGGAAACCTTGAAGATACTCTACCCATTTAGCATGTTTCTAGCTAAGTTTTGGCTACTGCATAATATACTGTAGTGCATGGTTATCTGAATAAAGTGTGAACTCCTTTGACATTAGATAATGTCTCCACTTCTTCAATGATTGTACAACTGCATAGAACTCTTTATCATAAGAAGAATACTTCTTCTTTGAATCATTTAACTTTTCACTAAAATAAGCTATAGATCTATCTTCCTAACTTAAAACACCTCCAATAGCTTCTCCACTAGCATCACACTTCACTTGGAAAGGCTTACTAAAATTAGGTAGAACCAAAATAGGCTTTTAAGTGATTTTCTTCTTCAACAGCTAAAAATTATTTTCTACTTCAACGGTCCATCTAAATCGTTGTTTATCCTTCTTTATGGTCTCAATAATAGGGGCATTGATCTTATTAATTTTTTTTACGAATTTCCTCTAAAAACTAGCAAGATCATGAAAACTTCTTACCTCAAAAGCACTTTTAGGTGAAGGCCACTCCATGATTGCCTTGATCTTCTCTGGATCCATCTTCAGCCCTTCAGCAGAAATAAAAAAACCCAAATACACTAACTCCTCTTTCATGAATGAACATTTCTTCAAATTCAGCAATAACTTCTCTTGTTGTAGCCTTTGTAAGACATAATTATGATGTCTTATGTGCTCCTCCTTAGACCTGCTGTAAACTAATATATCGTCCAGATATGCTATTACAAATTTACTAATAAATTCCTTAAGGATTTCATTCATCAGTCTCATAAACGTACTTGGGGCATTTGACAACCCAAAAGGTATTAATCTCCACTCATACAATCCCTCATTTGTCTTAAAGGTAGTTTTCCACTCATCCCCTTCTCTTATCCTTATCTGATGATACCCACTTTTAAGATCTAGTTTTGTAAAATACCTTGATCCACTCAAGAAATCCATTAAATCTTCAATTCTAGGTAAAGGAAATTTGTACTTGATTGTGATTTTATTGATGGCTCTTGAATCAGTACACATTATCCAACCTCCATCTTTCTTTGGACTCAAAACTGTTGGTATTGCACAAGGACTCAAGCTTTCTCAGATTAGTCCTTTGTCAAGCAGTTCCTGTACCTGCTTCCTAACCTCTTCATTTTCTGTAGGAGTTATTTTGTAAGCTGCTTTGTTAGGTAGACTTGCTCCAGGAATCAAATCTGTATGATGGTTGATTCTTCTAATGGGTGGAAACTCATTAGGTAAATCATCAACAATGATATCACAATAGTTGTCCAACATTTCTTGAATTTCAATGGGTAAATCAGAAATTTTAAAGGAAGTCATTATTACCTTGGGCTTTCAAATTACAACAAAATTTACGACATTCTCTTCAATCTACTGCAAGTATTCCTTTCCTCCCAGTAACAGATTTTTTGGGTCAGTCTTCTTTCCTGATGCATATTCTTCTTTCATAGGCAACAACGTATGATTGATACCATCTTTACCAAACTTGTGGGTGTTTCTTTTCCCATCATGCATATCTCCTTTGTCATATTGCCAAGGTCTTCCAATCAACATGTGACACACATCCATTGGCATCACATCACATACAATTTTGTCCTTATATTTTCCCAAATGCAGCTCCACTTCACATTGCTCATTCACTAATAGTTGATTTCCCTTTTGTAACCTTGACACCTTGTAAGGTGTTGGATGTTTCATTGTCTTCAGCTTCAATTTCTCCACCACTTCTATAGAGACAAAATTATGAATGCTGCCACTATCAATGATCATTTGAAAGCATTTCCCTTGAACCTCGCACACTGTTCTGAACAAGGTCTTCCTTTGTGATGGTTCAACTATCTCCTTTGTTGGCTTGAGAAAAAATTTATTGATTACCAAATATTCTCCTCTCTCTGGTATATTTTCTTCTTCTACCACTGTTAGTGTTGTTTCTTCTCCCTCAACTTGAGCAACAATTGCATTCCTCTGACTTGTTCCTGCAATATCTGGGCACTCAAAAGCTCTGTGTCCCAATTTGTTACATTTGTAACGTCTTACTTCTTTTCCTCTTCCTCTACGTCCTCTTCCTCTAGAAAAACTCCCTCTGCCACTTGCATCACCTCCTGTGGTTGCATGCTGGGTTGAGCTACTGCTAGCTCCATATTTAGGTGTTGTAGATCTTCCTCTACCACCTTGACTTCCCCTTCCTCAGAAAGTACCTCTCCCTTTGGCAGACTACTTCCTCACGAGTTTTTCCACAGCTTTCAGTACCATCTGATAAGCTTCCTCTACTATTTTAGGAGATAGCATACTTATCTCATCTTGAATGTCCATCCTAAGTCCATTCACATATCTATCCACCTTCTCATTTGTATCTTGCATTTGTCCAGCTCTTATGCTTACCTTATAGAATTCCTCTGTGTATTCTTTCACTTTCATAGACCTCTGTCTAAGATTCTGGATCTGTCTGAACAAGGTTTGCTGATAATTACTTGGTAGAAACTTACCTCTTAGCTTTGCTATCATCCTGCTCCAATTTTTTATAGGTTGCTTGCCAAGTCTCTCTCTTTCTGCCTGCACTCCATCCCACCAAAGTGTTGCATGTCCTTTTAGCTTGGTGATAGCAAACTTTACTTCCTTCTCATCTTCTATTTCTTCATAGTCAATTAATTTCTCCATGCCATTAATCCAGTCTATCAATTCTTTTGGATTCAGTCCTCCTTCATATATTGAAGTCTCAGTCTTTGGCCTAGCTATGGATCTCAACACTAACTAGAAGAATCTCATCTCAAGAGTTATTGCTACAACTTCCTCCTCTCCTTCAGCTTCAACCTTAGGCTCACTAACATCCCCATCATCTATATTTCTCCCTGCTGTTAACGCCTCCAACCTTGCTTGCATCTGTTGCACAACTTCCATCACTTCAGCATTTGCAACTGGTTGTCCTCTTCTACCATGTCCTCGTCCTCTTCCAACTATGAAAGCCATATTAAATTTCCTTCTTCTGCTTCTAAGATTCAATTCAGTGTCAACAAGTTTCTCTGATACCACTAATGGCGGCCTAGGTGCAGGCAATATAAACAAGCACCCTAATCCTGATATAATTTATTCTAATTCTAGTTGAAACCCTTATTCAATCCTAACTGGAGTATCGGTCATCCATTTCTAGATTGACTGTTCATAAATTTTCCTTTTTGGCCACTATTACCAATGTTTTCCCCTTAATCACCCTAACCCTTGTTATCGGGAACAACTTTACACCACAGAGCCTCTTTTCCTCTATCGGAGCTGTAATTCCATGGGAATTATGAAATACATTGTCGGTGGGTTTTTTGAATGGAATGAATGCAATTGTGCATAAATACACTATTGGCAGTTTCAAACTACCATAATGCGATTATACATGGAAATGCACTATCGGTGGTGTTGACACGTAATCCTTGTGATTGAGTGAATTTATGTAAATAGATAAATTAGAAATATGAACAATCATTGGGAGATGAACTGAACAGTCTCTCCCTCATGTATATAATGAATACCTACCTGATGGAATAATACACACGAATCATTTTTGCCTTATGGAGTCACTGCTTGGCTTGACATGGTATCAGACTCAAGTTCCCAAAATAGTTGTAACTCCCTTTTGCCTACTGCTCTCTGTCCACTGTCCACTGCCCCTGTGCACTCTGTCTGCCATAATTAACTCTGAATTCTCTGATATGACAGCCTCAGACCTGAAAATCCTCTGAATTTCTAAGTTGAATGCCCTTGAGATCAGCTGGACAACTTGCAATCATGGTATTTATGCTGATATGGCTATGCATTGAAGTTTCTTTGGCAATTTGTTGAATTTTCAAGCTATACTTGGAAGTTAATGCCATAAGTTGAATGTTATTGTATTAACACTGTTTTAATATTGTATTCACGCTGTTCTGATATGGTATTCAAGCTATTCTGATAATGTTGTTCTAATATGGTATTCACGTTGTTCTGTTATGGTATTCACACTGATAACTTTTGATTTGCATAGAGCTTTCCTACATTGCATATGAGACCAACATGTGAATGACTGTGTGAATATTTGACTGTGAGAAACATTGAGTAATGGTTTTCCATTGAAATTTGCCTGGAGACTTGTGTAATGTGTGTAACAGTGCTCAGACCTGCGTTGAAGTCAATATGTGGTTCATTTGGTATGCGTTGAAGTTTCTTTGTATCGTGCAAACCATGGCTCTTCTGTTATCTGTCACTTTGGGAATATGCCAACGATGTGCCGAGATCGATTTCCGCTAAACCCAGAGAGGCCAAGAATATGCCTTATGCACTATTTCTCTATGAATATGATTCCCTCAATTCATCAATATCCATTTCAATTATGCAAGTCCGTAATCTCGCTTAGAATTCGATTGGATAGACAGACCGTTCAGTTCAAATTACGTTTTGGACAACTAAAATTTGTTGAGCATTTTTTGATTTAACAGGTTACTTGCAAATATTTGAGTGCACCTTATTAAGTTTGCATTCTTCTAGTGCTGTAACTGTAGGATGACGTCGGTGGCTTCTTTTTCCAGCGACATTTGAAAGGATTTGTGAAGCGTTGAGTGCAACACAAGAATCATTGACACATTTAATCTCTTTGTAGTTCTGGCTCGAGTAGCTACGCGGAGGAGTAATATTTCAATTTTGAGCCTTTATTTTACAATTATATGCTCCTTCCAATTTTGATTGATGAGGGCCTTACATATTCGTGTTGTAGTGGTCATAGTGCTTGGCATATTTTTATAACTTATGAAACATGTATCCGATTATGTTTGCATGAATGTGCTGTTGGGTGTTCTCCAAAAGGCAGTGTTGAATAAGTTTGTGGTTTTTAGAAAATGTCGAATGCTGCTACAATAACCATATGGGTTGAGCTTTTGTTAAAATAAAAAAAATCGAAAGCACATTTTTTTTACATCAAAAGCACATTTTTTTCCAGCAGAAGTATTTTTTTATAGTGTGCATTCAATATGGTGGGAATAGTTCTCACTTGCAAGGAGAACTATCCTCAATGGTCCCGGATGATAAAACACACCCTCATTTTCAATGAGCTGTGGAAAGGAGTGTGTGTCGGAGACGGAGACAATGAACTAGTACAGCCTACCTCAGACAAAGAGCTTGTCATTTGGGAAAACAAGAATAGCGAAGCTTATGCATTAATCGCAGCATCTGTAAATGAAGAGGTGAGTTGCCATATTTCGTCATATTCAACTGCCTTTGAAGCCTTACAAAAGTTGAAAGAACTCTATGACTCACATTCTGCACTTGAAGTTGTTCAACTCATTATTAAACTCTTCACTCTTGAACTGCAAAATAATGGTCCTCTTGCTCTTGCATCTGAAGTAAAGTCTATAATGCATGATATCGAATCCACTAAGCTTGAATTGGATATTCCTCTTATCGCTTTTCTCAAGGCACTTTATCCTACTTACTCCAATTATCTTGAGTCATTGCAAGCAAATGGAAATCTCAAAGATATAATCTTTGACTCTCTTGTGAAAAAGTTTGCTGAGAGAGAGAAAGCTTTTGGAAAGAAGACAACCCCTGAATCTTTTGAAGAGGTTGTGTGCCTTGCTCATAAAGAAAAGCATCCTGCTCAAGATTCTTCAAGAGGAAGAGATGGTCGAAGAGGATGAGGAAGATATTTCAGAGGCAGGGGGGCAGACATTCTCAAGGAGAAAAGGCAAATTTGCACTGCATTTGCTGCAAAAGAAATGGATCACATGATGCCTCTACATGCAAGCTACCATGGGACAAAATTGAGCAGAAAAGAAAGCAACAGAAAGGTAAAACTGATGATACAGACAAAGGTAAAGCACCTGAATCCACTCACTATGTTGTGGCACAATGTAATGTTATTAAAGTAAATGAAGATTTATTTAATGCTTCACTTGCTTCTTGGAAAAATGATTGGTTGCTTGATTCAGGAGCAACCTGCCACATGACTCATAGAAAAGATTTTTTTGAAGATTTCACTGACAATGTTGATGGAGCAGTATACTTTGCAGACCAATCAAAAATCAAGCCATCAAGGCTTGGCACAGTTAGGCTTAAATTGCTTGGTCTTCCAGACTTTCTTCTACATCATGTTCTATATCTCCCACAGCTTAAGAGAAACTTGCTGTCCTTGGTCCACATCCGCCAGCAAGGTCACTCCGTTCATATATTTGATGGAAAGCTTGAGTTAAGAAGAGCATCTGACCACTCACTTGTCATGAGGGGAATAGAAGAAGAAAGGCTTATCAAGCTGCAAGGAACCTCTGCTCATGCACAACATTTCTCATACAATTCTCATCATGAAGAAGGTACACTTCCATCAAGTTTATTATGGCATGCTAGATTTGGACATTTGAACTATGACAATCTCCGCTTGTTGAAGAAAAATGGTGTTGTTGGTTTTCCTACAATTCCTAGGAAACTTAAGCAATGTGATGCTTGCATTATAGGAAAGCATAGCAAACAGCCTTTTCATGATTCACATTCAAGAGCACATAAAAAACTTGAACTCATTCATTCAGATTTATGTGGTCCAATGCTTGTTCCTTCTGCAAATGGAAATAAATATATCATGAGATTTATTGATTACTACACCATAATGTGTTGGGTTTATTTATTGAAGAACAAATCTGATGCTTTTCAAACATTCAAGAATTTTCATAAATGGATTGAAAATGATGCACAATCTCATATTGGGTCTATTCGCACTGAAAATAGAAAAGAATACACATTAAATGAATTTGAAAACTATCTTCGCCAACATGGGATCAAACATCAAACAACTGTGCCTTATAATCCCCAACAGAATGGTGTAGCTGAAAGAATGAATAGGACAATCTTAAATATGGTACGATCCATGCTCTTCTTCAAAAATGTAAAGATAATGTTTTGGGCTGATGTTGTTCTATGTGATGCATATATAAAGAATAGATGTCCATATAATGCTATTAGAAACAAGACTCCTTATGAAATGTGGAATGGACATGTTCCTTCGGTAAAGCATCTCAGGGTCTTTGGTTCCACCTGTTATGCCTTGATACCAAAGGTACATAGAAACAAACTTGGTGCTAGAAGTCGTAAGTGTATCTTCCTGGGGTATTCAAACACCTCCAAAGCATACCGCCTCTAGGATGAAGTAAATAAGAAGTTTGTTATATCTAGAGATGTAATTTCCTTGAATCATCCAAAACTGACAATGTTGTTGAGTGGCAACTTGATTGCTTGGATAGATTCGCAAAAGCAAAATCATTTCAAGAATTTGATAATCATATTGCACATCTTGAAGGGGGGATTCCTATACTAGATCAACATGTGGAATCTTCTTCTGAAGAACACTCTCCCCTGCATGAAACTCCAACAACGGATGATGCTTTAAGTGATGTAATTGATAGAATTGGGAGACTCAATCTTGATTCAGTCCCAACTCAATCAATGGAGCAGCTTGGACCATCTGAGAAAGGTCCCCCAAAGTGGCTAACAAAGACACTTGAAATTGTTCATCCTGATGAAGTTGGAAAGACAGGAACCAGAAATTCAAACCGGCAAAATGGAGGTGATGTAGATGACTCTAATTCACCTGTTGATATGGATGTTTCTTATGATTGTGAATTGAACTTGTCTACAGATTTTGAACCAACTTCCTTCAAATAAGATACTTCTCATGATGAATGGAAAGAAGCGATGCAAAAGGAGTATGATGCCCTCATAAAGAATGACCCTTGGAAGCTGGTTGATCCTCCATTAGGAACCAAACCAATTTGCTGCAAGTGGGTCTACAAGAACAAGTATAAAGCTGATGGCTCACTTGACACGCACAAAGCTAGGCTTGTGGCAAAAGGTTTTGCACAGAAGGAAGGGGTTGATTATGAGGAGACTTTTTCCCCCACAGCAAAATGGGCTACCATTCGGACACTCTTTGCACTAGCAGCTTAAAACGGTTGGAAAGTCCATCAAATGGATGTAAAAATTGTTTTCTTGAATGGAGATCTAAAAGAGAATGTTTTTATGTCCTAGCCTGAAGGATTTACTGTGAAAGGACATGAACATAAAGTATGCAAACTTGTGAAGTCCTTTTATGGCCTCAAACAAGCACCACAAGCCTGGTATGAAAAACTAACCGAGCATCTTCTGAAACTCAATTTCAAACATTTTGATCTTATGCAACTTTATTTGTCAAGAAAGTTGGCAAAAAAGTTGTATATCTTGTGGTATATGTAGATGATATTTTGATAACAGGGAACAATGAAAGCTACATTGCATCCATAAAGAAGGAATTGGGGAAAAGTTTTGAAATGACTGATTCAGGCTATGTTCATTACTATCTTGGCATTGAAGTAACCCAACATCCAAAGTCCATATTTCTTTCTCAAAAGAAATACATTGGAGATCTGTTAAATAGGTTTGGCATGATAGAGTGCAATCATCTTATTACTCCAATGGAACAAAACTTAAAGCTCACATCTATTGAAGGAAAATAATTTGAGGATGCAACAAAGCATAGACAGCTTGTAGGAAGTATCAACTACCTAACTACTACCAGACCAGACATCTTGTTTGCTGTTGGAATCCTCTCCAGGTTTATGCAAAAGACTTGTGAGGGACATTGGTGTGCTGCAAAAAGAGTTCTAAGGTACTTGAAGGGAACTCAAGACTTTGGAATCAAGTATACACAGGTGGATGACTTCAACTTGATTGGATACTCTAATTCAGACTTCGATGGAGACAAAGAAACTGGGGTATAAACTTCAGGATATTCTATGAGTCTTGGATCAGGAGCTGTCTCCTGGAGATCATGCAAACAATTAGTTCCAGTAGATTCCACAACAGAAGCAGAATATGTGGCAGCAGTTGAAGCAACAAAAGAAATTGTGTGGCTCAGGAAAATTCTTGAAGATTTGCAGGTAAAACAAGTACAATCAACTCTACTCATGATTGACAATACTTCTGCAATAAAGTTGGCCAAGATCCCAAAATTCCATGATCGAACAAAGCACATCAATACTAAATATCATTTGATTCGACATCATGTTGAGGCCAAAACAATCCATCTCCATCATTGTTCCACAAATGAGCAACTTGCAGACATCTTCACCAAAGTGCTTGGAAGAGAAAAGATTGAACGATTCAGAATGATGCTTGGACTCACCAACATCCCTTCAGATTAGGGGGGGAATGTTGACACCTAATCCTTGTGATTGGGTGAATTTATGTAAATAGATAAATTAGAAATATGAACAGTCATCAGGAGATGAACTGAACAGTCTCTCCCTTATGTATATAATGAAGACCTACCTGATGGAATAATACACACGAATCATTTTTTCCTTATGGAGTTACTGCCTGGCCTGACAGATAGACTTTTATTGCCGTAATGCTATTTCACAAGAAAATACACTATCAGCGGGCTTTTCCCAAAGTGATGCATTAACATGCAATTACACTATTGGCAGGGTTTTTCCAAAGGAAAGCATTGATACACAAATACACTATCGGTTGGCTCTTTACTCCATAAAATGGAATAACACTATCGACAATTGCTATCGGCAGTTCCCATGGAACGGAACATAACACAACGGCCCTTTCCGATGCGATAACACGTGGAGTTATCGGCAATCGAAATCAGCGATTCCAATGTCTCCCTATCAGACTCCCTCCACTTAAATACTTGCAAATGCGATAAGCCGAGGACCCGATAGGTTATTAAAGCCTCCTTTATATAGTTTTGGATTTGAAAATTACACTTTGGACTTCGGCGCTTCAAGGGCTAGTCCCTCCCTACACCAACACAGCGATGTGATATTGGTTGCGGACCCGATAAGGGTAATGGCCATACTTAATAGGATTTCAAGTCCGGAACTCGATTCCGTCTAAGTTTTTCACGGTTTTCCAGTGTAAACCAAAGTTTCTGCCTACAAAACTCAACAATGCATATAAGGGAACAGGGCATGCAGATATAAAGGAAAACCACTCCAAAGGCTTAAATCGAAGTATTAGTTGGAAAACAAGGCCAAATCACTATTATAAAGACTCAAAAGAAAAACGCTACTCGAAGCCAAATATATGCATAAATACCAGTTTTAAACAGGAAACTAGGCGTTCAGATGCATAAAAAGGGTTTTGGAGATCACAATGTCTCTGGGATCAACCAATACACAGAGATGTCTGCTCCTTTCTTTAGCAATACAGCATAAACACATTTGGTCAAAATCCCTTCACAATAGTCTCAACATTAGATATATACTAGTTCGTGTTAACAACCAGTTCCTAAAATAGAGGCTTAAATTTATTATAACTATCAGTTTTGCGAGACATCCTCCTCGAGAACCTCCACTATAGCTTAACTATTAACATTTATTACAACATTATTTATTCATAGATTCTATCTCTATGCTAAACTAGAAAAACATGGAAATTGATGGCTAAAGGATCCCACTCCTTTGCTTGTAGATTTTTTTGTATTTTTGGAATAAGTTTGAAGATTTTCCCTCCAAGTCTCATGCTCCTAGATCATGCTGGAGAAACATTACTTCACCCAGCTAGGCCACCACCCCTTCCCCTACATCACCTTGGTGTCTTTCCTTACTACAACAATTACTTGAAGTTGGCACTTATGGAGTTCGAGACGCTACATGACGCGGGAGTGTTTGATATTATATTGATTGTAGTATTGAGTAATTTGAGAAGATATGAAAGAAAAATTGCTATATAAAATCAATTCCAAGGGAAATCCAAAACATGAAATAATATTATTCTCTAAAAATTTGATTATCTGCTCATCACAAGCTTTCTTTAAAGGCGTAAATTCTGCCCATTTGTTAAAATGTATCTCAAGAATGAGACACATTTTCATACTTACCGCTACAGAATATTTTACCAAATAGACAGAAGTTGTGCCTTTAAATAATGCTCATGAAGAGTGAATGATCAAATTTTTAGAGAATAATATTATTTCACGTTTTGGATTTCCCTTGGAATTGATTTCAGATAGCGGTTATGCTCTCATTTTTGCTCAATTATGCAATCAATATAATATCAAACACTCCACCTTGTGATCTTATTACCCATATGGCAATCACCTTGTAGAATCAAGTCTAGTATAAATGCTTCTCCCTTTTAGGTTGTGTATAGACAGAAAGAATAACTACTTGCATATATGGAAGATGTGTGCGCATATATGGGTGATACGAAAGATGTACATATATAGATGATATGTGCATATACAAAAATTGTGTGTATATGAAAGTCATGTGTATGTATGAAAGATGTGCATATACGGAAGTCGCACAACTTATATAAATGTGCATCTTATGTATCAGATATCGTATGTATATGGGAAACTTTCATGTATGTGCATATCTTCCGTACAGGCGCTTCTATATATGCACATATTTCATATATGCACATGTCTTCCATATATGCACATATCTTCCTTATATGCGCTTCTTTCATGTATGTGCACATTTTTTGAAAGTTGCACATATATAATAGATGTCCATATGTGGTAGATGCATATATATATAAAAGATATGCACATATATACAAAAGCTACGTGTATAAAAAGGATATGCGCATATATGGAAGTTGTACATTTACGAAAGCTGTGTATATACAAAAATATGTGCATATACGAAGGCAGTGCATATCTGGAGACTGTCATATATGCATATTCTTCTGTATATGCACAAATTCCATATATGCACATATATGAAAGTTGTTCATATATGAAACATATGTGCATATATGAAATATATGCGATACAAAAGATGTGCATATATAGAAGTTGTGTGACTTTTGTATATGCACATCTTTTGTATATGCGCGTGTTTTCTGTATAATATGCACAAATTTTGTATATTTACTTCTTTAATATAAGTGCATATCATTAGCTTATGTGAATATCTACAAGTTGTACATATATAGTAGATGTGCATATATGGAAGATACATGCATATATGAAAGTTACACATACATGGAGGATATGTGCATATACAAAAGTTGCATTTATACAAAAAAATATACATATATATGAAATTTATGCATATCTGGAGACTGTTGTATATGCATATTACAGAATTTATGCACAACTTTTGTATATGTGCAGATTCTATATATGTGCATATATAAATGTTGTGCATATACATAAGATATGAAAATATACGGAATTTTTACATCTACAGAAGATATGTGCATATACAGAAGTTGTGTATATATACAGAAGATATGCACATATACAAAAGCTATGCACATCTTCCTTATATGCTCAACTCCCATGGATGATGTGCATATACGAAAGATCTGACTGGAAAATGCGCATGTACGGAAGATCCCACTTTCGTATATGCACATCATCCCACTGGACTAGATACGGAAGATCCCACTAGATGATATGCATATATGAAATATGATTCGTATGATGTTCATATACAGAAGATGATGTGCATATCCGTATATGCTGTACATATATGGATCATCTTCCATATATGCTCATCATCCAGTGAGATCTTCCATATATAGTCTAGTGTGCACATCATACAGTGGGATCTTCTGTATATGCACATCATCCATAGAATTTGCACATATACAAAAGATATGCATGTATTCTTTATATGCACAACATTTTTATATGTGCATATCTTCCATATATACACATATCTTTTGTATATGTACCACTTTTGTATATTCACATATATTTTGTATATGTTCAACATTCGTATATGCACATATATAGAATCTGCCCATTCGTAGAAGTTTTGCACTTATGTAATATGCATATACAATATCTCCATATATGCACAACTTCCGTATATGTGCATATCTTCTATATATGCACAACTTTTGTATATGCACAACTTTTAGATATGCACATATAGGGAAGAAGTGCATATACAGAAATTGTTCACATTATACAAAAGACATGAACATATACGAAATATGTGCATATATTGGGAGTCACACAAGTTTTATAAATGCACATCTTCTATATCGCATATATTTCATATATATGCACAACTTTCATATATGTGCATATCCGGAAGTTGCACATATATGAGAGATATGTGCATATACGGAAGAATATGCATATACGGTAGTCTCCAGATATGCACAAATTTAGTATATGGGAATATTTTTGTATACGTGCAACTTTTTTATATGCACAAGTTCCATATATGTGCATATCTCTGTATATATGAAGATATCTTCTATATATGTGTATCTACCTGTAACACCCTCCTCCCACATCCACCCAAGTAACTAGCTAACCGGGCTCAACATGAAACGAGAGGCTACAATGATTGGAATCGACCTCATATGTGACCTTAAGGAAGTGGAATCAATGCAAACATCACACACAATCATCCAACATCATCTTCAAAATCCTTAGGAGACATGTCAGCCACTCAGATAGCGTGTCCCTGGGTCCCACTAATGTTCTGGATATCTTAGGCCTCAATTTCTCTCATGCTATTAGCAAGGGAGCGACCAGGAACCCAAAGTCATTCTCACAGGCTTGCCTGCCAACAACCAAAGACTAAAATTTCCAGTTCTGTGCCAGCAACCCGGGGATTTAAGCCACTTTTTATGTGCAACTTCAACCACTGTATATGCACAACCTTTGTATATGCATAATTTTTGTA
The DNA here is from genome assembly GCA_031772625.1 of Pinus tabuliformis. Classification (NCBI taxonomy): domain Eukaryota; kingdom Viridiplantae; phylum Streptophyta; class Pinopsida; order Pinales; family Pinaceae; genus Pinus; species Pinus tabuliformis. Next base: position 2,030,856,042 of record CM062818.1, on the reverse strand, counting down.
TATACACATATCCATTTGCGCAACTTCTGTAAATGACACACTTTAATTTTAGTTTTTTGGTTATTATACTAATTCCTTGAGGTGGTTGTACATGCATCTAAGTGGGATCAATTCAATTGTAAAGCGTCGACCTTAGCATTTTTTTATAACACTAGTGCATTGGACATACTATGAGAGCTTGTAACCAGGGTGCATTTCAAAGAGAAGACTCACTTTTTTTGTGTGATGAGATATAAAGCCTATTGCCCCAAAAATGCCCTCTCCTCTTAGCTGAAGAAGATTGAATAATGATAAGATCATGATATGGAGACGGTTAAGCAATTATCATCTCTAGAAAAACATCATTTCTCTGAAATTTCATGTATCATGGATGAGTTGAAGAGGAACTCCATGAATTCCTTGTTAGGTAATTAGGTTTACCCATTGATAGGTTTCTCTTTCTTTGATTTTAGGGACATTGAAAATAAGAAAAGATATTGTGAGATCCAAACACTTGTGGCCCTAAATCTTTCACTTCGCCCACTTAGGTAGACCCTATGATTGGTGTCCCTGTAACAATATTCACATGAAACTCCTTATTATAGTTAGGATAAACTAGGATAGGGTCACTTGGCAATTTTTCTTTTAAAGTTTCAAATACATCATCATGTTGAGGAGTCCATACAAAAAGCTTAGATTTCTTCAGAAATTTCTCAAGTGGAGCAGTAATAGAATCATAGTTGTGTATAAACCATGGTAATAACCTGCATGTTCCAAATTAGATCTAATTTTTTTAATTTTTGTTGGAGGTATCATGTTAAGGATTACAACAAATTTATCTAAATCAATGGATACACCAACCTGACTATGGAAAACTATGTGACCAACAGTAGTTGGAAATGTTGCTACTACAAATGAATGCTCAGGGCGTAACAAAACTTGTTAATTATTGGAGAAACACCAATACTAGGCTACAATGGCAATAATGGCTACCATCAGAGGAATGGAAACCCAAGTTGGAGGATGGATTATGGAAATGATTCTCTAACAATCTTCAACAAAGGCTTATTCCCTTTTCACCCCAGTTGGACAAACCTTGTTGGGGTTACACATCAAAAGGAACTGTTTTAATATGTGAACCTTATCATTTGGAAGTAGGGCATCAAGCTTTACAAATTGATGAATTTTAAATCAAAATCCTGAAGCAAAACACTTAGCCAATGATATATTTTTTTCTATGGGTCTGGAAACAATAGAAGACTCTAATGTGAGACAATATTAAAAAATGCAGTTATCAAGGACCATATAGAGGCCCACTTTGTCACATCCATTTGGAAATCCATGAACATCTCTTGAAAATTTATTCTTTCTCCTCATGGCTATGGCCCAGGCTAGATGAGCGACTTACATGCTCAAGCAGAGAACCCTCCAATATCTTAAATACTACAACCATTTGGAGAAAAGAAGCCTTTTCCAACTCTTCAAGAGCTATCAGAGCAAAAACTCTTTGAGGAATGTGTTTTGAGGAGAGTTCTTCAACATGTATGGTTAAGTGGAGCAATAAGAGTTCTAGCTCAGCAAGTAACATTACTTTCTGTCCGTACACAAGCTAAAAGGAAGAAGCATATGTACTAGACTTGACAGTGGTACCATCTACCCATGGTACGAAATTTAAAGAGGTATGCCATATTCAAGGCTTATCATTGATCAACTTTTTCAAGATCATGATGAGATTTTTATTAGTTGATTCTGAAAGGTGATTTCCTTATGGGTAATAAGCTAACAAGGTGGAGTGTTTGATATTATATTGATTGCATAATTGCGTAAGTTGAGTAGATATGAAGGCATAACCATTATATGAAATCAATTGCAAGGGCAATCCAAAATGTGAAACAATATTATTCTCTAAAAATTTAATCACTTGCTCATCACAAGCATTCCTAAACGCACAATTTATACCCATTTGTTAAAATAGTCAGTAGCAGTGAGTATGAAAATGTGACCGACTGAAGGAGGGTTATTGGAAAAATAAAATCCAAACCCCATTTTCCAAATGAGAATTCAAGAATGACTAGGCAGAGGGGAATTGCACGTAAATTTTCCCTCCCGCATGCCTACTAACATTCTTTGCAACTTCAAACGTACTTGTAACAGTCAGCAAAAATAGTAAGTCGGTAAAAACTAGACCTTAATATTTTGTATGCAATTGATATGGCTACAAAAAATCCACCCATGTGGAAGCCTTCTAACGCAACGCCATGAGAAATTGAAATTTTTTTATTAGTAGATTTCTTATCAACACACCTTAACAATAAATCGTCATGATATCTATGAAACAACATAGTATTTAAGATCATATATTTAGAAGATTCAAAACATGAACGTCTACATTAGAACTTGCTCATGTATTGAGGGCATTTTGATTCTATAAATAGAAAATCATATCCTTGTATCATCAATGATCAACCACATCAATATATTTCTCATTGATTAAAAACAAGGTAGACATAAACTCATCATTATCACTTGAATTACTTAGCTCTGGATGTTGAGCTAGATGCAAGGCAAAGTCATGTCCTTTTATAGTCTTCGTAACAGTAATTTTTAAATCATGATCTTGTATCTTGGAAAACCAATGTGCCAGTTTCCCTAAAAGTAAAGACCGAGATAACAAAAACTTGACTACATGAAAACATACTTCCACTTTTGTATGGTTACCAAGAATATAATGTCTAAAATTATTAATCACTTTTACTAAGACAAAATCATGTTTTTCAATAAGGGTGTATTTGAACTCTTCATCTAATAGGCTTTTGCTCATGAAATTATTTCCCTTGATTATCTTTCTGCATAATAATGGCCAAAATAACATCTTCTATCACGTTAGTGTAAGTGATAAAATCTTTAGCAAAAGTTGGTTTAGCCAAAACTGGCGCAGAGGAAATTTCATGCTCGATGGTAATGAATGCCTATTGGGTAGAATCGTTCCACTTAAATAGATGGTGTTGTTTTGTTAGATTATGAATATGTTTCACAATTTGAGCAAAATAATTTATAAATTTTCGAAAAAAAATGATTTTACCCATAAGGGATTGAATTTATTTTCTAGAATTGGGTGATGGAAGATTATTGAATGCAACAACTTTATCAAGGTCAATGTTAATGCCTGCTTCTAAAATAATGTGTCCCAATGGTTTACCAGTTGCGACACCAAAAAATAGATTTGTTAGGATTGAGAGAAATGTTGAATTGTCTACACCAAAGAAGGAAGTGTCTAAGATGATGAAGGTGATCAGTGAAACACTTAGAGTGAACAATCATATTATCACGATATATCTGAATGATCTTCTTGATGAGATCATCAAAATCAAACTGCATGGATCTGTGAAAGATATCACCTACTTTAATTAGGCCAAAGGACATGCATTCATAAGCAAAGGTGCCCCAACGGGTGGTGTTAGACAGTAATTTGTCACCGTGTTCTCACCGTCCCAGTTACCCCTCTCCCGCACTTTTGAGGACTCATTCTGGGACTTGTGAGAAGTGACACAACTTGAAAACACTTTTATTAGATCCCTCTAAGTATGGACTTCACATGACCTTAAGACATCTCCTGCAAAAAACCCTTTAAAAAGCCTCTTTTTCCATTGGCGTGGTTTCCCAATGTATTGCTAGCGCCAATGGGGAAAATCCAACAAAGAGGGCACGCCAACTGGCACTCTGTCTCAGTGTCGGACCCGCGCCAACCAAATTTGGTAAATTTTTTAACAAACTGGCACGGGAAAGTTCTTTCCAACTCATGAACTCTATCTGAGAACACTTTCCGAGGGTAAAGCCAACTTGAGCGAGGATAGATCCAACTCGATCGATGTTGTCATTGATCTTATCTCCTGCAAGGATGAAGCCTATCCCATCTCCTTTCCCTGATCTATAAAAGCTTGTTCTGTTACCTTGATCAGGCTAATGGTTGCTAAGGGGAATTTTTGGGAGAGTAAAGGATAGTGTTAGCTTTGATCCTGGTTCCAGCAGGAGGAGAATCATACTTCTAGAAGGTTAAGAGATTGCTGCAAGGAGCAAGGAGGTTTTTGTCACCAAAGAGAGAGAGGCTTGTTTTTCATCCCCAACAAGCTTTGCAAGACATGTACACCTGACGACCCAGCCAAAGGAGGATTTCGACGTCAGAACTATGGTTGTATTCTTCTTTGTTGATTATCAATAATAGATGACTATCATTATGGTTCCACTCTTGTTGTTCATCGCGTTGATGCTTGAGTTATATCCTTTCTGACTGATATATAATTGCATCTATTGGTTTCTATGCTTGTATTTGTGTTGTTCTTTGCATGTGCAGGTGTCCATTCATGGAGATTGTGAGGATTGTGACTGGCCAGCGCAAAGGATCGACTCTTCTATGACAGCAGCATTGGGATCCAAGTAAGCTTTCGTTGCTTACCTTCGATTTGCAATTAGGAACCTGCATGTTAGCATTGTTTGATTGTTGTTAGACCCGGCTTGGGCTAGTAGGGATTGCCTCTGTCCACAGAGGGGATTTACCTTCACAACAGGTGGTGAAACTGATTTTATACTTGTCAACTTTCTTCAAGCATATATGATTATAAATAGAGAAACCATATAAAAGTGACATCATTTGTGACCCCACAACCTGTTGCAAATATTAGCCATATTAGGCAAGGAATATTATCTTTAGTGACTAGCTTTATTAAAAGATCAATAATCAATGCACAGGCAAATATCCCCATTTTTCTATCTAACTAGGACCAGGTTTGCTGCCCATTCTCAATAATTTATGGGAAAAATGATGTGAGCATTGAGCATCCTTTTTATCTCTTTTCGAATGGTGGCCTCAAGTGCAGGGTTGAAAGGTCTTTACCTTTTCCTTACGGGCTTGGCATCTTGTTTAATTGGAATAACATGTTTTATAATGATGGGATCAAAACCACAAAGATCCTTATATGACTAGGAAAATACATTAGGGAATTCCCTGAAAAGGGAACTGAAGTTTTTCTTTTATTGATCAAGAGATTGATGTATTGAAGTGTCAAAAGAGAGGGATGGGATGTTGTTGGTTTAGAAGACTGAATAATCAGCTAATGCATGGACTAATAATTTTGAGTGAAGGGGTTGATTTCTTAGCCATTCTGGAGAGGTACCTCTTGGAGATTATACTATTGGGCCATTCAAACATGTGATTGATGTACTGAAGTTTCTATTGCTGAGATAAATCTCAAGTTCCTCTTATTTTATTGACTAAAGATAATGTTTGGTGAGTTTATATCAAATTCGTAGCCTAAATGCACATTGTTTATTTATGCATTATTTTATAATGGGAGAAGTTGCCATATAGGTTATATAAACACTTAATGGAGGATTGTATAATTTATTAAGCACAATGAAAGTCTATTGGTAATGATTTCAAATCACTACTTATTATCGTTTGGCACTATACATGTCGCTTGTAATAAAATATAAGTAAAATAAAAAGGAAAACACCTACAACCATATACCTTCAATTTGTTTAACGAAATGACACTATGAAAGACCCAAAACAAACTCTAAAACTCAATGAGAATCTAAGATATTCCAATAGGGTATCTTACAAAATCACCTAGTGGCACTAGCATCCCTAATTATTTGCCAATGATAACATGAAGGGAACATGTGTGGTTGCTTTAGGCATCCTTCTTTCCCATGGACGGCTAGAAGTTTCTTTAAGGTGCTAAATTTCATGTTTCATTACCTGACTATGTATGATGCTCTCAATAGGTCATTGTGGTAGTTAAAGATGTCATTAGCCCCATAATGATATAACTTTCCTTTAGGTCCTACCCCTTGGGTTTTATCCCTAACGATATCTAGGTTGTAGGGACTCATAATGTTCATAACTCATAATGCTAACTATCCCCATCAAATGACCAAGGATACCTTCGAAGGATCCTTTGTTATAGTTCAACAAATAGGTGGTGGCCATATATAATTAGAATTTTCCTTCAGGCCTGTGTTTCATCTCTTAATTGTGTCCAACGACCAAAGGCTCATGCCTGTTTCTTGAAAATTTCTTAGACATTCCCATATGCCCACTTGAAGGCTAAATATACCCTCAAGAGGTCATATATGGTCATTTTATGTGTCATTCATGAACCTTAAGCCCTAAAAGTTACATAAAACCTTGAGAGGTAAAACATGGGGTTTCAAGGTGTTGTATTTGGCCCTAGATGCCTAGAATGTTTGTACTTCAACTAAGAAATGGGTTTTAAAGTTGACCATATCAAGGAACTTCACCTTGGTTGGTGTTGTTCATGGCACTTCAATCTAAGAAGTTATGTTTATGGCTAAAGGTTATTATTTTCCTGCACCAACTATTGTCAAGGGCCTTAGTATGTTATTTTACCATCATGATTATGGTTAAGGCCCTCATATTCAACTATGTTTCTTGCGACATCTTAATGGAAACCATATCTAGTTATAATGACAGAGACCCCATAGTGAGGGCTCACATCACTATGTCTAGGCTTTATTCATAGTACTTAAGTTGAAGAAGGCTCAACTAGCACTTAACTCCCTTATTTACCCCCTTGACAATCATTAAATTTCTGAACCCATTTCTAATGCACCAAATATACTCACCACACTCATATCCCACTCAAAGGACTACAAGAAAAAACATAAAAAGGGTTTTGTGTTATCTCAAGAATTTTCTTAAGGTTGTTGATCCTAAGAAGATTCAACAATATCCTAAGGTTATTTTTACTACCTAAACCATGTTCCAAGCCTTGTGACCCATCATTGTTGTGCAAAATATCCTAATGGCATCCATATACAACTTAGATGCCAACAACCCAGTAGTGGGGGTTTATGTTGTTGTTGGAGGTGTTTTCATGGTGATTGAGCCTAAGAAATAGTGTCATTAGGGCAGCAGACCCAAGTTTTTTACTCTCATAACCATAGTCCTAAGATGTGAAAGGATTCTTTAGGGATTAAGCTACTTATTCCCCTTCGTAACATGTTTGTATTTCAAATATGATTTCTAATGTACAAAACCAAATCATGGCACTCTTTTACCACTTTAATGCTAAGAAAGACTAACCATGGGCACACCAATAATTCCTAAGGTGGGATTGGGACATATTCTCATTCAGGTCATGTGTTGTTGCTTATTCATGGTGCATGTATTCTTCTTGTATGCCAAATATATCATAAAATATTCTCGCGTGATCATTTGAGGATGTGTTAAACATTATATCTATAGAATAATTAATTATGGGTAGTAGGTGTTAGGTCATGGATACTAAGCTTGAAAAGCATAATTTGTGGAACATCGCCCATTATTTTCCTTAAAGGACGAAAGTTAGACCTCTAGACACATTCCTTGTGCACAAGCAAACTTAGTCACAATAGTGTGTGAATGTTATAAGAGTATGCATGCACACACAGGGTCACAATCACACTCTAGATTTCATGCATATTTCTTTCACTTTTTACGAAAGATTGACAAATTTAACATATATGTTTGCTAACTTGGTTATTTTAGATTTGTTTTTAGAATAAAAAACCTAGTGGTTTGGGGAGTGAGCAATATGGAGGTGAATAGGGTGTGCGTGAGGGTGAAGCCTACGACAACGGTAGTTTTTGTCCTCCAGTTCCTCACAGTACAGGAGATCAGAGAGGCATCTTACGCCAGATGGAAGAGGGAGAAATCTATGGCCTGTTTATGGGATTCGTTGCTCACTATAATCGAGCAGAGCATTGACAATGGGGAGGCGCCTCTCGAACAGTGATTTGTAGGGCCGATCTAGAGCCACTTCCCTGTGTCGAAAGGGTCAGGGAACAAACGGATCTTCATCCGAATACTTCTGATCATCATATCGGAATCTCCGTTTATCTGAGAAAGAGATGGGGATAAATTACCTTTTACTGATCTACTGTCTAGGGCCGGATCTGCACTAGCAGCACTATGACAAGGTCCTTCCTTAGGTATTTTGAATGGGAGTTTTGATGCATCCATCACCATACCTATTGGGAGCCCTCACCACATTATTGGGGATGACCATCTCTTTGACGTTGAGGCCAGATCTACCCCGATCTTGCGGGAAGGATGGACAACCCATTCAAGGTCTCGTAGATACAAGCCAGATATGTACACATTAAGGCAATCTGGAGCATATCTGAAGATTACTACACCACTGTTTACAACGAATCCCATCAGGAAGGTCTTGTATGATATAAATATTAGCTCTCTGATATCGTATATAGGTTTTCCGCATAATTTTTGTTCATCTACTACTAGTGAAGTCGGATCAGGAACTATACCGAGGATTCCTGAACTCCTTTCACCGAATTTTCCCTCAAATTCAATTGAACACATAGTAGTAAGGATTATGCAGTCAACGAAGATGCATGCAACATAGTCTGCACTACAAGAACCATAAATGTCATTCGACACTAATCCGGATCTTGATACTCATGTTTCCCTAGATCATGGAGATGAGAACCTCTTCCAAATTATTCTAAAAACTCTTGCTGGTAAATATTCATTTGTATGGGTGCAGGCTATAGACAAGGTTCTCTAATTGAAGCAAAATATCATGTAAAATCTTAAGGTCGATGGAGGCGGCTGGTTGATAAAGTTGGAATCGTAAAGACGGTCAGGTCTTGTGCTCAAACCTGAGCGAGGGTGTTGATTAGTCGCGGGTGTTACTCATTTCATGGGCCAAGCCCGCTCACCTTTTATACGGTGATATGGGGTTTAACAGTAAGTTTCGCTGGGTGAAACCCACGAGATGAGGGTTCAAATCTCATTGAGTATATATATGACCTGTTGTGTCTTGGCTAGAAGAGTAGGCGACCCCATAGTGGACATCTCGGCTCTTGTTGAGGCATAAGTTTCCTGCTATTGTGTGGCTTGCAGGCGGTTGCACGTAGCCTAAGTTTATAGTGGCAGCCAGTTAGATTTGATCCTGGGTCTGTTCAGGATAACTCTCACCTAGATATATATATATATATATATATATATCATGTAAAATCTTGGCTATCCAGTACACCTACAAAACCTGATCCGTGGTTGACGCAGGCAGAGCCTGCAATACCTAGGATCTCCATCAACTCATGCATGTAAAAACATGCGCCTCAAACAATTCCCCAATTCTGTTTCACTACACGGTTATTTTCAACAAATATGCAGAAGCTTGTAATCTCACATACATACAAAATGTAATTCCAAATCAATTCAACATTCACAATGCTTCAAAATTCAAGTACCTCTCTTCAATGCGCCTAACTCAACAAATTGAGATTTAAGAAACCCCAAATTTTATGTGTCCATTATTTAACACATCTTAACCATCGATTCTGCTTTTCTACATATGAACCAGTTTAATAAAATCCACAACCAATAAACATGCAACTACTCACCATTCACCGCCTCGCGCTCTCAACATCGAATCTAGTTCACCAACATTAATGTAGCACTGCCTTCACTTTCCTGTATCGCACTATCAGACCATTTGATTTACTTTCTCTATGAGATCATACAGTCCTCTTTTTGGACTGATTAAACTTTCAGCTCAGCATTAACGCATTTAACACATCGATCGACTTTAAGAAATCTTCTGAATCAAATTCAACAAATTCAAGTTACCTCCAACAGTACCTTATATCCTGTGTTCTTCATTCAATCGACTCCATTCCCAGCGCTATCCAATCGATTCCCACCTGCAACTTATGAAACATATATAAACGCAGTCTTGGATTTCATAACGATGGCTATTTCTACAATTTCAAATGTCAATTCACAAGTTTAAACCACGCATTCCCTTTACCATTCAACGCTGCTCAGTCTTTCAACCTTATTCAATGTTGTTAAACAATCTCTGCACATTCATACCAAACAGGATATCATATATGAACAAATTACGACAATAGAACTGGTTCAACATAAAATGACTGCCACCATGCCATTTATATTCAATTCCATCCAACAACATTTTCCATCAATCGAATTCTGTTTCATTTGTCAATTGACAGGACATAAGATTAGATTCAGTTATAAACTTCTGCGTACGTTCCAGAAGATGCAAAATGCCAAGTTAGACTTTGTCATAACTGACATCGCTCTAAGGAAACATAGTTCCCCACGCTTCACCCAATTTAACATACCTTCAGTTCATCACCGCAGCATATAAAACATGAATCCAACGACTCATTCATAAGTCGACACTAAAATCAATTCTTCGCAGAAATACCATTAAAATTCATGCACTCCATATAACGATTCATTCATATCTCTACTTTAAGTAATTGCGCCATGCAAATTGAATTCCATTCAATGTGTAGATCGATTTTAATTAAAATCGACCTTTCCTCCTCCTATGCTTTACACAGAAATCCAAACATCTCATTCACATTCCATGCGCTGAGAACACAAACTCAACTACATTGACTAGTGCTATAGATCGATTTCCAGCTGCTTCAAGTTATCACTCCAATTTCATTGTAGTGTAAGAATTTAGAAACACTATACACATGCATCCAATGTCAAATTCTAACTGAAGGTCGATCTCAATATTTTCTCCCCACTATCAACTATTCCAGCATCGATTATTCAGAACGATTTTCCATTACTCTGTAAAATTTGACTCATTTCATGGCATTAAACTCAAACAGCGATTTCACCACCGGATTATATAAAATGTGCTTTCTCAATTTAAACTCAGTTACAGAAAATAGACACCACTCCAGAAATCGAACCACACAATTCTGAGAACACTTTTCACATTAATAATAAAAATACTTACTGACTTTGTCTTTGCCGGATATTCAACATTAATGCCTTACAATTGCCCGGAGACTTTCAAGCTTTTGCTGTCCAAGCTTCACTTTCTCCTCTCTATTCTATCCTATCTACCCTCTTATTTGCCTTTGAGGCTCATATATTTATACAAATTGAATTGAACCAATTTAGGTTCAAATCCCTTTAATCACTCAACAAAGTCCTCAAATATCTCAACACCCCTACAATCTAGATTTTATCCCTAAATCTTGAAACTAAATCTAACTTAGGCTCCATCATTAATTCTTAATTATTTCAAGGCTAATTCCTCTCATGTTTCCAGTTGTTTGGAAACATTTACAAATCCTCTCAAAATCTCATAAATATTTACATAAAATTAATAATTTCTCAAAAACATGAGACCCCTTAGTTTTAATAAATAAAAGGTATTTTTCCGAGTCTATGCTCCTGCATCAGTGGTCGCAAATCTATGCAGGATAATCGAAATCTACATGAATACAACATTTTATATGCGACCACCATCATCCTAAATCCGAGATTGAGAGGCAGAGCAGCGGTATCAAGTAAATCAAAGGGAGTTGGAGGAGTTGTTGGCTCTAGCTTACCAAAAGGTACATAACCAAATCAGGAACACATAAATGGTGGACTCTCCTACAAAAACATCCTACAGGGAAAATCAACAGATACAACTCACACAGAACAAACACACAATATTCCCAGCCCCTACATAGTGGAGAAAATGAATCATGTCCTAGAACTGAACATAGACATCCCAGAAACAAAAATTATATGCACAACATATGAAGCAGAAGCCATCATCTACATATTTAATAGTTTCTGTCCAAAACCAATTGATCTCTTTCATTGGATATTCACAAATTGGACAACAAATTGTGAAATACACCTCCTCCGAAGGATTTTTCATTGTAAAGTTTGCATCATCGAAGGATCGAGAAATTATTCTTTAGGAAAGCCCATGGTTTTGGGGATCGATGGGATTTTTCATTACTCAATGGTTCCGAGAATTTGATGGAAGCACCATGATTGCATCCAGAATGTCGGTTTAGGATAGGTTGCATAACCTCCCCCTACATTTCTGGCATAATCAAGTACTAGAAAGCATTGGGACTATCTTACGATGATACATAAAAAAATGACACACAAATACTGGAGGAAATAATATATACCTTTGCACAAATATGCATGGAAGTGGATCTCAGTAAACGCCTTCTGGATCACATACAATTGATACACAACAAGCAGAGTTTGACTTAGCTCTTAAATTTTGAGAATACAACTTTCAAACGCTGAATATGCCAACAAACATGGCATCTACAACACACGTGTCTTGAAGCCAAGAAAGAATCACGAAGGAATAAGAAACTAGTAAAGCAACCCAAAAGATGGAACTTTCCCCCAAATGAGCTAGATGAGGAAGCAGACGAAGCAAAAAAAGATCCCAATCCCAAGGTTGAAAATAATAAATCACAAGAAAAATAAGGAAAGGGGGAAGTTTCACAAAAACCAATTGATTTACAAGACACTACGGCACCACTAGCAAGGATACCAAAAGCAAAGGATTTTAGTGGATACAAACGTCATCATGCATCAGACAATTCAGATTCAGGCAAGGAAATTTCAAGAATAGAAGAAGGAAATCAGCTAGCCATCGTCTCCTTGACACCATCTCAAGGAAAATGGTGAAAGGTTGAAACTTAGCAATGGAGAAAAGTTTAACTTTTCTCTCCATCTGTTTTGTTGATTATTTTGTATGAACTTATGATCATGAGTCTTTCACTAGATGATGGAATGCTTTTAAGCATATACAACATGTAATTTTGTTTTCATTAATAAAATTACAATTTTTCCTTGAAAAAAAAAAAAACCTAGTGGGTTAGGTTAAAAAGAAATCAAAACTTCAATTTTCTCTAATTGAATCTAAATATCTCTATTTTCACATTATTTTTGTATAGACTACAAAAGATGAAAGTTGTTTTTAGTGCGATTTTTTTGGAGGTTTTTCCAGTATAATTTCTCTAAAATCTGGTAGGAATTTATTGAAATCACACGTTTAATGGGTAACCCTTGCACATTAGAAGTTCCCTAGGGTTTTTCAGGTCTTGAATCCATATATGCAATCAAAAAATTGGTTTAAATAACACAAATCAAGATTTCACCTCAATTTTTTGTGCTGCCAAAAAAAATAACTCATTTTAAAATAAATTATAAAAATCATGAAACTTGGTATATTTTAATAATAACATAATATAATAAGGAATTTAAAATAAATTATAAAAATCACGAAACCTCCTATATTTTAATAATATCATAATATAATATAATAAAGTGCATTTCTTTTTTTAAGTGATAATACAATAAACAATTCATTAATTTAGGAAATAATATCAATTAATTCGGTGCATTGGTTTTTTCGGTTTTCATTGTAAATAGTGAAATTATTAAGTGAAACTACTCAAACATCAGTATAACACAAAACCGTGTTAAGATATATACCATAATGTTAAAAAAAAAAAAAAAAATCAAACATAAATTTTAAAATCCACAACTTCATTTCTCTAATATTACACACATTAAAATGTTTTATAATATTAAATTATTAAAATTTATATATATATATATATATATAAAGGTATGAGAATTAAAATAAGAAATAAAATGTAAATATAATTGTGATAGAGAAACAACAACGTAGTAGCTCCATTACAATATGAATTAAAAGTTTGAAAAGGTTGGAAAACTAGGAATGATCCATTAAGAATGAGTTTATTCAAGGTATCCCAACTCTTTTCAATTATTTGTTTACAAACATTTATAACCTTGTTTTCACTTGCAAACATCAATATTCATCCCCCTTTTTCCATTTTTGAAATCGCCATCTTTGTAAATGGTGACCTGGTTGTAGAAATGATCTTCATCTCTAAATAATTTGGAGTCGTGTGTCCAGATATACATATGTAGCATTAAATTGTTTTCTTCGTATCCACCGGTGGTTTCAAACATGTGTTATAGATATTTTTGGGCCCCTACAACCCCAGGCATAAAATATCCATAAACTATGGGCTCCTAAGTCCCTAAAAGTGTTGTTCCAACCCCTAAAGGAACAAGGTCAACTGATTACAGCTTCTCCCAGAAGTTCTCCATGAAAAACTGCTCAGGATTGGTCAAAACAGGATCATTGCACTTGCTCCATGGCCAGGGTGCGATGCATCTCACCTAAGTACACTCAGTGGGTGCGTTTCATTTCAAAAACCATTCTATGGGGTGCGATGGGCAAGAAGAGACAAATGGCAGTGTCAATCTGCAAGGTGGAAAAGCATGGAATCTTCTAGAGACTTCTCCTATGACACTTGCCTCTCTGAATTCGACCGAGGATGAGTAAGAGATCATCAATCTCCAAGTGGAAGCAAGAACTATCAGAGGGAAGAAACTAATCAAATCACAAGCTGACTCATCTCCATTACAGATATCTATATATGGATCCCTCATCCCAGAGATCCAGAGGCTGGAATTTTGTATCTTGTAAGGAATTGCTGTTAGTTTCTTGAGGCAATATCATAGTGTTGGGTGATCTAAGCTTTGTATGAGGTGAAGAAGGTCTTACTTGCTGAGAGGATGATGCTGGGTCAAAACAGCTGGTTGTAACTCTCTTGGCTCTTTCTTGATTATCAATAAAGCTATTTAAGTTTTCCTCCATACTCTTGTGTAATCTATGTTTTGTGCATTTGTATGGTCAATTTAAATCTGACCCTAGATTGTTTATGATAATAGATCCATGTTCTTGTATAATTTTATGCTGCTTTGATTCTACAAGTACTCTGTGAAGCTGGGTATACGAGAAGGAAAGTAGCAAAGGACTATCAGAAGAGAGAGGAACCGAGCAAGGAGCCAAGCGCAAGACAGAGGTTGGTCTCCTTTATTCTTCTCTCATCTATCTTTCATAAAGGAAAACGAAAGTAGACTTTACTTTGTTTGTTTCTAAGGTAGCTACCACACCTTAGTGGGATGAGCAGTTCTGTGTAGACACTTTTCCCTGTAACAAAATGGCGACTCCGCTGGGGAGCGAATAGATTGTTTGTTTATATGCATTTGTTTACTTTATAAACTTACAGACGGAGCCTGAAGCCAAGCTAGCTAGCCTTCGAACTGCATTTGTTTTACGAATGCAAAGTAGATCAATGCTGCTTTAGTCAATCTCTGGGTTTGTTTATGAATTAAACACTTGATCTACAAGCTCTCTAATTTCCCTTGTGGTAGCTTTAGTAACCTCTTTAGATCTACTCCTGTTGTTGAGTTACTGATTAGCATTTGCTCGGCCAAAATCCCTGAACTGAACCTCAAACTGTGACCCAGAACCCGTTCAAACTCTCGTCCCTGGTCCATCGCACCCTCTGTTCTGTGAAACTGACATTCATCGCACTTCCCGAGTGTAGCAGGTGCGCTGCATCTCAGTTTCCCTGTGTTACAGGTGTGCTGATCAGACTAGGCCTTGTTCCTGAATCTTGGTTTCTGTGTTCATTCTTTTCAATTCTGTTCATGAGTTTTGCTGCCTGTAATCAGTACACCTCTATTTGAAACCCTCTTCCTTGCTGTTATTCCGCCTCCATTGTGCAAAGAATTGTGAATGTTTTAGTGTATTTTATCGTCATTTCCAGTTCTCTTTTGCAAAAAAGTAACATAATCGAGTTGTCGTTCTTTGATCTGAAAGTGTCGTAGTTGTCGTTTTCAACCATAGAAGACAATCCCCTTGTTTGGTAGTCGATTATACGAGTTACTATTGCATATGATTTGAATTTTTGAGTTTTAAAGTGTCGAAAAGCAATATTTCATTTCAAAATCGCTATGTGTCTCTCTTACCCTCACTTCGTTTTGGAAAGAAATTTTTTAAGTACTGTCACCTTAAAAGTAATTCAGATTTGCCCATAAACTTTCTTTTTATCATTTACATATTAAGAAATTCGAAAACAAATACATGCATGTGCATTTGCATTTAGACTGTTTGATTGATTTGATTTAGGACAGTGCATATAGTGTGTGCTCTTTGCTCTTTGTCGAAAGAACACTGTCTATCTTTCCTTGGTAGCTAGGGTTTTCATGGCATAAAGAAGATAAAACGGTTGTTTATCATCTTAGATTGCATTTTAGGAATTGTGTATATACATCACGCGGTGAACCTGAAAGGAAAATTTCTTAAGCAAGATCAACTATAAAAAAAAATTAATGAATCTAACAATGCTTTGGAACCTAACGCACAACATCTAGAAGTCTAGGATAGAGACGTGTTCCAGCGTCGTAAAACGTGGTAACTATTGCTTTCATTGTTGGTTGGGTGATTCCTTCACTTTGAGACGACAAGTGCCAATATGGACTTGTGCTCCCACGTACCGTCGAGTATATTTTGGGAGACCACAATAGGCTTTATCCTTTATCCATAGGAAGTCGTGATTTCCGCCCTATCGATCGCAATGCACTGAACACAACATTCGGGAAGATTGACTGCCGTACCGTAAAAAGTATTCTGCAATTTGGTGATTGGTTTGGTAATTCCTCTACCTAGATTTCCAGAGCAGTCCCTTTCTTTCCTTTTCAGACTCCTTAATAGAAAAGGTCCATCTGAGCACTTTTCACTTCAGGCTCATTAAAAATCGAAGGCGACTAGAGTCATCTTTTGTTTTTTCTCAACTCTTTAAAATTGAAAAAACAAGTTGTGTCAAAGCATCTAAAAATTTATTTTAAACAGAATAATCATCACTTTTCCTACGTTGGTCTTAGGTTGAGAAAATGGAGTCCACCAACCAAGGAATCCCCCTTGGTGGGAATCCTAGTCCCTTCTCCTCTTGGGGAGATGTTGGTGCGCCCTATATGGCCACATTGTCGCTTCCAAGATTGACAATAGGCTTGCCCGTATGGCTCTTCTCAACCTTTGTCGTTCAGAACACCGCAATTCCTGAACAATCGAGTCAGCGACTAGATGATTCCAGAGTTACCCCCCAACCCTCCACTTCGTCCAATTCTTTCTCTCCTCCTTTCCCTTCGCTTGATGGGGCTGGTAAAGCCAAAAATCAAGTACCTAAGAAGAAGAAGGAAAAGAAGAAGAAAGAGAAGAATAAGAAGGAGCCAAAGGTGAAAGGGGGCAACCAAGCGTCATCTAGCGAAAATCCACACACTGCACCGACCAGGCCTAAATTGCCATGTGTCATTTGCAAAGGAGACCACTATCACAAAGATTGCCCCTGCATCCCTCGGATCTTAAGGGACTGGTCTCCTTGTTTGCACAACCCAGTGTCATCAACCTCTGATTATCATGTTGAAAACACACCGTCGACTAGTGAAAGTGAAGCCCCTGGACAAAAAGGAAAGTATAGATTTCCTTGTAAACTGTGTGAAGGTGATCGCGCCGTCCACCGTTGTCCCTTCTTAGATAGGCTAAAAGAGTTTTGGACGATTTTCCGATTTCACCGTTACGACTTCCTCCTAGATATAAGAAACTCTTGCCGAGTCCGTCACTAGTTGAAAATCTAGCTGACCCACCCAGGTGGTCGGCTGAAGCATCTATCATTGAAGATGAACCATCTGAATCCACACCAGACAAAAGTCAAAAGGTCGAGGCGGCAGTTGACCCGGTCTTGCCTTCAGAGGTTCCATATTCAGATGATACAGTCACCGAAGAGAACAAGGATGACACCGTCCAAATTCTTTTCATAAGCACAGACTCCGATGAACACGGGGGAAATCTACCCATTCCTTTACCGCAGGAAGGAATTTCGTCAGAGTCGTACCCGGCCGTCTATTTGGTCCCACCTCCAAGCAACCTAGTTGTTTCCTTCGATTGGAATCAACTAGGCAGACCCCGTTTACCGGCTAGTGTACAATTTCGAATCATTACTCAAATATACAAAATGGTCATGGACGGTACCATCATAGATGAAGGGGCTTCTCTGAGTATCCTTTCCTCGACTACTTGGAAAGCGCTTGGTTCGCCATCACTTTTGCCTGAGATGAGAAATCTAACAGGCTTTGACAAAGGAACCAGTCGACCGTTAGGGATCCTTCCCAATGTGCCCATAACATTGAGAAGGAAAACCGTTCAAATGAACGTAATGGTAGTCCAAGGACCCCTGGATTATAATATACTCCTTGGGTGAGATTATATTTATTGCATGAGAGCCATTGTCTCATCTCTTTAGAGTGATGTGTTTTCCGCATGAAGGAAGAGTGGTCAAGCTCGTAGACCAGCTTTCATTTCCCGGTTCACACACAGCAAATAGTCGTATACCATCTCTGAATGGTCTTTTCACACAAGGAATGTCTCATCAACCCCCAGTCTGTCCTCCTGATGAGCGCGAGTGATTCGGAGGATATGACTGAAACCCAGGGGGCATACACCCTGTTCTGCTTCGGCAGGAAAACTTCGGGTATAGAGTAGGTTTCCGCGAGAGATATATGACTAGTCCATACTCCCGTCTGTGGTTGGAAAATGGGGTTGGACTGGAATAAGATTCCCTTGTCAAATTTATGTGGGTGAACGCATCTGCGCCGCCCGCCTTTGTCTATTTCAGTAGACATCGCCGAAGAAGTGTTTTGTTTGCGCTGTGAATAGAACAATCTTTGGTAACCTGTAAGAGGTAGACCTCTCCTGATAAAACAAATGTTTTGTCGGAAGAATAAGAGGTGACCTTGAAACTCTGTTTTATACCTGGGGGCATGCAAACCTTTTGGCGTGCAAGCGAAGAGCGATCACTTATCTTCTTTTTGGATTGGTCGTTTCCTAACTTGCATAAAGAAAGGATGTGGGGCAAAGAGTTGAAAAATTGCCGTTTTAAATGAGACATTCTTATTATACGACTGGATTAATCGAGTAGTTTTAGCACATAGTTCAAGCTCGTTAAAAAATAAACATAAGACATGAGCAAATGTTTCTTCCCGCATTTAAGCTCATTAAAAAATGAACAGGTAAATAACCATCATGAATGTAGTACTTCAGCCTTTAAAACTGTGGTCGTGTTCTCACCATCACCTCCATTCTGCATTGGTCAATCATTCACCTCCATTTGGTTGTTTACCCCTTTTGAGGAACAGCTGCGAAGAGTGATCCTATTAGCCATCCTTGTAACACTGCCGTGATTGGAAAATTCCAAGCCTTACTTGGAATCAGTTGCTACCCAATTTTATCACTCGTTCCTCAAAAGACGAGTCTCCTTTAAGCTCTTTTCAACTGACTTGTAAAATATGAAAAGATTGTCGAGCCATTGGCCTCTCCAGCTCGTTAAAGTGACCGGAAGTGCTATCCCTCCTTTAGATTTTAATATTTTTTGACCTGAGGGATTATTACACAAAAAGATCGAGCGCTTGTTTTGTTTGGCTCGTTAAAAGTATCAAAAATTCATCCCTTCTGTATTGTTTTATACTTTTTCGAACTTAAGGGATTAGATGATGAAAAAGGAGTTTTGGAGTTTCCTTTACATACCTTTTCAGACTCTCTAAAATTGAAAAGGACCGCGTTATCTTTGTCGTTAAACTCGTTAAAACACCTAATAGCGACAAAGTTGTCCATAGCAAACAAGAACGAGTTTCACTATCGCTAGGCTCGTTAAAACATAGCGATGGGTTTACCCGAAGGGAAAATTATAGAACAAGCATATGTTATCCTCCTCAAGCTTGAAACAAATAAAGAGGTACTGGTCAGCAATGACTGGGGAAAATTTGGGAAGAAAACTTGAAGAAACTTTGTTGGTAGCAAGTCGCTCTTGAACATGACACTTTCACTCCGCATCCAAGACAGGTTGGGTTGTTTCATTCACCGGTCACATCACCATGGTCACATCACACCATCCACATTTGGGGTTAATGCTACCAATCCATCATGTTAGTGTCGCCGATATGTTCAAGAGAAGTCACTCAGAGAATTCACATGTGTCTCACCCGCTGCAATACATTTACGCTCCATTCTTTCATGATCGCCAACCTGAACCTTATATCACCAGACCGTTTTCACCTCCATTAAAATCATTTGCTCTGTTCCGTGTCGTCGATGTGGGATTCATTAAGGCCCTCCTATGACGGATCGCTTCTTGTCGACATCAGCTCATTATCCAAGAAGTCGAACTAGGAACACCCCTTTAGTACTTTGAAGCTTGCATGCCTCAATGGCAAGTTTCTCACTTCTGGTGAAAGGTTTACATCAATGGCCTTCGACCGAAAGATTTTGTGTGGTGTTCGACGCCAAGTCCTTTATTCACGCCACATGAATTGTACTGCAGTACCTTGAGGGTCATTATCATTATCGGTGATTCCTCTCGCGCCTGTTAACAGCTTACATCATTGACTGGTAATCAGGCGATGTATTTCCATGTTCGACTCCAAAACATCTCTCACATGGATCGACTTGTACTTTGAGTGAAGATCGAATGAGATTGAAGACCTCGGATCTGGTTTCATCCATCCGGGCTGCGATATATATTTAGGAAAATAAAGACATCAAATGTACATCATTGTTGCACAAATCATCATCCAATCAAAGGGATGATGGCTCTACCAGAATCATCAGTCTACACTCAGACAATTGTTTGTCCTATGTACATGAAAATGAATTTATAAAGCTGAGCATGGGAATGCCCGCCTCAGCTAGATCATGAAAATATTATGAAGATAATTTATTGTATTGTATCTTATTATAGGTCT
The DNA here is from genome assembly GCA_031772625.1 of Pinus tabuliformis. Taxonomy (NCBI): domain Eukaryota; kingdom Viridiplantae; phylum Streptophyta; class Pinopsida; order Pinales; family Pinaceae; genus Pinus; species Pinus tabuliformis. The sequence goes on along the minus strand of CM062818.1, from coordinate 2,030,835,557 downwards.
CCTCCCAGCTTGAAAGAACTTCGGATCCTCATGATAAATCATTTCACCCGACATCAAAAAAGATTAACGACCTCATGGTTTAGGGGGCAACTGTTATAGATATTTTTGGGCCCCTACAACCCCAAGCATAAAATATCCTTAAACTAAGGGCTCCTAAGTCCCTAAAAGTGTTGTTCCAACCCCTAAAGGAACAAGGTCAACTGATTACAGCTTCTCCCAGAAGTTCTCCATGAAAAACTGCTCAGAATTAGTCAAAACAGGATCATTGCACTTGCTCCATGGCCAGGGTGCGATGCATCTCACCTAAGTACACTCAGTGGGTGCGTTTTATTTCAAAAATCCCTTCTATGGGGTGCGATGGGCGATAAGAGACAAATGGCAGTGTCAATCTGCGAGGTGGAAAAGCATGGAATCTTCCAGAGACTTCTCCTGTGACACTTGCCTCTCTGAATTCAACCAAGGATGAGTAAGAGATCATCAATCTCCAGGTGGAAGCAAGAACTATCAGAGGGAAGATACTAATCAAATCACAAGCTGACTCATCTCCATTACAAATATCTATATATGGATCCCTCATCCCAGAGATCCAGAGGCTGGAATTTTGTATCTTGTAAGGAATTGTTGTTAGTTTCTTGAGGCAATATCATAGTGTTGGGTGATCTAAGCTTTGTATGAGGTGAAGAAGGGCTTACTTGCTGAGAGGATGATGCTAGGTCAAAACAGCTGGTTGTAACTCTCTTGGCTCTTTCTTGATTATCAATAAAGCTATTTAAGTTTTCCTCCATACTCTTTTGTAATCTATGTTTTGTGCATTTGTATGGTCAATTTACATCTGACCCTAGATTGTTTATGATAATAGATCCATGTTCTTGTATACTTCTATGCTTCTTTGATTCTACAGGTACTTTGTAAAGCTGGGTATACGAGAAGGCAGGTAGCAAAGGACTATCAAAAGAGAGAGGAACCGAGCAAGGAGCCAAGCGCAAGACAGAGGTTGGTCTCCTTTATTCTTCTCTCATCTATCTTTCATAAAGGAAAACGAAAGTAGACTTTACTTTGTTTGTTTCTAAGGTAGCTACCACACCTTAGTGGGATGAGCAATTCTGTGTAGACCCTTTTCCCTGTAACAACATGTCAGATTTGGTACCACTATTGCACGCTTCAAATTTGACATTAAACTTCTCATAGCCTCTTCCTCATGAAATATTACAAAGAAACACGAGGGAAGAAGAGTAAGAAAGGCACATACCTTGAAATATCTTCAGGCAAATATTAAAACATGTCATTTATGCTAGCTGAAAGAGGGCTTAAAACATGAAACAAACCATAGATTCATACGCTGCCTCATTTTCCTTGAGAGCATTTTCTGGTTATGGCTATCCATAATGGCCTTTGTCCTTCTCTTTACATTTCTAGCTAATTTCTTCATGATTTCCTCAAAAGAATCCTCTCTTAATTTCTGAATGGACCTTTCTAACTTATATAAATCTGATAACTTCGAAGAAATTCTGGTTTGGCTAAGTAATGTTGATTTTCCATGAACCTGTAACCAAAATAGTAGGCATTGTCTTCTTGGCATCAAGGAGCCTCACGAAGTCCAATCATATTCCCGAATATTCAGGGAATCTGCAATCGACTTAAGCTCACCGTCCATGCTCGAACTGTTAGTGTCAGTGTCTTCACACTGCCATCAGTGATCAAAATTCACTCTTTTGCATTCATATTAGGAGTCCTATTCTCAATGAGTTGCATCCCATTAGGTCATTGGATCAATTGATGGTAGTCACATTCCAGTTTTTTCCCTCATGATACTTATCTGCTGACCACTTTTCCTGTGTAATTCAGTCAATGGTTAGGTCCAGGTTCATTTTCAGTCTATTTCATCAAATAGGTCTTAGGTCTTAGGGTTTCAGTTTCATTAGGTATCAGGGTTTCACCATGTCAAATTTCCAGTAACCATTGACCAATAAGGGTAAGCAGATACATGAGGAAAACAGAGCATTTGTTTTTATTTGTAAATTTTATGTAATTTCATCATTTCTCATATGTAATTAAGAAGTCTCATGCTGCTCTTGGTCACTTGTTGATATTTCCAAAGACATGCCACTGCAAAAGCAAAGATCATCAAGCATTAGTTCATCAATTTTAAGCAAAACTCAAGCATCCAAAAAACAAAGCATTTAAAAAAAAAGGCCAAAGGACATTATAAAGTGGGTTTTGTAGAGTGAAAAATTAAAAAGTTCCCAAGCCACATAAAAGCTATTTTATTCTCAAGTTAATTCATTGTTTGAAATTGAAGTTTATGAGAAAAATCATGATTTAAGGTGATAGTGAGCAAAGAGAAGTAGTTTGTTGTGTTTTAGAGAAAAATTGCCTAGCACTATGCACCTAATCCCCGCGCTACGCATAGGATTGCCGCTGCACACCTGGGTTTTCTCCATTGTGCATTTTTAAATGGGCGCCACACACAGGATAGGCGTTACGCACCTGGGAAGTGCGCTACGCACTTGTCATCTCAGCTGCCAATTGCTGCTAATTACATCAAATTACTTTCAAACACCCAAATTTCTCTATTCCCAAGTAAGTAATATCACTTTCTTTGTAGACAAGGGTTGTTGCTTTAATTTTTGGGCTGTGTTGTCTCTCTACACATTAAAACCCTAATTGTGTTGTCCATATCATTAAACCCTAATTGCTGTTGTTTTTCAAATACAATTATTACTATTATTGTCCTTTATCATGTTCATTGTTTTCCTACAATTCATCCTCCCATACATAATCCCCTCCCTGAACTTTTCTTGCAATACTCCCCAAAACCCTATTATACTCCCAAACCCTACATCATTCATTAACCTACTCATTCCCCACACCCCTATCCCATTCTTTTGCACCCTCATTAACTTTCCTATCTAAAATCTCTTCATACTCATCATACCCTCATTCATTAATCCATCACTCCTCATTGACCATAAAGACAAACAACAATACAATAATAGTGAGTATGAAATGGAGGAAGAGACACATAGTGACATTTCTAGGGAAATCAATTTGCAGCAGAGGAAACCTCACAAAGGGGGAAAGATAATCAGGGAGGAGCCCATTAGTTTGAGGGAATTCTTGCTTGTCCACTTTCCATCTCATGTTTCAAACATCAGTCATGTTTTGGTTTCTGTGAAATGGTGGAGAAGGTTAAGTTTCATCATGAATTGGCAAGGTTGTTTGTGACACATCTGGACAACAATGAAGTAAACCTTGTTGGAGTTACATTCACTTTGTCACCTGCTATTATTTCAGAGGCTACAGGCATTCCAAATGTAGGTGAAAAATGGAACAAAGGACAATATATTGACAGGGAGTACTATGAGCCTTACATCAAGGCTAAATACCATGGCAAATTGAAGAGAGTGTTCCCCTTCAAATTCTTGGCGGACAGGTTTGCTCCACTTATGAAGGTAGACAATAGACTCAATAGACTCAATACTTTACTTGTGAAGGTAGGTTTTCTCGCTTGTATGCTTACCACATTAGATTGTTGATGAATTTTACTAGGGTGAGGATGATGAATATTCCTTACTTCATGTCTGAAATATTGAGAAAATGGCACTCTATGTCAAGAAGAAGCCATATCGCCAACAATTAAATAGCATTTACCACTTCTCTTTGATTAAAATCATTGTCTTACATCAGCTGAATCTACTTAATAAACCATGGGAGATCTTCATTTCTCATGAAGTGTTCAAAGGCCCTCAAGATTTTCATCGGTGCCTCAAGAAGAAAGTGGACCTTTAGAACAGCAAAAGGTCCAAGAGACTGAAACTATGGGAGTGCCAACATTTGTGACCTAAGAGAGAGGCACTAGGAAACTTTTTGCAGCTGCCATGCAAGAATTATCTCCACAAGGTGTGGAAGTGGTCCCGCCTTCATCTTCAGGCCACAGACAAATGCTATCTCCACAAGGAGTGGAAGGGGCTTTGCCTTCATCTTCAGCTAAACAGGTATACGTTGGGTAGCATAGCAAGGGCAAAAGTAAAGGCAAAGGAAAATTGCAGGAGAAGGATCCTAGTGATGAGCAAGAGAGAGACTTTGACCTAGTTGATCACGAAGAGACACAGGAAGTTGATGTCATTGATTTGGAGACTCAAGGTACAAAGATAACTAAAGACATGATCATCAAAGAGCAAGAGGCCGATATGCAAGCCTTGTCAGTCAATTTAGAGAGGGAAAAGTGGATCATCAATTATCTTGAGCAAGAAAACAAGCAATTGACTGACAAGCAAGTCCTCATGGAGTTGCAAATGATCAAGGAGAACCGACAAAATGCAAAGAAGGCAAAGGTCAAGATGACCTCCACTGAGCAAGAGATTGAGAATGACCAAGAAACTTGGCTTGAAAGGGTCAACATACACCTTCAAAAGCTACTTGAGAAGGCCAATAAAGAAAAGAAGATGCTTCGTCACATGGCCTATCACTATATGACCCGGAACAAAATATGAAATATAAAGATGAGGAAAGTTAAGGCAAGGTTGAGGAAGGCCTTGAGAAGCACAAAGGAGCAAGACAAGTTAGAAATACTAGATAATGCCTCATTAGCTCATCAAATCAGTGGTTGAGGGTGCCTTGTACCAATTTTGGGAAAATTTTGGTAATATTTTGCAATTTTCAAAATTTAAATTTTGCAACACAGGAATTTGGCATAGGTGCGTAGCGCCACTGGTGTTGTGCTTTTGAATGGGACACGTTTTGGAGAAATGGCTAGCATATTCAAATTCACCATGATGAGAACATCAATCCCTGAAAGTTTTAGCAAATTTGGAGCAAATCTTGGTCACCTAAAAGTCAAAAAGCCATAAAAAAATGACCTCTCTGCCACTTTTTGGACACATAGGAAGAAACCTTGGGAGATTCCACTTTTGAGGAGGCAAATGACCTCCAAATTCAAAACTTCGAGATGTTCTAGAAAATAGACAAGAATAATTTTTCAACAAGCTACCTTGGGCTCCATTTGGTTAAGGGGAAGGCCTCAAAAACTGGGTTTGAAGTGGCGCTACACATAGGATAAATTTTGTCAGTTTTGCTCAAAAATCCAATTTTCACCTAGATTTTTCACAAATTGACTTTTTCTCTCATCATGGATGAATTTATGATTTTAATTGATGCTATGTTATGTAAATGTAATTGAAAAATGACCTTAGAGGGTAGATTCCTCATTTTGAGGTGGTTGAGGGGTAAATGAATCAGTTTCCATGGTTATAGAGGCAAGTTATTCCACTGCCTATAATCTTATTCCTCATTTATAAATGGTTGAAACCACCCCTCTTCTCATGGATTCGACCCTTGATGGATAGCATAGGTGGTTTGATGTCTATATTATGTATTTTTTCAGTCATTAGCAAGGGTTGGACTCTTGTGGATGCTTTGAGCTACATTGTACATCTCTACAGCAGTTTGGAAAGGAAATAAACCAAGATTTACAGCTATTTTTGTGGGATTCTTATGGTAATGTGTTTTTACATTGTTTCTCATTTTTTCATTAGTTTTTCTCATGTGTTATATGTTCCAAAATCTATTTCATTCTTCTTAACTGAATGAAATCAAGATAGATGGGTAGAATACATTGGTAACATTGCTCTGCCTTGGGAATACATTTAGTTTTTGATGTTTTCAGCTGTCTGAAGAGGACTCATGATCCTTGCATGCCCTCTTCAGCTTCCTCACTAGTCTTAGACCTACCATTTCACTCAATTCCAAGTGCCAAAATGCTTGCCTACCTCGCCCCACAAAACACCCTGCATTCCTGGTTTGATTTCCCTGACCCAAAGCTTCCTGCTCCATTTGATCCGGCAACAAAACCTTCAAAATCAACCAAAAACCCTAGAGCCACTACACCTAGCCTAAAATTCACATTTAATTCAGTCATTTCAACTGAGATTGACAAGGATAGAGCCCTCTCCCGACCTGGTAGGGCTAGCTACTAGGTTAAGCTTGGTTTGTGGTTATCTTAAGATATTCTCCCTTCAGCTTGAGGTCGATCTAGGCTCTAACACGAACCACACCATTATCCTTCTATTTAAATGACTAATTCAATAAACCATAAACATCAGGTCGTTGTCAACTTGGACAGTCTTTGACGTCTACTGTGTAGTGACCGAGAGTTTAGCAACAAATGAAACTCATCCGAAAAATTTTCCAAGTTTTTGACAAGGGATTTAATCTTTTCCACCATCCTTCCTAATTTCACAGTGTAATTTGAAGTTTTCGGTCATCCTTTCAATGATTAAGACCCAAATTCTAAAAACTTCGCTTCCTATCGATAAAAAGGCATTTTAGAATGGGGAACTTAAACCATGCTATGATGCCAAGGGCTGCAATGGACCATTCATTCGCAAAATCCTCGATGCCTTTTACCCTAGCATTCAAAATGCACAATGCTTTCTGTGGACTTTCTTGACGATCGTAATCTCTGTTTCCATGGCGACACGTGTTCAAACCACCTTTACCGGTCATATTTTCCTGATTTTTAGTAGAGCTTTCTATCTTAGTTCATCGTGTACCTTAGGCTCATTAAAAAATTTTATGTTTCAAATCTTTGGCTCGGGCGGAGACAGAATTTGAATTTTTGGGGACGGAGGAAAAATTGATTGCGGAGCTATGAAGAAATTGTTAGAATATTAATCACGACAGAGCCAACGATGTCGACCACTGTTCGTCTGGTCAGCAAGTTTAATGGGAGTCGGCCATAGTCAGTCGAATTAAATAAGAATTTAATGACTCTCGGTAAAACCTCTAAAGATTTACCACTTGGATTTTGTATAAATTTTTGTGTTTTGTAATGCGATTGACAAGCTCTTTCATAGAGTCTTCAAAGTTTCTATCATGGTATCAAAGCTGTGAGGTCACAGAGCTGGCTGTGAGGTGAGCCAAAGTAGTGTGGCTCCTACTGTGCATGAAAGGTGTGTTTAGTGGGAATAAAGTGTGTTCCCTGGTGACTAAAGCTCCCTGTAAAGTGAAGTTCCTTGAAGTTGCCTATAATGTGAAGTTGCTTACGGTGTAGAGAACGTGATGTCTTGCTACTATGGGAAAGTGGCATAGTTAAAAGTTCTTGTCCTATGCCACTGTGTTTAGAGAGTCACACAGTCTAGAGAAAAAGAGTGTGGCTAACCTGTGTGTAAGCTTGAGGACCTGAAAGAGGCTGTGTTTGAAGAGCATTGGCCTGAGGAGGAATTAAGCCTTGCCTTTTTGCTCTGTTGTGAATGACGTGAGAGCATGCAGCAGATGCGTGGATCAAACATGCAACTGGAGGTTCTGATTTCTTGTTGTTGGAGTTGTGCTAGCCTTGTGGTGTGATGTTGTATTTGCCACACAGAAGTGCTACAATATCCACTATGCGTGGAGAAAGTGGACAACCGATTGTATGAAGTGGCTGTGAGCGTAGTATTGGTGAGTTAAATCGCCATTGCTTGGTGAGCATCTAGTGTTAAATCAAGTGATTGATGGTGGAAATAATAATCCCAACAACCACAATAAACAACCCGACAGCAGCCATACATGTCAGACACTTTTGTAGCCATACATGTCAGACACTTTTGCAGGTTGGGTCTATGTTTGAAGACATTTTTGCAGGTTGCGTCTCATCGTGAAGATAGAAGGTCTGAAGTCAGACGAGAACCATTCAGAAACCCAACAAAGGCATTTAAATAATTTATGTACTTAGGTAAACAGATATGGGCAAGCATTAATTCAACAACCTTGCCCACACTCCAGAAACACCTGGGTGACTCTAATCACACTCAAGAACAACATCAAAATTAATTTCGCTCTGTCATGAATTAAGTGTAAAATTGTATGTTGATTTATATATGAATGTAAAATTCATTTTGTAAAGGTTAGACTATGTAGAGAGGTTAGAGAGTAAGAAGTAAGAAAAGAGCGCACGTCTCTATGGAGAAAATGGTGGAGCAATTTATGGTGGGCGCGTGAAAACAACAGTCACTCTATTTTACTGTGTGTTACTACGCATAAGTTTAAATCTCTATAAAATTTTATTTTATTTTGTAAATGAGCCGCAGTCTCATGTAGATGTATTTTCATGTTTAAGAAATGAATACTAAGTTTTAATGTGTTGCTCCAAACCTATCTTGTTAATTTTGCTGTGAGTATTCATTAAGTCTCTGGAATAGTTCCGAAGTGCGCGAAATCCAAGTCTGGGAAATTAGCCTCGTGGTATGCGAAGGTAGCTCCACGAAATCTGCTTCGCGGTGCGCGAACCTAGTTTCGCAAAAGTAGCTTCACGAAAGTTATAACTCTCTGCCTCTTCCCTCCGCGAAAATGAAAATTAAATTCGCCAAATATTACTAACATGTTATTAGAGTAGGTTAAACTCTGTTAATGTAAAAACAAGTGTTTTTGCTAACAGTAAAAATTGTTTTTGAGCGTGCATTGTTTTTAGCATATTTACTAGCAGGTAGAAAGTTTGTTTTTATGCTCAGAAATGGCAACATCAAGCACAAGTTTGACTAATTCTCAAATACCTCAGTTTAATGGAAAAAATTATGATTATTGGGCTATTAAAATGAAGGCCCTATTTTCTTCTCAAGACATTTGGGATTTGGTGGAGAATGGTTTTCAAGAACCAGCAGATACAGCAGCATACAATGCCTTATCTCAACCAGAAAGAGATGTGTTAAGGGACAATAGGAAGAAGCATTCAAAATCCCTGTTTTATATCTTTCAAGAAATTCATGAAAGTATTTTCCCAAGGGTTGCAGTAGCAACGAAGTCCAAGCCAGCATGGGACATCCTCCAGATAGCCTACCAAGGCATGGCAAAAGTCAAGATAGCAAAGTTGCAAATGTTGAGGAGAGATTTTGAAACACTTTGTAGGAAAGAGTCTGATAATATAGACTCATTTTTTACACATGTAAGTGGGTTGGTTACTCAAATTAGGTCTCATGGTGAGACACTTGAGGAAAGAAGAATAGTTGAGAAAGTTTTGAGAAGTCTGCCAACAAGGTTTGAAGCCATTGTTGTGGCCATAGAAAAGACAAAGGATTTCTCACAGTTCACATTGGATGAGCTTAATGCATCACTAATTTCTCATGAACATAGACTGAATAGAGCAGCAAGCTCTTCATTGGAGCATGCCTTCAAGACACAAGTATCATTTGTTCAAGGTCGAAGCAAAGGAAGATCATATGCTAGAGGAAGAGGAAGAAGCCCACATAGAGGTGGAAGAAGCAGCCCTTCAAGCTCAAATGGAAGTGGCAGCAATCAAAATCCAAGTCAAGGCCCAAGCCAAAATCAAGCACAAGGTCAGAGGTATGATAAATCTCAAGTTCAATGTCATTATTGTAAGAAGTATGGTCATTATGCAAATTAATGTAGAAAGAAGCAATATGATATTAGTAACAAACCAAGTGTAAATTTCACAAGAGAAAATCAGAACCATGATCCATGTTTCTAGCTTGTAATGTAGCACAAGAAAAACAGAGTGATATATGGTATCTAGATTCAGGGTGTAGCAACCACATGGGAGGAAACATAGAAATGTTTTCTGATGTAGATGAAAGTGTGAAATCTAAAGTGACATTAGGGACTAATAGCAAAGTCTCTATCATGGGAAAAGGAAGAGTTAATATCCTAACAAGGAAGGGGGAGAAGAAATACATCTTTGATGTTTACTTTGTCCCCAGTCTGAAACATAATCTCATGAGTGTTGGATAGCTCATGCAAAAAGGCTACAATGTCTTCTTCAAAGATGATGTCTGCACAATTTTGGATAGGCCTCCAAGTAGACAATTGATTGCAAAGGTTCAGATGACAGACAATAGAATGTTTCCCCTAAAAATAATATCAAATTTGTAGAAAGAAGACGCACAAGCACAACTATCTATGAATTCACAAGAAAATGAAAGAAAAGGGGCAGCTGTCACACAAGTAAACTTTCAAGCAGAGGTAAAAGATGAAAATTGGTTATGGCACTTGAGATTTGGACATCTCAACTTTGGAGGTTTGAATTTGTTGCATAGGAAAGGCATGGTGAAGGGTTTACCACTCATAGAAAAACCAGACAGCATATGTGAAGGATGTATCTTGGGAAAGCAACATAGAGAGACATTTCCAGTAGGAAAGTCAGTGAGGGCAAAGGCACCTTTGGAGATTGTCCACTCAGATTTATGTGGACCAATTCAGACACCATCAATTGGTGGCAGTCCCTATGTACTAACCTTCATAAATGACCACACAAGGAAGACATGGCTCTTTCTCCTAAAACAGAAAAGTGAAGTGTTTGAGCGCTTTCGCCAATACAAGGCTCTTTTTGAAAAGCAAAGCAAACATTTCATCAAAGTCCTTAGGACAGACAGAGGTGGAGAATACATCTCAAATGACTTCCTTCGATTTTGCAAGGAACATGGAATTCATAAGCAATTTACAACAATATATACACCGCAGCAAAATGGTGTGGCAGAAAGGAAGAATAGGACCATTATGGAGATGGCAAGGAGTATGTTGAAGGCAAAGCATTTCCAAAATTACTATTGGGCTGAAGTTGTTGCTTGTGCGGCATATATCTTGAATAGATGTCCAACCAAAAGTGTCCAGAACATTGTTCTTGAAAATGCATGGAGTGGAAGAAAGCATAGAGTCACGCGCATGAGATTTTTTGGGTGTGTGCCTTATGCACATGTCCTGGATGAGTTGAGAAAGAAGTTGGACAACAAGGGGGAGACATGAATATTTGTTGGATATAGTGATGAATCCAAGGCATACAAACTCTACAATCCATTAACCAAGAAGGTCATAATCAGCAGAGATGTGCAGTTCATAGAAGAGGAAGCATGTGATGGAAGTTTAGAAAAGACAACCAATGTCAAAGCATGCATACCACATGAGGATAGAGAGGAATTAACAGGAGCAAGTAATTCCTCAACAGTGACTCCCTCTACTCCTATTCAAGCCCAGTGAAGCAGGAAGCAAGCAATGCCATCATCAAATAATAGGACAATTTCGCGTAGCCAAACAAGTGCTTCTCTAAGCACACCGTGAAGCACGACACCAAGTGACATATCAAGTCCATCTTCAGCAAGCACAAGAAGGCCAAAATTCAGAAATTTAAATGAAATTTATGAGCAATATGAAGTTGATAGTGGCGCAGGTTTGAATTCCTTATTTGCATTATTTTGCCATGTAGATGACCCAATCCACTTTGAAGATGCAGTCAAAAAAAAAATGGGTTGCGGCAATGGAGGAAGAAATAGAAGCAATAGAAAGGAATGATACATGGGAGTTAGTGAGCCTTCCGAAAGGAAAACATGTTATTGGAGTAAAGTGGGTCTACAAGACCAAAAACAACATTGAGGGAAAGATTGAAAGGCACAAAGCAAGGCTAGTTGTCAAAAGATACAAGCAGCAGCATGGAAGAGATTACACAGAGACGTTCGCGCCAGTCGCGTGGATGGAGACAATGTGCGTAGTTGTGGCGATTGCCGTGCAACATAAATGGATAGTGTATCAGATGGACGTAAAGTCAACATTCTTGAATGGAGTGCTGAAAGAGGAAGTGTATGTTGCGCAACCACCTGGTTATGAGATTGAAGGACAAGAAGACAAAGTATATCGGTTGAAGAAAGCTCTTTATGGATTGAAGCAAGCACCGCGTACAAGGTACAACAGGGTATATGCTTACTTGTTGAACAATGGTTTTGACTAATGTGATGGTGAGCCTACTCTCTACATCAAAGAGAGTGAAGGTAAGATTCTCATTGTCGTCTTATATGTGGATGATTTAATATTTACAGGCAGTGATGATTTTCTCATCGCTGATTTTAAACAAGTAATGAAGAATGAGTTTGAAATGACTGACTTGGGATTGCTAAGATATTTTTTGGGCATAGAAGTGAAGTAAAGAGAAAATGACATTTTTATCTCTCAAGCAAAGTATGTGGCAAAATTTTTGGATAGGTTTAAAATGCAGAACAACAAGTTTGCACCAACTCCAACTGTCATAGGGTTGAAGTTGATCAAAGAAGATTGCAGCAGCAATGTCAATTCGATATTATACAAAAGCATGATAGATAACCTGATGTATTTGACCGCCACTAGGCCAGATATAATGCATGCAGTAAGTTTGGTGTTAAGGTTCATGGAGACACCCAAGGAGACACATTGGCAAGCAGCAAAAAGGATTTTGAGGTATGTCAATGGGACAAAATAGTATGGTGTTTTGTATTCAGCAACCAGTGATTTCAGGTTGGTTGGTTACACTGGCAGTGATTGGGTAGATAATGTCGATGACAGCAAGAGCACGTCAGGATATGTTTTTCATTTGGGTTCCGGAGCCATTTCATGGGCCTCGAAGAAGTAGCCAATAGTGTCACTGTCAATAGCAAACGTTGAATATGTCGCAGCAACAGCAGCAGCATGTCAGGCAGTTTGGATGAGAAGTATGTTGAGGGATCTTCGTCATGACCAAGAGGGCGCGACAACTATTTTTTGTGACAACGCCTCAACAATTGCATTGTCAAAGAATTCTGTCTTCCACAAAAGGACTAAGCATATTGATGCTAAATATCATTTTATTAGAGAGTTGATTAACAATGATGAAATTGTGTTTTAGCACTACAGGTCACAGGAACATCTTGCTGATATTTTCATAAAGCCAATGGTAGAAAATAGTTTTGTTTATCTTAGAAATTGTTTGGGAATTGTCAATGGCGATGGTTGTGATTAAGGGGGAGTGTTGGAAATAATAATCCCAACCACCGCAATAAACAGCCCGACAGCAGTGATACATGTCAAACACTTTCGTAGCCAAACACGCCAGACACTTTTGCAAGTTGCATCTGTGTTTGAAGACATTTTTGCAGGTTTCATCTCAGCGTGAAGAGAGAAGGTCTAAAATTTGAACCATTCAGAAACCCAGCAAAGGCATTTAAAGAATTTATGTACTTAGGTAAATAGACATGGGCAAGCATTAATTCAACAACCTTGCCCACACTCCAGAAATACCTGCGTGACTCTGATCACACTCAATAACAACATCAAAATTAATTTCTCTTTGTCATGAATTAAATGTAAAATTGTACGTTGAGTTATATATGAATGTAAAAGTCATTTTGTAAGGGTTAAATTGTGTAGAGAGGTAAGAAAGTAAGAAGTAAGAAAATAGTGCAAGTCTTTGTGGAGAAAATGGTGGAGCAATTTTTGGTGGGAGCGTACAGTCACTTTGTTTTCGTAACTTTAAATTTCTATAAAATTTTATTTTATTTTAATAAATGAATACTAAGTTTTAATATGTTGCTCCAAACCTATTTTGTTAATTTTTCTGTGAGTATTCATTAAGTCTCTAGAATAGTTCCTAGGTGTGCGAAACCCAAGTTTGGGAAATTAGCCGCGGTACGTGAAGGTAGCTCTGCGAAATCTGCGAACCTAGTTTCGCGAAAGTTATAACTCTTTGCTTCTCCCCTCCACGAAAACGAAAATTAAATTCACCAAATATTACTAACAATTGAGTGCTTGCTCTCTGTTTTACTGCAGTCCTCGAGACCATAGTTCCGGAGAAATTGTGCAGTTTGACGCTGAGTTGTGTGGAGAGCTTGTTGTGCAGAGAGTGTGAGTGCTATTGGAGTTAGTGGTTAGTTCTCTAGAGGGCCTACACTGTGAAGATTGTTTATGCCTGTTGTGGATGTGTTAAGATTCTTGGCGGTGCACAGATTCTTGGTGGTGCAAGGTGCCGTGGAGTGGTGTGTGAGGGCGCATAAGAGCGCTGAGTCACCTGTGGAACCGGCCAGACTATTTGCTGGCCTGTGGAGTAAATCCTGTCGTTCCCATGAAGTTCTTATTTCTCTTTTGAGGAGAGCTTTGAGAAGAGGCTGTTATAAAGTTTGCTTGGACATTGAAGCGACCTGTGCAGGAAAAGGCCACCGAGACCTCATCATTGATTTAATTTGCCCAAGGTTTATAGTATTGTTTGCTGAGAAATCCTCGATGAACACTTGCGTCATCTGGGAATAGTAAAACTCAGTATTGAAAATAGCCCACGGTTATCCTATTGGCATGGTTGTGTGGTTGTGAAAACTCCAGCCGCAGGGTAATGTTGTCGGGAATTTCTGGTTATTCCAAACAAAATACAGTGGAAAAATCCTCTGTTTCCACTGTTGAGAATTTTTTTGATAAATTCCGAAACAACAAAAAAAAATATGAACAGAGAGTAATACTCTGTTTTCTGATAATTCAAAAACACAAAAACCGAGCATAAAATAATACTCTACTTTGCCTCAGGATCAAAACTTGATCAAAATAATACTCTGTTTCAATATAGCGAAAACAGAAAAAAAATCGCTTTGCTGTAACTGGTGTTGCAGCAACGAAGTTTTTTTTAGTTGCTGTAACTGGTGTTACAGCAACGCTGATCGTGGTGTTGCAGCAACGTAAATTTTTGACGTCAAGTATTTTTTGAGTTACGGTGTAACAGCAACGGTGATTTGACGTCAACCACTTTTGGTGTAACAGCAACAGGGATTTTTGAGTCAACACTACTTTTGACTTTTGGTGTAACAGCAACGGAGATTTTTTACGTCAAGTATTTTTCGAGTTACGGTGTAACAGCAACACACAAAAAAAACTTCTATTTATAAAAATAAACTAAGTGATAAAACTAAGTCTTCCTCACATAGAGGGATCTTCATGAAAGATTATGCTTAAGAGCATCTTCCTCTTGACAGAGGGATTACAACAGGAACGCTTCAGTTCCACAAAACAACTATCTCAGAAAATTTCAGCACTGCTGTGCAATACAAAAAAAACTCTCTTGTTCTACACTGTTGTGTGTTACAAAAGGACTTTCAATCTATATTTTTCTACACAGCTGTGTCTGCATTTTATAGTGCGGGAAAGGGTCTTCACCGCCTTAACTTGTTGATGAAGTTTCTGCTACTCATAATGAACAGATCTGATCTTTTGTTGTATTTCTTGAGTCGGTGGTGATGAAATCTATGGCTGATAAATGCTGCTACGGCTCGAGAATGGTTCTTTTTCTGTTTCAGCCGTTCTGCTCATTAATACAGTTGTTGAGAAGTAATGGTGTAGTGCTGGATCTGATCTTCTTCTTTTTGAAACACCAAAATAATTAAAGAGTGAGAAGATAGTAATGGCGGTGGTTTAAAAGATCGGGAAAAAATGTGGGGCGCTGGATCACGACAAATGAATAAAGTAGCTGCTGTTGTTCTATTCACTGTAGTTGAAATTATAATTTCAACACTCCCCTTTAATTTCAACTGCTGGGTTATCAGTCATACCCAGAAGTTTCCTTAAAAGCTCAAAACTTTTCTGATCCAATGGCTTTGTCAGAATATCCGCAACCTGTTCCTGAGTCCTGCAATGTTGTAAAATGATTTCTCCATTGTTCCCCAATTCTTTGATGTAGTGGAACTTTGTGTCTATGTGTTTCGTTCTCTTGTGGAATACAGAGTTCTTAGATAATGCAATAGCTGAGCTATTGTCACAAAAAATAACTGTTTCTGTTACCTGCTCCTGGCATAGACTTCTCAACATTCTCCTCATCCAAACCGCTTGACATGCTGCTGCTGTAGCTGCCACATACTCTGCTTCTGCTGTAGACAATGCCACAATTGGTTGTTTCTTGGAAGCCCATGAAATGGCTCCTGAACCTATGTGAAAAATGTAACTAAATGTGCTTTTCTGGTCATCTGCACTTCCAGCCCAATCACTATCTGTGTATCCAACTAAATATGAACATTCTGAAATAGTATAAAATATGCCATACCTTTTTGTACCTTTAACATACCTCAGAATTCTCTTTGCTGCCTGCCAATGTACTTCTTTTGGCTTCTCCATGAATCTGGAAATTAAACTAACAGCATACATTATATCCGGCCTAGTTGCAGTCAAATACATGAGGCTGCCAACTATGCTCTTGTACACACTAGGGTCAAAATCTTTTTTGTTGTCTTCTTTGCTGAGTTTTAATCCCATCATTGTGGGAGTGATTGCTGCCTTGCTATCCTGCATGTTAAATCTGCTCAACACTTCATTTACATATTTTGCTTGTGAAATAAAAATTCCATTTTCATTTTGATCTACTTCTATTCCTAAGAAGTATCTCAGCAAACCCATGTCAGTCATCTCAAATTCTTCTTTCATGACTGATTTGAAATTTTCAATGAGGTAGTCATCATTACTTGTAAAAATCACATCATCAACATATAACAAAACAATTAAAATTTTACAGTCTTTTTCTTTGATGTAAACGGTGGGTTCTCCCTCACACTTCTCAAACCCGTTTTCCAGTAGATAGGAATCTATCCTACTGTACCACGCTCTTGGTGCTTGCTTCAGCCCATAAAGTGCTTTCTTCAATTTGCAAACTTTGTGCTCTTGGCCTTTCTTCTCATAGCCTAGAGGTTGCTCAATGTAAACCTCTTCCATTAATACTCCATTCAAAAATGTTGACTTCACGTCCATTTGGTAAACTTTCCATTTGTTTTCTGCTGCTATGGACAACACTGCTCTCACGGTTTTCATTCTTGCAACCGGTGCAAAAGTCTCCTCATAATCTCTCCCATACTGCTGCTTGTATCCCTTGACAACAAGTCTTGCCTTGTGCCTTTCTATCTTGCCTTCAACATTACTCTTCGTCTTATAGACCCATTTGACTCCAATGACTTCTTTACCTTTTGGTAGCTCAACTAAATCCCATGTCTTGTTTCTCTCTATGGCATTCATCTCTTCATCCATAGCTTCTATCCATTTCTTATCTTTAATTGCATCTTCAAAATGAACAGGGTCATCAACATGACAATACAAAAAAAACAGGGAATTCATTCCTTCATCATAAATGTAACTTAAATTTCTGAATTTCTTACCTCTTTCATTTGGTGTGCAAGTGCTTGTAGATGCACTTGAATTTCCTCCTTGTGGTGTGCTTGGAGAAGCACTCTCATTTCTCCTCAAGGGTGTCTCTTGTTGTTCTGTTGTTGGTGTTGTTGTTTGGGGATGTGTTTCAGCCAACTCCTCATCATCTCCATCATGAGACAAAAAGTTTTTAACATTAACTGTTTTCTCTATGCTTCCATCCCAAGCTTCCTCTTCAATAAATTGAACATCTTTGCTCACAAAAAACTTCTTAGTGGATGGGATATATAACCTATAAGCTTTGGATTCCTCACTGTATCCAATAAAAATACATTTCTCCCCTTTTCTGTCCAATTTCTTCCTTAGCTGATCTGGAATGTGTGCATAAGCCACACAACCAAAAACTTTCATGTGGGTGACTCCTTGCTTTCTCCCACTCCATGCTTCTTCTGGCACTTTGTTCATTACTGCTTTTGTAGGACACCTATTCAAAATATATACTGCACAGTGTACAACTTCAGCCCAATAATCATTTGGCAAATGCTTTGCCTTCAACATGCTCCTCGCCATATCCATGATTGTTCTGTTTTTCCTTTCAGCAACTCCATTTTGCTGCGAGGTGTACCTTGCTGTAAATTGCTTATGAATTCCATTTTCTCTGCAAAAACGTAAAAATTCTTTGGAGATATACTCAACTCCTCTGTCAGTTCTCAAAACCTTGATACGCAGCCCACTTTGATTTTCTACAAGTGCTTTGAAATTTTGAAAATTTTCAAACACTTGACTCTTATTCTTCAGAAAATAAACCCAAGTCTTTCTGGTAAAGTCATCAATAAATGTTAGAAAATATTGGTTGCCTACAAGTGATGTAGCTTGCATCGGTCCACATAAATATGAGTGGAT
Source organism: Pinus tabuliformis (assembly GCA_031772625.1). NCBI lineage: Eukaryota > Viridiplantae > Streptophyta > Pinopsida > Pinales > Pinaceae > Pinus > Pinus tabuliformis. Next base: position 2,030,817,785 of record CM062818.1, on the reverse strand, counting down.
AATTTCTAAGGGTGCTTTTGCCCTTATGCTTTTCCCAGTTGGAAAACTTTCTCTATGTTGTTTCCCCAATATACAACCTTCACAAAGGCTGTCTGGCTTTTCTATCAATGGTAATCCTCTTACCATTCCTTTTCTACTCAAAAAATTAAGACCTCCAAAGTTGAGATGTCCAAATCTCAAATGCCGCAACCAATTTTCATCCTTTGGTACGCTTTGGAGAGCCTCTTGTGTCACTGCTGCAACTACTTCTTTATTTTTCAAATTTGCTCTTATTCTGAGAGGGAACATTCTGTTCCTCGTCATCTTCACTTCAACAATACAACGTTTGCTGGGTAATCTGTCCATGATGGTGCATACATCATTCTTAAAGAAAACATTGTAACCCTTCTGAACAAGCTGTCCAATACTCAAGAGATTACACTTCATTCCAGGAACATAATAGACATCTGCTATGGTTTTCTTTTCACCTTTCTTTGTAAATATTTTAACTTCTCCTTTTCCCATAACATAAATTTTACTATCAGTCCCAAGTGTGACTTGTGTTTGCACACTCTGATCTAAAGCAGAAAACAGGGCTATGTTTCATGTCATATGGTTGCTGCAACCAGAATCTAGAAACCATATATCTTCACTGTTTGTTTCAGCCATATTACAAACTAACAACACATTATCTTGACTGATATTTTCTCTAGTGATATTTGCATTAGATTTATTACTCATATCATGCTGCTTCTTCCTACATTCATTTGCATAGTGCCCATATTTTTTACAATAATAACATTGGACATTGGACTTTTCATACCTTTGTCCTTGAGCATGATGTTGTCCACTTTTTTGGCTGCTGCCATGGCCTTGGTTCTGATTTGGATTGCTGCCTCTTCCTTGAACGTTTGCTGGACTGTTTCTTCCACCTCTGTATTGGGTTCTGCCTCTTCCTCTCTTGTTTCCTCTGCCTTGACCTCTTCCTCTTCCAAATGACATCTGGGTCTTGAAGGCTTTCTCTAGAGATGAGTTTTCATTTCTACTCAACCTCTGCTCATGTGTTATCAGTGATGCTTGAAGTTCATCAACTAAAAAATTTGAGAGATCCTTTGTCTCTTCTATGGTGGTGACAATCACATCAAACTTTGAGGGTAGACACCTCAATAGTTTCTCCACAATCCTCCTTTCTTCAAGAGTTTCTCCATGAGACCTCATTTGTGTGACCAAACCAATTGCTTGTGTGAAGAATGAGTCAATATTGTCTGACTCCTTCATACGCAGGTTCTCAAAATCTTTCCTCAGCAACTGTAGTTTTGCTGTCTTCACTTTCTCCATGCCTTGATAGGCTATCTTGAGAGTTTGCCATGCTTCTCTGGATGTCTTGGCTGCTGCTATCCTTGGAAACACACTCTCATGCACTGCTTGATATAAAAGTACAAAGGCTTTTGAGTCCTTCTTCTTATTGCTCTTCAACAGCTCTTTCTCTGCCTGAGTCAATCCAATAAACTCTTCTTCATTTGCTGGTTCTTCAAATCCATATTCAACAAGTTCCCATAAATCTTGTGAGGCAAACAGGGCTCTCATGGTTATTGCCCAGTAGTCATAATTTTTCCCATTGAACTGTGGGAGTTGGGTATTAAACATACCCACGCTCGTGCTGGCCATTCTTGCAGTACTTGATTGTAAAAAAAATCACTTAATTGTCTTCAGCAGCTACACAAAAAACTAATCTGAAAAATACCTTGACAGTGTTTTCGCTCTGCTGGATAATTTGTTGCAGCAACAAATCTTCTTTCAGCTTCTTTGATGTCTTCAAACAGCCTGGACAAGCTCTGATACCATGTCGGGAATTTCTGGTTATTCCAAACAAAATACAGTGGAAAAATCCTCTGTTTCCAATGTTGAGAAATTTCTGATAAATTCTGAAACAAAAAAAAAATATGAACAGAGAGTAATACTCTGTTTTCTGATAATTCAAAAACACAAAAACCGAGCATAAAATAATACTCTACTTTGCCTCAGGATCAAAACTTGATCAAAATCATACTCTGTTTCAATATAGCGAAAATAGAAAAAAAAAATCGCTTTGCTGTAACTGGTGTTGCAGCAACGCAGTTTTTTTTAGTTGCTGTAACTAGTGTTGCAGCAACGCTGATCGTGGTGTTGCAGCAACGTAAATTTTTGATAGGTCTGATAAATCAGGTCCAGCTGAGCACGCTTGCTCCTCCTCTCACTATATATGTATGGAACAAGCTAAATTAATCCATAAGGAAGACCACTATTTAAAAAGAAGAATTAAGGAAGCAATTGAAATTGAAAAATCCTCTAATAATATGAATAGGGATGATGGTCTGAAACTTAGTAGTACTTGGAAACCCTTACTAAATAAAGTAAAGTAATGCAATTTAATTAAAATATAAATTATATATATATATATATATATATATATATAAATTAATTCACTAATTAAAACAAAATCTAAACTAAATTTAAAATTAATTTAAGTAATTAATTATTTAATTAATTAAATTAATTTTATTTTAAATTTAGTTTAAATTAATTTTAATTTAGCTTTATCTTAGGTTAAATTAATTCAACCTAATTTAAGTCATAGTAATTTAATTTAAATTAATTTAATTTAAGTTAAATTAATTTGAATTTTATTTTTAATTTAGGTTAACTAATTTAACTTAAAGTAATCCAATTTAATTAAAAAAAAAAATTATATATATATCTATATCTATATATATATATATATAGATAGATATATAAATTAATTAACTAATTAAAACAAAATCTAACTTAAATTAAAAATTAATTTAATTAATTAATTAAGTAATTAATTAAGTTGATTTTATTTTAAACTTAGTTTAAATTAATTTTAATTTTAATTTAGCTTTATCTTAGGTTAAATTAACTCAGGTTAATTTAGGTCATAGTAATTTAATTTAATTTAAATTAATTTAATTTAAGTTAAATTAATTTGAATTTTATTTTTAAATTAGGTTAACTAATTTAACTTAAAGTAATCCAATCTAATTAAATATAATATTATATATATATATATATAGATATATAAATTAATTAACTAATTAAAGCAAAATCTAAACTAAATTTAAAATTAATTTAATTAATTAATTAATTAAATTGATTTTAATTTAAAATTTAAATTAATTTTAATTTTAATTTAGCTTTATCTTAGGTTAAAATAATTCAATTTAATTTAGGTCATAGTAATTTAATTTGGTTCAAATTAATTTAATTTAAGTTAAATTAATTTGAATTTTATTTGTAATTTAGGTTAACTAATTTAACTAAAATTAAAATAAAAATTTTATTAGGTTAAATTAATTTAACCTAAATAAAATTAATTTAGGTAAATTAATTTTATTTAAGGGAAAATTAAAGTAATTTAATGTAATTTAGGTCATATTAATTTAATTTAGGTTAAAGTAAAGCATGTTAGGTTAAATCATTTTAGGTTAAAATTAATTTAATTCAAGTTAGTTTAGGTTAAATTAATTTTTAGATTTATTTTTAATTTAGGTCAGATTAATTTTTTTTTTTAATTTAGGTTTAAGTTGATCAATTAAAGTAAAATAAAATTTAAAACAAAATTAAAAATTAGCTTAATTAATTTATCTATAAATATATGGAAATCTAGCCGACCTCACATGCCCAAAGTTATCTCTCTACCCTCTTTATCCTTCTATTAATAGGTTCGCAATTGCTGAACTCTCTCTTCTCAAAAATACAGATCTCATTACCCTGATGATGGACTCACCTAGCTAGTCTGAAACGTCGGTTTTAAAATTTGCTCACAGGTTTTTTCCATTGATTAAAACGTAAATTTTTTACGTCAAGTATTTTTTGAGTTACGGTGTAACAGCAACGGTGATTTGACGTCAACCACTTTTGGTGTAACAGCAACAGGGATTTTTGACTCAACACTACTTTTGACTTTTGGTGTAACAACAACGGAGATTTTTGACGTCAATTATTTTTCGAGTTACGGTGTAACAGCAACACACAAAAAAACTTCTATTTATAAAAATAAACTAAGTGATGAAACTAAGTCTTCCTCACATAGAGGGATCTATGTTAAGAGCATCTTCCTCTTGACAGAGGGATTACAACAGGAACGCTTCAGTTCCACAAAACAACTATCTCAGAAAATTTCAGCACTGTTGTTCAATACAAAAAAAACTCTCTTGTTCTACACTGTTGTGTGTTACAAAAGGACTTTCAATCTAATTTTTCTACACTGCTGTGTCTGCATTTTATAGTGCGGGAAAGGGTCTTCACCGCCTTAACTTGCTGATGAAGTTTCTGCTGCTCATAATGAACAAATCTGATCTTTTGCTGTATTTCTTGAGTCGGTGGTGATGAAATCTATGGCTGATAAATGATGCTACGGCTAGAGAATGGTTCTTTTTCTGTTTCAGCCGTTCTGATCATTAATACGGTTGTTGAGAAGTAATGGTGTAGCGCTGGATCTTCTTCTTTCTGAAACACAAAAATAATTAAAGAGTGAGAAGATAGTAATGGCGGTGGTTTAAAAGATCAGGAAAAAATGTGAGGCGCCGGATCACGACAAATGAATAAAGTAGCTGCTGGTGTTCTGTTCACTGCAGTTGAAATTATAATTTCAACCAATGTGAGCCACAGATTGTTGTATGACTTTGCTTTGTTAGGTGTTGGGTCCTAAGGTAGGAATCGGTTGTGAGGAAAATAGGAATCGGTTGTGAGGAAAAGGGAGAAGCATAGGCTTTGAAGTCGGAGAAGCCTTGTGTGGCTGCGCTGTCGTGAGACTGTCCGGTAATAGAGGAGTTGTTTCTGTGAACTTTACGATTCATCAAACGACCTACTATCATCATTGCTGAAAGAGGCAGACGGAAAAGAAGATGGGGATTTTGAAGATCGGGTTGTATATATCATTCTGAGTCTTATGTTCGACTGCCTTTGAAACTACGCCAAAAACGACTGCTTTGACGGTGAATCTTCTATCTGAAAATCCGCACATCATTCAAGAACTAAGGGTTAATATCTTCTACTGTAAAAGTGTAGTTTGTAGGATGGACGTGCATGTTATTTAATCAAGTCTCCCATTTCGATAGAAACTACTACGAAGACCCTTTTACTTTCAATCCTCGGCGATGGCAAGCGCAAGCTATGCCCACCCCTTTGCGATCTAGAAAGTAAAATTAATGTCATCTACTTGTATACCCAAAATATAACTCGTTAACTTACAACTTTCAGGCCCTGACTACGAATCGTATCCCCAGTTTTAATTTTGGAGGTGGCCCTAGAAAATGTCGAGGATATGAGCTCGCAAGCTATGCCCACCCCTTTGCGATCTAGAAAGTAAAATTAATGTCATCTACTTGTATACCCAAAATATAACTCGTTAACTTACAACTTTCAGGACCCGACTACGAATCGTATCCCCAGTTTTAACTTTGGAGGTGGCCCTAGAAAATGTCGAGGATATGAGCTCACTACGTTCCTCATTTCAATTTTCTTGCATCATCTTGCGACAAATTTCCGGTAAGCATTACCTCTCCCTGCCACACAAATCATCCAAGACTCATGTTCTTCGGAAATTCTGATTTAAACACAATATTTTCTGGCGCTATGCAGATGGGATTACATTCCTTCCGATACCAAGTTAAGGTGGTTTGACTCACCGTTCCTATCAAACCTTGATTGCATAGTTCGACTAGAGGACTGGGGAAATTAGCCACTTTTCAAAATTATCTATAATTTTGGTCAAGCATGGTTGTTAACATTGATCTTTGCAATCTGATAAACTTGGTAAATTATATTTAATTTTAGAATAATAACATTTTTATACTGATATCAAATATATAATAACACCATTTAGAATATGATGATATTTGCTATTGTGACTATTTACATAATATAGATAATAAGCATTATTCAGAATAGGATGGTAATTGTGATGGTGACAATAGGTGACGATAATAGTGTGTCTAAGAATAGTATTGTTGTATAGTTATTTTTATTTATATTGTCAAATTTATTTTGATGAATTTAGGTTTATTTTTCATATTATTTAATAGTTATGGTTTGTTGAATTATTTATTAGGTTTTAGGATAAATTGTTATATTTCTCAGAAATGATGTTTACTTTTAAATGAATTATTCATTAAATCTATGATGAATTGTAGTGTTGTTTTATTAAATTTAATTCTAATAAATTTTAATAATTAAAAAAAATAGTGACATTTATATAAGTTAATTTTAAGCTAAAGTATTAGGTTTTATTATGATTATGTTATAATGGATATTTATTAAGTTTTATATTAGTTTTTGTTTGGTTGTTTATTGTAAGTCATTGTTAATTACATTTAATTTTATTTTATTGTACTTGATTATGCTTGAATGAGGTTCAAAATGATGTCTATGATTGATCATGTTGAACATTCTTTAAGGTTTATGTCTTTAATAGAGAATCTAGATCTAATAAGTTTCATTAGGGATCAAATCTATGGAGGTGTAAACATAAATAGCCATTGCTTATGATCCATTTCTAAAGTGGATCTATTTTATTTTTGGTGAAGTGAAATAAAGACAAACTAAACCCAAAAAACCATTCCACAAACATGCCTAAAACAAAGCCCCAAATCCTATTCCAAATATGAGCAAAGATTTAGGAGAACACGTATAAAAAGAAAGTATTTTAAAAATATGTTGAATAGAAATTGGTAGGTTGGTACAAAACTTTTGTCTATGCTATCCCTACTAAATGTTTTTCTACCCAATCGTGTCTTATGACCTACAAACTTTGTGCATTCTATATATCTTTTATAGATTTGTCTCACTAGTGTTGATTCTTTAAACCGAATTTAAAGTACTTTAGCACTAACTTATAAGTATAAATTATATATTAAAATAAATATTTTATATATTAAATACATTAAAAGTGAGATAGTTGTTAGTTATAAAACATTATAAAAGAAATATATTATTGCATGTTTGGTGTTTTAAGCCCAACTTATGGTGCTTTAACCTTAATCAATAGATATAAATAATATAAAAATAAATATATACAATAAATTGTATTAACATTAGGTATAAATTATAAAATAATATACTAAAAAATATATTATTATGATTGTGTCTATATAAAAGAATATAAAAATACAAAAATGTTTAACCTTACATTTTCTTCACATATTGATTACATTTTTCATATATCGGTAGCATTACATAATTAATTGTTATTGCTTTGAATGTAAACATAGTAATCATTGATTCAAAACCTCATTATGAGCCTAGAAGTTTGTTTTGAAAAAATGAAATAGCCATTACTTAATGTGCATTCAATTATGAAAATATATAAAAATATAAAAATGTTTAACCTTAAAATTTCTTCACATATTGACAACATTCTTCATATATCAAAACCACTATAAAATTAATCATTATCACTTTGGATGCAAATATAATAATGATTGATTGAAAACCTGATTATGGCCCTAGATGCATGATCCAAAAAAATTAAACAACCATTACTTATGATGCATTGAAGTCCATTTATTTTATTTTTGGGTAAAGTGAAACGATACTCACACAAAATCACCCCAAAAATCCATTCCCGAAATTGAACAATAAATATTATTCCAAATATGTGCAAAGATATATAATAAGTTTAAAAGGAGAATTAAAAAATGGTTGATTTCTATCCAACTTTTTTCTCTGGAATCCTTTCCCTCCCAATGACCTACAAACTCTATGCATTCTATGTATCCTTTTGAGCTTGACGATGTGTATTTCTTTTGTCTGTAACCTACTTTGATTCTTTAAACTGAATTTATAGTACTTTTAACTCTAATTTATAAGTATAAATTATATATTATAATAAATGTTTTACATATTAAATGAGATTAACCATCAGATAGCTCTAAATTATAAAATATTACATTAAAAAATATATCATCCCACATCTCGTGCTTTAAACCTAATTTATGGTGCTTTAACCATAACCAATTGATATAAATCACATTAAAAAAAAATATTGTGTATTAAATTGTATAAATTATAAAAGAATACATTAAGAAATATATTATTACACCTTCATCAACCCTTTAAACCTAACTTATAGTCCTATAAACCTAACCTATGGGTGTAAGTTATACATTATAATAAACATTATGTATGTTAAATTAGAGTATCTATAAGATAATTGTAAATTATAGAATATTATAGTACGGATATCCATCTATCAAGCTCACATCTAGTTATATCAAGTATTAATTATTTTAATTTTAATTTTATTTTAAATCATTTGGTTGAATCAACATAATATTACGTCACATAACATTTTACAATATTGCTGCCATAATGGGTCTTAGAGCGTCTCTCACTACAATAATTCCATACTTTTTTATCCCTCAATTATATGATAGAATTATTTTAGCAACATGCTAATGTGAGGCTTTGGGAGACTCCAAGAATCTTGAAATTAGACTAATTGTAAACACAATATCTAGAATTGTTGTTGTGAGATACAGGAGGCTTCAAATAGGACTCTTGAAAAACTCTTTATCCTTCATGTGGCTTGTTATCACTCTGAAATTTATTTTGAAGTTGTTGAAGAAAGAAATGTTCAAAGGTAACCACAAACCAACTTTTAAGATCAGGACCTAGCCTTCCTAATTCTCAAAGAGGGCTCTCTCTTTATGATTTAACTTTGTTATAGTTAAAATGATTTTAGGCTACTTATTGATGCACTTGAGTGTTGATTTGAGTTTGAGTGGTGGGATCACTTACTTAGATGAACATAGGTTTTCTTTTACCATTGGGCTATGGGGTCGAATGTCAGACAAACTGGACTGGATCAAGCTTTAAAAACAGTGTCTATAGGGCAAGATAGGTGAGTTATTACAGATCTCAAAGGCTAGATGGTGAAATAGTTTCTAATCAGATCCAGGGAGAAATTAAGGGTTCCTTAGGCTGGATTATGAAGAGAATGACAGAGGCCAACCTGGATGGGAGAGCAATTAAGGGTTCTCAAATCCGGATATCAGAGGAAAACATATAAATGATTAACTGTGCAAAACAGAGTGTACTTAAACAAGTTCTAAGTGATATTTCCAATTAATTCATTCAAATTTGAATAACATTTAAGTTTATGAAACACATACGAAAGTAACAAAATCAGACAAAGAAGATACTTCACTGCAAATAGCTCATCTCATGAATCCTGTAATGCAATGCTTTTATTACTTGCTCCAGTCTGTTGACTTGAAAATTGGTACAATCACCCTTAGGTTTAAGATCAAAATAACTCTACAAATGTATCGTAATCCACACTCCAATACTTCGAATTATGAACCATTTATACAAAAAGAATTTACAAAATATCTCAAACTACATTGAAAACTAATCTAGGAAAAGGAAATATCTTCATGCAAGAAGATAGAGACAACTATTGAACTTTTGTTTGTTGTTCCTGTTATTTATGTTCTGTTGTCTTTTAGTCTTTGATCTTTTGCCCTTTAAGTTGCTTGGCTATTTAGTCTTCACGTTGGATGTCATATTTACTTATGACCTTTCATCTGATACTCTTTGACCTTGTTGTCCTATCAATACCCTTTTACTGTGCTTTTTTACTTTTTACTGTGTATTTCCTACAGTAAATCATTCAGTTTTTCCCATGTCTCATCATCTGGTAATTGGATACTGAGCATCTTTCTGTATTTTTATTTGCCTCTGTATATTTGGAAAAAGTAGGCTTATTGACAAAAAGGTGTTTTCCCTCATGTTGGAGGTAAAAGGGGTTCTCAAATGTTTGATACAATACTTTGCCTGTTGGTATGGCCTTCATGGATGAAGTGTTTACCTAATCTCTGGCCACTTCCCTGATCTTCTTATTGTAATCCTCCTGTGTCACTATCTTATCATTTATAACTAAGGGATTTGGTAATCCCTTTTGCCTCAAAAGTTCTAACTTAACCATGAACCTGTCAATGGCCAGTTGCATAGTTTGACACTTATCCTCCAAGTTCAACATCAAATTCCTCTTAGTGAGGACTCTTTTTACTTCCAAAATTGTACCTGTCCTGTCAAGTATCTCTAATTCTTGCAGCTCATACTTGTTCTTGGAGTTGAGGAAATGAATGATCCTTGATGCTTCCTCTGGCATATCTCCAAGTTCTTCTTTGACTCTCTAAATGGCTTCTGTAGCCTGCTTTATCAAATCAATTTGTTAAAAAATGACCTAGATGGATGGCCAAATATCATTGACAAAGTCAATGATAGTGGCCCACAATTTCTCCTTAGCCTGACCTAGAGGTTCATTTAGTGTCAGTTCCTTTTCTAGGATTTTGATTCTTTCAATCATCCTTGTGGCCTTTTGATGTTATTCTTTGTGCATGATTTGGGCCAATTTGTAATCTGTTCCCAGGCTAGTGACTTTCTCCTTAAGTCTGTTCATCTCAGTGGTCTAAATGGACATTTCTTCCATTTCTTTGACTAGCCTATTTGCTTCATCACCTGTGGAGCCTGCTGTTGTTGATCCTATTGTTGATGTAGTTGGTGTAGATGTCGGTAGTGCAGTGGCCATTAGAGCAATGGGAACTAAGGATGCTACCAAAGTAGAAGGTACAACAGTGGTAACTTTTGGGATGACAGTTGCAGGAGCATCATCCAAACTAGCTTGTTTAAGTTGCATCAAGCTTTCCAACTCTTTCTCCAAGTCCTTTAACTGATCATTCAGTTGCAACACTAGGTCCATCATCTCTTCATGATTGTTCTGACTTTCCAGGACCTCCTTTGTCTATGAGTGCTGTAAATGAGGCAGTTTCAACTGTTTATTGAGGGTTGCTATGTCCTTATTCTTCTTTTTTATTAATTTCTCTGTGGCATTAATATCACTTGGGTCATGGACCAGTTCAATGACCAAGTCTTCCAAGGACTTTATTATGTTGTCTTTGGCCTGTGAGGAGGCCTTCTCCAATTTGTATTGGGTTGTCACATTTATCCAATGAATCTTGCAGCTTATAGGAAGCCATGGCCTTTCCTGTGAAGGTGGAGTAAATCATTTCTCTAGCGTACTTATGGAACTCTATCTGATAAATTAGACGAACATCCTTGGCCAACACCTCAAAATGATTTTTCTTGTAGTCTGCCAAGGTCTTTGGTTGTTGTACAGTGGGCTGCAAAAATGACACCTGCATTTTTCCTGCTTTGATGTCAAAGGCTGACATCAATTTGCTCTGGTTTGGTGGAGTATGCTTGAATTATTGGTCATATGTCTTTGCCTTTAGCTTCTCATTCCTCATCTTTATCTCTTTGAATCTGTCTTTGATATCCTTTTCCATGTCAGCTAGCTTGACAAAGGAAGAAACATCAAAACTCTATTGTCTATCTATCATTTGTGTGTTGGAGGTTGATGGCTATTGTGTTTCACCTAATGTAGCTTCTTCTTTACTTCTTCGCCCCATTGTCTTAGAGTCAATTATTTCCTCTGATGCAATGTTCTTCTCCTGTTCAGACACAATATTCAACTTGGGCCTCTTTCTTAGCTCAAACATCTCATCTGTAGTGTCCATGGTAGAGCTCGATGCCTCCTCCCTATTCCTCTTAGGATTCTTCTCCTCATTGGCTGGGGTCTGAAGGACAGGAGGAATGTTCATTAGTTCCCCTAGTTTTGTAACCTACATGAAAGAGTTCTGGTCAAATTTCTTTTCTAAATCAATCAGTGAATTCTCCACATCCACAACTGTGCTATCCATATCAACCAATGTATTCTCCACCCACTTAGATTGGTTCTATTCAATGTCAAGTCTTGGGTGGTGGATGTATGGTCCCAACTTGACCTTGAGTCTAAGTTTAGTTATAACCCCATGAGGGTCATACTGCCATATGAAGCTGTTTCTGAATTTCATCTATTATAGTAACATGTCAGCCTCTAGTCCAACCTCTCTATTGTTGCAAATGAATGGGCCCAATGGGTTTTTCATCTTGAACTAGATTTTATTCCTAGTAAATAGGAAGTGGACCTCATCAGAATTGATGATTTGTCTGAAATATTCAAGGGAAAATATCCTCATAGGGAGGTATTTTGGCAATTTATAAGGGGCTAACTGGCAACCATAAACTTTGATCTCAGTGTGGTTCTGGTAGAGGTACCAGTCTCCCACCTTGTTGTTCTTTGCCAATTGTAGCACTCTCTTGATGTCTTGGTTGATTCTAGGCTGAGTATTAGAAGTCAGCATGTTCATGACAAGGTATACAAAGGAATCTATGAAGTCTTTGTAGGTGAATGTTGTGGAAAACTTCTGGACAAAGGGTGTCCAGTAGACCACTGATGTCTCCTTTCCCCTGGTGTCCAACTTCTGGATGGTCAGAGGGAACTTATATGTCTTATAATATAAAAACATATAAAACAACACTGAAGAGTATTTGAAAACTATTTCAGTGGGCAATCTGGTGAATTGTTCATGCATTCTATCTGCAATGAACTGAGCATAATCATACAGGATAGCACGAGGCTTTCCTAGAGTGAAAATGGACAAGAAGGCTAGGATGACCTCATCCACGTGCTCATTTGATGTGTATCCTATGATGCATGAGAGCATGGTGATTATGTGTCTGCCAGTTTCTGAGAAAATGGTGGCAAGATAGGGTGGGGTATCTGTAGGAGTATGGTGGTCTTCAATGATCAAATTTTGGAAGATTTGCTTGATTTTCACCTGGTCTAATGTGATGTATAAGTCCAATAGGTTTCCAATGGATAGAGGGGTCTGATTAGGGCTAGATTGGATTTTTATCATTTGGTTGACTGACTCAAGTGTAATGGTGAATAACAACACATGGTTTGGGGAAACAATAGCCCTTTGGCTTGGAAGATAACAGGCATGACAAAAATGTACAATATCTAGGAATGGGTGAACTTCTGGGAATATGTATTTGGGTAAACTGGATTCCCAAAGGTGTATGTCATCTACATGGTTTAGAAACCTATCCTTACTCCAATAGTGGAGCTTCAGAAGGTGGGCTAGAGTTGCAGTGTCTCTTATTTGGAAATCCCTGTCTACTAGGGAAAAATGGTCAATGTCCAAGTGAGGGGTTGACACAGGTCTGACATCCAGAGGGGTCTGGGCAGCCATACTTAGGATAAATGTGGGAATTAGGCTTATACAAGTTGTGGAAGTGAAGCTTTGACAACTCTGGTGGAGTGAAAGGGTAGTTTGCAGGGTGGAAAAGAGGGGTTTGGGTATTCAGGGGGGAAATACTCTCAATTTAAGGGAAAGATTAATTAAATTTAATTAATTAATGTTTGAATTGACTGTACGCTTTCAAATTGAGATGGTTGTTCTGGTTTTTTGTCAAAATACCTAGAAATGGTGGTATAGGCTGCAAACTGGTTTCAATGGTAGCTGTAGAGGGTACTGTGGCTTCAGTTGTGCACTGGATGGCTGAATTGGGCATTCAGAGCATATTCGGGAGGTAGTTGGCAGCGAAATTCGATTGTAGAGGGTTAGGGTGGTGCAGGAAGGCTTAGGAAGATTTCACAGAGCGAATGAGCGAAAAGGGTGAAAATGAGCATCTTCGGCATTTTAACCGACAACGGTTAGAATTTGGTGTGGAATTCATAATGAACAAGGGGTGGTTTTGGGTTTTAGCGGGGAGGTGGTTTCGAGGGCCATCGCACCGCTTTTGGCAGCTAGATAGTATTTCCCCAAGAGCACGTGAGTTTGCTTGGTGCTGCCACATATCCAAAGAGGGATAGAGAAAAACCACGAATCTTGCGTGCTCTTGAGCGGGTAAATTTCGACAAGGGAATCAACGCGATATGGATGTGCACCGTCAGATCTGGGGGTAGAAGATCGGACGTCTGTCGTGTGGTGGACCTGCATGGAGGGAATAGGGGTGGAGATTTGCGGGGCTCGGGGGATTAATTACAACTAACTATAATTAATTAATGCACAAATGAGGATTAAAATATAATGAACGGGTTTATGGAGTGGGACCAGGGTTAAATGCGACGGGGTTTGTTAACCGCACCAGGGTGGTGGGTTGAAAGTTTTTTATGTCGGGGAAATATGGTATGGCGGAGTTAATTAAATAATGCAGGGGGAAAACAAAACTTAGGATAAAGGGGTTTTATGGGTTTTTTAGGTGAAATATGGAAATTAATAAGGGGGAAGGTGATTTTTTCCATGGGGAAAGGGTTTCACACTAGGGAAAAGGGGTTTTGGGTATGGGAATGACCTTTGAAGGGTAATTTTCTAGGGAAATATGTGAAACCAAGGGATAGGAAATGATGGGATAATGGGGAATTTAGTAAGCATGTAATTGGGGGTGAAATGAAATGAGGGTAAGTTAATTAAATCAGCTTGTGAACATCCTTTCACTTCATAACTTCTCCTGCACACTGAAACATATGATTAAGCATGATAAGTGTGTTTATGATTTAACAACCTTGTACTTCTGTAACCTTTCTTCTACCTACCCTTTACTTATCCTAACATTTTTTCTTCACTTTATTGGGTGCATTTAAGCTAGTATACCCTTTCTTTCCCTTTTATTTTGTCAACCAAACTATCTAATTCTAACCTTATATCTTCCAATGGCTCAGATTAAGCTATTGAGCACATTTTATTTCTCTACCTAACTACTGATCTTCCAATATTAAATAGTTTGACTAGATCTTTTATTCTCTAATTATAAATGTGAAATTTAAAGCATGAACTAGTCAAGATTAAACTATTTGACTATCATGAGTTGTGGCATTTATGACAAGCTACACACAACCATTATTTTTCACAGTAAAGTAAAAAGTAGTGGCACTAGGACTTGCACACTTTCTTGATTTGTTTTTGTTTGGGGTTCATATATTTTCATTTTTTGATCTTTTCTTATTCTTTTTGTCCTTTGATATTTCTTTTAGGACATACCCTCTTTACATTTTTTAATTTTTAATATCGAATACATTTTGCAGAAATAAAAAGTATGTACAATATTACAAGACCAACCACAACCACTTCAAAATTATGAATCCTATTATTATAGGACCCTAACATGGCTTACTTAATTGTGTTCCCTTTTCTTTAGGTGTGGCTATTAGATTTCAATTTATCATCCATAACATTTGTATGCATATCTTGTATACATGCTTGGAAAATAAAAATTCCATTTTAGATTTCTCAGCTTCTATTCTAAGAAAATACTTCATCAAACCCAAATCAATCATTTCAAATTCAGTCTCCATTACATGCTTAAAAGTTCGAAGGTTACTTGTATAGACCATGCCATCCAAATGCAAGAAAACTATTGAAATATGACCATCTTAATTTGACGTTCTATACAAAGTTGGATCACTCATTCATCTACTAAAATAGTTAGTAGCCAAATAAGAATATATTCTATTACACCAAGCTTGTAGAGCTTGCTTCAACCCATAAAATGGCTTCTTCATCATCTATACCTTAAGTTCATGTTGCTAAATCATTTAATTAAGCAACTTTTCAAAATCAACTTCTCCTTGAAGAATTCACTTTAGTTGTTAAGAAAAATAGGGGAGCGGTGTGGAGGGCGGGGGCGAGGGGTGGGGGGGGGGGGTAATCAATATTTTAAATTCACTTTAACTTTTAATTTCATATTCAGAATTATGTCCATTATTGTTGTTCATGCAGCCCACATGTGTATGCGAATGTATTGAATGCAAAAAACGTATAACAAAATGACTAATTTTTCATAATTTCCATCAATGATTTAACTTATCCAGTGTGTCATCGTTTCTTTAGTTATTCATTATGAAATAACCATGAGAATTAAAGAGCATATAAATAATCAACACATAAGAATCACATCAATAGATGAGGACATCAAGATTTTAGGTGGAAACCCAATGTAGGAGAAAATCATTATTGATGTTGTCTCTATCTTCTTCTTTTATTATAAAAAAAATATTCATTACATCTTGTATTGGTGCAAACTCTTACCAACATGCAAGCACCCAATGTAGGAAGCTACGACATCCACTCATTCTTCAACACCTACTAGAAGGGAGCTCCAACCCCCTAAGATCATTTACCGACTCCTACTAGAAGGGAGATCCTACCCCCTCACTAAAGGTTGCAACCCTTAGTATCTTGTGCACCACGTTTCAAAATATTTCACACTGGATCCACCTGTCAATCAGTCATAAAAACATGTAGGCCACCTTTCATCAAATTTTCACACTAGACCCACGCCAACAATAAGCCCAAACCAATATGTCAAAATCAAATACTAAATCTCAAAATCTCAATTACTGAGCACTATATACAAACTGAATCACTAAAACATCAAGCCACAGAATATTGAAGTAAACCAATCACTAAAATAAATCTTAAGCAATACAATAAAATCAATTTAATGCAATACCAAATAATATTGCCGCATGTCAACCATTCAATTATTCATTGATTAATCACACTATTGGATACCAGATAGTCATCACAGAAACAATGTGTATTTATTGTAAACCCTGATTAACATTAACTTTTGAATATATAGTGATTGTTCTAAATTGACCAAATAGTGAGCATAACATGTATATGTTTCTTATCGAGTGTATTAAGGAGGACTAATCAACTTCACCAAATGCAACTCACGAAAACATGAAAAACGAGCAGATCTCAATGTGTGAGAGAAGACTGGTGCAAATCTAAGTGATTGGTGATGCATGCAATAAAAAAATGTAGGAATCAGTCAAACCCTAAACCCTAAACCCTAAACCCTAAAACCCTAAAACTCTAAACCCTAAACCCTAAACCCCCAAAACCCTAAACCATAAACCCTAAATCCTAAAACCTAAACCCTAATCCCTAAACCCTAAACCCTTAAACCCTTAAACCCTTAACCCTTAAACCATAAATCGTAAACCATAATCCCCTAAAACCCCTAAATCCCTAAAACCCCTAAACCCTAAACCGTAAAACCCTAAACCATAAACCCTAAAACCCTAAACCCTAAACCCTAGACCATAAAACCCCAAACCCCAAACCCTAAACCCTAATCTCTAAACTCTAAACCATAAACCCTAAAACCTAAAACCCTAAACCCTAAAACCATAAACCCTAAACCCTACCCCTAAACTCTAAACCCTAAACCATAAAACCCTAAGACCCTAAAACCTTAAACCATAAACCCTAAACCCTAAACCGTAACCCCTAACCCCTAGACCCTAGACCCTAGACTGAAACCCGAAACCTGCAACCGAAACCCTAAACCCCAAAAAACATCAAACCTGCAACCCAAACCAAAACCCCAAGCACCAAGCCCCAAGCCCTAAGCCCCAAGCCCTAAGCCCTAAGCCTTAAGCCCTAAGCCTTAAGCCTTAAGCCCTAATCCCTAAGACCAAAACCCTAAAACCCAAACTCCAAACACCAAACCCTAAACCTAAACTTAAAAACCTAAACCTGAAACCCTAAACCCTAAACCCTAAACCTTAAACCCTAAACCCTAAAACCCTAAAACCTAAACCTTAAAACCCTAAACCCTTAAACCCTAAAACTCTAAACCCATAACCCTAAACCATAAACCCTGATCCCTAAAACCTAAACCATAAACCCTAATCCCCTAAAACCCTAAACCCTTAAAACCCCAAAACCATAAACCCTAAACCCTAAAACCATGAACCATAAACCCTAAACGCTAAACCCTAAATCCTAAACCCTAAACCATAAAACCTTAAACCCTAAACCATATATCCTAAAACCCTAAACCTTAAACCTAAAACCCCTAAATCCTAAAACCCAAACCCCAAATCCCAAACCCTAAACCCCAAATCCCAAACCCTAAACCCTAAACCCTAAAACCCCAAACCCTAAAACCATAAACCCTAAAACCATAAACCCTAAACCCTAAAACCTAAAACCCTAAACCTTAAACCCTAAAATCTAAAACACTAAACTCTAAACCAAAAACCTTAAACCCTAAATCCTAAAACCCTAAAACCTAAAACCTAAAACCCTAAACCCTAAACTCTAAACCCTAAAACTCTAAACCTTAAACCCTAAAACACTAAACTCTAAACCCTAAAACACTAAAACCCTAAACCCTAAAGATACCTCACCTTCTAAATAGGCTTTCTCTCAAAAGGATTTCCGAGGATATATCTTGTGTCAAATGTGTTTGTGATTTTTTATTTTTATTTTCTCGATAAGTTCTTGTTTTCATGCATACACAATTAACAATGATCTAAATATCTAGAAATAAACCCTAATAGTTTATATTTTCATATTTTTAAATATAATTTTATCAAATTTATTGTAACGAATTGTCTAGTGGAATATCTATGGTAGTTTATGGATCATATTGGTATCAAAGCAATTTTCTTTAGGTGTATTGTGGAGATTTGTAGGGGATCTATACCAACTAAGTCAAAACTCAAAAAACCCTAGTCATGGCTGACAAATCTATGAACAACCGTTGTTTTCCTACAAAGGAAAGGCTTTCATGACTCAAAGCACAAGTTACAGATATAAGCCATAATGTGAATCTCCTCATGTTAACCCTAACAAATAATCTAGGGCTATTCGGAGAAAATGGGGGTTCTAATGTAGAGGACAAATCAGAGAGGATATTAGGATATGGGGAAGCAACATAGAACGAGTCAAAGAAAGGAGTCGAAATAGATCAACCTAGTTCGGGTGTCATGAACCATTAATAGTCCCCATTCAAATGAAGCGAAGGTCGATATCAAGTCATACCAAGGTGATAATAATGCTCTAAATCTAAATCAGTCATTTCAGTAATTAGAAGTTTATTTCATTGTTCATCATATAGACGAGGAACATAATATTTCATTTGCATTGTTGAAATTAGATGGCCATGCCCTCACCTAGTGGGAAAGCCACATGAAGACCTTGAGACTGAAGGGAGATCCTCTAGTGACCAAGTGGGAGGACTTTAAGACCCTTAAAAACTTATAATTTTAACCTATCGGGAATTTAAAGTACTAGTGGATCCAATGTAAATACTTTAGGCAGAAGCAAGGGCAGAGTGTACAGGAGTACACCACATAATTTAGAAATATGGCCATAATGTTGGGTATCTCACCAAAGAATCCATATTTATTCCTTAATTATTTGGGGGGTCTACATAGCTATCTGCAAAAGCAAGTGATGTTTTCCAAGCCTAGATTGTTGCATGAGGCTTGTGTACAAGCACAATACTTGGAGAACATAGGTCTCAAGAAAGGGAAATCAAGTCGATCGAAGGAGAAGGAGCAATAGGACACTTCTAAGGAGGGGAAGAAGAAGTGGAAAGGAGAAAATATAAAAAGACGACAACCACAACACACCAATGTAAAGATCCCAACAAAATTGGAATTCGATGATCCCAACTTTGTTAAGGTTGACACTATGAAAATGTGGATCATCAATCACCAATATCCCACAGACTGTCGATATTGTGGGACCTCCAATTGCTGCTGTGCTTGGCTATTGAATCCTCAATTGTTTATTTGACCTTGAACCTCTGATCGCTGATCGGTGATATTTCTTATTGATCCAAATTGGATCCTAAACACTCTCTAAGTTTCCATAAACCCTTTCAAATTATGCCAGAAGATTCAAGTCTTAGACAGATCAAGCTATCAAAAGGAATCCTCATGATAGTTGCAATTTGTGATCAGCGCGGTGCAACGAGGACCCTCAGTCAAGCACACAAACTGTTGGCCCATGGTAACGTGCGCTAGCGCAAATTGGCAAAATAAGAGGCTAATTCAAGAAACGGGGGTAGTGTCCCCCTCAGTGAAGGAAAGCCTCAAAGTGCCCGGACTCGAAATTACTATGAAATGCGGAAAATTAATTAATTCGGTTCTGTAGCATGGGATTCCACAAAACCAGTAGGATATCGGAAGGCCTTGAGGCAGTAAGCAGTTTCAACTGACTCCTGCTTGA
The DNA here is from genome assembly GCA_031772625.1 of Pinus tabuliformis. Lineage (NCBI taxonomy): Eukaryota > Viridiplantae > Streptophyta > Pinopsida > Pinales > Pinaceae > Pinus > Pinus tabuliformis. The sequence continues at coordinate 2,030,797,878 of CM062818.1, read as the reverse complement.
TGCCACACATTGAGCGACACGCGTCCAACAAAAGAGAGAGAAAACCGTTCACATTGGACGGGTAAACGTCATGCTACTTACCCACCCGATATGAACGAAAACCGTAGGATTTGGGGGACCCAGATCAACAGTGGAGATGCGTCCCGATAAATGACCGGATTTGACAAGGTTATAAGGTGAGATTACAAGGGATTTGAAGTCCGACGTGGACGATGAGTTGGCAAAGAATCATGTTTTGCAGGTGATCTTGGACCAAACGGAAATAACGACCATTCAAATATGATTCAAGGAACTTGACACACTCAGTTCATTATGAAACAGGTGGCCACCTCCCTGTGAGGTGTTACACCATGATGATGACGCAGAGCAGAGGAAATCAAATGGATAGAGGCAGGGAAACCACTAAGCCGGGAAGCGGAAATGAATAGTCAAAGAAAAAACTGGCTTTAAAGCCACGAATTGACAGAGAAAGCAGAAGCAGAGAAAGAGAGAGTAGTAAGAAAGCTAAGAGCAGAAAACAAAGAGAAGAAGTCAAGCTGACCTGAAGGCAGCATCGAGCCAGATAGAGCCAGAGAGAGTCAGAGAGTCTGTGCACTCTAGAGAAGGCTTGAGAGGTTCAATCAAACTCCTCGACATAGGCCTGTCATACTACTGTGACCAATAGAGGTCAAGTTCCAGTAAGGAGAGTCTGTGTACTCTAGAGACTTGGGGGATCCAAGTCCAATCCTACTGATTTATGTCTGTTTAGTTAGACTCGAATTGAGCTCACTGTTGTAAAACTCTGCTTTGAAAACATAATAGAGAGGCGACCACTAAAGGTTGGACCAGGAGACGTAGCCCAGGAGCATTGGGTGAACTCCTTATTAAACTTGGTGTGTTTACATGTTTTCCTGTTATGTTTTCTCTAACTGCCTCAGTGTCTATGTAATTAGCAATCTTATCGATCCATTGAATAAAGTAACATAGGCATATCCATGCACATGAGTCTGTAATACCTTTAATTCTTTGTCCTGGATAAATTCCAGATCACTTATGATGTGCAATCGCTGATATGGAGGACCTCTGATGTGCGAGATCCGAGATTTTACCCATCATCATTTCTTCCTTGTTTTCTGGTTTTCAAAGGGAAACTTCAATCTATTCTAACTTTTGATTCCGAAGCCCATTTGGGGATTTTCATCCACCATTGGAAAACTTATTCCGAGAGCTATCTAATGGAGGGGGTCATATTTAGTTTTGAGTGATTTTATGTCTTGGAAAGTGGCTGCAAACCTCTCTGATCTTTTGCACCCTTTTGACAACTAAAACCAAATTTTACAGTGAGCAACAAAAATTTCCACTTTTCTTTAGAAGATTGATTGTTTTGTTAATCCTTTGGAGGATTATCTTTCTTATTTTTACCTTTTCCTTTATTCTTACGTCTTCGTTGCTAAAATTTAGCTTTTGAATACTGAACGACATCGATCTCAGAAGTAGAAGTTGTAGGAGTGGTGGAAGGAGGGATTTGAGCAACCACAACAAGAGTCGAACCAGATGGTTTACTCGTCAATTGTTGGTTAGTTGAACCAATCACACCATTAATGACACGTGATTATTTATTAGGAGGTCGAGGAACAATATTGGAAGGTCACTGAGCACTTGGTATTTTATCATAAAGCGTGCCAAATTGGGTTTAAATAATACCCAAATACTAAGGATGAGAAATTAGTTTCTGTTCGGTCACAACTTTGCCTTTAGCAATGTCTTTTGTGATATATGGAAACAGAGACTTAATGAACCATTCAACTAACAATTGATTATGAATTTTTTTTAACTAAACAAAATTTGTTAGGAATGTGGTAGCCAAGTCACTTAAATTGTCGAATGAAGCTCCTGGTAGTTCAATATACCACTTTGTTTCCGTATCGGTGAGTGTGCATTGGAAAAGATGCAAACAAACAGATTAATCATTGAGAGAGTCCAAAGAATGCCACAAATGATAAGTCATCACGTGTGTAAATGGGTCTTCTCTAGGATTTTCATTGAATTTAGGGATATAACTAGGAAATTTCATAGGAATAATTGGCCACCAAGGAGAATGAACAATGGGATTATTGGTGACCCTGGTAAAATCCGGAAATTCGAGAGTTGCTGCGAATGGAAATTTCTTATTGAGTTCTGGTGGAGGATACCCTGGGTAAGATGGGATGACCTGACCAAAAGGTATATATATACTAGGATATAGAGGATTTTGATAACCCAAATACACATAACCTTGTTGCCCAACTCTAGGATAATCTTGTAATTGAAATGGCTAGGATTCAATTTGTTGACCATAAGGTATTTAAGGTATAGGTTGTTCCTATGCCATACCATATCCATTTTGACCTAATTGAATTTGAGCAATGGTCGGACCAAGTGATTATGACTGTAAGTTATCTTGAAAAGGCTAGGTATCCAAGGCTTGTGAAGTGCAAGATCCCAGTGGAATAGTTTGAGCCAAATATACAGCCTGTAAATGTTAGTTTACATTCACTTGAGCTTGAACAGGCTGACTGTTATAGGACAAATTGACCTCCTAATCAACTCAAAGGAGAAAGACAAGATGACTGAAAGAATGACCATAGTTGCAGGCCCAGAATCCACACTAACGCTCTCTGTACACTGACAACCTACTTTATAAAGCTTGTTTACAAGCATAAAGGAGCGTTAGTCAACCTGCTAACTCTTGTTGTTAGACCAAGGGGATCATTAGTGAACTTTAGTGATGCTCAATTGGTTATGCCAACGAATCTTCCATTAAATATCTAGATATTATCTCCCTAAATTTGTGCAAGAAAAGCAGGGAAACTCCAAAAATCACGATATTTGGAGAAATTTTATTCCGAGAATGAAGGCAAATGGGAAAAAGCTTGTAAACAAGGCAGGTTCATGGTTTTTTCCCAAATGAACTACAGGTGGAGCTTGGCAGCCCTAATTTGATTGCTATATAAGCAACGAGAGGGCCATTGCAAAGAGGTCAGAGCATTTAGATGGATAGTACATGGTGTTGTTGTGATATTGTCATATTCTTGAAGGAGCTAGCTGAAAGAAGGAGAGAGAGAGAGAGGAAGAAGGGATAAGGAAGGCTGATACAACAGGGTTGTTGTAATCACTCTTCTGAATATAGGACTGCAGTTGTGTTCCCTACTCGAAGTGTTAGTGATATTGTGCATTTATTTTTTCATTCTGATGCTTGTTACGTTGAGTAGATAAGTTACACATTTATACATGTTTGTTACGGATTCTTACATTAATTGTCAGAAGTATATGTTGTGATTGGTTTGCTTCATTCTTTTATGCAGGAATCGTCTTGGAGATGGTTAGGAGGAGTTCTTCTTACCACACGCAGATCCCCAAGAAAATCTAGAAAGAACCAAAGGTGATCCTTTCTCCATATCCTGTCAATATATGCTAGATAGATGAACATGTGTGTAACAGGTACCTTTCGCAGATAACCTTATAGTCTGTCGGAAGTCCCAGGAAGACTTTCGAGGGTAGTTTTCATCCCATGCATTTTACCCCATAGCAAAACTGGTGACTCCACTAGGGACTATACATTTACTTCCCAGTTATACGGACTCCTCTAAGATCTCTTCTCTCTTCTATGAGCTTCCCACTTCTTCATATCCTTCTCTGATCCACCATCTAAGTTGTTGCATCCTTCAAAGTTGCTTTCTCTTCAGAAACTGATCCCAAAAGCCCACTTTTTGAGCTCTTTCCCTCACTAACGCAGGTTGTTGGTCTACACAGAGCTTTATAAAGCTCTTTGACTGTGCACAGGGAGCATTAGTGGCCAAACTAAAGCTTTGTTTACACATATACAGAGCGTTAGTAACCCATTTCCATGTTTTTCAAGAGATTTTGTGGACCAAAAGGGGGGGAACTTGTTCCAAGGGCTCAATTAGGATCTGCAACAGTATCATGCTAACAAATTTAGTGTCTTAAAATTTATTTTTTAAGAAAATGCTTTAGTTTTTCTCTCATAAAAGAAATTTTTGTTGAAAGAAAAGCTGATAAACTGTATATCTCCTTCTGTCGAAATAGTTGTAGTCTGCTTTGTTTTGGTTCAATATTTGTTAGGGAATATTGAGAAAAGGAACTTTCGGTTATGCAAAGTGTTGAATGACTTTAGATGCACTGATGAATACATGAATATGTGAAATAATACATGTGTAGAATAAGACTTGTTTGCATGAGAAATTGAAAAAAAAAATTCAAAGCATTGTTCTGCATGGTTTATTGAGTCAAGAGTCTCATCATATTCACACGTCAACACCCCCTCCGATGAAAAATAAGAAAGTACACTAAAAGTTACATTAAAATCAATTAGATACTCTTTTTTAGAGCAAACCAACATTAGATATATTAGGACCTTGGGATAAGAGAGTGAGTCAACTACCCAAGGTTGAAAATCAAACTAGTGTCGTTAAAGAGTGAAAAATCCTTCTGCACTCATATTACAAGGACCACTCCACTCACAACGGAGCGAAATACGAGACAACATCAAATTGTAATCGAAGGTAGCCTACCTTCTTTTACAACTCCTTTGGGCATTCTGTGTAACGGGGGTCCCTCGGGGATTTCGGAACTGAGTCGGGGACTCAGGTATCCTGCCCACACAGTGTGCTGTCTACGACTATGGCCCCCCTGGTAATGTTTGTGATTTGAGGTATCTCTAGTGGCCAATACTTCTAGGTACTTAACTAAGGTGACTGGGACGGGCTGTCTTGGTACCTCAAATGGACGAACCTACTTTGCCTTCATTTTTTGGGAGGGTGCTCATCTTCACGAGAGTACTTGGCCCCTCAATATGAGGTTCGAGCAAAGCTCAAAAGTAATTGTAACTGTATATTTGGCCATCCTTCTCTATTACTCATTAAGACACTGGGTTTCATCTCCAGTAATCGGTGTTTATCAGATAAGGTAATTTCACTCTGTTTGCTGATTGTCATTTTTAGTGTATTTTTTCTTTTTAGGTACCTGAGTGCTATCGTTTTTTAGACTTAAAGAATATCACCTTAAAATTTATCTAATAAAATTTACCAGTCATTGTGGCTACATCCGACCCTCACCATCAATCCAGATGGTTGTTAGGACTTCCTCCACTCAATGTGGAGGATCTGCCAAGATCCACTGACTCGGATTCCTCATCTTCGAGGAATTAGTCTCCTAAATAACACACGGGGTCTATGTGGACAACCGAAAATTCTGAATTATCATAGGATTTCTTTACAAAAGGATTTTTTCCTCATTTTAACACTCCTCTTACAAATCTGACGAACCCTGTAGTTACTCCCACAGTACCAGTACTTTCTTCTTTAGTAGGTGGAACTTTCCCATCTATCCAGTCGGCACCACAAGGGTCATGGAATTATAGAGACACTATTGGTCCTCTACCACCTCCCCAGTCGACAGTCATTACAACATAGGTAATGTGGAGCCCTGCAACCCTGTTCGTCCCAGGTACTACAACTCACATAACACCCTCTATCAGCAGAACCCAGCAGATGCCAAGTTCCATTCCTATGATGCACCAAAGCATACCTTCGACTAGTGCCACATATAGTGCTCCATATAGCACTCAAAGCGGCACTATGGGTGCAGTCCCAGTTTACCAAAATCAAGGTCGGCCGCCAATGTACAGTTATAACCCCCAGATTCAAACATCTGGGACGGTTCCCAATATTCACATGGCAGCGGGGAATGTCACAATTCCCCTGCCATTCTCAGGCATGCATGGACAGTCGCTGATTGAAATGAGTGTACCCTCTGTCAATCAAAGCCATATGGTTAGTTCTATGTCAGTTGGGAAACCAAAAGGGATTCCCACCCAAACTGTGGGGGCACCCTACTCACAAGCTCAGATGAGTCAAGGGGGCACCACTTATACTGGGAGCAACTTCATACCCCAGTATCAAAATCCCCATGGCAATCCCATCTACAACATTGTACCACAAAGCAACTGTTACAGCACACAACCCATGTACACCATGGGGAACCAAACGATGGGAGGAGCATAGAGCTCATCAGATCACCTGTCAACACCATGGTCTGTGTCGGGGGCACCCAACAATTTTCCTTTCTTGGCAACATTGGATATCCCAAACTTATAGAAGTCGAAAAAGGACCCCATCTACTAATCTGATAATCACCCTATGAGTGACATCAGTTGAAGTTTTATTAAACAAAAGGGTATTACAGACTCACGTGCTGGTGTGTTTTCTATGTTATTTAAGCAACGGATCGATCAGATTGCCAATACACAGACATTTAAGTGGAAAGAAAATAGAGGGATACAGTAAGAAAACATAAAGACACAAGAATTTTTAATAAGGAGTTCACCCTATTCTCTAGGGCTACGTCTCTGGTCCAGCTTTCAGTGGTGGCCTTGTTTTATTGTGTCTCTAAGTAGAGAATTACAATGCAGGGACTCAATGTGAGTTCTCCTGAAGCAGGTTTGCTTGGCAGGGTGGTTTCTTGGATTCCCCAAGCCACTGGAGTACACAGACTCTTCTTCTTCCTACCAGCTCTGTGACCTTCTGGTCTACAATGGAAGGATCTAAATATGATGCTCAAACCGGACAGATTCCTCTATGGGATGGCTTGAATCTCTCAAGCTTGGTGGTGCTCAACGCTGTCGCTACTTTAGCTCGGCCCTCTGTCTCGTCTTGCTTTTCTCTTGCTTTACTGCCTTCTTCTCCGTGTATTCCGTCCTCCTCTCAGGATTCAGGTCTTTTTTTTCCTTCATCTCTTGTACCTTACTCCGACTTGACTGTGTATTCTGTATCTATTCATGGATTTTAGCCATTCGTGTCCATGCCTGTTCAGTTCCTCTTCCGCCTCTGTCGATTCGCCTTCTGCAGCTGCGCTTGGAGTTCCTTGTTCGGTGTTAGCATGAACGCTCAGGGAGTGGCCATGTGTCCCCATCTGAACAGTTCCAGCCTACTTGTCGATTCATTTTCTTCAGTTACGTCGTGGATGCATTTTTCCTCCATCGTGGTGGTCAAACGGATTCCAAATCCCTTTAGAACGCAACTTAGTTCCTTGGCGATTCCACTTCCTCCATCGAGCATAATCTCAATCATCCAATCTGGGCTCCTCCAGATCCGACGTCATACGCACGTCCTGCGCGGTTGACTTGCTCGACCGATAATGCACGATCAACGACAGTTTTCTCTCTCCTCTGCTGCCACGCGTCGATCGTTGAGTGGGATCGCTCTGCTCCTCTCCAAAATAATTTACCGTTTGAGGGCGCCCCGATCAATACCATCGGTTTCCAGAGCGCAGGTCTTGCCTTTGTCCTTTTAGCGCTTTTTGTTTCTCTGCCCGCAATTCTTTGGCTCCCAACGCGACCGAGTGCTTAAAGCTCCTCCACTTTGGCCCTGTTTGCCCAGTGATGTGTGCGCTAATCGCGCATCAAAAATCACCTCCTTTTCCCGATCTGGGGCTCCCAGGGGCTACTTTGACCTCTCGCGCAGTCTCCATGGGCCTTGTCCAGCGCGCTTTGACCAAGGTCCTCGTTTCTCCACGATGGCTGCCATTACCACTAGTTCAGGGAGTTTTTGATTGTTGTTTTCGATTCATTAGAGATTTGTTTCGTCCCGATACAGTCAAGGTTCTTTAACAGTCTTTTATGGATACGATTCGGATCACGGCCTTCCCACTGAAAAAGATTTTGGACCACCAAAAGTTGGTTTTCTTCAAGCATCGACTAAGCGAGGAAACTATTGTCTCACTTGCCCAATCTCAATCCACTTCGCACTGCTCGGCTTCGAACCCTTAAGCCCAATCCTGAGGTATTCCACTTGCCCACTGCGCGTCATCCTTACCTTCCTGTCCAGCACTGTGTCTTCCTGTAATTCATTAAGATATTTAGGTAACAGGTCATCAACAGAAGGTAATTGACTCTACTCTTCAGGGTCCTCAATCATTGAAGGTTCAAACAACCTCAAGCAATCTGCGTTTACGACTGAGTAGATGTGCATGTACGCTGGTAGATCAAGGCGGAAATGATTTTCACCAATCTTCTCAAGTATCCTGAAGGGTCCATACCTAATAGGTTTTAGCTTTTTACCTTCACCTTGCATCCTGTCCTTACTGATATACAGCCAGACTTGGTCTCCAACTTGAAAACTATGCTCCATCCGATGCTTATCATGCCTAGCCTTGTACTTGGCTTGGATCTTTTCCAGCTATTCCTGTACTACCTGGAGGATCTCCTGGATCTGTTCAATGAACCTTGTTGCCTTGTCCATATCACTGTGTCTATCAACTATGGTATCTTTACCAAAGACAAAATCCAAAGGAGACCTTGGTATGAAACCAAAACAGGTCTCAAAGGGAGATCTCTGTGTAGAAGAGTGTTTGGCTCTATTGTAAGCATGCTGCACATAACACAAGTGTTCATCCCAAAGCTTAGTGGTTGCTCCAATCATATGGATTGGGATAAGAGAAATTTTTTTTCGCTAAAAGAAAAGGATAGAGGGAACAATGCCACTTTCGGCAACAATGCCCCCACAAGAATTAAGTGTAAGGGCATAGTCAGTCGTAATGAAAAAACTACAGCCCAAAATGTGATGTATGTAGATGGTCTAAAGCATAATTTTCTTAGTTTAAGTCAAATGTGTGATAATGGATTTAATGTGACCTTTCAATTCAAGGACTGTGAGATCCAAAATGAATAAAATGGGAAGTTGGTGGGAAAAGTAGTCACAAACTCACAATAATGTATATGTGTTTGATGACTCCATAGTAAGATCTTATTTAAGCAAGTTGAGTGAAGCCCAGTTATGGCACACGAGACTTGGTCATATGAATTTTTACAGTCTGATAAGAGTCAACAAACTAGGAGTTGTAAGAGGTTTTCCAAGACTGTCAAGGCCTAATAATTCAATCTGCAAGTCATGTCAATTTGGTAAGAAGACTAGGACTCATTTTTTAAAAAATTAGTTCTCTTCATCTAGACTACTGGAGCTAATTCACACAGATATCTGTGCCCCAACTACAGAAAAAAATCCCAAGATGAGAAAGGTATTTTTTGTTGCTTATTGATGATTTTACCAGGACCACTTGGATCGTTCTCTTAAAGGAAAAATCAGAAGCATTTAAACACTTTAAAAATTTAAAGCTCAAGTAGAAAATGAGAAATAACTCAAGATCAAATGCTTAATATCAAACAAAGGAGGTGAATACATTTCAAGAGAATTTGAATAATTCTATGAAGAGCATGGCATAAGAAAGTAGTATTTTATGGATAGAACTCCACAACAAAATGGAGTAGTTGGGGAAAGATCAGAACAATCTAGGAAATTACAAGAGTTGTGGTGGATGAAGCAGATGTACCTCACATATTCTAGGGAGAAGAAGCACAAGTAGTAGTGTACCTATAAAAAAGAACGCAACTAATGTCTAATAGTGACAAAACTCCCTATGAGTTGTGGAAGGAAGAACAGCATAAGTTAAACACTAAAAGGTGTTTGGGATAAAATTATTTATCAAAAGGAATGATTAAAATCCCAGAAATTTTGATTCATGCGCTAATGAGGGTATATTACTCAGGTACTCTGCTCGAAGTAAAGGATACAAGTGCTACAACAAACGAACAAAGAAGGTTGAGGATTGCTTTAATCTAGTAGTAGAAGAAATAACTTCACAACCTGAGTCCTCCAAAGCAAACATGAACTCAAATGGAGAAGAGATTTCATACATCAGGCCCTCATATCAAGATGAAACAGATTCAAATAATGAAGACGTGGAAATGAGCACAACTCCAAGGCCCAAAACACCTTCTAGGTACATATAGAAAGAACACCCTAATAGTCAAATTCTTGGAGATAAAATACTTGGTGTTCAGACCAGCAGGAAATTTTTTGTCAATTCAAGTTGTGAAAATGGTTTTGTGCTATCTCAGGTTGAGCCTAAAAACCTCATCCAGACAAGTGAGGACAAGTTCCAGGAAAGAGCTATGAATGAAGAACTTGAACAAATTAACAATAATGACACTTGGGAGGTTGTTCCAAGACCCAAAGAGAAAAATTTCATAGGTACAAAATGGGTCTTCAAAAATAAGTTAAATGAGTAGGGTCAAGTAATTAGGAATAAGGCATGATTAGTTTGCAAAGGGTATGCCTAGATAGATGGCATGGAGTTTGAGGAAACCTTTGCACCAGTAGCTAGACTGGAAGCTATCATAATGTTTCTTGCCTTTTCCACTCGTAAAAAAATCAAGGTATATCATATGGATGTGAAGTGAGAATTTCTCAATGGATATCTCAAAGCATAATTTTACATTGAGCAGCCAAAAGGATTCACGCTCACCGAAAATGAAGGGTTTTTGTGCAAACATAAAATGGACTTATATGGACTCAAACAGGTTCTCAGAGCCTGGTATGCAAGATGAGATTGATACCTTCAACAACAAGACTTTAAGAAAGGTACTATAGACAAAAATATATACATAAAGTTTGGAGAATATCATCTACTAATTGTAATTGTCTATGTGGACGACATAACCTTTGGAAGCGATATGGAAAAAATTGGACGTCAATTCGAAAATTGTATGTAGAGAGTGTTCTATATGTCCATGCTTGGATAATTACACTTCTTCTTAGGACTGCAAATTTCTCATTCAAAATATCTCCCAATCCAAGTACCTATGAGAAATCCAAAAGAAGTTTCGACTGGAAGTTTTCAAGCCAATTAACATTCCTGTGGTTACAGGCTACAAATTATGAAAAGAAGATGAGACATCGCTGGTAAATCAGATTGAGTACAAATCAGTGATAGGAAGCTTGTTGTATCTTACAACTTTGATACGAGGAATCATGCAATCAATGGGTGTAGTGGTTAGATTTCAAGATTTTCCTCATGAAATTCATGTCATCATTATCAAGAGGATTTTCAAATATATTCAAGGAACAACTGATTATGGATTGTGGTGTGATAAAAGAAGAGAGTTTAAGTTGAAGGCCTATATTAATTTTGATTGGGCAGGCATTACTGATGATAGGAAGAGCACCTTGGGTGCATCATTCTTTTTGGGAAACTTCTTAGTGTCTTGGGTCAGCAAGAAAAAAACCTCCATTTCTTTATCAAATGTTGAAGAAGACTATATTGCAGCGGCCACATGTTGCTCACAAATTATATGGATGAAGTGGACCTTGAAGGACATTAAGGTAGAGTTGACTGGTCCTATTCCAATCATGTGTGATAATATTAGTGCGATCACTATCTCTAAGAATATTTTCACGCACTCAAAGACCAAGCACATCCCTATCAAGTTCCATTTCTTAAGAGAGCATGTTTCACCAAATGTTGTTTGACTTGAATATGTGGCCACTAAAGACCAACTTGCAGATATCATTAATAAGCCACTGGAAATAGAAACCTTTGAATGTATCAAGAAATAAATAGGAGTTGTGACTCCTCCTCCCAAATGACTCAACTATAGTGTGCGTTGTGTTGAATAAAGTTTGACTAGGTTCGGTATTCATAATGACATGATCTTTGTAAATGATGAAATAAAAGAAATACAATTGTGTATGCCTTGTTGCATGGGTTTCATGAGCAAGTTTTTTATTTGTTAGTGGCTCCCATTGAGATCCTTAGGGTTTATTTTAAGTCATAGAGTCAATGTCATTCTCTTCTTAAGCCTATTTGTAATGTATACAAGTCTATATAAAAGCCTAGAATCCCTCCAAAGACAAGCACAATCCCTCTTGATGAAGTCGAACTCCAAAAATTGTAAAAATAATTCATGTCAACTCACATAAGGAGACACAACAGTCCATACTCTCATGTCAACTTATATTCATGACTAACGACTATAAATAAGATTGTAAGATCCGAATTATAGGAGCATACAATTGAGAAAAATCTGCAACTTCAGATGAGGTTCAGGATCTCGGATGCCTCTGAAATCTCAGGGAAAATTACAGTGAGTACAGTTTAGAGAACTTGGATACTTCTGATGTTTCGGAGGGAATTTATAAGATGGATTTCGGAATTCTATCGAGTATATTTTCAGCCTCCTCGCTATCTTTATATATTTTCGGCCTCCTCCTAGTCTCGGTGATCACAATCATTAGTGAAGGAGAATTACAGTCTTGGCATACTTATGAAGAGTAGGGTCTCGAAGCAACACACTTTTTCTTGGCCTACTCTCTAGATATATTCATAGTCTCATCATAACTATGATGAGAAGGATTCCAGTGTTCACACAAAAATAAACTTTGTCTCATGAATACAGTCATGACCTTGGCATAGTGATCTTAATCATAATGAAGATGTAGTTTCAAGGTCATTATCCTAATGAAGCTCTCGATGGTGTAGAAATTATGCAGCAATGATCTCAGTGAAGCAAAATGTGACTATGGTGAAACATTTATGATCTATGTGGATCTAAGTGCAACTCTCATTCATGTATATGGAGATCTTGTTGTTATGGTGAACACCTCAGTGAAGGTGCAACAATCATGTTTTAGCAGTAATGAAGATCTCGGTGGAGCAGTAGTGATGGCCTCAGTGTAGTAGAAGTGATGATGATCTTAGAAATGATGAAGAAGAGGAATGGTGTCTTCGTCTTGGAGTGGATAAATAGGTGAAGGTTCATGGTCTCAATATTCGTCAATTAGAATCTCTATAAGAAGAATTTTGTGTGGGTTTTCCTCTCAAAGAGTGAAAGGCTTTTGCCACAGCAGAAAGCCTCCATCTTGTGTTCTTGTCTCTTTTGTTTTGGTAACTATTTGATGAATTGAGAAGACACACTCTAATACTAACAAGCGGAGATTGTGCTAATAAGAAATGTTAAAAACACCTCACAAATAGTTATCATGACTAGAATAATCTTATTAACCTGCATTGCCCTAGATTCTTTAACACGGTATCAGAGATAAGGTATTCAATTCAAAGGAAGGACAACAAAGAAACATTCAAGGATCAAGCTTTAAGAAGGATATAAAAGAGAAGGGATCAAGATATACGTTTAAGGATAAAGCCCTAGATCAAAGAATACATCTCCAATAGCAAGATCTTTTGTCCCCACAGTCATCTTCAAAAGGCCACCAAGACTCTCATAAAGATGTCTACAATGCAATATAGCTCAAAGGACCTCAAAACAAAGATCACATCATCTTGGAAAAGGATGAAACCCTATAAGTAGTCCTAATCTACACTGCAAAAGAAGGAAAAGCATATTGAAGGAAATAAGACATTGTCATCTTCAAGGTTATAAAAAAAAGCAAGGAGCATCTCCTTGCCGTAGAAGAAGATCATCCAAAGAAGCATCAAATCATCCTCATTAAAGGGAGCAACCTTTTTCTATTGAACAAAGGATTTTTCATAGGAAAGAAGATCATCCAAGAGGAAGATATAATACATATTCTTCAATCACAATCAAAGTAATCAAGTAGAAGATTTCATCTTGACTTTTCAAGTAAGTACTTTTCATTCTTTTTATAATTTGGTAAAATGACTCCGTAGTTGCAAGGAGATCTATAAGTTGGATGGGTCATAAAAGGTCCTTGCATGGAATAAGGACAATTGTCATAATCCTCATAGATAAGAGAAGTAAGTGAACATATCAAGGTCTCCTTTGAATTCATGGGAAGGAACTGTTAAGGTCCTCTCCTCCCTATGTAGCAAGAAAAGAGACATAAAAGAGATATATGAAATGCAAGAAGATATACTCTCTAAAATATAGTGAAGAAGGTTATATCAATTAGACTTGATTTAAGGTATCAAAGAATGAACGAATATCTTAATGAGATCTCAATTGGGAGATCTGAGAGAGATGATAAGAATATAATCATCATTAACTAATAAGCAAGGTAACAAATTTCCATGAAAAACGAAAGTTACCTCATTCGACAACTTGTGGTCTCTATGATAGATAGAAAAAGAACAAGTTGTAGGGAAAAGTGTTGAAGGTTAAAGAACTCAAACATTTGCAGAAAAGAAAGGGAAGTGTGTTCCTCAAACAAGACAAAATAGTTCTATTGAAATATTATGAAAACAAATCTCATATCACCATAAAGATGGAGGAAGTTGAAGAAAAGAGCCAAGGAAACAGGGAGTAACAGATCTCTGCAATGATCAAGATGGTATCCCTCACAAAAGAGTCCTATCATAAGCTCCTAATTCTTTTAGATATGACCATTATAATAAGATGCATCATGGCATCATGGAAGCATGAAAAACAAGAACTCGTGACATCACCATGGGAATCATGAAGGAAAAAATCCATGGTAGTCAAACATGAAGGAGATAGCTCTTGCGAACCTCATTGGACATTACAGGAAAGGAAGAAGTCATCCAAGACAAGGCTCATCATACATCAAGTCAGAAAGGAAACATTTTCCAGATGGGGATATGCAAGATCATCAAGATTCTCTGAAGGAATCCTCATCGAAGGATTCACTAATCTAGAGAGGAAGCAAGTGTTTCGTCAGGAAATCTGACTTATGGAATTCATGAGATGATGATATGGTGACATGAGAAATGAAGCAGATCAAGGGATTGAAGATCTTTTCAATCAAGGAAGTTGTTTGAAGAATCCTAGATGACCTAAAGGTAAAATGAGGTATGTATGCTTGTATTTAATATTATAAAGTCATGTCATATGGTTGCAGGTAACATGGATCACTACTTATATCTTGAGAATCATGATCAAGGGAAAAGGATCTCTGAATCTAAAAGGATGCAGGAAGGCATAAGTCACATTAGATGAAATCAACATAATATATCCTCATATGAAGTATGAGGTGGTTGACTACAATTAAGAAAATATGATTGAAAGCTCCTCGGAATAGAAAGTGTGAGGAAGGAAGAGATCATGAGATATGCAACCATTATGAAGGAAATCAACATCCAAAAGACCAATAAGATTTGATTAGGAAATCTTTGGGAAAGATATGAAGACTCTGATGGAAGTCTGAAAAAGATGAAGACCCTTGACAATGGATATCTTTGAGGGATGTGTCAACATGTATGAAGTATGTTGATATCTACAGTAATATGTGATAATGAAGAACCATTTCGTAAGGTACTATTTGATTTAACATTATTTTTTGATTTCTTCAATAATATCTAGATGAGTTCATGGGGGGTTGCTGGAACAAGAGCTATAAGTACAAGTGCAACTAGCATTAATGTGGTGGATGGAAATCCATAAAAGAAACATGATGAGGAAGAAGTAGCCATATGAAGAAGGTTCCAGATATGTATAAGGAAGGCCAATTTCCATGAGGAAAGGAATTACATGATGAACCAATAAGGAAAGTGATGGATGGATAATGCCCTACAAGTAAGAATTTCGACAGAATTTCATGACATTGAGGAAATAAATTGATCCAGTAGTTGAAGGACCATGAAGAAGAATTTGTTGATGAAAAGGAAAGTTCCTAGGTAAGAGGGAGCTTTGACAAGTCCCTAATTGAGAGGGAGCTTGGACAAGATCCTAGTCAGAGGGAACTTGGGTACATTCCTTTACATGAATGGGCATATCTTCCCTAGAGTAGAGGGAGAGATAGACACAACATTCTTGCCTTCATTTGGAAAGAAATAACGAGGGATTGGGTAATCATCTAGCATCCAATGCTCTTTGAGGATGTGAATCCAAGATAAGAGTAGGCAAGAGGACCGATATTCTTTGAGGGCTGGGAACCTGTTGTGCTTATCAACAACCCCCCCATTTACTAGTATTAGTAATAACATTAATAAATGGGGACCCTTCCAAAAAAATCAATCCTAGCATCTAGTCATGCCTTTTTATTTTTAGAATAAATTAAAATGTCAAAACGAAACTTGCAAAATCATGGAAAAATTACCTTTTCATTCTTTAGCATATATAACTTCACAGACGATGAGTTTCATAAACAAGCGCCACATGGTAAAATAACCTAAAAGTAAATTTATACCCGGAAAGTCGTAAATATTAAAATAATCCTTGAAAAGACCCTCTTTTAAAGGATAGATTCTCTCATCGCAAATCGATTACGACGGACCTTCCTTATAAAAGTCACCCCATGAAATCGTGATCCATGAAATGTAAAATCATAAAACTCCTATAATCATCTCGCATCGCAGTTTCAACCATGCAGCGCTACTTAATAAAGCATAAGAAAATATTGTGAAATGCGATAGCATCTTGCATATCGCATCAACTCACATGGTGGTAAGTCTTA
The DNA here is from genome assembly GCA_031772625.1 of Pinus tabuliformis. Lineage (NCBI taxonomy): Eukaryota > Viridiplantae > Streptophyta > Pinopsida > Pinales > Pinaceae > Pinus > Pinus tabuliformis. The sequence goes on along the minus strand of CM062818.1, from coordinate 2,030,781,676 downwards.
ACTGTAAATGGGTTTTTGTGAAATAGCGATCTGCGATATTGCGTAGCAAATCGCAAAATCACTTTTATCGCAACTCAAAGGGCTCACTGTTCTAGGAGAGTGCTTCCTGACTTTAGATGTTAAGTGATGGACATTAAGTTAAGGATAATGTTTCATTAATGGACATTTATTAAAAGAATGATTACGATCAGGTGTGAAAGGCCATCTAATGCAAGTTGACATCTTCTAACATGATTTAGAATTAAGACCCTCCGTCACCTTTATTTCTTCCTTTTATTGATTTATTTCTGCATTCACTATCATTTTTATCATATTTTTCTCTTCGCTTGTAACTTTTAGGAAGAACACACAGAGCAGGACATCTGAAGAAATGGTGAAGAAAGGAAAGGCACCTGCATCTAAGAAATCAGTGATGACCCCCTTATTCACAGATACTACTTGTAATTGAGATGCAGGGACATCCACATGGGAGACTATGTATCAGCTATTAGAGGAAGAACAACCAAGATTTGTGGAAACAACAGTTACAGTGGATGGACGTGTTTCTTCTAATGCTACTCTGACTGAACTTGCATGCTCATTCTTACAACGCATTGCTGCAAGACCAAAAATACTTCCTTATACCGACATGGTTAAGTGGATTATAGACGATGCAGACATATCAGATAGAGAATTCAAGATGGCAAGGCAAGAATTCATAGGGTCGTTTACTCCAAACAACCTGAGACTCATGTACCATCTACCAGAGCCACAGGCCATCTACAATAGGTAGTTTGTCGAGAAGTTCGTTAAGGAAAATGAAGACCCGGAAGAATGCACAAAGAATTGGTCAAACAACGAAGAAAGACTCAAGAAAGATAAGAATGGTATGAACACCACCGGTTCTCTTAGTTCCCCTTTCTGTTTTGCTTCCGTTATGTTATGTAGATTGTTTGGTAAACCAGATAGCACCAAATTCTCATTAGAATGGTTACCCTTAGTAGATGCAGTCGTCAACGCCACAATAATGAATTGGGCTCAAATCCTGTTTGATAACTTGGGCTCAAGTATATATTCTCCCCGTAGCCAAATGGTTCGGGGAATAATTATTCACATTTATCATAGTGTTCACCAGTATTGCCTCGCCCCATGTTCTACCTTTCTATGTCCCAGACAAACTGATGGCTAGAGAGATAGCTTATCAGACATGCAGCGAAGGAGGGATGAGTAAGATATTGAAGGATTCCAAGAAGGGCATTTGGCCTCAATTTCCTATAACATGTGGAGTATTTGCATTGCATGACTTAAGACATGCTTTCAAAGAGGTTGACAATGTATTATCTTTGCAATTACCCAAGTTCCTGGGAAGACAATATGATCCCTTGGGTATTGTCAAAGATTTTAACACAGTGGTCAAAATAAGAATATTTACCCATGAAAAAGACCCCTTTGATGATGTTTTCCTCCAGAAAAACACCTTCAAAGAAGTATACCATATGGCACGAATACTTTTTGATCAAGAAGGTCTCCAAACATTTGATAACTACAGGAAAATGAGTTTATCTAAGGTCCAATTGGACGAACTACTCATTGAACCAATGAGAGATCCTACTCCCAGTGCAAGCATAGATGGGGACTCAAAGGAAAAATCCAAAGAAAATTTTGACGAACAATTTGAGAAAACATCAGAGAATGAACATAGAAAGAGTGAGGAATCAATTAAAGACACAACCCAATGCACAGCAAAGTCAGATCAGCAAACTTCGCTCATAAAACAAGCCGAAACCTCAACTCCCATTACATAGCGAGAAAAGCCGCTTGTGATTGATTTAGAAGAATAATGGGACAATTTCAATAAGATACTCAACACGGGGGAACAAATCACAGAGCCACCAACAAACAAACAAGAAACAACCATGGAAATTGTAACAGGAGGGGCTATTAGCACTCAGGGAACAGAGCATATTCCCATTGCTCCCACATCTGAGATTGTATTGAGAATAGAGGAAATTCCACCTCTAGATGTATTCTACAGCCCTCAACACAAAGCCATCATTAAAAGATAGAGAAGGAAAAGAAAGTTGGATTCTGTGCTCCCTCCTGAGGATGAACTTCTAGATGTTCTCTGAAAAGACCCATCCACAGATCCATCGGCTAACCTCACTAGACTCTCGCAGGTCATAGGCGCATATTCTTCAGCGACCATTGACAAGGAAGCAGAGGTACAACGACTACTCAAAGAAAAAGAAGACAAAATTTTGTTATTATAGCAACAGCTACAACAGGCTAGTACCAACCAACAAGCAAAAATGCAGTTGGATAAACTTCAACAGGGGTTTCAGCAAATGCAGATAGCACATCAGAGCAGTTTAGCAGGTAAAGAAGCACAGTTACAGAGCATAGCAGAACTGCATAAAGATGACCCAAAGATTCAAGAGCTTGTCACAGAAGCACTTGGCCTCAATTCCCAACTTTTACACCAGAAAGAGTTATTATGCCAAAAGATTTCGCGATGGAATTCTCACTGCGAAATGAGCGATAACATAACGAATCAAATTGTGGAGTTACGACTTGAATATGATGCAATTCTTAAGAATGTTTCAGACTTCTTAATTTGGCAGAAATATGAGAATGGGAAAAGAGCATATATGCCTAAATTAGATGAATCGCATAAAGAAATCTTATTTGTGAATTGGGATTCTTCACTCAGAGAGGTAGAACATGCAATGGAGGATGTGGCAGCAGCAACAAACAGTGTCATCGAGTGTGTGAATGAGAATTTACACAATGCTAATTTGGTAGCAGAAACCACCCCTGGCTTTCTTCCAAATGCAAAATAGCTTCAAGCAGTATGGAAATAGACAACGGAGGAAAGGGCAGAGGCAATCTGACGAGTGACTAGGTTGAACTGGGAAGTGTATTGGCAATACCTAGTCAAACCGCACAGCCAATGGATGATCCTGAGGGGCCTAATTACTTCCACCAAGAAAATGATGCGAGCACTCACTAATGTCGTATTCACAGGACAACTGAAAGCTGAAGTCAGCCAACCGACACTCCTTAAGCCTATGTTGGATATTTGCGATCTCAAAGATCAAATGCAAGATTAGTCATAGGCATATTTTATTTTATTTTTGTTTATTTTCACTTAAAATGAGGCAGGTCGTTTAAAACTCCTCATCTATTTTTGTAATTTCTATTTTTGGTTTTCACAAATGAGTATTTAAACCCCTCTCACACATTTAGAGAGGGGTCCAGAAATTTTATCAAAAACATTCTTTAGAACATGAACTTTTGTCCCTTTGAGGAGGTTTTGGTAAAGTTAATGGAACAGGATTTATTTTCTACTTGAGTTCAGCCTCTTCTACTGAAATTTCACTTCTGTACTCTTAGTTGATGTTGAATGATTTGAAAGTGGATCAAGATTTGCTCGAGCACATGAGTTGGACGTATTACGAATAGTACTTCTATCTCCTTATTCTTTTTACTTGTGTATCAAGCAATAAATCATTTTAAGTTATTTATGTATGAAAGTTTAAATTCTTAGTTATCATTACTGCACTTTTGTATGATGATGATTTATTCTTTATGTTGAATATATGAATGACTCTTTATGCGATATATATCTCATATCATTTCGGCTAACTTTTTATACGAAACGATCATTATTAAACGAATTCTCTTCTTATCATAATTGAATGATCTTTATTATCAATTACTTTCAGAAATCATTTTAGATCACATATATAAATGTTACTCCCGGGATAGTTTTAAAGTTAGATGTTTTATTTTATTATGATAGATTGCATATGTTAGTTAGAAGATAGATCAACTTTAAAAGAAGTATTTACCCCATAAAATCCAAAAAAGAAAAACATCATCCCATTAGCACGAACATTATAAATAGATTGGGAAACTGGTCCCATCATCCCCAGTCAGAGCCATTATTCCAAACAAAAAAGGATTTGTCCTAAGGTCTGGACCAGGTGGTTATCCCCCTTGTTGGAGTCCCGATTTTTCGAGCCTTCAACATATTTGGCGCTAGAAGGAGGGCCTGATTGTGAATGGTAAGTAAATATACATCTTCACGCCATTCTAAGATTAAAACTCCCGCACCATTACCCTCAACTTCTCGTTCGCATTCCAAATCTCCTATCTTTGAACCATAAGTTGAAAACAAAAATATAAAGCACATCACTGAAATCCCAAACAAGCCAGATCATTCTTCTTCAGAGCCCCCTGAATTACAAAATTTAATCCATAAGTTACGGGGGATTTCAATATCTCAAGAATAATTTGAGTTATCCCAAGGTAGTGTCACTTCTCATCGAACCCCATCTCAACAACTGACTAGAGCACATAGCGAAAAACTAGGAATCCCACCAGTTGAGTTTCCTCTACCAAGTCGTAAGAAAGCTAAGAAACACCCACAAAATCTCATAGTAAGGTTATATCATCATTTTCTTCCTCCGTCCCACTCATATCATCACAAGGTCACTCATCCATCCCCCAACTCCAAATCGTGGTTCATACAAGTACAGGAGCTACATCCTCCTCTACCCAATCACCTTCAACTACTGCCACACCTTCTTCTACTCATATCCCGACGATGGCGCAAAATCCACCGAGGCCATGGGCCAACCCAGGGGTTGTAAGAATGGCTAGACCTTTATCTCAATTACCAGCTCATCCTGAGAAATGGTTGCCCAAATTCAATCCTAACAATGGCCTATTATCCGAAGAACACATAAATAATTTTATGCTATATGTTAATTTGAATGGAGTAATAGAAGAGGACGCAGTTGGTTATTTCCCTATACTTTATAAGGAGTAGCATGATCATGGTATTTTTCGTTACCATTAGGCTCCATTAATAACTGGGATACATTTCAAGAATAGTTTTTAACAAAATTTGGGGATGATAGGTCCACAACAACCTTAATAAATGACCTCTCCAATTTAAAAGCCGAACCAAAGGAACCAATTAAGGACTTCAACTCTCGCTTCAATAAAGTATTGAACAAAATACCAACAACATCTAAGCCTAGCAATGAAGTCCAAAATGAATGGTATATTTCTACTTTACCTTCAAATTCAGCCATCTTGGTAGACACGGCTGCCAAGCCAACATTAGCAAAAAACATGAGAGAGGCAATAGCTGTAGAGAAACGTATCCTAGCCGTAGAAAAGAAAAGCTCTTTAGATAAAAGGAAATCTAAAAAAGCTCTTTAGATGAAAGGAAATCTAAAAAAGTATCTTTTAGAGAGGATTCTAAGAAGAAACAACTGAAGGACCCTTTCGACCTAGAAGGGTTACAAAAAGTTTTGAAGACCATGTCCAATGAAATGGTTGATATAAAGAAACAAGTAGCAGAAACCTCTTCCAAGAAATATTTTAGACCCTATAAAAGAAATCCTCCAATCGATTCTAAAACTCCAAATGCTATAACAAATGTTGAGTCAGAAGGGGAAGAGGAAGAAGTTTCAAATGAGGAACAAACCGACAATGAAGAAATTGTAAAACTACAAGGAATATGGGACTTCATTCTTCCAAATGAGGAAGACCAAGATGAATTACCTGTTGCCACTAGAATTAGAAATCAACTCGATCCTCCACAGTCTAGTACAAAAGAGAAAAACCCAATTCCACCTCCCAGGGATAAAATCGTAGGTAAAAAATCCTCACCGAAGTCTACTCAGACAAACCCAATCCAATCTAATTTGACATCTTCATCTAAAACGCTTATCATCTCAGATGAAATGGAATACAACATTGTTGAAGATATGAAGAAAACCAGAGAAAACATTACTCTTCATGAGCTCAGTAAGTTAAAACATCAACATAAATTACACTTGAAATAACTCAATGTAGTACCTACTACGCCTCTTCCCGTCACTGTGATTTCACATGCTACTCATGAAATGGGAAGACCTACAACTAGCATTGCAAATAAAATCAACACAATTGACATTGCTCTGATTAGTAGAAGATCCAAATCCCATACTCCGCCATTTATCCTTACTTTTGAAGTTTTTAATAAAAATTTGCACAACTGTCTAGTTGATTCTGGTGCATCATCTAACATTTTACCTAAGACGGTTTGCGCTAAGTTAAATGTTTAGCCTCATAAATCTGCAGTATGAATAGTATAGTTGGATTGGTCTCAAGTCGAAGTCATCGAAGAACTTAATCAAGTAACCATAAGAATTTCGTCAAACCCAAAAGTGTGTCAAGTCATTGATATACTTGTGGCTGACATTCCTGAATTTTATGGACTAATCCTCAGTAGGGATTGGTCAGAAAAGCTTCACGGTTACTTTTCAACTGACTGGTCTCATATGTGGCTCCCATACAACGACAAACCAAATCATATCAAAGTTGAACGAGAAAAACATCAAAAGTACATAGTGACAGAGTTAGAAGGAGAAAACGAGCCTGTAGCATATAGCAACAACATAATCATGAATTATTCTATTGAGTCATTCTTAGGAAATTTCAATGTTTACACTTCACCTTTTTTGGAAAATTCCATTTTATCTCAGATAGAAATTTTTTCTCAAACTAACACTTCTAGATGTATCAATTTTGTAGATAAACCAATAAATAAAACCTTGTTTTGGAAATTATTTTTTAATGGTTCTAAATCCAATGATGGAGCAGGAGCAGGTTGTATATTACTTATTCCAAGAGGAGAAAACACCATGTTAGCATGTAGACTTGAATTCGATTGCACAAACAACACCACTGAATATGAAGCATTGGTTCAAGGGTTATACAAAGCAATCAGACTTAATATCAAATACCTTCAAGTATTTGGAGACTCTGAGATTGTCATTAGACAAGTAAGAAATACAATACACTGTCTATCGGGGCATTTGAAACACTATCAATCCCTAGTACAAGACCTAACCTCACACTTTACAGCGTTTAATATTTCATCTATTCCAAGACTCCAAAACGCTAACGCCGATCTTCTTGCTAATGTAGCTTCCAAACTTATTCCATCAGAGGACTATAGCCCAAATAGATTCTCTATTGAATAAATTTTTAGACCCTCTATTCCTAATAAAATTACCAACTGGAGAGTCTTCAACAATGACCCTGCTATCGTGAGTTTTGTTACTTCAGAAGGATCTTACAGTGATCAGATAATTGACGAAGATCAACATGACAATCAACTGGAACAAGAAAACAAAAATAATGCTATACCAAAATCCTAGTCAAGTTAGAGGACCTATATGACTTAAAGGACAGATTTAAATGATCCACCAATTCAAAACTCTAGAGTTCGACTCTGAGATATGAATTAATCAATCTGGGGATGGACATGAAACCACAAAACATCAACCTAGGTCTTGGCCTGACATCTGAAGAAAAATCAGCTTTTATTCGATTGTTGAAACAATACAAGAGTGTCTTCACTTGGAATTACGATGATCTTAAAACCTATGACTCTTCAATTATCCAGCTTACAATTCCTATGATCTCCAATGAAAAACCTGTTCCGCAGAAATTAAGGAAAATACATCCTAATTTGGAAAGCCAGATTAAATCTGAGTTAAACAAATTACTAAGAGCCAAGATTATTTTTCCTGTCAGACATTCCAGATGGGTCTCCAATCTCGTCCCAGTCAGAAAGAAAAATGGTGATATTCGGATTTGTATAGACTTTTGCAACCTCAATAAAGCTTGCCAAAAGGATAATTTTCCATTGCCCCCCATGGAACAGATATTACAATCAGTCACAGGGTCAGAGTTAATGTCCTTTTCTCAGGGTATAATCAAATCTTAGTCCACCCGGATGATCGATTGAAAACTATGTTCAAAATGAAACTGGGCACCTATGCTTATCAAAATATGCCATTTGGGCTAATCAATATTGGTGCCACGTTTCAAAGAGCCATGGACATTGCATTTAAGGGATTAGTAAACAGGTCAATGGTAAGGGATTAGTAAACAGGTCAATGGTAAAAAACGTAGTGATCATCTCAGAGACCTAAAACAAATCTTTCATTGTCATCAAAAATATGGAATTTCGCTTAACCCCAAAAAATCTTTTTTTGCATTGAGCGAAGGAAAACTTCTTGGATTCATAGTATCCAAATCAGGAATCCATATGGACCCTGATAGGATCAAGGAAATTTCTGAGATATCTTTACCCCATAATAAAAAAGCAATGCAGTCTTCCCTTGGTCAAATAAATTCTGTTAAGAGATTCGTCCCTAACTTCTCAAGGATTGTTTCACCCCTCCAAGCCATGATAAAGAAAAATTCTCTCTTCAAATGGGGTCATTCGGAACATGAAGCATTCAGCTTGATAAAACAATCAATTATAAATTCCCCAGCTCTAGTAACGCCGAATTTTTCCAATCCTTTCACTTTATATACATTTGCCTCCAAGAAATCATATGCCGTCATACTGACACAAGTGAATGAAGATAAAGCCGAAGCCCCAATTGCTTTCTTTAGTTCAAATTTACAAGGAGCTGAATTAAATTACTCTAATGTTGAGAAATAGGCTTATGCTGTTTTCAAAGCAATTAAACACTTCAGACCTTTCCTTCTCAAGACTCACACCAAAATAATAGTACCATTTCCAACTGTAATAAATCTTCTGGTACAAAAAGATGTGGGTGAAAAGAGAGCAAATTGGGTCACGGTCCTGCAAGAATATGACGCTAAAATTAAACCAGTAAACATCGTAAAAGGTCAAGTTTTTTGCAAGATGTTGGCAAGAGCATCGAACATATCAGAGTCGTAGCCTCCAAATATTGAAGTACAAATTTATGAGGTAAGCCTAAACAACTCTGAATCAAGATATGTTGATATCATTTTCTACCTAAAAAATGAATATGCCCCTCCACATTTGAATTAGACAAAGAAAAGAGCCCTGAGGCTAAAAGCTAAACAATATCAAATCATCAATGATGTACTATTTAGAATGAATTATGATTCTGTTCTCCTTAGATGCCTTGAGAAATCTGAAGCAAAAAAAGTATTGCAGGAACTCCATGATAGACTAGCGGGCGGACACTATGCAGGAGATGCTACAGCACACAAAATTATGCGTGCTGGCTACTACTGGCCAACTCTATTTAAAGATGCACACAGCGATGTAAGGAGATGTAAGATTTGCCAAACTGCTGCTGGAAGACAAAAAAAACCATCATTGCCATTACAACAGGTCAACATTGATCAACCATTTGAACAATGGGTATTAGACATAATAGGTGAGATCATTCCTAATTCTTCTAAACAACATAAATACATCCTTACAGCTACTTACTACTTTACCAAATGGGTAGAGGCAATTCCACTTAAGACAACCAACTCTGAGAATATCATTGAATTTATAGATCAATTCATCATCACCAGGTTTGGCTTGCCTTCTACCTTAATGTTTAATAATGCATCCTATTTCTCAGGCAATGCCATGACAGAATTTTCTCCCAAAAGAGGTTTCAAACTCAAATATTCTGCTAATTATTATCCACAAGGAAATGGGTTAGCCGAATCAATGAACAAAAGCCTTATTAGAATTATTAAATGGACTATTGATCAAAGCCACAAAAATTGGCGTAAGTCTTTAGTGTATGCTCTCTGGGCAGATCTAATAACTCAAAAAACTTCCATTGGCACTTCTCCTTTTAATTTAGTTTATGGGAAAGAAGTGGTCTTACCAACAAATCTAGTTATTCCTTCACTAGCCTTAGTTCAATTCATTGAAGAAACTCCTTCCTCATCCATGCAATTAAGACAATTACAAATTCTTAAACTTGAAGAGGAACGAGAAAAGGCCAGAATTACCCATGCGTATCATCAACAATTAGTTAAAGCCTCTTTTGATTCAAACTCAGTATCTAGAAAAGATTTTCAACTTGGAGACTTAGTATTAAAATGGGATAAAGCCCATGAAGAGAAAGGAAAGCATACTAAATTCCAACGGATGTGGTTTGGACCATTCCAGATTGTCGAACAAATTGGCCCATCAACTTTCATGTTATAAGATTTAGCAGGGAAAAGGGAATCTTTACCTGTTAATGGACAGATCCTAAAGAAATATTTTCCATAGAAGATGATCTCTTCTATTTTTCTGTATATCATAGCTTCAGTTAAGTTTTCTTTCGATAATAAAACAAGTTGAGAATGTTCACTTTTGGTTTCACGAAAAGAATAGTTTCTCATTTAAATTTTTTTTTTTTGCTTGTATAAGTAGGAATGGTTATGAAAATTAATCTCCATTTATGGAACATATGGTTAAGTGCTATTATTTTGAAAAAAATTGTCTGTTCTTCTATTTCAACTATCTGAGTTTTGGTTAGAATCAACCTTAGGAATAAGTTTTCCTTACATCAGTCGCAAAAGGTAACAATAACAAAGCAAAGACTCTCTGTGGAAAAGCTATTTTTAAACTCTACAATTGTCATCCAGGAAAATTCTTAAGGAACCAATGACTCCCCTCCACTTGAGGAATTTGCAAGATTCAAGGTATAATTCAATTATACACTTTAACTTAAAGAATAAGAGGTCTCATCAAGAGTCGTCTTATCATGATCATAAAGATTATAACTAACTGACATTGCCATACTGAATATCAAAACAGGGTAATGGCTCGAGATTGTTCCAATCAAAAGACAAGGGGTCTCATCAAGAGCCAACTTGTTCAGTTAAGTTATAAATCAAGTGAATGTAACTATCAATTTTGGGCACCAAACCAAGACATTGTTCTTTAAGAAATAAAATAGGAATAAGAAAAGAAAAAAGCGATAAGTATATATGAGGATTTATCTTTAAAATTTGCATTATTCTCAAGTGGGACACTGGATCATTGCTGGGTAATAGGTAACCCTGTCAAGGCTATGAACGCCTGCTGGTAGCAGAGGCTCTACCTACGACAAATGAGTACACCAAAACTGATCTAACAAGATTCTTTTGTTTTATCTTTACAACCAAGTAATGATTGATGTGAGTAAAATGAATAACTCTGAGAAGAAGATAATCATAATAAAGATAGTTAGAGAAAGATGTTGTTATTAATAAATAGCACTATTTACCTTATATTTCGTACAATATAGTTTCATTTTCAAAACCATCTCTATTTTGGAAGTTTTAGAAAATTCAAAAAACCCTCAGAGATAACTGGTTCTTCCAAGTGAGTCGCCAATTGTTGTGCTTATCAACAACCCCCCCATTTACTAGTATTAGTAATAACATTAATAAATGGGGACCCTTCCAAAAAGATCAATCCTAACATCTAGTCATGCCTTTTTATTTTTAGAATAAAATAAGACGTCAAAACAGAACTTGCAAAATCATGGAAAATTTACCTTTTCATACTTTAGTGTATAGAACTTCACAAACGATGAGTTTCATAAACAAGCGCCACATGGTAAAATAACATAAAAGTAACTTTATACCCAGAAAGTCATAAATATTAAAATAATCCTTGAAAAGACCCTCTTTTAAAGGAGAAATTCTCGCATCGCAAAACAATTACGATGGACCTTCCTTATAAAAGTTACCCCATGAAATCGTGATCCACGAAATGCGAAATCATAAAACTCCTATAATTGTCTCACATCGCAATTTCAACCATGCATTGCTACTCAATAAAGCATAAGAAAATATTTCGAAATGTGATAGCATCTCGCATATCGCATATTACATCAACTCACACAGCAGTAAGTCTTAAACGTAAACGAGTTTTTGCGGTATAGCAACCTGCGATATTGTCTAGCAAATCGTAAAATCACTTTTATTGCAACTCAAAGGGCTCATGGTTCTAGGAGAGTGCTTCCCAACTTTCGATGTGAAGTGATGGACATTAAGTTAAGGATAATGGTTCATTAATGGACATTTATTAAAAGAATTATTATGATCAGGTGTGAAAGGCCATCTAACGCAAGTTGATATATTCTAACGTGATTTAGAATTAAGACCCTCTGTCACCTTTATTTCGTCCTTTTATTGATTTATTTGTGCATTCACTATCATTTTTATCCTATTTTTCTCTCTGCTTGTAACTTTTAGGAAGAACACACAGAGCAGGATATCCGAAGAAATGGTGAAGGAAAGGCACCCACTTCTGAGAAATCAGAGATGACCCCCCTGTTCACAGATACTACTTGTAATCGAGATGTAGGGACGTCCACATGGGGGACTATGTATCATCTATTAGAGGAAGAAAAACCAATAGTTGTGGAAACAACAATTACAGTGGATGGACATGTTTCTTCTAATGCTACTCTGACTGAACTTGCATGCTCATTCTTGCACCGCATTGCTACAAGACCAAAGATACTTCCTTATACCGACATGGTTAAGTGAATCATAGATGATGTAGACATATCAGACAGAGAATTCAAGACAGCAAGGAAATAATTCATAGGGTCGTTTACTCCAGACAACCTGACACTCATGTACCATCTACCAGAGCTGCATGCCATATACAATAGGAAGTTTGTCGAGAAGTTTGTCAAGGAAAATGAAGACCCGGCAGAATGCACGAAGAATTGGTCAAACAACGAAGAAAGACTCAAGAAAGATAAGAACGGTATGTACACCACTGGTTCTCTTAGTCCCCCTTTCTGTTTTGCTGCCGCTATGTTATGTAGATTGTTTGGTAAACCAGACAACACCAAATTCTCGTCATAATGGTTACAACGCCACAATAATGAATTGGGCTCAAATCCTATCTAATAACTTAGATACAGCAATATTAGAGTACAGAAGAAAAGGAGTATTGCTTCGAGGGTTTGCCCTCCATTTTTCATGAGCGCTTATGTTATGGATGCTATTTGTTTTGGTTCCAAGTTTCCTCTTATGGGATGGAAGTGGATTGCTCAAAATCCACTTCCTATTGAAATATATCACAAAGACATGTGGTAGTCTAATTTCGCACCACACTTCTCCAAGATTTGTCACGAGGTTATGCTTCCTATTCACAAAAGGGTTTACAACCGAGATGCCCCTAAGTTCTCCCAAGAAGCCGAAGTAGATATTCTCCCCGTAGCCAAATGGTTCGGGGAATAATTATTCACATATATCAGAATGTTCGCCAGTATTGCCTCGCCCCATGTTCTACCTTTCTATGTCCAAGACAAACTGATGGCTAGAGAGATAGCTTATCAAACATCCAGCGAAGGAGGGATGAGTAAGATATTGAAGGATTCCAAGAAGGGCATTTTGCCTCAATTTCCTGTAACATGTGGAGTATTTGCATTGCATGACTTAGGACATGCTTTCAAAGAGGTTGACAATGTATTATCTTTGCAATTACCCAATTTCCCAGGAAGACAATATGATCCCTTGGGTATTGTCAAATATTTTAACACAATGGTCAAAACAAGAATATTTACCCATGAAAAAGACCCCTTTGATGATGTTTTCCTCCAGAAAAACACCTTCAAAGAAGTATAACATATGGCACAAATACTTTTTGATCAAGAAGGTCTCCAAACATTTTGATAACTACAGGAAAATGAGGTTATCTAAGGTCCCATTGGACCAACTACTCATTGAGCCAATGAGAGATCCTACTCCCAGTGCAAGCATAGATGGGGACTTAAAGGAAAAATCCAAAACAAATTCTGGAAATGAGTCCGCAGAAAAGTCTGATGAACAATCTGAGAAAAAATTAGAGAATGAACACAACAAGAGTGAGGAATCGATTAAAGACATAGCCCAGTCCATAGCAAAGTCAGATCAGTAGACTTCGCTCATAAAACAAGTCGAAACCTCAACTCCCCTTACACAGCGAGAAAATCTTCTTCTGATTGATTTAGTAAAAGAATGGGACAATTTCAATAAGATACTCAACACGGGGGAACAAATCACAGAGCCACCAACAAACCAACAAGAAATGACCACAGAAATTGTAACAGGAGGGGTTGTTAGCACTCAGGAAACAAAGCATATTCCCATTGCTCCCACATCTGAGATTGTATTGATAATAGAGGAAATTCCACCTCTAGATGTATTCTACAACCCTCAACATAAAGTCATCGTTAAAAGACAGAGAAAGAAAAGAAATTTGGATTATGTGCTTACTCCTAAGGATGAACCCCTAGATGTTCTCTAGAAAGACCCATCCACAGATCCATCGACTAACCTCACTAGACTCTCGCAGGTCGCAGGCACATATGCTTCAGCGACCATTGACAAGGAATCAGAGGTACAACTGATACTCAAAGAAAAATAAGACAAATTTTTTTTATTAGAACAATAGCTACAGCAGGCTAGTACCCACCAACAAGCAGAAATGTAGTTGGCTAAACTTCAGCAGGAGTTTCAGCAAATGCAAATAGCACATGAGAGCAGTTTAGCAGGTAAAAAAGTGCAGTTATAAAGCATAGAAAAACTGCATAAAATGACCCAAAGATTGAAGAGTTTGTCACAGAAGCACTTGGCCTCAATTCCCAACTTTTACACCAGAAAGAGTTATTATGCCGAAAGATTCCGCAATGGAATTCTCACTGCAAAATGAGCGATAACATAATGAATCAAATTCTGGAATTGTGACTTGAATATGATGCAGTTCTTAAGAAAGTTTCAGACTTCTTAATTTGGCAGAAATCAGAGAATGGGAAAAGAGCAGATATGCCCGAATTAGATGAATCGCATAAAGAAATCTTATTTGCAAATTTGGATTCTCGTCTCAGAGAAGCAGAACAGGCAATGGAGGATGCAGCAGTGAGAGCAAATAGTGTCATCAAGTGTGTGAATGAGAATTTACACAATGCTAATTTGGTAGCAGAAACCACCCATGGCTTTCTTCCAAATGCAAAACAGCTTCAAGTAGTATGGAAACAGGCAATGGAGGAAAGGGCAGAGGCAATCAAACGAGTGACCAGGTTGATTTGGGAAGCGTATTGGCAATACCTAGTGAAATCGCATAGCCAATGGATGACCCTAAGGGGCATGATTACTTCCACCGAGAAAATGATGCCAACACCCACCAATGGTGTATTCACAAGACAATTGAAAGCTGAAGTTGGCCAACCAACACTCACCAATGTTGTATTCACAAGACATTGAAAGCTGAATTCAGCCAACCAACACTCCTTAAGCCTATGCTGGATATTTGCGATCTCAAAGATCAAATGCAGGATTAGTCATAGGCATATTTTGTTTTATTTCTTTTTATTTTCATTTAAAATGAGGCAGGTCATTTAAACCTCCTCATCTATTTTTGTAATTTCTATTTTTAGTTTTCATAGATTAGTATTTAAACCCCTCTCACGCATTTAGAGAGGGATCTAGAAATTTTATCAAAAACATTCTTTAGAACATGAACTTTTGTCCCTTTAAGGAGGTTTTGGTAAAGTTAATGGAACAGGATTTATTTTCTACTTGAGTTCAGCCTCTTCTACTGAAATTTCACTTCTGTACTCTTAGTTGATGTTGAATGATTTGAAAGTGGATCAAGATTTGCTCGAGCACATGAGTTGGACGTATTACGAATAGTACTTCTATCTCCTAATTCTTTTTACTTGTGTATCAAGCAATAAATCATTTTAAGTTATTTATGTATGAAAGTTTAAATTCTTAGTTATCATTACTGCACTTTTGTATGATGATGATTTATTCTTTATGTTGAATATATGAATGACTCTTTATGCGATATATATCTCATATCATTTCGGCTAACTTTTTATACAAAACAATTATTATTAAATGAATTATCTTCTTATCATAATTGAATGATCTTTATTATCAATTACTTTCAGAAATCATTTTAGATCGCATATATAAATGTTACTCCTGGGATAGTTTTAAAGTTAGATGTTTTCTTTGATTATGATAGATTGCATATGATAGTTAGAAGATAGATCAACTTTAGAATAAGTATTTACCCCATAAAATCCAAAAAAGAAAAATAACATCCTATTAGCACGAACATTATAAATAGATTGGGAAACTGGTCCCATCATCCCCAGTCAGAGCCACTATTCCAAACAAAAAAGGAGTTGTCCTAAGGTTCGGATAGGGTGGTTATCCCCCTTGTTGGAGTCCCAATTTTTCAAGCCTTCAACAGAACCCAAGATAAGAATAGTCCTAGAAGGTCATACTTAGTGAACACCCGATTGGGTATGTACCTTGAGATACAATGATGAAGGTGTCTATAGTCATTGGTCTCGCCAACATTGTGCTTTGATTCGATGAGAGGTAGAGTTGTCAGTCAAGGCCTCGCTGTGGAAACAATGTTGGTTACTATGATGCTACACAGATGGGTTACCAATCTGATTCTTCTTATGAAAAAATCTTCAAATCGAGAATAACCGAGTACCATTATGAATACCTCCCTAGTTAAGAGGTAGTGTTGAATAAAGTGTAAGTAGGTTTGGTCTTCATAATGACATGATCTTTGTAAATGATGAAATAAAAGAAATAAAATTATTTTTGTATGCATTGCTGCATGGGTTTCATGAGAAAGAGGTTTATTTGTTAGTGGCTTCCATTGAGAACCTTAGGATTTATTTTAATTCAAAGTGTCAATGTCATGCTCTTCTTGAGCCTATGTGCAATGTATACAAGTCTATAGAAAATTCTATAAGCCCTCCAAAGACAAGCACAATCCCTCATGATGAAGTTGGCCTCCAAACAATGTAAAAAGAAGTCATATCGGCTCAAATAAGGAGACACAACAGTGCATACTCTCATGTCGGCTTATATGCATGACTAACGACTATAAATAGGCATGTAATATCCACATTACAGGATCATACAATTTGGACATCTCTACAACTTCGAATGAGGTTTAGGATCTCAGATGCCTTTGAAATCTCAAGGAAAATTACATTGAGTATAGTCTAAAGAACTCGAATACTTTTAATGCTTCAGAGAGAAGTTATAGGATGGATATCAGAATTTTTTCCACTATATTTTCGGCCTCCGCACTGCCTTGATATAGTTTCGACCACCTCCCAGTCACGGTGATCATGGTCATCATTGAAGCATGATTACAATCTCAGCATGCTTGTGAAGTGGAGGGTCTTGAAGTGACACTCTTTGTCTCTGCCTACTCTCTAGATAAAGTAATAATCTCGACATAATTATCATGAGAAGGATTACAGTGATCCCACATAAATTCACTCTATCTCATGAATATAGTCATGACCTTAGCATAGTGATATGAGTCATAATGAAGATGTAGTTTCAAGGTCATGATCCTAATGAAGATTTCGGTGGTGTAGCAATGATGCAACAACGATATTAGTGTAGCAAAGTGTAGCTATGGTGAAATAGTCATGATCTCAGTGGATCTAAGTGCAACTCTCATTCATGTATATGGAGATCTCGTTGTTATGTTGAAGACCTCGGTGAAGGTGCAAAAATGGTGTTGCAGCAGTAATGAAGATCTCAGTGGTTCAGTAGTGATGGCCTCAGTGTTGTAGTAATGATCATGATCTCAACAATGATGAAGAAGAGGATTTATGTCTTGGTCTTGGAGTGGCTAAATTGTTCAAGGGTCATAGCCTTGGTATTCATCAACTATAATCTCTATAAGAATAATAATGTACGAGTTTTCCTCTCAAAGAGTGAGAGGTTTTGGCCCTGGCAGAAAGCCAACATCTTGTGTTCTTGTCTTTTTTGTTTTGGTAACTATTTGATGAATTGAGAGGACATGCTCTAATAATAACAAGTGAAATTTGTGCTAATAAGAAAAGTAAAAAATTTCTCACAAATAGTTATCATGGCTAGAAGAATCTTATTAACCTACATTTCCCTAGATTATTTAACACATTGGAAGCTACTCAACATGTGGGATCAATTGAAAAGTAGATTGTAGTGGTTTAGGGGGGTATTCAAGGGAATCCTTTGCCATTGATGCCAAAGTGAGAGAAGATTACTGGTGCATTAGAGAAGAAGAAAAATGAATAAAACCATGCTTGGTTTCAAGGGGAGCTTATGTTATTGGCATCAATGCCGAAGGGGGAGATTGTTGGACAATTGACATTGTCTAAATGGCTAGTGGTTGTAAGTGTGTTTCCATTGATGTCAACCAGATCAACATGGAGGTTTGTGGCAGCAGATGATAACTTTGATATGCTTCATGTGTCAAGATGAGGGAGAGTCCTATGGTTGCTGCAGTCTCTCGTAGAGAATCACCATAGTAGCAGGCTTATTAGAGAAGCCATAAAATAACATCTATGGTGGTTGGGAGTCCGGGATTCCAAGAACAGGAGAAGGGACAAGGTGCAAGGAATAAAATAAAGTTTACAACCATTTCTCAAGTATGAAAAGGGATCAAATCCTACATCGTAACTTATCCACTGGAAAGTGCTTTGAATAATATTTCCAATGGTATGTGGAACCCTAGAAATGGCTTCCAGGATCAAATGTTATTGATTGATGAAGTTATGGTCTTGATGTCCTCGAAACTTCGAAAGGCTTAGAAACTTGGGACCTCATAACTTCGTAATCTCAATGAAATTCCATTTTAAGAATGTTATGATCCGATACCAGGGTAGCAGGGCCGAATTTCAGAACCTCAAAACCAGGACAACGAGTAGATTCTCGAAATGATGATTATCAGAGCAGGTTGGAACCTCAGAAGGTCGAGACCATCATGACCTCGGAGTAGGCGAATATTGAAAGATGATATTGGAAGGGTTGAATATCGGAGAGGGTCGAATATTGGAGCAAGAAAAAACCTCAGAGCTTTGGACCCTCTGAGATCAGAATCCAGTAAGTCCTTAATAATGGAATTCTTTTGAAAATTCTGAGGGTTGTGAGAAATAAGAATTACAAAGGAATTTGTTGAAAAAACAAAGGACCAGGGTCCCTTTCTCTCTCCTCATATAGGATACATGGAAGTAATTTATTAGTCCTTAGGAGCTGACGTGGAAAATGACATCAGCATGATGTGGTTGTACGAAGGACACATGGTAGGCAGATTCAGAAATATTGGGTGGCCTAACAGGGAAAATCCAGGTGACATGTGCCACCACTATGAAGATGCCACTAGGAGTTTATGACATCATCTCGGAGGTCGGAATTTTGGAGGATGTATTTTTCGTAACTCCTCTCTAATGGTTTTATGGGAAATTTCCAATCTAATGTGACTGACACATGGTTTTGGGAGACCCGAAAGAACTAAGGACGAGAGTGAATAAATAAGGATATAGGCCCCAGGTAGGAGCTTGAAGGCCTTAGTACCTAAGTTTTATGCCCCTAGTCACAACACCCAGTCCCATGGAGGAAAAACAAAAGGTGCTAAGAAAAAGGGGCCAAAGGAAGATTGGAGCCTTACAATTTGATATCATCATTTTAATAAAAGTTACGAGATATGAGAGCTCCTATATTCCAATATAAAGGATTATGAAGCCACAGGTCACAAGCAATGGTCTTATGGCGGAAAAGAGGCTCAGAACCAACATGAGAGGAGCTAAAGGCATTAGAATTTTGTGATATCATAATATCTCACTTAATAAAGTTATAATATCTTAGGGCTCTGATTGCAATACAAAGTCTTAAAGGATGAATGGGTTGGAAGCTAGAGATTAAATGCATGCAAAATAATTGGTGTAGCAGGAGTAATGGTGGCTGTAGAGATCACTGGGTCAAGGCGACGAGGACCACAATTCTTAGAAAAGAATTGTTGGGCTTGTATCGATGTTGAAAGAAAGACATCTCTAAACTCCCATGCACACCTTATAGAAATAAATGAAGAACAAAGAATCCATGTTGTATTACAGTCAAGCTCTGTGAGCCATGAATAAGCATGGGGACTCTCATTGGAGTGTACAGGTGGACTGAGATTAAACTCCCAGCATGGATAATCACACAGGGAGTTGGTGAAGTGAATGAAGCCCATTCTCATGTCTTAATGCAGTGGAAGAATTTTTTTAAATACACAACAAAAGAATGGATTTCCATGCCAAGAGTACACTCTCGGGTAGTGTGGATGGTGATAGAGACAACATTGAGCTCAGTGCAACAAAGGAACAAAAATCAGGATTTCCATTGATCAACTGGGGGAATACAATACTGTTGTGTATATGCTCAAGAGTGTGGAGCAGAGTGTGTGAAAGTTGAGCAACTGGCCCAAGTGTTGAACTAAAGTAGAGTGTTGTAGAGAGCATGTGCAAAAGAATGTTGAGAGCAGTGTATATTCGGTTGAGAGTAGAAGGATGAGTAAAGTGTGTTGTTGCGGAGTCAGCAGAGGATAGGGTGATTTTTTTTAGGCCGAGAGGGCCTTTGGAATAGTAGAGGACCGAGAGCAAAAGTATGATACTGTAGTGAACTAGATTGGCATTTCTATATATATGCAATTGCCCCTATTTTCAGTTTGAAAATTGTATGAAAGGTAGAACAATGGTTAGAGAAGGTGGAGGCATGCATTCATAAGACATTGGTGCCTCTTGGAAAGTAGCTTTTTTCTATCTTAAGGGGGTTGGTGCCTCCCGTAAGTGGGTGCTCACAAACAAATTGATGTAATTAAGTAGGTTCTTAATTTACATCATAATAACAAACAAATTGGTGGTTTTTTCTCTTCTTGTTTCCATGTAAAAAATACATGTGTCAATACGTGTATGTTTCTCATGTGGTGGATTATATGTACAGGTGAATTCCTTATCTTGTTGATCATCTGTATTGTGTATGAAAGCTCTCACAAGTAACTACCATAGTGAAAATATTTAAAGACTTGTACTTAAAATTGAAAGAACTTCATTATTACTGATTCACCCCCCTCTTAGTAATTCCTTATTCCAACATATACATGTATAAAATGAACAGCACTAGCTCCAATAGTATAGCATTGGAGCCATGACTTGCTCCTCAAAAGTACCAACTCTATCTCTCTGATGCCTTATGGGAGAAGCCAAGGTGAAAATTCCTTTTCTTGTACAATGAGGGTGTATATATAACAAATGGGGTGATCCTTCACCTCCCTTCTGACTCTTTGGCTACCCTCATGATTGTCCAACTTCTCTATGACCCTTAACTTCCTACATAAATTTTCACATTACATGAATGACTCTTGGACTTCCAATTTACATTATATTTCTCCAATATTGAATTACCTATTCCACAAAATGATGTGGTACATGATGACTAGTGAAATGACATGCCATGAAACTGATGACATGGAAATTTCAATCCATTCTTTGTTGTTGCTTTCTTTCTATTTTTTAAAAGATGTATCAAGATCTTCTTCTTTGTCCTCCAAATGGCTTAGAGATGAGGTTTCTTTAGTGTAACTTGATCTACAATTGTTGTCTCAATATGACGTCCCTTTTCTTCCTCTTGATTGATCAACTTGTCTTTGCATCTAATGAAGTGTCTTATCGAGAGGTCTCCTTCTCCACCTACTTCACCATCATCTTGTCATGGTATGATAGAGTACCTACATTTGCAACTCGTTAATGATAAGAGGACATCAGTCTGATAAACCCTGTAGTCTAAGATGGTGCATGACAATCCACTGGCTAAGCTGGAACCAAGTGGAAGGCTGAGGGAGAGGCTCATTGACTATGAAATTGTGTAGCTCAAGAAGTCAAGGGTCAAGCTTTAGCCTTGAGATTGTGCAATGCGTATATCAAGCTTGGGTTGAGCAAAAATATTGCGCAATTGGGGAGCTCGAGGAGCCAGGTTAAGGGCTTGAGCACTAATTTTTCCCATTGCAAAGTTCTAGAAGGCAAAGGAGTCAGGGTGATGTGCAATACTAACTGGGCTGGAGAGAGAAATTGTGTCGTTTTTTAGGTCAGAGGCTAAGCTTGAGCACTCTGATTTCATAGTGCACAGTCCTGGAAGACAGAGATTTCACATTGCGTAGTGCCAAGGGAAAAGGGTGTTTCTTGAGGGCTGGTACTATGTAGTGTGTAGTTCAGGCTGGGAAAAATGAGGCTGAGTAGCCAAGTCGGGGAGTTTTCCCATTTTCACTAAGTGTTGTATTAGTGAGATGAAGATGAGAAAAAGAGGTACTTTGAGCATAATCGCACAGTTAGATCACTTGACAACATGACAAGGAACACTCTAAACATATGAACAACATACCTTCCTTAATGAAACAACTTTTTGATGGCCGCTACCAAGTGTGACAGAGATGCACTTTACAATGAAAGCAATGATACTTGTGCAACAATGCTTGAAACTTTGGAAATGAGTACGAAACATGTCTACATGATAAGAAAAACTCATTATCACAAATATGTCCCCTTGAAATAAGCCATAACTACATTTTACATGATAAGCGACAACTCCCATGCCAAAAGATGACACTTGGAACATGACAAGAAAAGTGCAAACGACACACAATATGTGAATGACAATGAAAGAAACACATGCCAGAGCGAAGATAACATGAAAATGATACTAATTGAAGTGATAGTCAAAAACATGAAAATGACACTCACAAAAGAAAGAGTGTGCAAAAGCAACAATTTGTAAAACTCACCCAAATAAAAGTACAAACACATCTAGAAGTGAGAAGTTGTCAACGTCAATGCGCACTTACTGTTGACGTGGATTGAACATAGTGAAAGAACTGTCTTCATAGACTATGCTAGGCTTATTCGATCTTGCATGAAGAAGTGTTCTCATGAATTCATCACAGACTGAGCATGTGTGAGCAGGTAGCTTCAACACTTATAGTCCAAAAGAGAGCTCAAAGAATTAATAGAGTTAGAAGTGACTACAGAAAGGACGATCGCAGGATCCACAGTAGATTCAAAAATTCAAGTATAGGAGAACTTTTGGAGGGTGTATGGCGACACACTAGTAGAACTCCAACTTCTCTGCCTTAGTCATTTCTTTCATGCAAGGTCTAGTTGTTCAGGGAGTATTGATTCATCATTCAGATAACCATGGCTTCCTGAATTACCCCATCCATAAACATAGTCCCCTTCATTCATTTTCTTGGTTAAACACAAACATAAGATCAATGATCACACAATGTTTCAAATTAGGATAGGGTAATGAAGTTTGCAAGATTTATATTTTCATAGTATAGCTTTCCATCTCTGGTGTTTCTCCACTACTAGTAGGCCTAGATAGTACCCCGACAGAGTCACTACAAGAACACAAGAGTTTATCCACTGCCAGCGAGCCTGAATAGTACCACGGATAAGTTTCTTGCTTCACCTATCTGTGCAAGAATCCTTTCTCTTCTTTCACCTTCATTTATATATTTAAACAGGACTGTGTATAGGAACTTATTCATTTTATGGGTGGTAGAGGGACCCCGACTTATTCAGAACAAAAGATCTTGTCCCTTTAGAGAAGCATATATAAGACCTCTAACATTGGTTTTCTCGTTTATATTTTCCCCTTGTCCTTCTCTACTTAATTGGATTAGTTTAAAAACATCAAAACATACAGACTAGAGTGTAGGCATGAGGTTTCCAAAATAGACATGGAGATCATGGTTCGACACAAGGCTTTGCTAATGAAAGGATCGTATTTTATGTCAGAACATAATCAAACAAAAGGTGTAACCAAGACAAGGAAGAAGAACATGGAGTTAGCCAAATATTGTTGTGTCATAAAGTCCATTTCTATTTTTCCACATTGTCTTTCAAGCGCAAATAGTACACCATTCATGCAAAGTCTTATCGACAAAACAAAAAGGAAAAAAAACACGACCCAATGACAAACTGAAACTAAAGCACAAGAAAAAGGAGGCTAAACAAAACATGATGCAAGACCTATGTAAGGAAAGATAAGAAAGAGTAAAGAGAACAAGTGCAGAATGAGTGGAAGAGAGGGGAAACTAGAATGCAGCTAGTCCTACTCCTAACCTAACAGGTAGAAGGTCGGGGTCACATATAATGAAATTTACAATAAAGCCATTGTAATTGTTCTCGACTTGAAATCACAAAGATACGATAAATTAAAACGGATATAAATTAATGTGCAAGAGAAAAGATAAGAGCTTGAAGAAATTTCAAAACAAAAAGAAGGTATTTCCTGTGGGCAGAAAGATGTGTCAGAACCACTACTTCTAACCAGTTCACATTCTTACCTTTTCGATGAAAAACATAATCAAACAAACCTTGAAACATTATTGTCAATGCACCTTATTCTATGTCATTTTGCTTAGAAATCATGAGAAAAGGCTGAAACCTATTATTTTCAATGGAGCTTGCTAAGTAAGATTGCTCCAACCATTTAGCGATTGGATCATGAAACTCGAAACAATCCTCTTGGGAATCCTAAAACATTTGAAAAGATGAACTTGCAACTAAAAGCATGGGATCAATATGAGAATTTTGCAAGGGAAAACTTATCTGATCATATTCAGAAGGCATGCCAAGACAATGAGGACCTAACATAACCATCAGTGAAGGTTGAAGTGCCTCAACTGCTCGACAAGTATCCGAATAGTGAGATGCTGAACCATGAAGATCAAAGGATGTAAAACAACTGTTATTGGAGATACTAGTGGGAAAATAATAAAATGAATGGCATCTAATATCATGATCAGATGGACCACTTTTGGAATGAGATCCTCGGTTAGAAAAAGGTATATTAGTTTGAACATATTCACAAATGCTATGAATAATAGACTCATCTTCTTCATGTAACAAATGTAACAAGCTATTTCTTTGTAGCTGGTAACACACTACACTAGCATCACAATTATCGAAAGAAGTGAAAAGGAATACAATTATAGTAAACACATGATACCAATTAAAATATAGTGAAAAAAGAAGAATTTGATTCACACAATAACTCGCGCATTCATTTACATCAAGAGGATTTCAGGTGTGATGAAGAACAATATTTGCAATATGATATTCATAAGAAACAATAGGAGCTCCTCATCATGAAATAAATCTCATAAATATGATTTCTTTAGAAAAAGATGATCCTTAAGTTGATCACCTCCACAGTTCCATGACTTTATGAGAGATACACATTCCAAACCAAATTTTGATGCAAGATATTTTCATAAATATGAATTAACTAAAGAAGATTCTTGAATCTGATCATAAATAGAATCTTGAAAATTTGAAAAATTACATTCGGAACACCAAACATCTTTCAAAAAGAAATTTACATCGAGTGAAACCATGCAAAGAGAAAGATTGTGTGAGAGAAACCAGATCTGACTTAGTTCGAGGGGTTTACTAGAGTCGGGAGATATTGACATAACCATCAATGAAAGTTGAAGTGCCTTGACTTCTTGAAAATTATCAGAGCTTTAAAGGATTGTAAAATCACATCCTCAAGATTGAACCAGATCATGCATGGTGTGACAACAACTGCTACCACTGGTTTCAATCAAATCACTGCTCACTAGATGGCAGACATCTATGTCACTAATTTGACTGTATTTTTAAAATTCAACAACCATATTAGTCAAGTTGGGAAATTCTTCTGATTACAAATCTGAAGATTACTAATACTGATGTGGTTAATTTGAAAGACATGCCTACTAAATCTGAAGATGTATGAATCAGATAAATTTCATGAGTAAGCTTATTTTTAGAGTTGTCTTCATGCAAGAGAAGAGATGATGAGGGATGGAAAGAGTACTTAATGATTTGATTATTTTCATTTGCATCATGGATAATCTCACCACCTTGTGTCAATTGAGAAGTTAACTCATTAGATGAAGAACTTGAAGAGCATGGAGTATCTTCGTCGCAAGTAGATGCATCACAAATGGTAGAGCACAAGGGATAGTGAGATGAAGAGAAAGTTTTGATAATAACATCTTCTTTTACCAAATTATATTATAGATCTAAATTAAATTCTTCATGAGAAACTGAAAGATCAATTGATGTGCCTGTGATCCAAATGGCTCCAGACACAGGCAGAAGTCCAAGAGGACTTAGAAAGGGTCAAAATTCAAAACGGTCATATTTCTCCCAAACTAGCACCAAATCAAACTGCTCGTTTCCCTAATTCCAACAGTGCAAATGACACTCAAATCCGAGCTCGTATGAGGGAGAACGAGCCAGTCAAAGTTTTGGTCAAAGTTGGCTTGTGGGGTAGGTTTAAGTGTCCTACAATTTGACTGACCCCGGGGCATGAAACCTAGCTCCCGAAAGTGGGCGAATTTTTTGGATAATTAATTTGTCTAATATCCCCTATATTAGATAAAATCGAAAAAATCTAATGTTATTGTAAAAATAAAATAAAAATTATAAAAACAGGTGGCGGGCCATGACCCCTGCCACCCCCACCGAAACCAAAAACAAATATTATTTAAAAAATGGCCGACAGCCCATGACCCCTGCCGGCCCCCAACCAACCACATTACATTATAAAACAAATTTTTATTAATGGGCCAACGGCCATAACCCCGCTGGACCCTCCAACCTCCGCATATATTTAAAACACTATGGTAACGGGGCGGGTCGCCACCAATAGACCCAGCCCCTCCCCCAATAGCGTTGCCTATTAATACACCATGGGCGGCGAGGTTTGAACCCGCCCGGCCAGAATGGCCGGCCCGCTGCTCAGGCACCCACACCACCACCATGTAATACTCCACACCATTTATTATAGAGTGCCCAAACATTAAAATAACCATTGTTAAATTTAAAACGACGTGCCATATTTAATACAACCAACAACCCATTAACATAATCGTTGGTTAAAAAATGTATACACGCGTAGTTTTGGGTGGTCGGGATTTGATCCCCCGACCTATCCTCAACTATTTTCCTTTCGCCGTAGTCTTTAACGCGACTTTTTGAAAGCCTTTCCGGCGATTTTTTCCGGTGAAAATCCGGCAGTAATTTATTGAAATCCAAGTTTGATAAGTAGTTTCTGCACAATGAAAGCGTCCCAGGGGTTTTTCAGGGTGCTGAATCCGAATATGCAGTTAAAAAACCATTTTAACTGCAACAAATCATGATTTCATCTCAATTTCTTTCGCCGGATTCCGTCACCGGAATCTCAAAAAGTCGCATTATAGACAACTCCTTTTCCTTTCTTACCACTACGCCAAATGACCATTGTTGAAAACTCTGCCACCCATGTTGTATATAAACCCTCATTTTATCAATGCACAGAGGCCAAGATGAAGCATGTTTTTCGAGACATATATTTATTAATTAATTTTTAGGTGGAACCATGAGCAGGGAAAAGAGGCAGGCAGAACCATGATTGAGCCAAATTTTTAGGAGGGCGAAATTTTGCCATTGTCCAAATCATACAAATTTTATGTCTATCCTACACCTCTCAGGGACACGAACCTGATGGCATAGATAGAATATTTATCTGAGTAGCAGATCTTCAGATGACCTAGAGGAGGGAATCTTTGAGGAATTTATGGGGAATCTAAAAGATTCCTGTAGCCCCAGATTTTCACTTTATCATAATTCATAAATTTGACAGTCTATTTTACACTATTCGACACCACGAATCTGATGGTGCAATCAGATTTTCCATTTTATTACTCCATTTTACGACCACTTTTCAAAGTGGAGTGCAGGTGTCAGCATTCAATGTGTGAACAGTCATTTCCATGATATTCGACGCCGCATGATCGATGGTACAACCAGATTCAGCAGTTTATCATCCTCTTCTTTAGATAACTCCTTGATGTGAGGTATATGCAGTGTGATCATGCACTTCTTTGTCTCTTTGCTTGAGATGAATTGTGTTGTATAGATCCCTGTTTGATGTTTGATGTGGGATCTTGTTTTTGTTCTTGATGTGAGATGTACTTATTGTCATGTTTTGATTCAGATCCCTTTGTCATCATGTTGATGGGATACTCATGTTGTAGCCATGTATGTTTGAATTGATATCCATTTGATTCCATGTTGGCGGGATGCTCATTATTAACATACGTGAAATTATGTCATGTTGATAGAAGTCCTTTTTGAACGAGAGTTCCTACAGCGGAACATCTCTTGGAGCCACTCCTATGTAGGGAATATTCCTTGTATGATAGAGAAAACACATGCATGTACATCATCACTCTTTCCAACACTTAATGCAACAGCCTACACCATCTTGACGCCGGGCCCAGAGACGTAGTCCCTCCTAGATGAACTCCGTTATCAACGTCTTGTGTTTTATGTTGCTGATTCTTGTCATGTTCCTTCTTCTTTACAACATGCATCTATGTTCCTTTATGATATTTTAAATGCAATTTTAATCACATCACGAAAGCAAAATATCTTTGTTAAATCCGGGAGTTGAGTCAACTCAGATCAGCCTGGGTGTTCATGATCACATACATCAATAGAGTCATCATCATCAAAATGATTATTTCCCAGGCTACAAATTGATTGAAATAGTTGATTGCATTTGTTTCACTACCAAGGTTAGCAGATTGAAAATAATCCAAGAATGAAAGCACATTATCTGGACATGGGGAACCTTGAAAAAGGGAAGAGAGATCAAGAGACTCTTCAATTTCCTCCTCCTTTACTAGTGTAATGTGACTTCCTTGTATTTGATCACAATTTGAACCAACAACTCAAAATTCAAAATAGCATGAAGATCTAGTTGGTGGATCAGATTGATCAAGCAAATCATGATACATGGAGTCATGACATTTAGATGATAGAGGATGATGGATGTCCCTTGAATAAGTAACACTTTCAATGGAACCATATTCAAGATTGATGTTAAGAGTGCTAATGGCATCTTTAGGAATGAAATAATTAACCCTCACCCTAGGCTCCCTAAGCCATTTTGGGGTTTCTTCCATTAGATATGAATCATGAAAAGAGAAATGAAGATGAAGAGATGGATTAGAAATTTGATCTCCATATATCCCAAATCTTTTATCATCGCACATAGGCACCTTCATCGGAATTGAAAAAGGAGGAGGATAAGGAACAAAAGGATCAGTAAATTCCTCCTCTGAAATTAGAGGTGTCTCGTGATTCACAAGAGTTGGTGGAGTAGAAACATTAGGAGGTTCAAGTTCACCGTGCAAAGAAATGTGAATCAAACGATGAAACTTTTGTTTCAAGAAATCCCAATCCGTATCTTCTTCAAGAAATTCACAACAAAGGTGAAGGAATTGATCAAAGAAATCCTCAACTAATTCATTAGGATTCATTCTTATCTAATTAATTATTTTAAGAACGTCTTGGTAATAATATATATCGAAAGCTTGATGAATCTCCTGGAGGAAATGATGAAAATAATGGATGGAAGCATATGGTAAGGTATGACACCATCAACTAACTTGACCTTCAAGGGTGAGGCAGAAGAGAACAAAAGCCACATCTTCACTATCAACTTCATAATATTCAAAAAAATTAAGAAAATCGTAAATGTAATTGATTAAGGACATTCCATCATCACCACAAAACTTCAATTGGGACAAGTGATAAAGAGGCTCATCGGGGATTGAAATTTCACCAGGGGAAAGGCTATAAAAACACCTCGGGAGTATGATTTTAGAATGATCCATTTAGAATAAGGGATTCAAAATAGATTCAATGGACACAACTTGTCATCTGTCCCTCCTTCTAGTTCCATTTGTTGACAGGTGTTGGAAATCTGTCAACAAAGGGGGTCTCCCTGATGTGAAGTCCCAATTAGACCTGACACCATTTAGAATAGGATTCCCATATGGAATATTGGCCTCGTTACCATATGTTCTTATATATTTTCCTTGGCTTTAGTTGTCAGCAAGAGAGAGAAGTGTGTATGTGCCTTTGTGAAAAGCTAGTAAGTGTGCATGGTGAGTGTTTAGTTGTATGTGTGTCAAGGTTATTCTACTGTGGAGGGGAATATAAAGTGAGCCTCTAAGAGAGAGGTAATAGTATCACCCTAGTAGAGACACACATCAACAAGGAAGATAAATCTAACATCAAGCAGAATAGTCCACAAGGATGCAACAGTCATTGAAATTGTTACAACATATTATCAATATAATAAGCACTAAATAACTGAATTACTTCAACTACTTTAGTACAAGTGAAAGAAAACATGAACCATAAAAATTCACTGAACAATCTTACAAATATTCATGATCCATGCATGAAAACATTTCGGCTATCAGGCTTCAAGTATTAAGTAAAAGTCCCAAGAAAATTTTATACAATGAACATCACTAGATCCAATAGTGGAGCATTAGAGCTACGACTTGCTCCCAAAAAGTACTAACTCTGTCTCTCTGATGCCTTATGGGAGAATACAAGGTGAAATTTCCTTTACCTATACAATGAGGGTGTATATATAACAAATGGGGTGATCCTTCACCTCCCTTGTGACTCTTGGGCTACCCTCACAACTATTTGACTTCTCTATGACCCGTTAACTTCCTACATGACTTTTCACATTACATGAATAACTCTTGGGCTTCCACTTTACATTATATTTCTCCAATATTGAATTACATATTCCACAAAATGATGTGGCACATGGTGACTATTGGGCAATTTAATTGCTTAAATTGCTTTCATTAAATTATCAACCAGGGAAACTCGTAAGCTTGTGATGATGCCAGCAAAATATATGCAGGAGTAGGCAACTAACTCTATGACTAACTAAATGATTTCTGATTCAATATAATATGCAAGGGAAGAGGCTCCTAATTGATGAGGTCCTGATTGTCCTTCCCTACAGTATTATAGATTGAAAAGAAATCATTGATTACATAAAACCAGAAACTTGAAATAAAGAAAAGAGAATGAATTTTAATTGTTGTTCAGATTCAAATAGAGAGAGATACTAACTTAGTCCCTTGATTGTCCCCTCATATACTGATCCAAACTAAACTAAGATTCATTCATGAGCATAAGAAATGAAATAACTTGAAACATAAAAGCAAAAGAATGAATTTCAATTATCATGCAAATCAAATGGAGAGAGAGTCTAACTTAGACCCTTGGTTGTCCCCTCATATGCTGATAAGATTTTAATTTAAAACTCATTCATCAATCACAAACAAACCCTCAAACATCTAAGCAATTAAATGAAATAAGATCTATTATGAAATAAAATGTTTCTTTGATCCTTTTAGAGTGAGCTCAATTCTCTTAAGAACAAAGTGACAAATTATTCCATATACT
Organism: Pinus tabuliformis; assembly: GCA_031772625.1. Lineage (NCBI taxonomy): Eukaryota > Viridiplantae > Streptophyta > Pinopsida > Pinales > Pinaceae > Pinus > Pinus tabuliformis. The sequence goes on along the minus strand of CM062818.1, from coordinate 2,030,750,753 downwards.
ACATTAAGACAACTTATATCTAAAACTATAGAATGGAAATTTATGTAAAATGAATCTTTATTCTATTCCATCATAAGTTGGATACATGCTCCAAGAGTCCTCTCCTTTGGAATGGAGGAGGTACTCCTAGTTATACAATGGGATGAGATAACAAACTCATAATGATGATCCACTAATCTCTCTTTAGTTCCATACATCTCTCAACCATCTAGACACATAACCCCCTTTTGTCCTTGATCTTCTCCATGAGATCATGATATTTTCCATGAGGCTTATCTTATCAAATTCTAATTTGATCATTCAAGGCCACATAAAGATGCCTTGGAAGCTTCCTTTGTACCTACACATGTCAACAAACTCATTCTAATTGTTAGGTATAAGTATAAGCATATTATTTTCTAAATTTTAACCATAAATCCACTTTAAAATATTAAGAATTAGTAAGCTTTGGAAAAGCATAGTTATAACCCAATGATGAGGTAAATGTAATGATGTGGAGGTGGAATGGAGGTGACATGAAGGTAATATGGAAGTAATGTGAAGGTATTGGTGAATAATGGAGTGAGAATAAGGACTATTTTGAGGCCCAACATACCCCCAAACTGAAGGTATTGCATGTCCTCATGAAATCTATTACATTACTTTTTGATACTTGAGCTTTGGCTTAAACTCTGCATGATATCATTTATTTAACTTTTGCAAAGCGTTTTTGATGAACTGCAACTTGGTTGGTTCTTATGTTTCAACCATATTTTGTTTGTTGCATTCAATTTTAATGTATGATCTTTGCATATTGATAATGTAATTTCTATTGCAGAGTATTTTTGTTGGAATGCATCATGGTTGGTTCTTGTGTAACAACCATGATTGTGTTGGCATCCAATTAACTTTTAAATACTTTTGACAAAGCCATTTGTATGCTCATGTAATAGTGAATATATTTTGAAGGTAACTGGGTTTTAGAATGTAATATATGAATATGGATGTTATATGAATGTGACAAAGTATGTATGTAAATGTACCCCTCCCCTTAAACGGATGGTTTTGGCAGTTATGTGAAATGAGGAAAGGAAGTGAAGTTTTTCCAAAAATTATTATTCTAACTTTTCAAGGAATTTAATGGTTAAAAGTTAGAAAATATCATACCTTAACTTACCCTTCCAAAAATAGATGAGAGTTGTGCACGTGTGGCTGCAAAAATGTTGTTCATAGTCTTCTTTACTTGGTTGTGAAAATGGTGGATGAAATCAAAAAAGTGAATCTTTTATTGTTGTTGCATCTGCTGCTAAATCTGTTGTTGGATCTTCTGCTGAATGTTTGGAATCTGTTGTTAAATGTGGCTGAAAATGTATAAGGCTTGGAAGGTATACAAAATATAGATTTTACATTCCCCCCCCCCAGCCTTATTTTGTGACTTGTCCTCAAGTCATGACAAACAATGAAAGGAAATCGGTTTCATCTGCTACAAAATATGGGCCTTCAAGTCTTCAATGCTCGATGGCACAAATCTTACTCTGTAATTAAATGTGTCGATGTCGAACATAGCAAGAAGTTGTTGACTTAGTGGCCGTTAATGAATGCCCCTAGCCAACATAAGAGCTCCCACCATTGATTCCAATGGGAGTCAGGATGCCTAACACATCTTTGTAGGTACGAATAAATTTGTCGTGGTTGAGTCACCTACAAGATCCAATGAACAAGGGATATTAATGTACTCCCATTGTTCATTGGCAAGAGTACTTGCCATTAAGGCATGCAAGCCTCTAGGTGTTTTTACAAAGTTAATTAGACTCTAGGACTTTGACTCAATGATATCCATAGAAGCAAGGTTTTATTTGCGGAAATGAAGGGGAATGGTAATGACATGGGGAATGACAATAAGCTTGTAAGGAATGGATGTAAGGAAATGCATGGTGTATAAATAAGAAATGGATATGGAAATGTCATGCTTTATGGATTTACAATTGATGGAATTCAAAATATGTTTCAAAAAGGGAGGTGCAAGGTAGTGGTTGTGGAGTTGGATTTGTCTTTAGAATTTTTCATGAATTTAGTCTTTGGAAGACCAATTGTCGTCACAATGTAATCTCCTTATGATCACTTGATTATCCTGTAACCTGTAAAAAAACTTGGCAGAAAGAAAACATAAGTGTGTTCAAGAAGAAATGGCCATTTCCTTCATGATTCTTATACAAAAATTTTGCACCAAATAAAATAGATTAAGGACAATCAATGTGTTGAAGTTGACTCAGTCATGATATTAATATCAATCCATTCATAAAGATATAACCATGAAAAGTAAATTTACTCCCCCTTTTTGTCAGCAAACTTTTGTGCATGGCGAAAAGCTTGGCTCTATAGATTTGTTGTGTCCTGCAAATTAGTATGTTATAAAGCATACAACAAAATGAAGTTGCCATGAAAATTACCATCCAATTGAATAAATTTCATTTGTACCTGTACCAACTCTTGCAATCTTGACCAATTCCTATAATTCTCATGATTTTCTCAATTTGCATACCACCAGAGTTTTGTTTTATAGAAATGCTAGTATCCTTCACATGCCAATATTCACCTTTTAAATCACAAAACACATAACAAATTTTTTTTTATTATATATCTTGTTTTAAAAAAAATGATAACAAACCTAACCTAACAATAACAATCTTATCTAATAATATATTAATACAAACACTTATTATAACATAACAATCATAATAACATATTACAATTACAAATGCATAACAATCTTAACATTTATATACAACAAATTACAATTAAATATAACAACATATTAATATATTAATGTTTATAACAAACATTAATTAATAATTAAATATCATAACAAACGACATAAGGAATTACAATTGAAATATAACAAATAATAACAAATTACAATTATGTTAATATATTAATATATTAATATAATTGTAATATTATAGCAAATTAGAACTAAATACAAAATTAAATACAATCAAAACGAATTAAAACTAAAAATGGAAAACAAACCCAAAAAAAAATGGAAAACAAAATTTAAAACATGTGAGGATTTTTCATCACGTAGCTATGAGAGGATTTTTCATCACTTTTGTCAATACTCGCATGGTTGAAGCTTCTACAAGAAACACAAACTACAATCTTAAACAGAAATTCTCTGTACTTTTGGAAATGGTAGATTTTGCGTTGAATGGCTATGGTAGATTTTGCGTTGGGTACAGTTGTCCATATTTTGTTGTGCATGGCCGCCACGGTTGGAGGAAAGTCTGAGGATAGCTCAGCCCCTGCACCAGCTCCCGTAAGCAATGGTAATAACAGTGGAAGACACTCTGGCGCATCGCAACGTACAACGCCAGGTGTTATGAAAAGCTTTGAAACCCCGAAAACCTATTTTTCTCGAGCGCATCACAACGTACAATGCGAGGTGCATCATGGGAGAAAAGGCCAGTGATTTCACTCTTACATCGCGCCACATATTTGGCAACGTAATCACTGGCGAACTCGTAGGCAATTTCATTCACGTTTTTCACTTATAGTGGATTGAGGGACGATGGGTGAGATCTATCGCATTTAATCAAGGATCGGGGCATTCCAGATCTTGAAACATGTAGCTCAAACTGAAACATGTAGCTCAGCAAACTACATGTTTTCAAAACTTCACTCAAACTTTTCATTTATTACTTCGGCATACAGTCAAACTATAGTAAACATTTTATTTCGTGGAGAACCGAGATCTGTTAGTGATGATTTATTTTGATTTCCTCCATCTCTCAGTTAACAACCCATTCATTAACATGAAACTAGTTCCTCGTGCATTATTTGTGCAAGCAAACTCACTGTGCAATTAATCCGAAGCCATTTCTTCGTGCAAACAATCAATTTCAGTATGCAAACACTGTGTTTTAGATGAAAACTTGACAATTATAAAATATACCTAACTGCTGTTAAATAAGTGGCGTGATCCCCTTGATTCGTGGCCCAATTAGCTGGGTTTCATATCGTTCCTCACTGTTAAACACTCTTATTTGCTGACTGCAGCATAGATTTTTAAATAAATAACAGATAGTCCATATCTCAGCGAAAAATCCCAATATTTCCTCAACCTTTCTTTCAACGCCTTAGTGTGCTGATTGGTGGCGTAAACAGATATGTAAACGTTTAAATGACAAACAGTGGTTACAAAAAAAAAAAAAATCGGTGATTGTAATCCCGACTTTATCTCTGCTATCCCCTTCAAAGCAAATCAAATCTCATCTTACCGCAATTTCCCACAGATTCCGGGCAACCAACTAGTGCTATTTACCTACTTATCTCTACATGGACTCAGCTATTTTTATCCTCTAAATTCATTCAAAACAAAGCAAAATCCGGAATTAATCCTTACATGATTCTCCTGCGTAATCCATAGGATTCAACTCAGCGTTAAATCTTATGTATAACCACCTTATTTCTCCACAATTTCCACCTTTATTTCTATGCTGCCTTGCTTAGCTTTGCCTTTTGCTTCTTAGCATTTCTCTCTGCATTTTGTATGGCTCGAGCTTCTTTTCACACGGTGAAAGGCTCAATTATGGAAAATAACAGTGATCATAAGGAGCTTAATATGCATACACAACCTCCAAACATGAACTAATGGAGTAGCCGAGCTTGGTTGAATAGCGCAGAAATTTTATTTATTCTTGCAAAGGCAACCTAAAGGACGAAGCCCTCGATTATCTAGCAACTTTCAGTTCGCCAATCCCGTTCAAGTTTCTGACCTAGAGTGCAGATACCCACCGGAGATCCCAACAACATGACTGAAAACTGTTGATTATCTCCAATCACGCTAGTCTTCTGCGAATTTGTAGTCAATGGAATTTTTGTAAATGGTCAAAAAAAAAAAATTATATACTTGTCCTCTTGGTGAAATGAATGTTTTATTTATTTGCCAATCTTTTTTCCATTTGACATTTGCCTACACTATTGGCTGATGATCTCAGCTCAACGCACCTTAACATGTTCCATAGTTTGCAATAAACATTAGATTCACTTTTTTTCTCATGTTTTGTTTTTTTTTTAACGTGATTTTTTTATTTTTTATTTGTTTTGTTCAAAGCCAGAATTAGATAAAAAAAAATTGCAAAATCAGACAATCATATGTGCATTAATAATGCCATTGATTTATTTCAATATGCTATGAATTTAGTTTGAATAAAAAAATTAAATTGTTGCAACAAATTGATATTGGAATCCTCAAAATTTATTATAATCCATAGAATAGAATGCGCAACTTAATTTTCCAGCGAGAGTATTTTTATTCGCAATAAATTGATAGATTTCCCGATCTTCCTGATTGCACGAAGTGCAGGAAGAGAGCATACTAATCTCTTAATTTATTTTTATTTATGCAGGTTAGGTGGATGGATAATAAACACAATCAAGTTCTGCGATCAAACCTCGCATTATCTACACTTTTTCTGCAATGTCGCAGGGGCGTTTAGACTCTCGGAAGACAAAGCTTTCCGATAGTCAAGCTCCTGGCCTACCCGTGATACAGAAACAAGATATAGAAATGTGATGATGAAGCAGCTCTTTTAAGTTATGCGTGATGATTTTTTATTTTTTAAAAAACGAGACTAAAGGAAAATTCTACGAGATCTCGTTTTATTTTTAATTTTAATCTATTCTACATTAACTTGAGAGATTTTTTTATTTCCTAGGTAAAAGCATGCTTCCAATGAAGCCATCTACGAATTAAAAGTTTGAACATGCTCACATCATGATTTAAAATTTTTACCTTATGTTTTACACATATATGAGTAACCTGTCTTAGAGTTGGCTCAAGGTTATTGTCCTTGCTCTCCAAGAAGTACCTAATCAACATTATCAAATTCCTCATCCGTAGATGGATTAGTGAGAAATGGGGGGTTTTAAAAAGACTGAATTTAAAACTAGCTAAATACTAAAACATCAGAAAGCTCAAACTTAAACTCCTTTATGAAGATCCTGCTGTCACCAAGTTTCACAAGTTAGTTTTTCCAAAGAAAAATACTGGTACTTAATTAAATTCATAATGCCTGATCCCTTAGCACCATCCCCGGCAACGACGCCAAAATTTTGGGCAATCTAATTGCTTAAATTGCTTTCGTTAAATTATCAACCAAGGAAACTCGTAAGCTTGTGATGATGCCAGCAAAATATATGGAGGAGTAGGCAACTAACTCTATGACTAACTAAATGATTTCTGATTCAATATAATATGCAAGGGAAGAGGCTCCTAATTGAGGAGGTCCTGATTGTCCTTCCCTACAGTATTATAGATTGAAAAGAAATCATTGATTACATAAAACCAAAAACTTGAAATAAAGAAAAGAGAATGAATTTTAATTGTTGTTCAAATTCAAATAGAGAGAGAGACTAACTTAGTCCCTTTGTCCCCTCATATACTGATCCAAACTAAACTAAGATTCATTCATGAGCATAAGAAATTAAATAACTTGAAACATAAAAGCAAAAGAATGAATTTCAATTATCATGCAAATCAAATGGAGAGAGAGTCTAACTTATACCCTTGGTTGTCCCCTCATATGTTGATAAGATTTTAATTTAAAACTCATTCATCAATCACAAACAAACCCTCAAACATCTAAGCAATTAAATGAAATAAGATCTATTATGAAATAAAATGTTTCTTTGATCCTTTTAGAGTGAGCTCAATTCTCTTAAGAACAAAGTGACAAATTATTCCATATACTACATTAAGACAACTTATATCTAAAACTATAGAATGGAAATTTATGTAAAATGAAGCTTTATTCTATTCCATCATAAGTTGGATACATGCTCCAAGAGTCCTCTCCTTTGGAATGGAGGAGGTACTCCTAGTTATACAATGGGATGAGATAACAAACTCATAATGATGATCCACTAATCTCTCTTTAGTTCCATACATCTCTCAACCATCTAGACACATAACCCCCTTTTGTCCTTGATCTTCTCCATGAGATCATGACCTTTTCCATGAGGCTTATCTTATCAAATTCGAATTCGATCATTCAAGGCCACATAAAGATGCCTTGGAAGCTTCCTTTGTACCTACACATGTCAACAAACTCATTCTAATTGTTAGGTATAAGTATAAGCATATTATTTTCTAAAGTTTAACCATAAATCCACTTTAAAATGTTAAGAATTAATAAACTTTGGAAAATCATAGTTATAATCCAATGATGAGGTAAATTTAATGATGTGGAGGTGGAATGGAGGTGACATGAAGGTAATATGGAAGTAATGTGAAGGTATTGGTGAATAATGGAGTTAGAATAAGGACTATTTTGAGGCCCAACAGTGACTCATGACATGGCACCGATGACATGGACTTGGATGATGACAAGGAAATGCCAAGCCATTCTTTGTTGTTGATTTCTTTGTGTATTCTAAAATATGGAACATGATCTTCTTCTTTGTCCTCCAAATGGCTTAGAGATGAGGAGTCTTCAGTGTAACTTGATCTCCAGTTGTTGTCTCGATATGCTGACCCTTTTCTTCCTCTTAATTGATCGACTTTTCTTTGCAGCTAAAGAAGTGTCTTATGGCATGGTCTCCTTCTCTACCTCCTTCATCATCATCTTGTCATGGTATGATAGAGTACCTGCATCTGTGATTCTCTCATGACAAGATGAAATCAGTCTGAAAAACCCTTTAGTCTAATATGTTGCATGATGATCCACCGAATCAGCCAGAACTGGGTGGCAGGCTCAGGGAGAGGCTCAGGGACCACGCATTTGTGCAACTAAGGTAGTCAAGGGTCAAGCTTAAGCCTTGAGAATGTGTAATGCACAGTTCAATCTTGGACTGAAAAAAAGATTGCACAATTGGGGAGCTCAGGGAGCCAGACTGAGGGCTTGAGCCCTAATTTTTTCCACTGCATAGTTCTAGAAGGAAGAGTAGCCCAAGTTATTGCATAATTTCACATTTCAAGAGATCAGGGTTGAGGCTTGAGCCTTGTGAATGTCCAATGCGCGGTACTAAACGGGTTGGAGAGAGAAATTTCACAGTTTTTCAGGTCAAAGGTTGAGCTTAAGCACTGTGATTGAGCAGTTCACAATCCTAGAAGGTGCATTTCATAGTGCCAAGGGACAATGATATTTCTTGAGGACTTGGACTGCGCAATTCACATTTCAGTTATGGTAGAATGAGGCTGCGTGGCCCGTCGGGGAGTTTTCCTAGTTGCACTAAGTGTTGGATCTTTGAGATGAATATGATCAAAAGAGAGACTCTAAGCATTATCACACACTTAGATCACTTCAAAACATGACAAGGAACACTCTGAACACATGAAAAACATACCTTCCTCAATGCAACAACTTTGCGATGACTCCTACCAAGTATGACACAAAAGGCACACTTTGCGAGAAAGCAGTGACACTTGTGTGACAGTGCTTGAAACTTTGAAAATAAGTAAAAAAACATGTCTACATGACAATAAAAACTCATTATCACAAATATTTCCCCTTGAAACAAGCCAACACTGCATTTTACGCGATAAGCAATAATTCGCACGCCAAAAGACAAAATTTGCGACATGACAAGAAAAGTGTTAACGACACGCAATATGCGAACCACAGTGAAAGAAACACATCAAAAAGTTAATATAACATGAAAATGACAATAATTAAAGTGAGAGCAAGAAAGAGCGACAGTTAAAATCATGAAAATGACGCTCACGAAAGCAAGAGTGCGCAAAAGAAACAATTTGCAAAACTCACCGAAATAGAAGTACAAACACAGTTATAAGCAAGAAACTAACAATGTCAATGTGCATTGACAGTCGACATTGATTGAAAATAGCACAAGCATTGTCTTAATATATTGTTCTAGGCTTATTCAATCTTGCGTGAAAAAGTGCGCTCATGAATTCATTAGAGACTGAGAATGTGTGGTGACTTCAACACTTACTTTCCAAAAGGGAGCTCAAAGAATTAACAGATCTAGAAGTTAATACAGAAAGGTTCATTGTAAGATCCATAGTCGACTCCAAAATTCAAGTATAGGAAAAAATTTGGAGGATGTTTGTTGCAGCGACAACACCACTATATTTATATTAAACACCACAAGCATGTGTCATGATCAATGTTGGATTTACTCATGCTATTAACGTCTCTTTGACTTGTGTCAAAACTCTTAGAAACTTAGGTTGTTCACCTAGATCCATGTTGTTAAAGCGAGAAAAATTGTGAGAGCCTCTCTCACTCTTACATCTTTTACAAATGGGCCCTTCATGCCATCTTACAACTTGTATACTAGGATAACGTTCGTTGCACACTTGACACATTTGTACAATAGACAAATTATCAATACTCAATCAAAAATTTTTATGAACTTCAATCATCTTGCTGCTAAAATGATAGTGAGAACTTTCATTTTCCCTACCAAACACCAATCTAGGCTAACTATGATGTGAAAACACTATTGATTGGATAATTTCTTTCCATAAATGATGGGAATCCATTCTTCTAAGTTGGTTGCAGCTGAGTATGTTCTTCTTGCAAAAAATAAAAATCATGATGTCAAAATCAGAGATTTTAAAAATGGCAAGTTAAATTTTTGAAGTGAACAACAAATTAAATAGAGAAAACATATGCATTTTCATGGTTGTTTCATTGTCTAGGTGGAATTCGAGGAACTGGTTTAGGTTTTCTTGGAGGTGAATCTATCTCTCGGCCACTATTCACTTAAATAATGTTCTGCCAAAAAAATTAAAATAAAATATGCATAAAACATTAAAAAAATTACGTTCAATGTACAAACCATTTAAAATTAAATCCACATCAAGCACATGTGTTATTCCTACATAACAAGTATGTATACATTCTCTAGCACCAATAATATTGTCTACAAGTTACATCAAGAAATGCTAGTTGCAGCATTCCCAATAGACTATCACAAATTGTCAACCATCCTAGCAAGCATATTAATATTGGCAAAAACATCATAAGTAGATAGTTTCTCAATGGCATCATTGTGCCTATCTTCTCATATTGCATCTCTTCCATCATTTCTATAGCACTCACGATTTTCACTTCTATGAAGCCTCCCTATGTAAAGACAATGTTCCCAAAGAAGATTAATGTGAGGAAACATTTGCAAAAGTGGAAAATTTTGGAGATGCACAACATCGAGGGAAAGAAACATTTGAATGAAATGTTCTTCCCATGAAACACCCAAGGTTTCATAGTTACGGTTAAGGAGATCATCATTCTAGCAATTTCCTGAAGTTTGGCAGTTTAATGGTTGAGGCTGAACTTTAAGAACCGATAAAGGTTGTATTGGTTCTAAATCTCTTTCTCGACTAATATTCAATTACCACGTTGTTCTACAAAAAGTGACAAAACAAAAAAACGATACAACAATAAATAATTTTCATCGAGATGTAAAAATATTATGAAAAGAAAATACTTGAAGTACCGATGTTGTTGCAACAAAGAAAGTGTGCACATATTCCAAAGGACTAACGACATTGACTATATAGTTGTTGCAAGGAATTTCCCACCCCACATTGCCAACAGAATGTTCCAAATTGTCAACAATGTGAGGAACCATATCACTATCAACAAATAAACCAAATGTCGCAAATTCTTCATTGGCATCATTATGCCCGTCTTCCAATATTGCATTTCTTCCATTGTTTGCAGATGGATCATGGTTCTCACTTGTATGAATGCTCTCTTTGTAAACATGGTGTTCCCAAAGAAGACTATTGCTAGAAAATTTTGGAAAGGCATACATTTTTGGATGCCCTCAACATCTAGCAAAACGAACATTTGAAGAAAATGTTCTTCCCCTCACACTACTCATGTTTTCATACTTACGACTAACGACTTCATCATCTTGATGATTTATTGAAGCTTTTTTCTTTTGATGGTATGCGGCTCTTCTCTATGCTTTTATAACATCCTTATTCTAGTGATACCATTGTCATTGATCTTCGTTTTCTCTCTCACGTGAACCAGGAGAGCGAGGTATTTTCATGCCACGCTTGCTTCTTTTTTTTCTTAACATTTTTACATGAAATTTAAACTATATTGAAATTTTGATTTTCAATTCCAAAAGAGGTTAAAATCTATTCTCGCATCTTGAAAAACTTAAAGTCTTAATCTTCTTTAACTTTATACATCAACTAAACTTCGACGCTAAATAAGTTTAAATACTAACAACCAACCTTTCAAATTTCCAAGATATACATATACAAACAATATTTCAAATATTTCATTAAAAAAGGAATCGTCAAATGCAGTATTTCATACATCAAATAACAGAAGAGTGTAAAAAATCCTTAGAAACATAACAATAATTTACATGACTATCTTTTTCAGCACAGACTTGAAACTCACACGACAATTATGCTCAATAGACAATCAAATAGATGGTACAAAGAAATAATATTTAAAAATCTATAAAACCAAATAATTTCAAGCCTTTTAAGTTCAAACAATGACGTCCTAGGGAAATTTTGGTTTGTTATCAACAAAATATTTATGTGGAATAACTGGGAAAACATTTCCATTTACATGGATCACAATAGAAAAACAAACATGAAGTGCATTGTTGAATCTACGAAATAGCTAAAGAACGCAACTAATCTCCAACAAAAATATTGAAAATTGACATAGCTATGTTTTTAGTATAAGGTCAAAATTCAAATTACAATGATCTTCAAAAAAATATTTGAAAATATTAAACAAACATAAGATTTGTAACTATGTACAATAAAAAAACATGTTCAACCCTCAAAGGCTAAATCGGGATATCCACAGGTAGTGGAGGTTTGTTAACAATAGAATCTATATTTGGAATAAGCGAGAAAACATTTCCATTTTCAATCCAATTATTGAAATCCTCAATTGATTGCACATGGAACCTTGATGTTTCACTGCCCTGGGTTGCTTCCCCAAATGGCAGGGGACACTTCTTCCCACGCCAATGTTGCGCGATACGTGTACGGTGTATGTATATTCTGCCCTCTGGATTTCCCTCCACCCAACAGAAATGATAGTGCCTAACCTTTTTTGTTTCGAACATTATTCGAATGTTTAATTAACTTTAAAGTGTAACGGAGTGTTTTATTAACAAAGCTATAAAGCTATATTAGTGCTTTTTAGTTTAGTTTAATTATTGAATTTTAAAAAGTATGAAATAGGTTTCATATTTGAATTAGGGTTACACTGTAGTTATTTAAGATTAGTTTAAATATAGTTAAATTACTTTAAAAAATAATAAAGACTTATAACTTTATATTAATAGAAATAACAATTAAAATATCAAGATAATTGATAATTGCATTGTTTTTGGACATACATAAATAATAATAATTTTACTTTTGGATGGTTTTTTTAATAAATTTTAATACCGTATTTGTTTATTTTAATCTATTATTTTTAGAGCTTTGTATGAAAAATCTATAATTTTTTTAGACGAATTCCATCCATGCATGTGAATGGAAGATTATGCAAAGATAGAGAGGAACTTTTAGAACAATCACGAGGCTATTGGTGTTGAATATTACTGTAAATAAATTCAAGCAAAAGAAACGTTAATGCCTCAAACACAATCATAATATACATATTACATTAAAATAAATTTAAATAATAATAATCTTGGTCATGATGCACTCATGATGTGATTTTTCCAACATAAACATTGAAGTGAATCAAGGTTGTAGTTACGTATAGACATTGTACTAGATTTTATGCACTCACTTGCAGAATACCAATCAAAATTTAAATAAATAAAAAAATATTATATTAAAAAAAAAGAAAAATCATTTAATAATGTAAACTTTATACATTGCAATTTATTTTTTAGTCAAAATGCCAATTAATTGAGAGTCAACGCAATATCCATTATATTATACCTGCCAACCAGAAGATAATAACGAAAGTCCATATTTCCAACATTTTTGAATACTATGAAGTTGAAAACTCAATGATTCATATGAAAAAATAAATGAATAAGATTGAAATTTTGCTTTGAAAATTGGTTAAAAATATTCAAAACTACCCACTCACATTATGATTAAGAACAATAAATGTATTCACAATTTATATAATATTAATGATTAATATTTTTATTTTTATTAAAATAATAATGATTAATATATTTATTATACATTTAGTCTAACAAAATTGTTGTTTTTAATTATAATAAAAATTGTTTTTAATTATAATAAAAATGAGGTGAAATAATAATTTGAAAAAGGAAAATAGAAATTATTAATATAAAATATGATTGAAATTATTTTCTAAATAATAAATATTTATTTTACATTAAATTATCATTATTACAATATAAAATAAATATTAATTTATTTATTATATTTTTTATAATAAATACAAAATTATTAATTTTTTTCGTTAAAATGATGATGATGATGGTTAATGTCCACTGAGACCAAATTTTGGTCTATTGGACCTAAAGAAACAAATTATTTAGTTTGATTTAAGATTTTATTCCTATGCTCAAAAAACTTGGACAGTAGCCTCCCGAGCTCACTGTAATTTTGACAGCGTAAAAGGCTAGGAAGGTCAATATTGCAACAAAGATTTTGACATTGAGATCTAATGTGGTTGTACGTGGGGCATTCTAAGAGGAAGTGATTTTCATCCTCGATGTTCGTATTCTCACAGAGATGGAAGAACCTTTTCATCCATGGTGTTTTAGGAACTGCCCAACAACCCTCTCGATAGGGGAAAGACCCACTTCTATAAGGAGAATAGGATAGGGTGTGTTGCTTTTAATTTTGAGGTTATACGTTATAAAACACTTCTAGATTTGCTCAATCTTTCTCCAGGATTCTCTAGAGATGCTACAACCCCAAACCTCACATCCATATAAGATAATCGGAGTGACTAAACTTACAAAGAGGAACTTCTTTCTATCGCACATTACGAGGTTTGCCGTTTTAGAATTATTTTCAAGACCAAAATAAGATTTCCATCCCCCATTAATCCTTTTCTCAATGCTATAGTTCCAGTTGAGCTTGTGATGAATATCAATTCCTAGGTACTTGTAGGAAGACAGTTCCTCCAAGTTACTATTGTCATACATAAAATTAGCGTAAGTGTCCTTCTTGGATTTGATAATCATAACTTTTGTTTTGTCAGTGTTAACAATCATACCCATGATAGAGCAGAAATCCTTAAGAAGTATAAGTTGCTTATCAAGATCAGATGGGCACCTTGCGAGAAGAACAATATCGTCAGTGTAGAGAATAAGAATGATGACTATCCCAGCTAAGATTGTGCCAACACATCCTGCTTCCTCTAAAAAACCTTCTAGACTATCGATATAAATGCCAAATAGGGTAGGGGAGAGGGGGCAGCCTTGTTTAACTCTGATATTACACTTAATATCTTTCAACCACCCCTCATTGCTCTTTAACTTGGCAATTACATTATCGTATAACCTTATAGCAACAACTCTCAACCCAAAATGAACCTTTAGCTCTTCTAATCTGTTCCAAAGGTTGTTTCTAGGAACCATATCGAAAGCCTTTCTAAAGTCCACAAAGCAACAAAAGAGATTAGATTTATCATTGAGGCATTACTCCACAATGATCCTAAGCATAACGAGGTGTTCTGTTGTTAAGTGCTGCTTTCTAAAACCCGCTTGGTCTTTAGCCCACTTCCCTTCACTTTCAAGCCATATGTTCAACTTCCTTTCCAAAATAATACCATATAACTTGGCTAGGAGAGGGTTGGTCATAATTGTCCAATAATTAGAGGGGTTATTTGTATCCCCACTTTTAAAAATAGGGATAATGAGGCTTTGAGTCCATGGTTTAGGGAACCCTTGCTTGACCGCTTGATTGAAAAGCTTGTGAATGTGGGGGATGAGGACAGGACCTCCAATTTTTAAGATTTCTGCCTGGTAACCTTCAATGTCCTTAGCTTTCCCATTAGCCAAGCGATTAACCCCAAAATAAATGTCTTCTAATGAGAAAACTTCTTTCGTTGTGAGCATGGTTTCAAAGTTATCCATGACATTTGGAGATTCATAAAGCTTTTTAAGATAGGAATTCCAGTCGTGTAAAGCAATTTTATTATTATCTTTAGTTTTCCTATTTAGAATCGGCCTCTAGAATTTCTTAATAGCTACCTTAGAGAGGTTTAATGGATTCTCTTGTTTTTTACGAATATAATGCCTTTTTTCCTTTTAGTTAGGGCTTTGTATATTTTTATCTTGCCAATTTTAAGAGATTCATCAACAACTTCCTTAATTGCTCTCCTCACACTTTTACAATCTTTGTCATACCATGGGTTGGTTTTGCTATTTTTTTTATTACTTGAAACTTCAATTCAGAACTTGTCAATAGAATATGAGAGGGTTGTAGTAAAATTATGATAGAGATCTTCTATGTTGTCTATACTAGATAAAGGAAGCAAATTAGTTTTTAATTCATTTAGAAAGAGATCTCAAACATTCTTTCTTCTGCCCACTTGCTAATTTTGTTTTCTAGCATGCTTCCAAATAGCTTTGCAAACAAAAGGTTTATCATGATGGTCCTATAATTGGAGGGATTATTGACGTCCCCGCTCTTGAAAAGAGGTATTGCCAAACTAGTTGTCCAATCTGTGGGGAGCCCTTATTGTATGATGTTGTTGAAGATTTTTGTAATGTTAGGTGCAAGAATCTTTGAGCCCCACATTTCATTCATTTAACTCCCTTTTTCATGTCAATCCTAACGCAACACATATGCAATCACAACCGACCATAATAAGCTTCAAAAAAATTTTGCTGCTGCATTCCAGGAAAAATAGGATTATAAGATTTTTTTCCTCCAGAATGGAATTGCACCTTTACGAGGCAGAAAATATGAAAGGCCCCTGTATATTCCAGCCAAGCTTGTCCAATATTCTGCAGGTTTTTAAAAGATTTGTTGGCATAAGTTGACATGAACGATCTGATTAGCTCCCCTAAGGGTTTTTACAATGGTGTTTTTTATCGGCAACCAATGTTTACAATGTGATTCGGCATTTAATACACCTTACACCATGTATGTGTGGGCATAATGATGTGACTGCTACATGTTCTCCCGTGATTTTTTTGCAGCTACACTCCACATCTTTCCAGGAAGCTCAACTCCAAGCTGTCACATGGTAGATAACACAATCCAGCATGCTCATTCAATGTAAACGTGATGCTGAAAATTTCAAAATTCAAATGTTATCTCCGCGCCTGAGGTGCCCGCGAAATTTCTGAAATGAACCCACAATTTTTTTTTGAAAATCTAGAAGGGTCTCTCTTCACATCGTCGCCTTCCGGAAAAGTCAAAATATGTGGTAAATCAGGGAGGGATCATACTACTAGTAATTTGTATGACAAACGATTGATTGTATAATAGGCAATCTGAATGCCATCAGATTTGATTTCAGGTGGTTCTTTTTAATTCCAATTTTTTAGTACAACTTGTGATTATTACGTTTAATTTTCAAGCTTAGTATGTATTAACTCAAGTGTTTTCACCATCGATTGGATCTATGAACATGCTAGAAGCAACAACGAAAACATTGCCAAATACCTTCTGTAAGAAAAAAATGGTTGAAACTTAGGGCATTTGATGTTTTTAGACATTTGACTATGTATGAATCAGAAACTTAGGGTTAACGTCATAACCACCACTGGCAATTTATTTATTTTGGATGACAAATGGCCAACTATTTTGATATTTCCCTTGCCTCACTGTTTCACTAATTTTACATTGCATTGTTGAATTGTGTATCATGTATTGTTTAAAGGATATTTTATGTGTCACACCTGTGAGTTTCTGAGGTTTAATTTAATAAAGTTGATTCTTATATTTTTGACAGAATACACAATAATCTATGGTAACAATGTGAGATATGAACAAAAGCTACATTTGTTTATGTGGATGGAAGAGTGAAGAGTATGCCCTGTCTAGGGATCACAAAGGGTATGACAACATTAGTGTATATAATTATTACACAATGCCACTATCCAAGGGATGGATTATCGATGTCATTGTGCTTAGCTTAAGGTGTATATATTCTTTATCTTTTGGAGAGTTCTTACTTAGAAGTACATATTATTAAGTTCATTCAGAGTGTAACATGTAATAACATTATTTATATTTTTTTATTTAATAATAAAATGTTTATATTATTCATAGTGTCATTTTTGTCATATAGATATATAAATTAACAACATTATAATAAAAATAATATTATTATTTGAAAATTAAAAATGGTTGTGAATCATAAACTATATATATATATATATCAAATTATTTTTTCCTTTTTATTATTATTTATAAAAGTATAATATTATTTGAAATTAATATATGGTATTATTGATTAATAATATTTTTATCATTTTTGAATTCAACTGTTTTATAGTATATTACTTAAGGAACCCACTATTATGGATTGAAATTATAATTTGTAAAATTAATATTTTTTAATATCATAATTTTATTTTCCAATTAAGAAAAGCAAACATTATTGAAAGAATGTAGAATTATCTTGTAATAGTTTTATTTTTGCTTATATATTTTATAAAGTTCTTCATTCCATAACATTAATATCATATAATGGTAATATATATGGTTAATGCAAATGTTGGTAGAAGATTCTAATTTTGAATGAAAAAAGAAAACATTTCTTACAAATTTAGCATGGTAAAAATCATACTATTAGCTTTGTTGAGTTGTAATCATTAATTTGATCATTTCAAATTCATTTTTCCCGGCCAAATGATGGATTTGATAGTGTAAAGTTTTATATCATTTACTTTACTTTAATCAATTAAGGAAAAACAAGTCTATTTCCATTTTTACTTTAGATAAGCCCATCATGTTTGCTATTCATCCCTAAAGGGGTTTTCTGAGCACTATTAATTACTGGTGGAGGTGGCATTGTTAGGCAGATAAATCCCTCTTACGAACAAGAGCGATCTCCCGAGATCCTAAAGGAAACTAGAAACAAACAGACAATTGAATAACTCTTTTCCTAAGCTTACTTCGTTTGAATTGTAAATACAATAGAAGAGGAATAAGCCTCTCACCTATTTGTGAAATGCTTGATGGAGATCTCTGTTCCGTTCTGGTGCAGCTTCCCAATGCTAAAGAATACATGCAAGCATAGACAGAAGAGAGATCAAAGGCACATGCAACATAACAACTCAAACAAGCTTAATCTAATGATCAAGGATATTAGAAACTGGAATCATCTTAATGAATATCAAAGGAGACATAAATCATTCATCATTTCAGTAAGACAATATAATGGGAAAAAATGATTCATTTGTATTAATTTAAGAATAAATAAGAGCCTTACAACCTATGTCTTGATGTCATGAGGTTCCTCATAAATGCCTCCAACCCTCTCCTTAGATCATAAGCTTTCCAATCTAAATCCAACAACATAATTCTATCTTTTTTGAATCTCCTAATCCCTCTAACTTGTACTCAATTTATAAACCAAGAGGAAGAAGTTTCATATCCAAAAGAGAAGGATGAGATCCTCTAATTCGGGCATTAGGGTTCCTTAATGAGAGGGAATTAGCTCCATGATCTGAGGGGTATGGCTTGAATAGATATGACCTAGAAGCTTTTAGTTGGGATATATTCGACCAGCAAGGCTTCTATAATTTAGTTTTTTTTTTTAATTTTCTTTGATTTATGTCCGCGGACTATAGTGGAAGATAGAGCGCATGTCTGCACAGGTTTCAAGTATAGAAATTGCAAATGCGCGGAAACTTACTAGGAAAAGCGCGTAGGTCATACTAAACAAGTTATAAAGCCATTTTACCAAAAATTCACATATTCTTCAAGGGTTTTTTATTGTTTCACTTCTAAGGGAGTGTAATGGAACATGTTCATGGATGGTGAGAGATCCATTTTAACAGTCAGGTTTCATGGTGACAAAATGATGTGTAATGGATTACCCTATAAAGTGCGAAGTCTGAAAAGTAATTTTTAAAGACTGAAGTGATTTATCATGCCAAAGATTGGATTAGAGACAATGGGCATAAGCCTGCAAGAATCACATATTCCGACTGCCGGAATGGGTGAATTTGTCTCCTCTTTAATTTTGTCAGTGACCCTAAAAATTCAGCAAAAAAATTTCAACTAATGTCTTTTAATATATAAAATAAAATAAAATGAATATGTATAGGTCGGTTGGCCAATGGTCAAACTCGACCAACCCGGCCCCAACCGCCACAGTCCATTATTATAATGGTCATTTCAACGGCTAGCAAAAGGGAGCTGGCAGGGTCGACCCCGCACAGTCGGGGTGGGTCAGCCTGCTAACGGGTAGCCCCATATATATATATATATATATATATATATATGTATATGTATATATATATATATATATGTATATATATATATATATATATATATATGTATATATATATATATATATATATATATATATATATATATATGTATATGTATATGTATATATATATATATGTATATGTATATATATATATATATATATATATATATATATATATATATATATATATATATAGATATATATATATATATATATATATATATATATATATATATGTATATATATATGTATATATATATATATATATATATATATATGTATATATATATATGTATATATATATATATATATATCTATATATATATATATAGCAAATAACAAACAATGCAAAATTTAAACGAATGTTTTTATAACATAACCACGAAATGCCATAATGGGGAGGATGACGGGTTGGACCATGAGACCTTCCCAACCAAAATCTTAATTTTTCTTCCGTCAACCAACAGGGCGTTCGACCATATGTTGGAAGCTTCATTACTCCTTCACAATATAAACTTTAATCATTTTCTTGATGGGGAGGAAGTGGACCCAACCAATGGGAGTCAAGAGGCTGAATTTTAGGCAAAACCAAGAGCACACCCAGGTCGGAACTACGCCCAGGTAGGCACAAATTTCGAGAAATATTCCCAGCGAAACTTGGGAGAATCTTGTTAAGGGAATCTAAAGATTCCATACAGCATCAGAAATCACCTGCTCATAATAGGGTTAAGTTTGTAGTCGTTTGACATGATTTCACACCACGAATCCAGTGGTGATGTTCGTTTCTACAACTAAGCTTTTCATTTTCAGACCATCCTGGAAAATGGAGGTATAAGGGTCATTTATGTAATTAATTATAATTTCATTTCTGCTTCCATTTAACAAAAGAGGCCTCCCCACATTGAGAAGGGCCCAGAGACGTAGCCCACACTCGGTGAACTCCATAATAAAATCATCTCGTGCTTATGATCTCATTGTTGATTTTGATTTGCACTTCTTTTCATGTGTATATGTTCTTTGTTTACATGCTCTTTTATATGCATTTATGTATGCATCCTTGAAGTAAAATATCTGGATCAAGTTTGGTATCAGAGAAGGTCTTCTTGATGCGAGTTGCATGAGTGAATTCTAACTAGGAACAAGCTCCAAATAGGAGAAGGAAAACTTAAATCCTTTGATCCCGAAGTGGGGTGTGTAGCACAAAGACGAAACATGGAAAATGAGGAAGCTCGAATGGAGGAAGAGCGAAATTGTCACAAGATCTTCTTCACCACGACAGAGAAAGTTGACAAGTTGTTTGCAGAGTATGAGAAGACAATCAAGCTTGAGAAGAAAGAACCAGATGATCATGCCTCAATAAATCATGAAGGTGGAAGAGGAGAGCCTTCTGAGCCGCATTCTCCATCCTCTAATGATAGTTCTTCTTCTTCCTCTTCTCATCACTCTAACAGGAATCATAGGAATACATCTAAGAAGCCATTTTTTAAGCGAGATGTAAAATTTGATTTTCCCACATATAATGGAGAATGTAATGCAAAGAAATTAAACAATTGGATTATACATATCAAGGTTTATTACCGGATTTAGAAGATTAAGGAAGATGAGGCCAAGATCCAATTAGCATATCTTCGACTAAGTGACTCCACTCTCATCCGATGGGAGAGCAAGTTGCAGAAAGGCAACAAAAACTTGGGTAATCTCATTTCCTATTGGTCCAATTTTGTTTCTATATTAAAAAATTAGTTTTATCCTTTGGTTTATCGACAAAAGGATTTAATGGATTGGCAATATTATAGACAAGAAAAGGGTCAAAATGTACAAAGTTTCACATAAGAGTTTGTTGGAAATAATACTGAGAGGGGGGGTGAATCAATATTAGCAAGTCAATAATATTTCATTTCCATATTCAAATTCATATACGCTACTTTAGTAAATGAAACTTGCGTGTATACACAACTGTATGTAAGGAAACTAGCGTATAACCTGTAAACTTATAATTTTGTTATGAAACCAGCTCACAAAAAGATAGAAAAGAGAGATCCACGCCTTAGAATTCGGCCTCTTCGAGGGGGCAACCTCCTTTACATTACATAAATGAACAATTCTTGGATGATACAAATGACAAAACCTCCTTTCTATATATAGGAGTCTAAGGAGTCACAATATAATCCAGCCGACCTAACAATAATAATATAAAGCCACAAAAATAACAATAGAGGGGTTCTATGGGGCACAGAAATAACAATATGGGGGTAATAGGGGCACAACAATATAAATAGGGGGTATAACTACAATAGTAATGGGGTAATCACTAGTATTATAGGGACCCAACATGCCCCTCTCCTTCAAAAAAGTGTTGTCCTCAACGCTTGAGCAGTTCTGGATACTTCTGCATAAAATTCTCATCCTCCCATGTGGAATCTTCAGTGGATAAGTTCTTCCACTTGATAAGATACTCTGAAATTGATCGATTTCGTAGCTGTCGAGTTCTTGTTTCTGTGATTGCTTTCGGTTCCAATATAATTTTTTCTTCCTCGTCAAGTTCTGGCAATATTGTTTGAATTGGGAGCTTGTCACCTATAACCTTCTTTAAACATGAAACATGGAAAACTGGGTGCAATCGAGAAGCTGCAGGAAGCTCCAATTTGTATGCCATAGTACCAATCTTTTCCAACACCTTGTACGGACCATAATACTTTGGTGATAATTTATTATCCTTCTTAGCTTGCTTTAGGGACATTTGCTTATATGGTTGTAGCCGTAGGAATACCCAATCACCTACATCAAAACTTCTTTCACTGCGATGTTGATCTGCCTGTTGTTTCATTCTATTTTGTGCCAACACGAGGTTATCCTTTAAGAGTTGGAGGACTTGTTGTTGATGTTCGATGTGATGTTCCACTGCCTGAACCTTAGAATTTTCTCTTAAATATGATGTGATGGATGGTGGTTGATACCCATAAAGTGCCATAAATGGGGTCATTTTTGTTGCTGTATGGAAGGAAGTGTTATACCACCATTCAGCTAGAGGCAACCATTTGACCCATTGTGTCTGTTTATCAGATACAAAGCAACGAAGATATCCTTCCAAACATTTGTTTACTATCTCAGTTTGCCCATCAGATTGAGGATGATAAGATGAGCTATGAGCTAACTGAGTACCAAGACAAGAAAATAATTCTGTCCAAAAATTTCCAGTGAAAATGGGATCTCTGTCACTTACAATAATCTTTGGGTTTCCATGTAGCTTTTGAACTGTTTCCATAAATGCAGTAGAAACTGTACTGGCTTTAAATGGATGTGATAATGCACAAAAGTGTGCATACTTGGTAAGTCTGTCAACTACCACCATGATGACACTCTTTCCCTCAGACTTGGGTAAACCTGTGATAAAATCCATTGAAACCTCCTCCCAACGTTGGCTTGGAATGGATAAAGGTTGTAATAGACCTGGTGTCTTAATTGTTTCAACTTTATTTTGCTGGCAAACCAAACATTCCGCCACAAACTTTTGAATATCTGATTTAAGGCCATCCCAAAAAAATTCCTTCTTAACCCTGTGGTAAGTTTTTAAAAATCCTGAGTGCCCTCCTAAGGGAGAAGTGTGCAATTCCATAAGAATCTTTTTTTTTAGCTGGGAATTCTTACAGAGGTATAAGCGATCTTTGTACCATAACGAATCATTTTGCCAGCTAAATGTATCAGAAGTACTGGAATCTTGTTGTAGCTTTTGAATAAGTGCCCACACTTCTTCGTCATTCTTCCATTCCTCCCTTGCTTCGTTTATCCAATCTGGTTGGATAATAGAAATGGCACACAACAATGCTTCCACATCCTCATCCTTTCTTGAGAGTGCATCTGCCACCACATTTTGCTTCCCTTTTTTGTAGATGATTTCAAAGTCATAACCCAACATCTTTGTGACCCACTTTTGTTGCTCTTCAGAGGATAATCTTTGTTCTAAAAAGTATTTAAGGCTATCATGATCCGTTTTTACCTTGAAGTGTCTTCCCATTAGGTAGGGTCGCCATTTCTTAAGTGCATGGAGTATTGCCAACATTTCCTTCTCATAAATAGCTTTGTTTAAAAACTTTCCCTTGATTGGACGACTTTCAAAAGCAATGGGTCTTTCATCTTGCATTAGAACAGCACCAATTCCATTTCCTGAAGCATCACATTCCACAATAAAGGTTTTTGTGAAGTCCGGTGTAGCTAAGACCAGTGCTTGGCACATTGCCTCTTTAAGATGTTCAAAGGCCTTTGTTGCTTCCGAAGTCCATGAAAATGAATCTTTCTTCAATAATGTTGTTAGAGGTGCTGCTATTCTCCCATAATTCTTAACAAACTTGCGATAATACCCTGTCAACCCAAGAAATCCTCGCAGATGCTTTATGGATGTGGGGATTTTCCATTCCTTAATGGCTTTAATTTTGCTAGGGTCTACCTTAACTCCTTCATGAGATACAATATGACCCAAATATTCCACCTCCTGGACTCCAAAGAAACATTTGGATCTTTTTGCATATAATTGTTTCTCCTCCAATAGTTGTAGCACCCTGTCAACATGTTCAACATGATCCTTCCAAGACTTGCTGTAGATTAGTATATCATCAAAAAATACTAACACAAATTTTCTAAGGAATGGTTTGAAAATTGAATTCATCAAACCTTGAAATGTTGAAGGTGCATTGGTAAGGCCAAAAGGCATGACCAAAAATTCATAATGACCCTCATGAGTTCTAAATGCTGTTTTCGGAATGTCTTCAATCTTCATTCTGATTTGATGATATCCCGAACGAAGATCCAACTTGGTGAAGTAAATTGATCCATGCAATTCATCCAGTAATTCATCAATAACAGGAATGGGGAACTTATCTTTAATAGTGAGCTTGTTGAGCTCCCTATAATCTGGACACATGCGCCATGATCCATCCTTCTTGTGCACCAATACTACTGGAGCTGAGAAAGAACTTTGACTCGGTTGAATTATACCAGCCTCTAGCATTTCTGCAACCATACGTTCAATTTCACTTTTTTGGACATATGGATATCTGTACGGCCTGATGTTTGGAGGAACACTTCCTGGAATCAGATGAATAGCATGATCATGATCACGCATAGGTGGGAGACCTTTGGGAGTCTCAAATACCTTGGAATGATTGTCCAGGACTTTTTGGAGATCTGGAGAAATAGATGATTCCAATGTGGAAACATCTAGCGAACATAATTGTGCAATTACACCTCTTTGCTCCTTTTTTAGAAGCTTTGTCATGCCATTAGAGCTGATTATCTTTCCTGGTTTCCCTGCAATACCCCTTAATTCAACTTCCTTTCCTTCCACAGAAAATTTCATGAAAAGTTCTTGAAAATTAAAAGCTATTGTACCCAAGGATTGTAGCCATTGGACTCCTAGTACAACATCAACACCTCCCATTGGAATGGAAAGCATTGGGCTAGTCAATACATATTCTCCCATGGATAGCTTGATATTATGGCACTTTCCAGAACAATTTATTGTTCCTCCATTTGCAATCATCACTTGACACTCTGGTGCTGGATATAGGAAGCAATTCAATTCTTTTGCTACCCTACAATGAATAAAATTGTGGGTGCTTCCTGAATCAATCAACACTATTACCTTTTTCTTCTTGATTTGTCCTTCTATCTTGATGGTTTGAGGAGTGGTAATTCCCGCCAATGCATTACAAGATATGGTCGGATTTATTTGTTCTTCATCTAGGCTTTGTTCCTGGAATATATCCTCTTCTTTTGACCTTTCTTGCTCCTTTTCTTCTTCCTCTTCACAATCTATGTAGAATAATTTCTTCTCAGCACACTTATGACCCTTTGTGTATTTGCTATCACAATTGTAACAAAGCCCTTTTGCTCTTTTTTCTTCCAATTGTTGTGGTGTCAACCTTGTAGGTTGTGGAAGACTATGGGCAACAACACTTCCGTCTTTATAGTTGTGAATGGTATGCTTCCTAGTTGCCATAATTTTGCTTTCCATTTTTCTTGCTAACCTGAATGCCTTCTCTAATGAATCAGGTTCCCAAAGGCGCACATCATGTTGGATATTATCCTTTAAAGACCCTATGAACACATCAATCCTATGCTCCTCTGGAATATCTTTTACCCTTATGTTCAATTTTTGGAACTCCTCAATGTGCTCCATTATTGAACCCTTTTGTTTGAGACTTATCAATTGGCTAAAAAAAGTGTTGTTTTTTGTATCCTCATAATGTGCTATCAATTCTTCCGTAAAAATTGCCCAAGTGATAAATTGTTTACGAGAACAAAGCCATTGATACCATACAAACTGATTTGGTTCCAAATATAAAGTTGCCATACGTACCTTTTGTGTGTTTTGCACATTATTGAGATCGAAGAATTGCTCCATCTGTAATATCCATGTGGCGGGATCCTTGCCATCAAACTTCCTCATATCGATTTTTGGAACATGGTGAGTCTTCGATCCAACATTAGAGTCTATGGAATCATGATTAACATTTCTTTTGTTCTCATCATGAGTTTCCTTTACTACCTTTTCACCATTAGTGACCCTTTCTTGTAGCAACTTCTTCAATTCATCCATCTTATCATCCATGCCATCAATTTTAGCGTCCATGCCATTCACCTTAGCTTCCATGCCATCCATATTAGCTTCCATGCCCTTTATCTTAGATTCCACGCCATTTACCTTAGCTTCTGTTAGCTTTTGTGAGCGTGACATTTGTTGCACTTGTTCTTGTAATTTTGATATATCATGTAGCATTTCTTCCTCTTCTTCATGAGTCATGCTAGAGCTTTTAGGTTCCTTACTAGGTGTTTGCATTTTCTTTCCTCGGGGCATCAGTTACAGATAATAATGTTTTACTATGCCCTTTGAATTCCGTTAAACCAAGCATACACAAAAATTAAAAAAAAACTACACACCTTTTTTCACTTTATAGAAGCCTGATATTGAATCTGATGTATCTCTGTATTTTCGGATCATCCAATTCTGAAATTGCTACCTGTAGTAGCCTTCTGCGTCCTCTTTCCAATGCCACAAGTCTGAGCCAAATTGGATTCTCCAAGGAAGAGTTATGTGAAATCTCCCACAGTGACTTGCTTTTAGACTGGTTCAGTAGAGCGAACTTGTACGACGTGCCACGAGTCACTATTTCAACTTTTGAATCTGAAACAAACATACAAGAAACTACAGTCCGTCCACTTTCTGTACCCTTTTACTAAATTTCAATCCGATCCTCAGAGAGATAGTTATGATGATTTTCCCCAGCTCACCTGTTTTGAATGTAATTTGGGAGTCTGCAAAAAGGCCAACTTCCTCAGATTATATCTCCGAAAATATTGCGCGAAACGGTTTGAAATTCGCACCCAAGGTTCAGCACCAATTCTTCTCAAATGGGTTTATTTTGCGACTTCTGAAACGTCACAGAAAACAAATTATAGCGAAAATGCCACGATGACCTGTTTGGAGCAGCGAAACCCTAGAATCCAAAGCTCTGATACCAAATGTTATGAAACCAGCTCACAAAAGGATAGAAAAGTGAGATCCACGCCTTAGAATTCAGCCTCTTCGAGGGAGCAACCTCCTTTACATTACATAAATGAACAATTCTTGGATGATACAAATGACAAAACCTCCTTTCTATATATAGGAGTCTAAGGAGTCACAATATAATCCAGCCGACCTAACAATAATAATATAAAGCCACAAAAATAACAATAGAGGGGTTCTATGGGGCACAGAAATAACAATATGGGGGTAATAGGGGCACAACAATATAAATAGGGGGTATAACTACAATAGTAATGGGGTAATCACTAGTATTATAGGGACCCAACAAATTTAGTTAATTCTTCATATGTTGATCTTTAATCTGTGCATCAGAACCATATAAATAGTAACCAGGAGTAGTAAAAACAGAATAGGAAATCACACACATGAACACAAGATATAAGGTGGAAACCCAATGTGGGTGAAAAACACTTGCTGCAATCGTCTCTATCTTCCTTTTAATAAGAAAATTCCTTTTACAATTTTTTGTATTGGTGCAGTCTTATACCAGTATGCAGGCTTCTACCGGAAGAAGGCTACAACCTTCTCTCATTCTCTAGCTTCTCCTGGAAGGGAGCTACAACCCCCTAACTCTTGGACTAGTTGATGTGTTTACTTGTACGCAGGTGCTGGCCTACAGAAGGCTACAACCTTCTCTTTTCTTTCAGGGACCACATTTCATAAATTTTCAGACTGGATCCATCAATAACATCAATCAAACATAAAAAATCTCTGCAGCAACCAATTTCCTTTGCACCAACCAAAACTGAAATAATCACTTCTTAGAATGTTGTGACCAGAATACTGTAATAGTAACCAGAACCCAAAACACTGTAACAACAAACATAAGTAGCTAAAGCATATTTTATGAGGTGTACGCTACTTCAATGCATCGAACCTGCATGCATACGCACTTGTATCAAGGCAAACCTGCATATACGGCTTTTTGAAATGCTGAACCAGCATGTATATGCACCTTTTCTATAATGAACCTGCGTACAGATCTGTAGATGATGATTTAACCTTTACAATTATTCAGACATCAGTTATACCCAGATCATCATATTTACAGATTACGACATGCACCAATTATTTAGATAAAAGATCAAAACCACACAAAGATAATTCTCTTCAAGCCTTAAGATCTTGACCCATAAATAGAACTTATCCTTCATCAAGCGCTCAGGTTCATCCTTGATTCAGATCCAGCTGTGCACCATAACCCAATAGCCTGTATTCTAGATCTTGCTCTATATTAGATATTCAATTCATGAGTTCCTTTGCCTAATGATCTTCTCCTCCTTTTATAGTCTTCGGCCTTACTCAATACCATGGTCCAAAACCACTTAGAATCAATACCTTGGACCAAATACCTTGGGTCAACACTTCGGACAAGATACCTTGGACCAATACCATGGATCACAATACCATGGACCAAATACCACGAACCAAACCAAGCTTTCCAACATGTACGCACCTTTCCTTCTGTGAAAGTGTGTGTGTACGGTATACGCGACTTTTGGTCTGTGAACCTGTGTGTACACGCGGCTTGGTCAATGGGGAACCTACGTATACCTTTCTTTCTTCATTCTATGAGCTGGAACTGTGATCTGTCATCTGAGTGAGTTGCCATCAAGGACAACACCTGTGTCATAGTGCCAAATCTGTATCATAATGCCAACAATCTCCCCCTTTGGACTTGATGGCAACCCCAAGTCACTCTCCCCCTTTGTCATCAAGGGCAAAGGGTTATGCCCCCCCTAAGTACATGCTGAATTCTCTGATATGCTGAAGTGTGTTGTCCATGCTCCTCCTGAATGTAAGCAAGGTATGCAAAAACATGTTCTACAAGAATAACATGACTCTATACATCATAAATGACCTTCCTATCACCACAGACTCATACATACATCCATCTCCCAACCAAGTGGGGATATACCAAGATTGACTCATCAACCCAACCAATTGGGGATATACCAAATGTTTATACATGACAAAACAAGAACATTACATCATCCATCCCATGCATAGTGGGGAAGCAAAATAGGTCGTTTCATGACCTTGATAATAAAATATAGACATGACATAGAGACAAAATATCTAAAACAAGACTATGATGGTTATCAACAACTATCATCAGCAACATCTGTCAATCACCATCTAGACCAGCAATCATGATCTCTCTCTGCACCTGTTCCACCTAAATAAAAAACATCTGTGAATTTGTACCAAGATCTTCTAAGATAATGCCAACAATGCATTATTAGAAGTATGTGCTCCCCCTGAACCTGTGCCAGATGATCACTGTCAGACCCATATCAAACTCTTTTCATCCTGAGTCTGGCCCACTGTTTTTCTTCAAACCAACATATATGCGATTGTATCCATAACAACCGGTGTATGTATGCAGATACGCTTCATGCAAGTCGCGTACACCCACTTTTCTCTGAAACAGATAAGTTTCAACAACAAGATGATGCATCAACTACTCCCAGATTCTGTCTGAAATATTCAAATGTCTCTCTAGGCAGTGGTTTGGTGAATATATTAGAAACCTGTTCTTTGGAGGGAACATACTCTAATTTGACCTTTTGTTCAAGTACTTGTTCACGGAGAAAATGATATTTGATAGGTATGTGCATGGTCTTGGAATGAAAAATTGGATTCTTTGAAATACTGATTGCACTTGTATTATCACATAGAATGGATATGGGTGGAGTACATGTGATCTGAATGTCTTGCAATGTTTGCATCATCCAAAGGTGTTGTGTGCAGCAAGATGTAGCAACCACATATTTTGCTTTAGATGTAGATAATGCAATTGAACTTTGTTTCTTGCTGAACCAAGACACTAATCTGGAACCCATATAGAATGCACCACCAATAGTGCTTTTTCTATCATCCACGCTTCCTGCCCAATCTACATCTATATATGCATGAAGTGTAAGATCTGTGTCCCTAGGATACCATAAACCAAAATTCTAAGTTCCTTGAAGATATTTGAAGATCCTTTTGAATGCGTGAAGGTGTGATTCCTTTGGATTTGCTTGGAATCTTCCAACTATTCCCACTGCATGCATGATGTCTGGTCGGGTACCTGTTAGATAAAGCAAACTACCAATCATGGATCTGTAGGTTGGTTGATGTACTATTGCTGATTCATCATTTGAGCTGAGACTGCATCCTGTTACCATATGGGTACATACTGGTTTAGAATCTTCCATGCCATATTTTTTCAAGATCTGCTTGAGGTACTTGGTTTGTGATAGAAAGATACCATCTTTATTTTGTTGAACTTGTAAAACAAGAAAATATGTGAGCTCACCAAGCAGGGACATTTCAAATTCTTTCTGCATTACCAAAGCAAAGTTTTGACTCATGGCTTCTGCATTACTACCAAAAATGATATCATCAACATACACAACAAGTATTAGCAATTTATCGTTGTCAATCTTTGTATATAGATTGCTGTCATCTGATCCTTTTGAAAAACCTTGTTGATGGAGGTATTTGTCAAGACGGTAATACTAGGCCCTTGGAGCTTGTTTTAGACCATAGAGAGCCTTTCTAAGTCTGCATACAAGTTTTGGATCATTTCCAAGGATGAATCCGTCTGGTTGCTCAATATATACTTCTTCTTCTAAGTCTCCATTAAAAAAGGTAGGTTTTACATCCATTTGGTATACTTTGAATTTCTGAAAGCTAGAAATAATAAGGAGCATTCTTATGGCTTCAATTCTAGCAACAAGTGCAAAAGTTTCTTCAAAATCTATACCTTCTTGTTGAGCATACCCTTTACAAACAAGTTTGTCTTTGTTTCTAATAACTTCTCCATTTTCATTTGGCTTGTTTTTGAATATCCATTTGGTTCCTATGACATTCTTATCATTAGGTCTAGGAACTAATTCCCAAGTATTATTCTTTTCAATTTGCTCAAGTTCTTCATTCATGGCCTTGACCCAACATTCATCTTTGCATGCTTCATTTACGTTTTGTGGTTCAATGGAGGAAAGTAATGCTAGATAGCTTGAATCTTTTGTAATAGTTCTTCTTGTCTGCACACCTGCCTCTTTCTGCCCCAAAATTTGAGTCTCTGGATGATTATTCTAAACATACTTGGATGGAGTCTTTTCTTCTACCATTATCTGTTCTTCTGGTGCTTCATTGGTTTCTTCTTCAGAATTAGTCTGATTTGATGTGGAAGAATAGCCCTCATTTTCTTCATAATCTTCGGTTTTTACCGGTTTTAGATTTTTGCCTGCTTCATCAACCACGACATCAATAGTTTCAAAAATTTTCCCAAGTCTTTTATTATAACACTTATATCCTTTACTTCGGGAAGAATAACCAAGGAGAATGCCTTCATCTGCTTTAGGTTCAAACTTGCCAAGTTTTTCATCAGTCCTTTTGATGTAACATTTTCTTCCAAAAACTTTGAAGTATTTTATAGTAGGAGTCTTACCATACCAAAGTTCATGGGGAGTTTGGATGCTGTTTACCCGAATATTTTTTTCGTTGAGAATAGTGACGACAGAAAATGCAGCTTCACCCCAGACGGTTGCAGGAGTTCCAGACTCATCTAGCATGGCACAAGCCATTTGTTGAATAGTTCTGTTCATCCTTTCTACCACTCCATTTTGCAGAGGAGTCCTTGTGGTGGAGAATTCTCTTTTTGTTCCATGTTCTTCACAAAAGTCAAAGAATTCATTTGAGGTAAATTCCCCTCCTCGATCAGATTTGAGGCATTTGATTTTCCGATCTGATTCATTTTCAACTAAAGCTTTGAAGGCTTTGAACTTTCCAAATGATTCATCTTTATACTTTAGAAGTCCTATCCAACACATTATGGAAAAATCGTCAATGAACAATATAAATTATTCTTCTCCAAGAGGTGACTTTTTCCTTGATGGACCACATAAATCAGTATGAAAAAGTTCAAGAGGCTTACTAGCTGATCCTTCCTTCTCAGGGAAATGTGCTTTGGTTTGCTTACCAAATTGACATGATTTGCATATTGTATTTTTTGGAATGCTGATATCAGGAAGATCACGAACAACCTAGAATTTGCATGCTTTCCTTATTTGTGGGAAGGTTAGATGCCCCAATCTTTTGTGCCATAGCCAGTGTTCATCATTTTTTCTTAGATAGCATTTTTGTTGCCCTCCCTTGAGTATGTATAAGTTGTTTGGAGTTCTTGGTATGTATAAGTTGTTTGGAGTTCTTACGCCTTTGATCATGGTTTCTCCTGTATCAAGCTCACGAACAACACATCCATTTGATCGAAATACTACTTCATTTCCTTGATCACACATTTGACTGACACTCAATAGGTTATGTTTTAGACCATCAACGTACATAACATTCCTAGCTTTAACCTTTTCCTTTAAGAGAACATAACCTTTACCTTTTATGACAACAGGAGTGTCATTTCCAAATGAGACCTTCTTTTCCTTTTCTAAGGCATTGTATGACTGGATTTTTTCTTTATCACCTATCATGTGTTTCGAGCATCCACTGTCGATGTACCACTGATTTTCTTGTCCTTCTGCATACAACGCTATAGCACATATTTCTGTTTGTGGTTCTTTCTTCCTCCATATTTTGGGACTCAATGAAGATTGCTCCTTATGAGATGTTTCCCAAAATTTACTCCTGCATTCAGAATCTTCATGATCGAAGTTGTTACAGATAAAGCATTCTATTTCATTTTCAAGAAGCGAAAAGTTATTGTAGGTCCTTTTCATGATCCCTGTCACATTCCTTTGATTTCGTGCTTCTCTAGTCATGATGGTCTTGTAAGCAACACATTGAGCAGCTTTGTGTCCAAATTTATGACATGAAAAACATTGGCCATTAAAGAAGTTCCTACGATTATCGAATCTACTGACCTGGTGATTCATTCTTGAAACAGATTGAGTATGATTTACCTGAGGTTGGTTGTGGCTTTTGTTCATCCTTGAAGTAGATTGAACCCGATTTACCTGGCGATCTGCTTTATGCCTTTGTTGACGATTTTCAAACTATTCACTTCTCTTTGCTGCATCAAGATAGCTTTTAGTGGAGGTTGACGGATTTTGTGCTTGAGATGCTTCTTCAATATATCCAAGACCTATCTTTATCATAGGAGAATGCTGCACTTTCATAATTTCATCTAAGGTTTCTGATCCTTTAGCAAATCTGAGATTGAGAGCCTTTGTTTTCTCAATATCTTTTCTTAGACCCACAATTTCACACTCTAGTTTTTCATTGTGTTTTTCTCATTCAACAAGTTGGAATGTTAGAGTATCTATAATCATATTCTTTTCTTCTAAATAGATTTTAAGTTTAGAGGTCTCTTCATAATGGTCATCTTTATTTAAAGCATCCAAGAAATCATCATCTTCAAAAGCCATGAGAAGTCTATAGTCATTACCATGTTCATCTTCATCACTATTTGATAAACCATCGCTATCTTCATGCGTATAGTAGCTCTTCTTACTTACATTCTATTTTCTATTCCATTTTGCTGATTCCTTACCTTTATCAAGCTTATCTTTATGAGGACATTTGGCCACATAATGACCGACTCTTCTACAAGCAAATCATTTGAAAGGTAGTTTACCTTTGAATCTTCCAGAACCACGTTGAAGGTTCTTGACAAAGTTTGCTTCTTCCTCTCCTTTTGAAATATGTCCTGATTCATTGAGCTCTTATTTTTCCTGAAGCTTTAAATGCGGCTTCTCAAATATCTGATGGACCTCCTTTTCTCATTCCGAAAGCAGTTAATATTTTGTGCAGCTGTGTCATAGTAATACTCTGAAGATCCTACTTTTCTTCTATGGCAGAAACTTTTGATTCAAACTTAGTAGACAAGGATCTTAAAACCTTTTCAACTAGAGTAACTTCTTTTATCTCTTCACTAACATTCTCATATATACGTAAGAAGTAATTAGCTATACTTTCATCATTGTGTATTTTGAGAGTTTCATATTGAATTCTGAGAGATTGTAGTTTTGCATGTTTTACCTGATTGTCTCCTTCATATCTTAGAATGATCTTGTCCCATATTTCTTTGGTGGTTTTGAGCTGCATAATCTTGACAAATTCTAATTGTGACAGATTCCCCAATAATGTATTGATAACCTTGGCATTTGTTTCATACTGCTTTTTACCTGCCGTATCTGTATGAATTGCTGATGGAAATGTATATCCTCCTTCCACGATTTCCCAAACATCTGTTCCAAGAGATTGAAGGTAGGTTGTGGTTCTTACCTTCCAATAGATGAAATTGCTCCCATCAAAGATTGGTGGTCTAATGGATCCCTCTCTTTCATAGTTACTCATGATGATAGATCTTCCTTCAAGTGATCAAGCTTCTTTTGAAGAACCTACTCTGATAACAATTGTTGGAAATAATACTGAGAGGGAGGGTGAATGAGTATTAGCAAGTCAATAATATTTAATTTCCATATTCAGATTCATATATGCTACTTCAGTAAATGAAACTTGCGTGTATATGCAACTGTATGTAAGGCAACTAGCGTATACCCTGTAGACTTACAATTTAGTTAGTTCTTCATATGTTGATCTTTAATCTGTTATGAAACCAGCTCAAGAAAAGATAGAAAAGATAGATCAACGCCTTAGAATTCAGCCTCTTCGAGGGGGCAACCTCCTTTACATTACATAAATGAACAATGTTGGCATTATGGCTAAAGTGTTGTCCTTGATGGCAACCCATTCAGGTGATAGATCACAGTACTTCAAGTCAGTAGCAGAGATTGATGATCAGCTATCAAATATTGAAGAAAATAAGGGGTACGCAGGTACACCTTACACAAGGTGCGTACACGCAGGTCAGTGTTACATAAAGTGCGTACATACCCGCAGTTATCCCGTTCAGGAGGTGCGTACCCCCAGTGCACACATTTCAAGGCAAAGAAATTCACATGTGGGGTTTTCTTATGTTTTACTCTTGGTATTTAGCCGACGGTATTGTGTTATTATGGTGTCGGCCCGTGGTATTGATCCATGATTTAAGGAAGAGCTTTCCTATATAAAGCAAAGGAGATCATTTGGCTTGAGCATGTTTTGGGTTGAATATCTTATGAGGGCTAGATCTGAAATATTATGATCTCTTGGGAGTATGTCTAGATCTAAATAAGGCGAATCTACTGATGGATTGAGATCTCTTCGGCGCATGTTCAGATCTGTAGATCTGACTGTCTGGGTTATTTCTGAAGTCTTGAAATCATCTATGCCCGAAGGTACGCAGGTACAGTGAAAGAAAAGTTCGTACATACGCAGGAACGAAGCGTTTCAGGTGCGCCTGTACGCAGGCACAGAAGGGTTGCAGGTGCGGAGGTCCTCAGGCAGTTCAATGGACTCAGAGCGAGGTACGCAGGTGAGCAGTTGACTACAGTGCGTACGTAAGCAGGCGAGCAGTTGAGCAGGGTGCGTACGTAAGCAGGCGAGCAGTTGAGCAGGGTGCGTACGTAAGCAGGCGAGCAGTTGAGCAGGGTGCTTACTGTAAGCAGGAAGTACATGGGTGAAGCTGCTTACTTCTCTTAAAATCTTTGTTTATCATTGCTGTGTTCTGGGTTTGGTCCTATCTGGTTACTACAGTTGATTGGGTGATTCTCTTATACTTGATGATCATTTGATTCTTATGGATCCAGTTTGAAAATTTATGAAAAGTGGTCCTTGTAAGAAAGGAAGTAGGGGGTTGTAGCTCCCTTCCAGGAGAGACTGGAAAACGAGAGAGAGAGAGTTGTAGCTCTCTGCAGGTTGCAACCTGCGTACTGGTAAATGACTGCACCAGTACATAACCATTGTAAAAGGAGTTTCTAATTTGAAAGAAGATAGAGACATATTGCAGCAGGTGGTTTTCACCCACATTGGGTTTCCACCTTACATCTTGTGTTCTTTGGTGTGACTATCTATTTTCTTTGTTCATGTTCATTATTTTATGGTACTGACATGCAAAAATAATTCAAGGAACAAATAAGAAAGATTTATTATAAGAGTTAGATAATACTGATTCACCCCCCCTCTCAGTATTATTTCAACAATTGGTATCAGAGCAGGTCCTTCAGAGAAGCTTGATCGCTTGAAGGTAGATCGTTCATCATGAGCAACTACGAGAGAGAAGCATCAATCAGGCCACCAGTTTTTGATGGGACAAATTTCAATTATTGGAAGGTAAGAGTTACTGCCTATCTTCAATCTCTTGGTACAGAAGTTTGGGACATCGTAGAGACAGGCTACGCTTTTCCTTCAGCCACTCCTACAGATGTAGCCGAGAAAAAGAAGTATGAAACAAATGTGAAAGCAGTCAGTACTCTATTAGGATGTATATCCCAATCAAAATTCATGAAGGTAATGCACTATAAATCCGCAAAAGAGATATGGGACAAAATTGTCACGAGCTATGAAGGAGATGAACAGGTAAAACGTGCTAAACTTCAAACTCTCAGAATTCAGTATGAGACTCTCAAGATGTATAATGATGAAAGTGTGGCTAACTATTTTCTTCGGGTAGATGAGGTTGTTAATTGTATGAAAAATTTGGGTGAAGAAATAAAAGAGGCTATTGTGGTTGAAAAGGTTCTAAGATCATTGTCTCCCAAGTTTGAATCTAAAGTATCTGCAATAGAAGAAAAGGAAAATCTACGAATCCTTACTATGTCTCTGCTACATGGAATTCTAACTGCTTATGAAATGAGAAAGGGAGGTCCATCAGACAGAAGAGAAGCTGCTTTCAAGGCATCAGGTAAAGGAGATTATTATGAAGCAAGCCACGTCCCAGAAGAAGAAGAAGAAGAATCAAATTTTGTCAGAAATCGTCAAAGGGGTTCTAGAAGGTTCAGAGGTAAGTTACCTTTTAAATGCTTTTCTTGTGGAAGAGTAGGTCATTATGCTGCAAAATGTCCTTATAAGGATAAAGGAAAGGAACCCGCTAGATGGAACAAGAAACAGAATGCAAATAAGAAAAGCTACTACACTCATGAAGATAGTGATGGTCTATCAAACAGTGATGAAGATGAACGAGGTAATGAATATAAGTTGTTAATGGCATTTGAAGATGATGATTATATGGATGCTATAGATGTGGATAACCTTTATGATGAAATTACTAGACTCAAGAGATGTATAGAAGAAAAGAATATGATCATTGATACTCTACAATTTCAAATTGATGAAAAAGAAAAACATCTTGAAAAATTAGAAGGTGAAATTGTTGGTCTTAGAAAAGAGATTGAGAAAACAAAAGCTATTAATCTTAAGTTTGTCAAAGGGTCTTAAACTTTGGATGAGATTATCAATGTGCAGCGGTCTCCACTAAACAAGACAGGTCTGGGCTATAATGGAGAAACTTCTCAAGCATCCACCTCAAAAAGTTATCTTGATGCAGCAAGAAGAAATGAGCAAAAGCACAATGAAGATCATAAGGTAAAGCAGGGACGAATTACAAACAGAAACTATCAGGGGCAATCCATCTTAAGGGTGAACAAAAGCTACAACCAGCCACAGGTAAAATCTTCTCAATTTGGTTCAAGAATAGATGACAATAGAAATTACAATCAATTGGCTGGTAGATTCGATAACCGTAGAAGTTTCTTCAATGGACAATGCTTTTCTTGCCATAACTTTGGTCACAAAGCAGCTCAATGTGTTGCATATAAAACGATCATGACTAGGGAAGCTCAAAAACAAAGAAGTATGACAGGGATTACAAAAAGGACCTATAACAATTTTTCGGTTCTTGAAAATGAAGTTGAATGTTCTATTTGCAATAACTTTGGTCATGAAGACTCTGAATGCAGGAGCAGGTTTCAACAGAAAAAGGAACAAGCCTCAAGCACTAAAACATGGAAAATAAAGGAACCTCAAACAGAAAGATGTGGGATAGCATTTTATGTAGAGGGACAGGAAAATATATGGTACATTGACAGTGGATGTTCGAAGCATATGACAGGTGATAAAGAAAAACTTGAGTCTTATTCTGCTCTAAAAAAGGGAAAGAAAGTCTCTTTTGGAAATGATACTCCTGCAACTATAAAAGGAAAAGGCATTGCTCAGTTAAAAGAAAAGGTCAAGGCTGGAAATGTTTTGTATGTTGATGGATTGAAGCATAATCTTCTAAGTGTCAGCCAGATGTGTGATCAAAGAACCGAGGTTATATTCAGATCAAATGGATGTCTTGTTCGTGATCTTGATACAGGTGAAACAGTGATCAAAGGCAAAAGAACTCCAAATAATCTGTACATATTTGAAGAAGGACAACAATAATGCTATCTGAGCAAGGATGATGAGCACTGGTTATGGCATTGGAGGTTGGGACATCTAAGCTTTTCGCAAATAAGGAAAGCATGCAAATATCAGGCAGTTCGCGACCTTCCAGACATCAAAATTCCTGACAACACCATATGCAAATCATGTCAGTTTGGAAAACAAACCAGAACTAACTTTCCAGAGAAAGAAGGATCAGCTAGCATGCCTCTTGAGCTAGTACATACATATACATGCGGTCCTTTCAGGAAAAGAACACCTCGAGGAGAAGAATACTTGATATTATTCATTGACGATTTCTCCAGGTTTGTCTGGTTAGGACTTATGAAGCACAAAGATGAAGCATGCGAAAAATTCAAATCCTTCAAAGCCTTGGTTGAAAATGAATCAGGTCACAAAATTAAGTGCCTCAGATCCGACAGAGGTGGGGAATTTACTTCAAATGAATTTTTCGATTTATGTGAAGAACATGGGATAAGAAGAGAATTCTCTACAGCAAGAACTCCTCAGCAAAATGGAGTTGTGGAAAGAATGAACAGAACAATCCAACAAATGGCTCGTGCTATGCTTGATGAGTCAGGAACTCCCGCAATTTTCTGGGGTGAAGATGCACATGCTGCGGTTGTTATTCTCAACAAAACAAAAGTTCGGGTGAACAACACTCAAACTCCTCATGAGCTCTGGAGTGGTAGGACTCCTTCGGTAAAGCACTTCAAAATCTTTGGGAGCAAATACTATATCAAGAATACTGATGAGCAGCTTGGCAAACTTGAACCTAGAGCAGATGAAGGCATTCTTCTTGGTTACTCTCCACATAGCAAAGCATACAAATGCTACAATAAAAGACTTGGCAGAATTGTTGACAGCATTGATGTAGTGGTTGATGAGAAGGGATACATTCCTAGGCAAGTACATCATGAAGACATCGAAGAAGATGAAGGCTACCCCCAACGACAGAATGATGAAGAAGAAGAACCTCAAGAAGAACCAGAGGAGCAAACAAGAATAGAAGAAAAGACTCCATCCAGATATGTTCAGAAGAATCATCCAGAATCTCAGATTATGGGGCAGAAAGAAGCAGGTGTACAAACAAGAAGAACAGTTGCAGAAGCTTCAAGCTATTTGGCATTACTCTCCTCTACTGAACCACAAAATGTGAAAGAGGCATGCGAAGATGAATGTTGGATGAAAGCAATGGATGAAGAACTTGAGCAGATCGAAAAGAACAACACTTGGGAGCTGGTTCCTAGACCAAAAGATAAGAATGTTATCGGAACAAAATTGGTCTTCAAAAATAAATTGAATTAAAATGGAGAAGTAATTAGAAACAAAGCCAGACTTGTTT
Organism: Pinus tabuliformis; assembly: GCA_031772625.1. NCBI lineage: Eukaryota > Viridiplantae > Streptophyta > Pinopsida > Pinales > Pinaceae > Pinus > Pinus tabuliformis. Next base: position 2,030,711,236 of record CM062818.1, on the reverse strand, counting down.
GTAAAGGGTATGTGCAGCAAGAAGGAATAGACTTTGAAGAAACCTTTGCTCCTGTTGCAAGACTTGAGGCCATCCGAATGTTCCTTGCTCTCTCAAGTTTTCAAAACTTCAAAGTATTTCAAATGGATGTGAAATCAGCCTTTCTGAATGGAGACTTGGAAGAAGAAGTGTACATTGAACAGCCAGATGGGTTCATTCTTGGAAATGATCCAAATCTTGTATGCAGATTGAAAAAGGCTCTCTATGGTCTCAAACAAGCTCCAAGGGCTTGGTACTACCGTTTGGACAAATATCTTCATCAACAAGGCTTTTCAAAAGGATCAGTAGATAGCAATCTTTATATAAAAGTTGAAAATGACAAATTGCTAATACTTTTTGTGTATGTAGATGACATTATTTTTGGGAGCAATGAAGAAGCTATGAGTCAAAGCTTTGCCTTGGTCATGCAGAAAGAATTTGAAATGTCATTGCTAGGAGAACTGACATATTTCCTTGGTTTGCAAATCCAACAAAAAGAAGGAGGAATCTTTTTATCTCAAACCAAGTATCTCAAACAGATTTTGAAGAAATATGGTATGGAAGATGCAAAACCAGTATGTACACCCATGGTCACAGGATGTAGCCTCAGTGCAAATGATGAATCTGCAGCAGTACATCAACCAACCTACAGATCTATGATTGGAAGTTTACTTTATTTGACAGGTACCCGACCGGACATCATGCATGCAGTTGGAATAGTTGGAAGATTTCAGGCAAATCCGAAGGAGACTCATCTTTAGGCAGTGAAGAGAATTTTCAAATATCTTCAAGGGACTCAAAATTATGGCTTATGGTATCCTAGAGATATAGATCTTACACTTCATGCTTATATAGATGCAGATTGGGCCGGAAGCATGGATGACAGGAAAAGCACAAGTGGTGGTGCGTTCTTTATGGGTTCCAGACTGGTATCTTGGTTCAGCAAGAAACGGAGTTCAATTGCCTTGTCTACAGCTGAAGCGGAATATGTTGCTGCTGCATCTTGTTGCACCCAACTCCTTTGGATGATGCAGACTTTGCAGGATTTTCAAATCACTTGTACACCACCAATCCCCATCTTATGTGATAACACAAGTGCAATCAGCATCTCAAAGAATCCTGTTATGCATTCAAAAACCAAGCACATACCAATCAAGTACCATTTTCTCCGGGAACAAGTGCTTGAACAGAAGGTCAAGTTGGAGTATGTTCCTTCTAAGGAACAAGTTGCTGATATTCTCACCAAACCATTGCCCAGGGACACTTTTGAATACCTCAGGCAAAAGCTGGGGGTTGTTGATGCATCATCTTATTGCTGAACCTCTTCTGATTGATGGTACAGGTTCAGGGGGAGCATATAATGCATTGTTGGCATTATGGAGGATGTGCAGAAGGAGATCTTGGAAGTAGTTGCAATATGTCTCTATCTCTTTCATGGTGGATTATGGTTCTTCGTTACAGATCTGGTTCATATTCAGGGGGAGCATGTTCTTAGGGGGAGCATAACCCTTTGCCCTTGATGTCAAAGGGGGAGAATGAAGCTGAAGTTTTGAGGTTGCCATTAAGTCCAAAGGGGGAGATTGTTGGCATTATGGCTAAAGTGTTGTCCTTGATGGCAACCCGTTCAGGTGATAGATCACAGTACTTCAAGTCAGTAGCAGAGATTGATGATCAGCTATCAAATATTGAAGAAAATAAGGGGTACGCAGGTACACCTTACATAAGGTGCATACACGCAGGTCAGTGTTACATAAAGTGCATACATACCCGCAGTTATCCCGTTCAGGAGGTGCGTACCCCCAGTGCACACATTTCAAGGCAAAGAAATTCACATGTGGGGTTTTCTTATGTTTTACTCTTGGTATTTAGCCGACGGTATTGTGTTATTATGGTGTCGGCCCGTGGTATTGATCTGTGATTTAAGGAAGAGCTTTCCTATATAAAGCAAATGAGATCATTTGGCTTGAGCATGTTTTGGGTTGAATATCTTATGAGGGCTAGATCTGAAATATTATGATCTCTTGGGAGTATGTCTAGATCTAAATAAGGCGAATCTACTGATGGATTGAGATCTCTTCGGCGCATGTTCAGATCTGTAGATCTGACTGTCTGGGTTATTTCTGAAGTCTTGAAATCATCTATGCCTGAAGGTACACAGGTACAGTGAAAGAAAATTTCATACATACGCAGGAACGAAGCGTTTCAGGTGCGCTGGTACACAGGCACAGAAGGGTTGCAGGTGCGGAGGTCCATAGGCAGTTCAATGGACTCAGAGCGAGGTACGCAGGTGAGGAGTTGACTACAATGCGTACGTAAGCAGACGAGCAGTTGAGCAGGGTGTGTATGTAAGCAGGCGAGCAGTTGAGCAGGGTGCGTACGTAAGCAGGCGAGCAGTTGAGCAGGGTGCTTACTGTAAGCAGGCAGTACATGGGTGAAGCTGCTTACTTGTCTTAAAATCTTTGTTTATCATTGCTGTGTTCTGGGTTTGGTCCTATCTGGTTACTACAGTTGATTGGGTGATTCTCTTATACTTGATGATCATTTGATTCTTATGGATCTAGTTTGAAAATTTATGAAAAGTGGTCCTTGTAAGAAAAGAAGTAGGGGGTTGTAGCTCCCTTCCAGGAGAGACTGGAAAACGAGAGAGAGAGAGTTGTAGCTCTCTGCAGGTTGCAGCTTGCGTAGTGGTAAATGACTACACCAGTACATAACCATTGTAAAAGGAGTTTCTAATTTGAAAGAAGATAGAGACATATTGTAGTAGGTGGTTTTCACCCACATTGGGTTTCCACCTTACATCTTGTGTTCTTTGGTGTGACTATCTATTTTCTTTGTTCATGTTCATTATTTTATGGTACTGACATGCAAAAATAATTCAAGGAACAAATAAGAAAGATTTATTATAAGAGTTAGATAATACTGATTCACCCCCCCTCTCAGTCTTATTTCAACAAACAATTCTTGGATGATACAAATGAAAAGACCTCCTTTCTATATATAGGAGTCTAAGGGGTCATAACATAATCAGAGCCGACATAACAATAATAATGTAAGGGCACAATAATAACAATAGTGGGCTTCTACGGGGCACAATAGTAACAATATGGGCACTACATGGGTACATCAATATAATAAGTGGGTTATACTAATAACAGTAAGGGGTTACACTAGTAGTATAGGGGCCTAACATGCCCCTCTCCTTCAAAAAGTGTTTTCCTCAACGCTTGAGTAGTTCTTGATGCTTCTGTATAAAATTCTTGTCCTCCCATGTGGAATATTCAGCGGGTAAGTTCTTCCACTTGATGAGATACTCTGAAGTTGATCGATTTTGTAGCTGTCGGGTTCTTGTTTCTGTGACTGCTCCATGTTCCAATATGATTTTTCCTTCCTCTTTAATTTCTGGCAATATTGTTTGAATTGGGATCTTTTGCAACTTTTGAATAAGTGGCCATACTTCTTCGTCCTTCTTCCATTCATCCCTTGCTTCGTTTATCTAATCTGGTTGGATAATATAAATAGCACAAAACAATGCTTCCACATCCTCATCCTTGAAGAGTCTTCCCATTCGGTAAGGTCACCATTTTTTAAGTGCCTGTTGTTTCGTTTGATTTTGCACCGAAGTGGCGTTATCCTTTAAAAGTTGGAGAACTTGTTGTTGATGCTCGATGTGATCTTTCACTGCTTGAACATTTTTCTTCTTGATATGTCCTTCTATCTCTAGAGTTTGAGGAGTGGTAATTTCTTCCAATCCTTTACAAGATATGGTCGGATTTATTTCTTAATGCTCGATGTGATCTTTCACTTCTTGAACATTTTTCTTCTTTATATGTCCTTCTATCTTGATAGTTTGAGTAGTGGTAATTTCGAACAATGAATTACAAGATATGGTTGGATTCATTTCTTCTTTCTCGATGTGATATTTCACTTCTTGCACCTTTTTCTTCTTGATATGTCCTTCTATCTTGAGAGTTTGAGGAGTGGTAATTCTTTCCAATGCTTTACAAGATATGGTCTGATTCATTTCTTCTTTCTCTGGGGTGGGGTCCTGGCGTATATCTTCTTCTTTTGTTGTTTCTTGATCCTTTTCTTCCTTCTCTTCATATTCTATGTAAAATAATTTCTTCTCAGCACACTTATGACCTTTAGTGCATTTGCTATCACAATTGTAACAAAGCCCTTTTTCTCTTTTTTCTTCCAATTGTTGTGGTGTAACCCTTGTAGGTTGTGGAAGGCTAGGAGAAACAACACTTCCATCTTTATAGTTGTGAGGGGTACACTTCCTGGTTTCTGTAATTTTGCTTTCCACTATGTCACAAAGCCCTTTTACTCTTTCCAATTGTTGTGGTGTTGCTCTAAAGAAGGTGTTGCTCTTTGTATCCTCGTAATGTGCTATCATTTCCTCCGTGAAAATTGACCACGTAACAAGTTGTTTATGAGAACAAAGACCTTTGTACCATAAAAATTGATCTGCTTCTAAATATGAAGATGCAATGAATACCTTTTGTAACAGTTGTACACCATGTATATCAAAATATTGCTCCATCTGAAGTATCCAATTTACCGGATCCTTGCCATCAAACTTCCTCATCTTGCTTTTTCTTGATTTTAGGAGCTCTTCCTTGAAACGACTGTAACTCTGTACTTTCGGATCTTTAAGTTCTGAAATTGTGACCTGTAGTAGCCCTCTATGTCCTCTTTCTAATGCCACCAGTCTGATTCAAATTGGATTCTCCAAGAAAGAGTTATGCACAATCTCCCAAGATGACCTGATTATAGTCTAGTTCAGTAGAGCGAACTTATACGACGTGCCACGAGTCACTGTTTCAACCTTTGGATATCAAAAATGCATAAACGAAACTACAGTCCGTCCTCTTTCTGTACCTTCTTATGAAATTTCAATCTGATCCTCAGAGAGAAATTTATGACGATTTTCCCCAGGTCACCTGTTTTGAATGTAATTCAGGAGTCTGGAAAAAGACCAACTTCCTCAGATCATATCTCCGCAAATATCGCGCAAAAAGCTCTGAAACTCGGATCCAAGGTTCAGCGCGATTTCTTCTCAAATGGGTTTTTTTTGTGACTTCTGAAACGTCACATAAAATAGGTTATAGCGACAATGCCACGATGACCTGTCTGGAGCAGCGAAACCCTAGAATCCAAAGCTCTGATAGCAAATGTTATGAAACCAGCTCAAGAAAAGATAGAAAAGATAGATCAACGCCTTAGAATTCAGCCTCTTCGAAGGGGCAACCTCCTTTACATTACATAAATGAAAAATTCTTGGATGATACAAATGAAAATACCTCCTTTCTATATATAGGAGTCTAAGGGGTCATAACATAATCAGAGCCGACATAACAATAATAATGTAAGGGCACAATAATAACAATAGTGGCCTTCTATGGGGCACAATAGTAACAATATGGGCACTACATGGGTACATCAATATAATAAGTGGGTTATACTAATAACAATAAGGGGTTACACTAGTAGTATAGGGGCCTAACATAATCTGTGCATCAGAACCATATAAACAGTAACTAGGAGCACTAAAAATAGAATAGATAATCACACACATGAACACAAGATATAAGGTGGAAACCCAATGTGGGTGAAAACCACCTACTGCAATCGTCTCTATCTTCCTTTAAATAAGAAACTTCTTTTTCCAATTTTTTGCACTGGTGTAGTCTTATACCAGTACGCAGGCTTCTACCTGCAGAAGGCTACAACCTTCTCTCATTCTCCAGATTCTCCTAGAAGTGAGCTACAACCCCCTAGCTCTTGTACTAGCTGATGTGTTTACTACTACGTAGGTGCTGGCCTACAGAAGGCTACAACCTTCTCTTTTCTTTTAGGGACCACGTTTCATAAATTTTCAGACTAGATCCATCAATAACATCAATCAAACATCAAATATATATGCATCAACCAATTTCCTTTGCACTAACCAAAACTGAAACAATCACTTCTCAGAATGCTGTGACCAGAATATTGTAACAGTAACCAAAACCCAAGCCAGAACCCAAAACACTGCAACAACAAATAGAAGTAGCTAAAGCATATTTTATGAGGTGTATGCTACTTCAATGTGTCGAACCTGTGTGCATATGCACTTGTATCAAGGCAAACCTATGTATACGCCTTTTTGAAATGCCGAACCAACGTGTATACGCGCCTTTGCTATAATGAACCTGTGTACAGATCTGTAAATGATGATTTTACCTTTACAATTATTCAGACATCAGTTATACCCAGATCATCATATTTATAGATTACGACATGCGCCAATTATTCAGATAAAAGATCAAAACCACACAAAGATACTTCTCTTCAAGCCTTAAGATCTTGGCCCATCAATAGAAATTATCCTTCATCAAGCGCTCAGGTTCATCCTTGATTCAGATCCAGCTATGCACCATAACCCAATAACATGTATTCTAGATCTTGCTCTATATTAGATATTCAATTCATGAGTGCCTTTGCCTAATGATCTTATCCTCCTTTTATAGTTTTCGGCCTTACTCAATACCACGGTCCAAAACCACTTAGAATCAACACCTTGGACCAAATACCTGGGGTCAACACTTCAGACAAGATACCTTGGACCAATACCATGGATCACAATACCATGGACCAAATACCATGGACAAAACCAAGTTTTCCAACATGTACTCGTCTTTCCTTCATGAAAGTGCGTGTGGATGCTAGTCTGTGAACCCGCGTGTACACGCGGCTTGGTCAATGGGGAACCTGCATATACCTTTGTTTCTTCATTCTGTGAGCCTGAACTATGATCTATCATCTAAGTGAGTTGCCATCAAGGACAATACCTGTGTCAGAGTGTCAAATCTGTATCATAATGCCAACAGAGTTTAGAAAGAAAAGCTTTGAATTTTGATATTTCACTTGATTCACTAGAAACTGTAGTAAAGTATGTTGGTACTTCACATAGTTACATCGGGCATTCTTTGTTGTTATTTGAGGCTACTACTATTGATGTGGCCAATGTGAAGGCCATTCACCTTGAAAGTGGGGGAAATAATGACAAAGAAGAGCAACCAAAGAAATAATCTTTCAAACCTCATAATGGCAAGTTAAAAGGAAAAGGCATGGGAAAGGACAAGAAGGAAACTACAATCAAGAAGGAGGAAGGAGCAAATCCATCTTGCACACAGTGGAATAAGGAAGGCCATGATGAGGGAAATTGTTGAAAGTTGCATCTGGAGTTGAAAACAAGGAGATTTGGTGGGAAGAACAACCATAAGACGATGGAAACTGTACAATAGGTCATTGGATCTGATTCTGGTGACGAGACATAGATCAGAACAATGGGCATATAAGGTACTCTTTTCTTCATGTTAATGAAAATTCTAAATTGCATGAAAGTACAAGTTCTTCAAACGAGTCTCTTGTTAATGCACGAAAGAGGACTCAATTGTTCCACACTAGAGTCATAATGAAACATACTAAAGTGGAACCCTTGTTTGATCCAAGATCACAATAAAATTTGATTTTCAAATCCTTGGTTAAGAAGTTAGGGTTAGAGACCAAGCCTCATTTGAAACCAAACCCTCTTCGTTGGGTGTGTGGTAAAGCCAAATTACATGTAACCAAGCAGTGTAGAGCTAGATTTCTTATTGCATCCAAACTAGTAGATGAGATTGATTTTGATGTTGTACCCTTGGATATTTGTGGCATTTTATTAGGAAGTCCATATTTATATGACAGGAAAGCAATTTTCTTTCGCCATGAAAATAAGTATCATCTCATGAAAGATGAGGTGGAATACATCATTAGAGCTCAATGATTCCAAAATCAGTGCCAGTCTTGTAAGTGTGGGTTATATGAGGAGAATGATCAATTCCAGCAAAGGGTGCATGTTCATGTTTGTGAGAGAAAAAAATGTAGAGACATCTAAAGCTTTCCAAGGTTGTGATCTCATTCACAAAAGATAACTGTATGAAATTTTTTCTAACTATGATGGTATTTTTTAGGAACCAAGTGGGTTTCCTCCAAAGCATGATATCAAACATGAGATTCACTTGCAACAGGATGCTCCTTTACCCAACATTGGTATGTACAGGTTGTTAGCCATTGAGATGGAGGATATAAAGAAGCAAGTGCAAGAAATGAAACAAGGGGTAATAAGGCCAATTTATTTTCCATGTGGCTCACCCATCGTGTTTGTGCCAAAGAAGGATAGCACATGGAGGATGTGTGTAGACTATAGGGAAATCAAAAAAATAACGGTGAAGAACCAGTACCCTCTCCCTCACATTGACGATTTATTAGATCAATTGAAAAATGTTGTCTATTTCACAAAAGGACTTACGTAGTGGCTATCATCAGTTCAGGATTGTAGAATAGGATGTATGGAAGACTGTATTTAAGACAAATAGGGGTTGGTTGAATGGTTGGTGATGCCATTAGGACTGTGCAATGCTCTGACCACATTCATGAGGGGATGATTGATATTTTCAAACCTTTTCTTGATGATTTTGAACTTCTATATCTTGATGACATTCTTGTTTTCAATAGAACATGGGAAGATCATGTGAATCATGTTAAAAAGGTGCTCGACTTTTTGCAAAAAGAAAAATTGTATGTCAAAATATCTAAGTGTGAATTTTGTAATACCTCTTTGGTTTACTTGGTTTAGATTGTCGGAGGTGGAGAATTAAAAATAGATCCTTCTAAAATTGATGTGATTGTAAAGTGACCTAAACCGACCAATGTTACAGAGGTTCATAGATTTTTGGGTGCAGTACAATACTAGAGAAGGTTCATTGCCAACTTATCTGTCATTGCATCCCCCTTACATGCATTGACAAGTGTGAAGAAAACTTTTCAGTGGGGAGGAAAGCATAAAAATCCCTGATACACTGAAAGAGAAGATCAATACCGCACCTATTTTGGCCTTACCTAACCTCCAACAGCCTTTTGAGATAAAGACATATGCCATCGGCTCCTCCATGGGAGTAATGTTGATGCAGTAGAGGAAACCTGTATGTTACCATGCATAGACATTCTCCCAAACTGTTGTGAACTATCCCACATATAACAAGGAGTTGTATGCCTTGGTTCAAAGCGTGAAGAAGTGGAAGCACCATTTGATTGGCAAGGAGACCATCATTCATGCAGATCACCAGCCCTTGCAGTACCTGCTACTGCAAAACAAGATTTAACAAGCACCCAATTTCAGATGGATGGGATTCCTCCAACAGTTTCACTTGGTAATAAATTGCAATAAGGACACCAACAACAAAGTGGCAGATATGCTTTCTCACCCTCTTATTTCTGTGTCTATATTTTTTCAAAATTCTTGTTTATATTTTGAAAGTTATGTTGAACATTATGTTGATGATGATGATTTTAAGGAGATTTATGGAAATATGACTCATGGATCAGACGTGAATAATTACCATTTGCAAGGAAAATTGTTGTACCACCTTGGCAAACTTTGTGTCCCCACTAGTGAGAGAATACATGTAATTAGAGAGGCACATACCTCTTTTGTGTCATGTCATTTTGGTGTAGGGAAAAATTTCTGTCATTTCTAGAGGTTTTGTTATTGGCCTCACATGGAAATTATTGTGACTTGATATGTAAAGGGATGTGTGTTGTGTTTAGTTAGAAAGCCCACTAATAGAAAATTAGGGCTCTACACATTGCTCCCTATTCCGAGTCATCATTGGGAAAGTGTGTCAATGGATTTTGTTGGTGGTTTGCCTTTGTCTAGGAGAGGTCATGATTATTTGTATGTTTTTATGGATCGATTTAGAAAAATGTGTCTTAATGCCTTGTAAAAAGAAGATCACTACAGAGTAGACTGCTCATCTCTTCTTCCAATTTGTATGGGTCCACTTTGGGCTTCCCACATCCATTGTGTCTGATCGAGACTCTTACTTTATTGGAGAGTTTTTGATGAGTTTGTGGATAGTCATGGACACCAAGCTGAAGAGGAGCATAACATTTTATCCGCAACCCGATAGAAAAACTAAGGTTGTCAACCTCACAATGATGCATTTACTCTGAGATTATTGTGGCAAGCATCCCAAGTTGTGTGACGAGCAACTTCCTTATGTACAACATGCATACAACCGGGCAGTGCATTCATCCACTCAGAGCTCACCATTCGAGACATGCTTTGGATATTTTCCAAAGGATTCGATAGACATGGTATTTGGGAGAGATGAAGATTCCAGTGGGCAATATGACAGGGACAAAGCATGGAAGTTCATTTAGAATATTTAGATGATTCACCCAGCAGTGTTGGAGCAGTTGGAGAAAAATAATGCTCAATACAAAACTCTATTGTGTATTGTATGAGGGTATTGTATTGAGGCTGTGTAATAGATGTGTATTCTCCGAGCGAGAAACAAATAGGTGAGACTGTGAGAGAAAATAGAGGATATTACAACGTATCTGCTGTAGGTTGTGTCTCTTCATTTTGCTGGATAATAGAAACGAAGGACTGGCTATTCGAGGTGGACGTAGCCCAAATTGGGTGAACCACGTATATCTGTGTCTCTCTAGTTTTATGTGTTTGTGTTTTTCTACATATTATATGTCTTGCATTTCTCTGTCATATATATAACTTTTTCTAACAACTAGTATCAGAGCCGAAGGTCTATTTGGCTGATAAACTCGTAGGAAAGAAGGGTTCCTCATTCGAGTGGGAGAAATGGCGGAGGATGGTAAGATCAGGGTTGAGAAATTTAACGACCAAAACTTCCCACTATGGAAGATGTAGATGGAAGATTATCTGTATCAGAACGATTTATACCTACCATTGAGAAAAAATGCAAAGAAGTTGACGGCTATGATAGATGTAGAATGGAACATTCTCGATAGAAAGGCACTCGAAACAGTACGGTTGTGCCTCGCAGTGTCGGTCGCCTTCACCATTTCGAAGGAAACAACGACAGAGGGTTAGATCAGGCGTTGGTGAAACTATATGAAAGACCCTCGGCCTCAAACAAGGTATTTCTTATAAAAAGGTTATTTAATATGAAGATGTCGGAAGGTGGATCTATTGTAGACCATTTAAATGATTTTAATACAGTTACAAGTCAGTTAAGTTCTGTAGGGGTAAACTTTGATGATGAAGTTAGAGATCTGTTATTCTTGTGCTCATAGCCAGAAAGTTGGAATGGTTTAGTAATGGCCATTAGTAACTCTGTTTTTGGACATAGTACTTTAAAGTTTGATGATGTTGTCAGTGCTATTCTTAGTGAGGAAATGTGACGGAAAAGCTCCGGGGAGACATCAGGTAATTCTTTGAGTGCAGAGTCCAGGGGAAGAAGAATGGAAAGAGGAAAGAGCTTAGGATATAGCAGTAAATCAAGGAAAGGCAGATCCAAGTCCAGATTGGGGATAGTGTACTGGAAATGTGGAAAGAAAGGACACCTAAAGAAAGACTGTAGATCTCAGAAGGGAAAAGAAGGAGATGCACAACAAGAAAACAATCATGAAGCAAATGTGACAGGTGAGGTGTTATAAGATGCTTTGATTCTTTCTTTCGAAAATATTATTGTTTCCTAGGTGGTAGATTTAGGGGCCTCATTCCATGCCACACCTGATAAGAAATATTTTCATGACTATGTTCAAGGAGATTTTGGACAAGTCCGTTTGGGTGATGATAAACCCTGTAAAATTGTTGGAATGGGTAAGGTTCTTGTAAAACAGAAGAATGGAAACCAATGGCTACTAAAGGAGGTAAGGCATGTTCTAGATCTAAAGAAAAATCTAATTTCAACAGGGCAGTTAGGCGGTGAAGGTTGTGTGACAACTTTCACAGATAAAGCTTGGAAGGTTACCAAAGGAGCCCTGGTAATAGCAAAAGGCGAAAAGTTTGGTACATTGTATTTATGCAATGGTATTTCCAACTCTATTAATGCTTTAACTTCCAAAGGAGAAGATGCAGCATTATGGCATCATAGGCTCGGACACATGAGTGAGAAGTGGATGAAGATTCTTCACTCAAGGAATTTGTTGCTGGGTTTGAAGAATGTTGATTTGGACTTCTGTGAGAATTGCATTTATGGAAAACAGAAGAGAATCAGATTTCTCAGAGTTGGGAAAGAAAAGAAGAGCGAAAAATTAGAGCTTGTGCATATAGATGTATGGGGTCCTGCTCAGGTATCATCTCTCGGTGGCTCTCATTATTATGTTGCTTTTATTGATGATGCAACTAGAAAAACTTGGATTTATTATATTCAGAATAAATCTGATGTATTTGATACTTTCAAGAAATGGAAAGCTTTGGTTGAGAATGAGATAGGAAAGAAATTGAAGTGTATCAGATCAGACAATGGAGTTAAATATTGCAGCAAAGAGTTTGATAGGTACTGTTCAAGCATTGAATTCACAGAGAGAAGACAGTTCCAAGAACACCACATGAAAATAATGTGTCAAAAAGGATGAACAGAACAATCATGGAGCGTGCAAGGTGCATGAGATTGCATGTAGGATTGCCTTTACAATTTGGGTAGATGTTGTAGATATTGTGGTTTATCTAATAAACAGAGGGCCTTCAAGTTCCTTGGATGGTGGTATTCCAGAGGAAGCATGGATAGGTAAAAAGGTAAACTACTCCTTTTTAAAGCCTTTTGGTGAGGCCTTTTTCCATATTAATAAAGAAAATAGAACAAAGCTTGAGGCAAAATCAAAGAAATGTACCTTTATTGGATATGGTGTTAATGATTTTGGTTATCGCTTATATGATTATGAAAATCACAAAATCATTAGGAGCAAAGATGTAATATTCAATGAAAAGGTCTTGTATAAGAATCAGTTGCAGGAAAAGAAACAGGAAAAATAAAACAAGGAATACACAGTTCTTGATGGGATCACTCAAAAAGTAAAGGTGTCTGAAAATAATAATAATCAACAACCACAACAACAACAGGCACCCCAAACACCTGAAAGTGGTGTTAAAAGATCTACTAGGATAAGTATACCCCCTGAACGATACTCTCCTTCATTATATTATTTATTGTTGACTGATTCTGGTGAACCTGAATGTTATGAAGAAGCAATGCAGGTTGAAAGCAGGAAGAAGTGGGAGATAGCCATGGAAGAAGAGATGGACTCCTTAATGCATAACTAGACTTGGGACTTAGTCAGGTTACCTGCAGGTAAAACTACGTTGCAGAATAAATGGGTTTACAGGTTGAAGGAAGAAGATGGAGGAAAACAAAGGTACAAATCTAGACTTGTGGTGAAGGGGTTTTCACAGAAGAAAGGTATTGATTTTGATGAAATATTTTACCCTGTTGTTAAAATGACTTCAATCAGAACTATTTTAAGTCTAGTAGTAGTTGAATATTTGCATCTTGAGCAGTTAGATGTAAAGACAAATTTTCTCCATGGGGGTTTGGAGGAAGAGATATATATGCAACAGCCACAAGGATATAAGGTAAAAGGGAAGGAGAAACTAGTGTGCAGGTTGAAGAAGAGCTTGTATGGCTTAAAACAGGCTCCAAGGCAGTGGTATCTAAAATTTGACAAGTTTATGTCTGAACAAGGTTATACTAGATGTCATTCTGATCATTGTGTTTATCTGAAAAAGAAAAATGATGGCAAATATATTATATTGTTATTGTATGTAGGTGACATGCTGGTTGCAGGGTCTAACATGCAGGAAATAAATGTGCTCAAAAGAAAATTGGCAAATTCATTTGCAATGAAGGATTTGGGAGCTGCAAAACAAATCCTTGGTATGAGAATAACTAGAGATAGGAAAAATCACAAATTAACATTGTCTCAGAATGAGTACATACAAAAGGTGTTGAAAAGATTTAATATGCACAATGCAAAACCAGTAAATACACCTTTTTCTAGCCATTTCAAAATTAGTAAGGAGATGTGCCCAAAGACCCAAGAAGACATGGATTATATGTCTAAATTTCCATATGCATCAACAGTTGGAAGCTTAATGTATGCAATGGTCTGCACAAGGCCTGATATTGCACATGCAGTGGGAGTTGTAAGCTGGTACATGAACAATCCAGGAAAAGAACATTGGATGGCAGTGAAATGGATTCTCAGATATTTGAGAGGTACCACAAATCAAGCATTACGCTTTGGTGGGTCAAACATTTCTCTACAGGGATATGTTAATGCAGATATGACAGGTGACAGAGATAATAGGAGGAGCACTATAGGATATGTATTTACTGTAGGTGGAACAACTGTCAGTTGGGTTTCAAAAATCCAAAGTGTTGTTGCACTTTCAACAATAGAAGTAGAGTATGTTGCTACTATAGAGGCTACTAAGGAAATGATTTGGTCACAAAGGTTTATGGATGAATTAGGTAAGAAACACGATATGGGCACGTTATACAGTGATAGCCAAAATGTCATTCATCTTGCAAGGAACTCAGAATTTCATTCCAGGACTAAACACTTACAGCTCAAGTACCATTTCATATGATCAATGTTGGAAGATGGAGAGTTGAAGCTGGAAAAGCTACACACTAGCCAGAATCCTGCAGATATGCTAACAAAAGTTGTGACCAGGGAGAAACTAAGAATATGCTCAGTCTCAATTGGTCTTCAAGGATGAGGATGAAGGTGAGAAACAACCAGGTCCAAAGATGAGTCATTGTCTAGCAAATGAAGTAGCGGTGGAGTTGCTACAATCATTCTCCAAGTGGGAGATTGTTGGGTGTGGATCATGATTATTTAGAGGTCTTTGTTTCAGCCGGATGTATACCCCAGGAAGATTGTACACCCCTCCACGTGGGGAGGTACGGGGGGGACTTGTCCCCCCCGTGGGGATTCAGGGCGGCCGATCCCCCACGGCTGGGGGCTCTGAGGGCCAGCGGTCCCCCGGTGGGGGTTTCAGGGGCAGCGCCCCCAAAGCTAAAAACATATATAAAATTGCCTTGTAAAAATATAGTAATTTCTAGTCAATCTGGGTCGTTCATTAGGCGGATGATCTGATGGTAGAACTTATGTTTAGTTTAGGGTTTTTTTCCCTAGAAGGCAACCCCTCTCTTTGTATGAGGGTATTTTATTGAGGTTGTGTAATAGATGTGTATTCTTCGAGCAAGAAACAGAGAGGTGAGACTGTGAGAGAAAACAGAGGATATTACAGTGGATCTACTGTAGGTTGTGTCTCTTCATTTTGCTAGATAATAGAAAGGAAGGACTGGCTGTTCGAGGTGGACATAGCCCAAATTGGGTGAACCACGTATATCTATGTTTCTTTAGTTTTATGTGTTTGTGTTTTTCTACATATTATATGTCTTGCATTTCTCTGTCATATATATAATTTTTTCTAACAAGATCGACATGACAAACACTGGATTAATCACCAATTCCAGGTTGGCGACAGAGTCTGGCTCCACATTAACAAATACAGGATGAAAGGGGAAGGAAATAAGTTGATACCAATCCAATATCATTCATTCACCATAGTAGAAAACATTGGATATAATTCTTTTCTTCTCGATTTGTGAGCATACGTGCAAAATGTACTCAGTGGCGAATGTTGAAAACTTGAAGCTTTATGAGCCTGCTTTGACCATAGACACCAAAGATGTTGGATAGGTTCCTACAGTGGATGAATTTGCACCTAAATACTTGGACAAGCTACTTGAGGATATCAGTCTTGACAGGAGCACTAGGACTCCACGATGGGGAGACATGGAGTACGTTCATATTGGTTTCAAGGTAATGCATGCAGGTAAGGCCTGATGGATTGAAAAAGAGAAAGTGGGAGAAATTCCCTCACTTGCTAATTGATAGATAAATATTTTGGCGGACCAAAAGCTCATTAGCGGGGAGGAATGATCTAGGTGGTTCGAGAAGTGCTCAAGATTAAGAAATGGTTCAAAAATAAAAGTCCCTGGATTGAAGTGAAACTAGGGTCAGATCGAATATCTTGACATGAGCTTTCCAATGGCATGAATGACACCTCAATCCAAGTTCGTATGTGAAAGTTACGACCAGTCAAAATTTTGGTCAAACTAGGCCTAATGGGATTCACTGAAGAGGCAATAGTTTGACATTACCAGCACATGAATTTCGGCTGACAGAACGGGTGAATTTGTTGCCTCCTTAATTTTGCGATGTAAAAATTTGGTGGAAAATTTTCAACCAATGCCTTTTAATATATATAAAAATAAAAATATGTATGAGTTGTTTGGCCGGCGATCAAACCCGGCCAACTGAGCCGCAATAGCCACAGTCCATTATTATAATGGTTGTTTCAACGACTACCAAAAGGGAGCCAATGGGGGTCGAACTCGCCCAGCCCACCAAAATACGACCCCATATATATATATATATATATATATATATATATATATATACAAACAAAAAACAACACAAAATTGAAATGATTGTCGTTATAACATAGCCACAACATGCCATAATGAGGAGGCCCTCGCGTTGAACCTTGGGACCTCCCTAAACAAAGTCTTAATTTTTCTTTAGCCAACCAATAGGTTATTCGCCCATGTGTTGGAAGCTTCGTTGCTCCTTCACAATATAAATTTTAATCATTTGCTCGACCGAGAGGAGGTGAAATAACCAACGTGAGTCAAGAGGCCGAATTACAAGCGGAACCAGGAGCACATCCAAGCTGAAACTCTGCCAAGGAGGGCCTAGATTTTGAGAAATATACCTAGGTAATATTGGGAGAATATTTTTGAGGGAATCTTGAGGGAATCTAAAGATTCCTTAGAGATTCATATGTCCCATGCTCATAATAGCGTCAATTTTATATTCACTTGACACAATTACATGCGAGGAATCCAATGGTGATGTTCGTTTCTGCAGCTGAGCTCCACATTTTCAGATCATGCTAGAAAATAAAGGTATAAGGGTCATTTATGTAATTAATTTTAATTTGATTTCTACTGTGATTTAATGAAAGAGACTTCCCCACATTAAGAAGGGCCCGGAGACGTAGCCCACACAGGGTGAACTCCATAATCAAATCCTCTTGTGCCAATGATCTCATGGTTGCTTTTGATTTATGCTTCTTTTCATGTGTTTATGCTCTTTGGTTACATGCTCCTTTATATGTAGTTTTGTATGCATTGATGGAGTAAAATATCTCGATCAATTGTTAAGGTCTAAACTAGAATTCCAACTAAATAAGATTGAAAATTCAAGAGATGGAAAAGATAATTTTAAACATCCATAATTAGATTGCACATAGAATGTACACCCATTATATTACTCGAGTCATTAATAATACATTGAAATAGAGAAAAAAATCAAAGGTTTTGGGAAGTAAAATTAATTTCTTTTATGAATAGAAGCAATTGATCAAAAGCTTCAAAATCAAAACCTTGAACTCACCATTTTACTCCTTTGAAAGATTTATTGAAGAATGAATCTAGCATTGACATCTTCCTTCAAGATGCCACCAAAATCCTTAAAAAATACAAACTCCAAATCAAAGGGGTGGTTATCTTCTCTCACTCAAGAGGGGCATGTTCAATACCAGAAGTTGAGCTATCCTAAATATAAATCAAAGGTAACCCACATTCTAGATCCTACCTCCTAATTTAGAATTTGTCTATCTTTAAGGGATAGGGGATGGAGGGCACTTATTCGAAAATGGAGAGGGTGTGGCTAGAGTTGGAATTTCAAAACAAATTCAGCCATCAAATTTGACCATTTTCACACTTCCTCGACTTGTTTTTATAGTTTCAAGGATGGATCTTGACAGATTTGGATTTACAAATTTTAAATTATATTTGATAGGCAAATAACTGCTTTATAGACAATTTTCTCATCAAATTCCATCCCTGGGCATGGTGCTAGTTTGAAAATGCAAAATGAGTAGTAGGATTGGGTTTTAATGCATTGCAACATTGGTAGGTCGACATCAGGTCGAATGGGAAAGGTTTGGATGAGCTAGACAATCCATGCAACTAGATGAATGACAAAGGTCCATGTTGGTGGTTAGTGAAAACGTTTCTAGGAAAGATAACAAAGGGGGATAGAGTTAGACTGACCGGAGCATTGAATATTGTCGGCAAACGATCAAACATTTGAAAAAAACAGCATCACGGATGGAATCTGATGAACAATATTCCAGTCATAGGGAATTTTTACCATATTTGAAATTCATAATTTTTTAATGACTATTTATCTCGACATGTTGTAATTTTGCAAAATATGTTATTGATAATTTACATTTTTATAAAAACATCATTAATACCCATTCCCATTAAGCCAAGGAAATTTCCAATATCTATAATCACAGTGGTAGACATCAGCCAAGGGGATAGACTAGACATGTCATGAATTTCACGGTTACTTACCTAGATATTCACCCACCTAGCCTATCGTCCTACATATGAATATCAGATACCTTGCAAATCTGGTTAACCTGGCACATCCTTCAAAGATACCTTGCAAATCTGATTAACCTGGCTCGTCCTTCAAACAACATGGTGAGGACTCAGAATGAGGGACCATGTCTAAACAAGTAAAATAAAATTATTGCAGGGGATGGTATGACATTCAATAGGCGCACAAACATCATTAATACAAGATAATGAGAGGTGTGAGGGAGTAGCTCAATTCATTCATTTAACTCCCTTTTTCATGTCAATCCTAACGCAACCCATATGCAATCACAACCGACCATAATAAGCTTCGAATTTTTTTTGCTGCTACATTCAAAGAAAAATAGGATTATAAAATTTTTTCCTCCTGGATGGAATTGCACCTTTACAAGGCAGAAAATATGAAAGGGCCCTGTATATTCCAGCCAGGCTTGTCCAATATTTTGCAGGTTTTTAAAAGATTTGTTGGCAGCATAATTTTACATGAACGATCTGATCAGCTCCCCTAAGGACTTTTACAGTCGTGTTTTTGATCGGCAACCAATATTTACAATGTGATTCGGTATTTAATACACCTTACACGACTTTTACAGTCGTGTTTTTTATCGGCAACCAATATTTACAATGTGATTCGGTATTTAATACACCTTACACCATGTATGTGTGGGCATAATGATGTGACTGCTACATGGTCTCCCGTGATTTTTTGGTAGCTACACTCCACATATTTCCAGGAAACTCAGCTCTAAGTTGTCACATGGTCGATAGGAGAATCCAACATACTCATTCAATGCAAACTCGATGCCGAAAATTTCAAAATTCAAATGTTATCTCCACGCCTGAGGTGCCCGCGAAATTTCTGAAATGAACCCACGACAAAAATTTTGAGAATCTAGAAGGGTCTCTCTTCACATCGTCACCTTCCAGAGAAGTCAAAATATGTGGTAAATCGGGGGGGATCATACTACTAGTCATTTGTTTGACAAACGATCGATCGTATAATAGGCGATATGAATGCCATCAGATTTGATTTCAGGTGGTTCTTTTTAATTTCAATTTATTAGTACAACTTGTGATTATTACATTTAATTTTCGAGCTTATTATGTATTATCTTTGCACTGCACAGTTTGATTCTCCTGGGGACTCAAGTGTTTTCACCATTGATTGGATCTATGAACATGCCAGAAGTAGCAGCGAAAACATTGCCAAATACCTTCTGTAAGAAAAAATGGTTGAAATATAGGGCATGTGATGTTTTTATACATTTGACAATGTATGAATCGGAAACTTAGAGTTAACGTCAAAACCACCACTGGCGATTTATTTATTTTGGATGATAAATGGCCAACTATTTCAATATTTCCCCCACCTCACTGTTTCACTAATTTTACATTGCATTGTTGAATTGTGTATCGTGTATTGTTTAAAGGATATTTTATGTCACTAAATCTTCTACACAACCTTTCTCTCACGCTTCTATAATGTGTTCCCTTCAGAGCGTATAACACAATTTCTTCACAATTGTACCCTCCTATCTCCATATTTCATCCAGACTATTTTTATCTACATTGTGTCTCTAGAACTTTTGCTACAACATTTTTTTCGTCATAGAAATTTGTCATACTCCTGCTGTGTCCATATAAATTTTGCATACAACGTTTCTTTTTTTCATCCTACCATGTGCATAGAAATTTTACACACAATTTTTTTTTTTGCCATTTCCATGTGTTGGGTAAGACTTGTAACTCTTGCATAAGGTTGATGGTTAACTTTTCCTACATGTCTGTCTTAACTAACCTTGATGATATGTCTCAAAGGTCCTCTCCATGAAAACTATGGTATTGTGCATTCCTAGAATAAATGTACTGTCCTACTTTCTATAGTGTTCGTGTAAAACATGTGTTATACTATAATTTTTTTAAATCATTGAAGAAACTAAGTGGTGAAATCACATTTCTCATCATGTACTTCATTTCAATAATTTCAAATTCACCATATGTACTCCATTTTAATAAATATGTGTTGAAATATAAGTGATATATATATATATATATATATATATATATATATATATATATATATATATATATATATATATACATATACTTCATTACTAAAACATCAATGATATATATTTTCATTATTTTTCCCAAAAACATTAGTGATATTTTTCCAAAATGTAACTTTATAAATAGTGAAAAATTACTTAAGATAACATTTTCTTTGCAGATCCACTTATTACCTCAAGAGGTTTACCTCAAAATATGTGCTTCTTATATAGATACATTATCTGATATATATATATATATATATATATATATATATATATATATATATATATATATATATATATATCAACAAAGAAAATTTTATTAAAACTCTATTCAATGTATATAGTTATACAATAAAAGTAATAAAAGAGTAGAAGTTAATGTTTTTGTAATTTTAAAAATGTAATATCTAAAGAATAACAAAATTCAACACTTTCATATAATATAATTGAAAAAGAACACTGGGTAGTGTTGAGGTGAAAATCAATCTCGTATTTTTGACTTATTTATTTCAAATAATGGGGGGCTAAATTGTCTTTTAATATTTTTTATTTAGTTAAGTGTCTACAATTTTGCCAAATTTTCGGGTTTCTATTTTGATTGTTTCATTGAGTTTGACTTTTCGCGAGATTTCCATTGACTCTTGTTTCATCTCATTTGGTTACCTAGTTTTCAAATGACGCTTCCCCAACTTTTGATGATTTTTACCACCATAACTAAAAAATGTATATTATTTTAATTTTTTAAAATAAAGTAGTAATTGGTTGTAAATATTGATTCCTAGAGAATTTCTACTAATTAATTCATTTTTCGCTAACGGTCCTACAAAATCACAACAACCAAATTGTAGAACAATTAAAACTCCGTGTTATCGGATTTTGGAAGTTAATTTAAATTTAAATTTCAATAAACTTTTCAAGATCCGAAATCCTGAAAATTTAAGTAGCTGTAGTTTTCTAATGTTAACGAGACTTTTTAATATTAATTCGTTGTAGTTTATGGGCAGGTCCCACTCCACATGGTCCTCCTCTCCCACTTCACACCATACCTTGACTCATTTTCGGCACATGTTTTAGTTAACACATTTTATATTGGAATATTGGAACCTCGAGACGGTTAAATACTGGAGGCACATAACAAAAAAATTATGATATTCTTGATGCACGATATTATTAAACACTCTGGTTCCACCTTGAGACCTTGGGAACCTTTCATAAAACCTCCGATATTTCAAATGTCGATATCCATACTCTCTCATATATCGGACCTCAGAGAATAGTTATATCGTAACTCTAATTTGATGGACCTCTGATATCCCAATTCTCCGATGCTCCGATATCGATCCAAAGTGTGAAGGGGCTAAAACACATTGATTATTTTTTAGAAGGTTTAAGTATTTATGTATGGAGTTATGTTATAAGTTTGACGTTGTGGGTATAATGAAAATATCCTCTTTAATGCCTCCAAGTTATAACATATAGCAGAGCCCTTATGATTCCCACTTAGTCTCACCATGGTTCATCCATGTGAGACTAAAGCCACTCATGGCTCATAGGTTGAGCCAAGAAGCCACTCTGGCCCATCCATACAGGACAAATACCCACTAATGTGATGCCACATGTCCTAGTATATTTGTAATATTAAATAATTTTTAATTAATTAGTTTAATTTTTTGTAATAATAATTAATAATATATTTTTTTATTAAACTATAATTAAAATAATTTGTAATTTATTTAAGATTTTTAATTAATTGTATATCATTAATTAATTAATTTTATAAATGTAATTTAATTATACAGCTAATTAGAATTAGAATGTTTAATTAAAATGTCCAATTTTGGCTTAGGTAGACAAATTTTCTAGAACTTTAACAATTTTGGTACTTCAACTTTGGAAGCTCATAAGTTCAGTTTTACTTGACCAAATGAGGCCTAGGATGACTCATTAGATAGCTAAAATCATGGATAATATCTTTGAAGTTTTTGCATTACCTGTTATGTTCTTGACATGTGAGAAATTCCACAATACCATAAATGCGAAGAAATATAGCCCAAAACACAGAATAAAATGAGAAAAACAACAAGTATTTTATTGTTCAGAAATAGATTCAATGTTCACTTGCCTCTTCAAGGGGGAAACCTCTAGCAGAGTAGAGCTCGATTTAAATAAGAATCGATGATCTTTCTTTTACTAACTGAGACTATTTATAGCTAAATGACATCCAAAACCCTAACTACTAGTGGTCCATTACATAACACAGGTTAACCACTTTATTTATTAACTATGACCCATTTACAACTAACTATGGTCCCTTTTCTCTAATGTGGGTCAACGACTTACAATTATTAATGCATCCTTTATTTACTCTCTAACTAACTATGACTATGACTCGGCCCATTGGGATTATTACATAAATAAAGGGGTCAGGGTTGGACCCTAACATGCCCTCCCCAATCAAAAGGAACCTTGTCCTCAAGGCTGAAGCTGCGGAAACTGTTGAGAATAGTGGTTGGTTCCCATGTCACATCTTCTCGAGAGGTGTCTTTCCACTTGACAAGGACTTCCTTGATCATGCGGCCATGGAGATGTCTTTCATGGGTATCAAGGACCTATTCTGGTTGGAGCTAGAGTGAGCCTTCCTCATCCAGTTTGGGTAGACTGGTTTGAATTTTGCATTTGTTCCCCACCACTTTCTTGAGGCATGATACATGGAATACAGGATGGATTTTTGAAGTTGGTGGTAAGGCTAGTTTGTAGGCGACTACTCTAATGCGTTGAAGTATCAGATAAGGTCCACAGAATTTTGGTGCTAGTTTCTGGTAGCCATTTTCTTTGAGAGATGTTTGCTTATATGGTTGCATTCATAGGAATACCCGATCCCCTTCTTGAAATGTGCACTCAGAACAATGTTGGTCTGCCTGTTGCTTCATTCGATTCTGAGCTTGATGTAGATTATCTTTGAGATGAGCTATCATGACGACCTAGTTTTGTAGGAGTTTATCAACTAACTACACCTTAGAACATCTAGGGATATAAGAAATATGTGAAGGTGGGAGTTGGCCATACACTACCTCATATGGGGTCATCTTGGTGGCTTCATGGTAGTTAGTATTATACCACCATTTAGCTAAAGGTATCCATTTTACCCATTGATGTTGCTTTTCAGAAGTGAAGCAACTTAGATATGTCTCCAAACATTTTTTGACTGCTTATGTTTGACCATCGGTTTGGAGATGATAGGCAGTACTTAGTTGGAGTTGCGTGCCTTGTAGCTTGAAAATTTCTTGCCAAAATTTGCTAGCAAAGGTGGGGGCATGATCAGACACAATGGAAGTCGACATGCCATGCAATTTGAAAATTTGGTCCATGAAAGCTTGAGCCACCAAAGTGGGGGTAAATGGGTGGGGTAGAGCACAAAAATGAGCATATTTAGAAATTCTATCCATAACCACCATGATGACGGATTCGTTGCCCGAATTTGGAGACCAGTGATGAAATCCATGGAAACATCTGTCCAGAAAAAGCCAAGGAGTGGTAATGGTTGTAAGGTTCTTGGTAACTTGATTGTTTCTCCTTTGTTGCGTTGACACACATCACATTCAACTACAAAAAGTAAGAATGTCATTTTTCATGCCAGTCCAAAAGAAAGAACGATGAGCACGAGCATAAGTCTTTTGAAATCCTGAATGCCCTGCAGTTGGAGATGAGTGCAACTCTTCCAAAATGTGGGTTTTGAGGGTGAATGTCGGCGATATAACTACTCGATACTTGTAGCGAAGAATATCATCCTTCCAAGAGTAGTCAACAATGGAATTAGGATATTCTCTCAAGTTATATATAAGTTGGGAGAGAGATGGGTGTGAGAACCATTCCTTGCGGGCCTATTCAATCCAATTTGGTATGGGAAGAGAGATTGATAGCAGGGTTCTTTCATCCTCAAATTGGCACGATAAAGCATCAACTACTACATTGTCACGCCATTTCTTTTAAATTATCTCATAATCATATCCCAACATTTTGGCCAACCATTTATTTTCCATGGTGATGATAAATGTTGGTCCAAAAAATATTTTAGGCTTTGATGGTTCGTGCGGATTTGGAAACATCACCCCAATAAGTATGGTTGCCAGGTGTCTACTACATGTAAGATGCCCATCATTTCTTTCTCATAGGTAGATTGACCTAGATGTTTTCCACTTAGTTGTTGGCTGGTGAAGGCCAATGGTCAACCTTCCTGCATTACTAGAAGCATCACATTCAATCACAAAAGATTTGGTGAATTTTGGTAGAGCCAATACAGGAGTGGAGCACATGGCCTGTTTGAGAGCCACGAATGCCTACTGAGCTGCATCAGTCCAAAGAAATGAATTTTTCTTGAGAAGATTAGTGAGGGGTATAGCAATGCGATCGTAATTGCACACAAATTTGTGATAGTAGCCAGTGAGACCTAAGAATCCCCTCAAACTCTTCAAGGTTTTTGGCTGGGGCCAATCTTGCATTGCCTGTATCTTTTTTGGATCAACCCTCACTCCTTCATGACCCATAATGTGTCCCAAATACTCGACTTCTTCCACGCGAAAAGAGGACTTGGACAACTTGACAAATAATTTGTGATTTTGAAGAAGTTGCAAGATGGGGTCTACATGTTGACGATGTTTGTCCTAGGTTAGGTTGTATATGAGAATGTCATCAAAGAAAATGAGGACAAATTTTCGGAGATATGGTTTCAGCAGGTGGTTAATGAGGCTTTGAAAAGTAGATGGAGAATTAAAGAGACCAAATGGCATGACCAATTCATAATGGACTTCATGAGTTTGGAAGGTAGTCTTGGGAATGTCTATTGCCTTCATGTGTATTTGGGGATAGCCAAAGCGAAGATCTATCTTGGTAAAGAATTGAGTGCCATGTAGTTCATCAAGAAGATCATCAACAACCAAAATAGGAAATTTGTCTTTGACAATGAGCTTGTTGAGGGCCCGAAAGTCTGGACACATGCACCATTCACCATCTTTCTTTAGCACCATGACCACTGGTGATGAATAAGGACTGATGTTGGGATGAATAACACTAGCTTCAAGGAGTTCCTTGATGTTTTTTTCAAATTCATTATTTTGGGAAAAAGAGTATTGGTATGGGTGCACATTAGGCAGTTGGGCCCTCGGGACCAAAGGGATGATATGATCATGTTCACCCCTAGAGGGTGGAAGCCCTTTCATTTTGTCAAATACCTGTTGGTGGCGGTCTAAGACCTCTTGCATCTCAGGATGAATATGAAGAGGAGTGGGTTCAATGGCCCGAATGGCATTAAATTGGGTGATGACTCTGTGATGGCCTAGATTCCACGTAATGTGTGAATGTGGTCGTTCTTCTTAAAGCTCATATATAACTCCTAGAAATCCATTGTGATCGGACCTAGTGTGCGAAGCCAATCATCACCCAAGACAATGTCACAACCATCCATTTCAGCAGCAAACATATGGGTCTTTAGGTGGTCGTATCCCATATGAAGATTAATATTTTCACAATGGCCTTCACGTTTCATGGTCCCCCCATCAACAATAAGGACTTGGAAATTAGAGACTTCCCGCACAAAATAATGAGCAGCTTCAGTGAATCACTTATGGATAAAGTTATGAGTGTTGCCATAATCAATCAATACCAGTACTCTTCGATGTTTAATAAAGCCTCAGATTTTGAGAGTTTGACGTGAAGAAATTCCCGCTAAAGCATGTAGTGAGATAACTGGTTCATCTAGCATAGCTATGAGATCATTTTCAGGTTGGGTTTCCTCAAATTCATCCTCGGGCCCACCAAGGGTTGGGGCTTCCTTAGATGAGTTGTTTTTTTTTTGCTAAAGCAAGAGTGTTTTTCGTTTCTCATTCAAAGGTTTAAAAAATACAAAACTATGTTACAAGTCCCGAACAACGTCAACGGGCAATAATGGGGGCTGCCTACCCTAAACAACAGGCTACAAACCTTTACAACAAACGACCCACTAACAAACAAATTTCCGAACAAATAAGGAGAAAAGATTCCAAATAAAGAATAAAAAGGTTATGCCCGGGGGTTAAGACGCATGTGACTAAGAGTACCGCCCTCCAGGAGTCCACACGTAAACCTCGAAAAGCATGAAGGAAAACTCCCCGAACTAGCTCGATGCACTAGAGCCATTGATCTTCCCTCCCCGAATCCAACGGCTGAGGAGAATATCGCACGGAGAAGAAGCACGAGGATAACCCGCGCGATATGGGTGGTATTCTTTCTCCGCCCACTGCCACGTGTTGATTGATGAATGGCATCAGAGGCAAACCTTGTAAAACCACTTTAGGTCTTGGATGCGCGTGATAAACCACAAAACCGCTTTACCTTTGCATCCTCTGTGAATGAAACCACTTGTTCCTCTCCTCCTGCCATCCAAAAGAGAGCCTTCAACCAACGCGGTTGGGAGCAGAGGCTATATGAACCCTGGTCCACCATTCTCTTCCTTGCCCAACTTGAGAAAAAACTCATTGTCCACGCGAGCCAGACTGTAGCATTCTTCTCTCAAATTCCCTGCAGGCATCGTTTCCCAATTATAAAAATTGTATTCATTCTTACAGAGCACCCCTTCATTTGCCAGTCGGTCCGCCACTCTGTTGGCATTTCTGCGCACATGAGAAAAGCTAAGGGTTCTCAGGATTCTCAGATGTGATCGAATGTCCGATAAACCTGCAACAGTCTCCAGTGGTGCGAGACTTTCTTAGGGTCCGATCCATAAGAAATTCTTTTAATAGAATTGATTGTTAATTCAGAATCAGCTTCTATTATGGAGTTCTTCATGTTGAGATTTCTCAGAATCTCTAATCCCTATTATATGGCCATTAGTTCCACCATGTTGTTGGTAGCATTCCCCAAGTAGCTGTGAAAGATGATTATTAAATTCCCCTTATCATCTTTGATGGCACCTCCATACCCTGCTTCCCTTGGGTTACCTTTCGAGGCTCCATCTGTATTTAGTTTTAAGTAACCCGGGGGGGGGGGGATGCCAGAAGTCCTACCTCATGGTAGCACGAGATGGAATCTGGATTAAGCTCTGAGGGACCATCTTCTATAGGCCCAAAAGATGAAGAATTCGGGTGTCCTGATGAGAAGGCAGATTCTCAGTAGGGTGCTTCTGAAACGTATTAATAGTCTCTTTGAGCTACCTGAGGAGTTGATTTATAATGATTTGGGGTGGGCTGGATTTGTCCTTGAAAATTCTGTTATTACGTTCTTTCTAGACATTCCATATTAGGAAGCCTGGGATCAGGGTCTAGGCTGAGTTGACAGTCTCATTCTCTGAGAGCTTATTCCTCCAATCCCTTAAGGTTTTGGAGATGTTGTTTTCATCTCTGTCAGTTTGTCTAAAGATACAGGCTGCCCAGTTCCATAGGGTAGAGGTGAAGGTGCAGAGGCTGAGAAGGTGATCCCTTGTTTCTTCCTGGATACCACATAACTAGCATCTGGAAGGTCCTGCAAAACCTTTCTTTCTGAGATTCTCCCAAGTCAAAATCTTTTTGTGATGCACCATCCACATAAATAGCTTGATTTTCATCCATTGAGGTTGCTTCCATAGGTCTTTCCACGTGTTATCCGGGTTTGAAAAATTGTATCCAGTGACCACATATTTGGCTTCTTTGAGGTTGAAATTACCCTCACTGCTTCTTCCCCATCTAAGTTGATCTAGGGACGACGAGATCAAAATTTTCCTCTTTTCCAGGATTTTGGCAAGAGTTTCTGTCTGGGTCTTCAGAGGAGATTCTTCACTATTAATTGGTATTTTCCAAGTTCTCCACTTGCCACTGTTTCTGGTTTTATCCCAAAAGTCGCTGACCTTTTTAATTCCTTTGTTGACAGTTTCCTCTCTGAGAATGTCCAGTCCTTCTCTGCTTAAGTTGGATTCCTGCTGCCAGTTATCCTCCCAAAACCAGGCAAGGTTTCCATTCCCAATCTCCCAGAAGCTGTGATTCTGAACTAAAGCTCTATTCTCCCACACATTATTCCAGATATGAGAACCCCTGATTTGCCCTGTCATTCTGATCAAGTCCCCCTCTCTCCAGTTTTTTGCATATTTCTCCTTCCAGAGCTTGGCCCAAGGGTTGCTGGATTCCTTCAACCATCTCCACCAAAGTTTGGCCCCCAAAACGTTTTTAAGAGTTTCTGGGTCATGGAGACCTAGACCCCCATGAGGTTTGGGCATGCAAAGTTTGTCCCAAGCTACCAGTGCCCATTTATTCTTTTCCTCACCTTTTCCCCATAGAAAGTCTCTTTGCATGTTCCTGATTTGCTGGGCAACTCCACTAGGGATAGGAAGAGCTGAAAACATATATACTGGAAGAGACTGCAGGACCATTGTTGTGAGAACAAGCCTGCCAGCCAAGTTTAAAGATCTACTTGTCCACTTGCAGATTTTGTCCTTTAGTTTGTTGATCAAAGCTTCCCAGACATCCTTGCTCTGAGGTTTGTCAGTGAGAGGTATTCCCAGGTATTTGGAGGGAAGTTGGTCTCTCTGAAATCCAAGAATTCTATAGAGGTTTCTCTGAATTTCCATATCTGTATTGAAAAAAAAAACTTTAGATTTTGAGAGACTTACCTCTGTACCAGCCGCTAAGGTGAAATCTTGCAGGATTTCTTGTAAGATTTGGCTTCCTTAACCGTTGGTATGCCCAGTAACATAGTGTCATCTACAAATTTCTGATGAGTTAACGTGTTTCCTTCTTGTGTAAGCTTGAGACCCTGGATATTGCCCTCCCTTTTGGCAGAAATGATTGCTTTGCCTAATCCTTCCATCATGAGAATAAAAAGAAATGGTGAAAGCAGATCTCCCTGCCCGAGGCCTCTCGAGGGCCGAAAGGATTTGGAGGGAGAGCCGTTGAGGAGGATGGAAAAGCTGGCTAAAGTTACCAAAGCCATAACCCATCTTATCCAATTCTGGTCAAAGCCATAAGCAATTAGAACTTCTTTGATATACAACCAGCTCAGTTTGTCATATGCCTTCGCTAGGTCTAGTTGAATGATCATCCCTACTTGCTTATTATTCTTGAGAGAGTGGACAATTTCATGTGCCTGAATGATGTTGTTAAGAATTTTCCTTCCTTCCACATACCCAGTTTGTTCCTTCGACATGAGTGTTGGTAGGAGGGGCTTTAGTTTATTTGCAATAACTTTGGAGATGATTTTGTATATCACATTACAAAGGGCTATGGGCCTGAACCGATCCAGAGTCATTGCCTTATCCTGTTTAGGAATGAGGGCAATGAAAGAGGTGTTTAGTGCTTTTAGGATTGTTTTTGAAATCCTTGAGTCCTCCACCACATCTAGAATATCCTTTTTGACTATATCCCAGCTTGCTTTGAAGAAGTCTACGTTAAAACCGTCCGGTCCAGGCGCTTTCCCATTGTGCATCTCATTTATTACTTCTTTTACCTCTTCTTCTGATACTGGTCTGTTGAGATTGTAGTTGTCTTCCCTGGACACTAGGTTTGGAATATGCTTCGTAAATTTCCTGATAGCTAGTGATCTGTTTGAGATAGGCTCCTTTGCTATTTTTTGAAAATGTTGTACCAGTACATCCTCCATATCTTTGTGTGTATTGAGCTCTCTTCCTAGCGGATCTAAGAGCTTTTTGATCTGATTATGGGCCCGGTGTTCCATGGTAGATTTGTGAAAAAGCCTTGTGTTTCTTTCCCCTTCTTTGAGCCATTGGACTCGTGATTCTCGCTTCCAGAAGATTTCCTCCTACTGACAACTGGTGTCCCATCCTTGTAGTGAGTCTGCTTGTAGTTTCCTATCCTCAGTGAAGCCCTCCTTGATGAGAGTTTGGTTGATATTCTGAAGCTTTTGTTCCACTTCTCTTTTGGCTTTAAAAATATTTCCAAACTCACTTTTGTTCCAATCTTTGAGTTTAGTCTTGATGTGCTTGAGTCTCTATTGCAGCATGAACATTTTTGTGCCTTGAACCGGTAAATCCTCCTTCCACCACTTGTCAATGTTGGCTATGAAATTAGGGTGAGTAAGCCAAACATTTTCAAACCTGAAGGGTCTGTTCCTTGGAGTGCCAATAAAAGAAGCTTCTAGCTGAACTGGCCAGTGGTCTGACCCTCCAAAAGGTAGGATAAAGGCATTCAAGTTAGGCCCCGAGAGGAGGAGGTTCTCTGAGATTAGGAACCTGTCTAGTTTTGAGGCAACCTGTGATGCACCTCCCATTTTATTGTTAAGTGAAGATTCCATTTATTGTTTCTAAGTCCACTAGCTTCAACTTGATGAGGAAGTTCTGAAAGGCAATAGAATCCTTGCCCATAAGTCTAGTGCCTCCTTTTTTTTCTGTAAGAGATTTGATCATGTTGAAATCTCCACCCAGAATCCAGGGTATTGCTGGGTGTCTCTATCTAAGCTCCTCCAGTGAGGTGAGAAGCTTCAGTTTGTTGTCAGGATTTTGAGGACCATAAAAATTAGTGACCATATAAATATCCTTGTCACCTAAAGGTTGGATAACCATTGAAAGATAGTTCCTAGATGCCTCTGCATCCAAAATGTCAAATTTCTGGGGATTCCAGAGAGTGAGAATCCCTCCCGCTGTATTATTGGCTTTTACTTCTAGGTAATCATACTTACTGAGCCATTTACTATGTATCTTCCAGACTTTATCTATTGAACATTTTGTTTCCTGTATGAACACCATATCTGGGTTTTCTTCTTTTATTCTACTGCTGAGATTCCTCTGTTTTCTTTTACTTCCTAGACCCCTGATATTCCAAGTTGTGAGCTTCATGATGATGGGTTTTTGAAAGAGTAACTGGTAAGATATTTCATCTTACTTGAGTTGATCATGAGCTTTCCACACTCTATTAGCAGTTCATTTTGACTCTTTCTGCCTCTTTTCCTACCTGGGTTCCTAGCCGAGTGTCCTGATATTTCCTCCATTGATTTGACCCCTCCCTGGTCTTGTCTTTCATGGCTTCTTTTGTTTCCTGAGGTTTTTATCTGAGATCACCAGAGGAAAAGTTTTTGTACTCTATCAAACTCCTCTTGTGGTAGGGATTCTATTCCTTTACTGGTTCCCTGGTTTAAGAATTTCTCTAGATCAAGATTCTCCCTCTCAAGTATTTCATATAGTTCTTGGTCCTCAGTCCCAACTTCACTAGGGGTCATCTCTTGATCCCTGCTTTGTTCCATGTTGTTTGGTATACCTTCCTGTAGTTTGTTGTTATCCTGTATTATTTCCATGATGTCTTCCTTTTCTGTCTCTTTAGGATGATTGTCTAGAATTACATCTTTCTCACTTTCCCCCCCTTCTTCTTCTAAAATCTCAAAACTGTTGTGATTTGCTACTTTGTTATCACTTTGTTTTTTCTGATACCTTCTTCCTCCGCCTTTCCCTCTACCTCCTATCTTGGTGAAACCTTTAGAATCTTTGTGTATTCTGGCCCTCGAATTCTCCT
This sequence comes from Pinus tabuliformis, assembly GCA_031772625.1. NCBI lineage: Eukaryota > Viridiplantae > Streptophyta > Pinopsida > Pinales > Pinaceae > Pinus > Pinus tabuliformis. Next base: position 2,030,679,385 of record CM062818.1, on the reverse strand, counting down.
CCCGCTTGTTTTGTGGGTAATCTCTGAAAAGGTGTCCATGTTCATGACATTTCCTGCATCTAAAAGGAACATGTTCATAGTCCACCACTTGTACCCATTCCTCATCATAAACTTCTAAGACCACTTCATCTAGGAGTGCTCTCGATAAATCCATTTCCACACATATTCGTGCGAAGGAAGTATATTTCCCTCTCAGAGTTGCCTTTGAAATTTTTAGAAAATGACCTAATTTATTTCCTATAGCTTTCAAGGATTCAGGCAGCCAATAATCTAGAGGTAAGGAGTAAAGTCTTATCCATACCGAGACCGAAGTGAATGTCTCCCGCTCCAGGACAAAGTTCATTACCCATGGTCGCATATAGAGTCCTCCTGCAGCATAGAAATAAGGTCCTCCTTCGAAAACTCTGTCTTTATCCTCTGGGTTGTTGAAAACCACTGTGAAAAAACCCTTGGACCCTAGATGAAGAGTTGTATCCCCCTTTGGTTTCCAGTTGTTTCTAATCCAAGTATACAAATTCTTCTCTGTGGGCCATAAGCCCATAAACTTACAGATAATAGCATAGGTCGTCATGTGATCTTTGTGCTCCTACAGTGCAGGATCATTCAGAACCACCCTAGGTTTGGTGGCAGTATTGGGCTTACAGGATCCCTCTACCAAGTTGTACCCTTTTTTTTCCTGACTACTGTCCTCTGGCATCTTCTTCCTTCTGGCCATACCGTGAGTTTCTTCTTGAACATCATCTTTGATGCTTTCCAGTACTGTTGAGACTATATTTTTTTTTCTTTCTCCCAAGGTCTCCTGAATCCATTTAAACTCGTTTCTCTGCTTTTATTTGAAAGCATGTTGCTATAGGAGGGAGTGGATCTCCCTCCTCCTAGCTCCTCCATGGTTCTCCGCTCGTTGCTCCTGTTACTTCCTCCTCCGAACCCTAGCTCAGTGTTTTTATGATCACCAAATTGTTTTGGCAGTCCTTAGATGACTTGTTATCAGTAGCATCAATTTGAAATAATTTTGGTCAAGTAGTATTTTTCATCACAATAGTAGCACAATCCTTATTTTCTTCTTTCAATCATTTCTGTTGGAGACACATTTTGAACCTTAAGTGTTTGGGTAGTGCCTTGAGCTTTGGTGGGATTCCCCTTGGCTACGAAATTTGGATGAGTTGTCTGGGAAACTAAGGCAAGTTCCACCTCGATGGCCTTTTTAGAGGTGTCCATCCACGTAGCTGGGTGGTGCATCCACACATGAGCTTGGATGGCTTCTTTGAGACCACTAATGAAACACCCCAAATATAAGTCATCTACTAGAACGTTAGTTTTGATGGCCAATATTTCAAAGGATGCAAGGTAGTATTTTATTGTGCTTGTCTGCTAGAGCTTAGTGAGAGGACCCAAAAAATTAGATTCCCTATCAAAGCAGTCACATAGGGATTTTGAGAACATGTGCCAAGTTATGTTCTGGGATAACATTTCTGATGCCACTGCTGCTATTTCCATCTCTCTTGGTGCAAGTAAAGGGCTCCCACATGTAGTTTAGTTTGATATTCACAGATATCATTAAGGGAGAAATATTGTTCCATTTGTGCTACCGATACTGCAAGATTAGGGCCATCAAATTTGTACATGTCCTGCTTGGGTGGCCGAGGATGGGAATGTTGGTAATTTCCATGGAAGTGAATGTGATGGATAGATTCTCCTTCGAGGTGTTCATCAACATTGTGCTCCTCCCAATGAGGCCTCTGCATCATATTGGTGAGCAGTGAAAGATGTGAGGCAATTTGTTTCAAATTGCCTTGGAACTCATACAACCTTTTCTAAAGGCTCTCGATATTTTCATAGGACATGACTTGAGATCTGGTACTTACCATGCACAACCCCAGTCAATTACTTAAGAGTCGTCTTCTTGGAAAGATGGTGAGCTCAGGAATCTATTAGAGAGGATCACTTGAAGTCACTTCGGAAAAATTTGGTACCGCCAAAAAATTGAGGCTGACAAGTGAATGGTACCACTACGATTAGCTTGTCGTCCTGAAGCTTATGGGACAAGTCTCTTGCAAGCATCCGAAAGGAGTTTTACTCCCTGCTGATCAATACTGTATTGACCGAATTCCAAAAAACTTGATCCTTCCCAATGTCCTGCGAAAATAAGGCCCGGACTGTAGTAGTAGCAAGCCTCACAGCACAAATAGTCTAATCGGAACTATGAAACCCCAACTTTTGAATGTGAGTTTCATGGCAGTGGCGGAACCCAAACTATTGGATCTGATTTGTACAATGGCGGCAGAACCCCAACTACTGGATCCGATTTGCACTGTGGTGGCAGAATCCCAACTGTTGGATTCGATTTGGAAGATAAGGTAGTGGGTGATCTTCAGATAGTGGAGGGAACTATGGTCACAAAGGAGTGTCAAGTGCTACAAATCACAATATACATATTAGGGTCTTATAATTTATAAGATCAAATGATGATTGAATGATTTCTTTCAGTATTTTAGATTGTAAATAATATTGCATACTGCAAATGATTTCCAAAAAAAGATATATAAATGAAAATAAAAAATGAAAAGAGGGTATATAAATAGAAAAAAATAGAAAAAGAGAAAGAAATGATAAAAGAAACCCACAAAAAATGAATAAATGTGAAAGTGGTGCCAGTTAAAGTGGCATTCATAGTACAATAATTTTGTAAAGAATAAATTCATGAAATTGTGTGTAGCTTGTCTAAAATGCCACACTACCTTTTTGTTTGAAACATACAATTTAATCATGTTGAAGAAAATTTCAATTTATGTCAATTATATTAGATTGAATAACTTAGCCAAACAATGTAATCTTGGCTGATATTAGATAGGTAGAATAGGTGAATAAATTAATCCAATAGTTTAATCTGGACTAATGCAATTTTTAGATTAGTTTAGTTGTTTGAATAGATATTTTTAGTCCTTCAAAATGGAAAAATACAGTAGGTTTTTCACTTTTAAATGCACCCTAATTGGTTTAAGTTACATTAGTTCATGAAAATTTGATTTATTATGTAATTGGTTACATATCATCATTTGTCCAAAGTCAGACCTTATTGTAAAAGTTATATTCGCCCGATATATAATGTGGGACCATTGGCGCTAAATTCTGCACACCTCTCCATGCGTAATCATAATCATCTTTTCATCCAACAGCTCTAAGGCCTTTTCAGACCCCCCCCCGCTATATTTCTTTTTAATGCTGGGGGGGGGGTTCGAAAAGGTGGTATCCCCACCACTACGTGTCCTTCCCTAGTGATTTAGGATCCCCCCCTCTAATACCATAAACTACTCCGACCTCCCTACGAAAGTGGTTTTCCCCGGTCCCACCATAACCCACAATTTCACTTCATGTCAACCTCCACTTCCGCTTCACGTCACCCTCCACTTCCGCTTCACCTCCACTCCCCTACTACCATGTATCCCTTCCACCTATCACTTCTCGCCAATGGTCATGTGCCTCTGCTGCCTATCCCTTGCCGCCATGTCCATGACTGTTACACTTTTCCATTGCAGCTCCCTCCTATTGCCTCCATCTTGTTGTTGAGTAAATGCAAGTCCCAAATAGTCATTTGGCCAATGATCCCGTTCCATGTGTAAAATTATAAAGCTTCGCTTTGTCTGATGATCATGTCCTTTTCTTACTTGCCTACTATTACACTACACCCAAGCCCTCTGTTTTCTTGCCTATCAATGACTTCCCATAAAGGAATTCCGTCCAAGTTTTTCCTGCGAAATTAATAGTCACCCTCTACGAATCCCATCTGTCATCCTTTGTAATTTCATTCTATTACCATGATGGCCTCAAAAAATTCCACTATGGTAAAACCCCATGCTCGCTCCCCCTGTGGATTTAGACCACATCCCCCAAGTTGACTGAGACTATAAAATTTCTGAAACGCAGTGTGAATTCAACCTTTTTGAATTACGCTATTGGTTTGTGACACTTATCTTGACCAGTCTGATGAGATTAACCTATGGTAGTCTAGACTACCACTATTTTTTTCCCCCAGTCCTAGTATTTCCCTGAATTTTTCCTTAAGTGTCATGTCTCTTATCTGTCAAGTAAGAAGGTTATCATATCCCCTAATGGTGAAATCATTTTCACCATTACCTCTGAAAGTATAAACCAAATGTTGTAGGTCCCATACAGTGACTCCCTCACTCCCTTTTCCCTTGAAGATCTTAACGAAATCTATTAGAAACTCACCTTTCCCCAGAGAGCCAAGATTTTTGAGGTCTTCCTCCCAGAAAATTCTCAACACCCCAAGAAGAATCCCCCTTATCTCTCTTCTATTTTCCCTCAAAGAACCAAACATATTATCCCTATCTTGTCCTACCTAATTGGTTACTTTTTAGATGAATGGGTAGATGAGCCTATTTTAGTATTTCTATCCACCCTTTCTACAGAAGAAGTACTATCAGTCACCTTCGACTATGGTCACTTCCTTGAAGATATAATTCATGAACAATTCGTTCAGTTTTTAACTGAAGGAATGTTAAGATATTCTTCCATTCTTATGTACATGTTCATTTTCTTCTAGACATACAGGTTTCCCTTTGCAGTGCATAAACTCAATAAACAAGGAGAGCCTCATTCCATTATTTTTTGAACCTCCATGATCAGAAAGAAATCACAGGAATACAATTTTAAAGAGTTTATTGACCAGTTTGTGTATCCAGTAGCTTGTTTGTTGAGTGGCCAACAGATTCCAAGAATTAGTGAGGATATTAAGAAAGTGTTGCATCTCAGTGAATAGGTGAAGACAAGAGATTGGTATCTATACCAGTCATTTACAAAGATCAGAGTTTATGGCTCAGAGCTTCCACCATATAAGATGCTCAAGTACCTTCCAATGAGGATATTTTCCTTGGAGTACATGAGGCAAATAATCCAGTCAGACATATCCATTTTGTGGTAGCCAAGAAGAAGTCTCAATTCAAAATTAAGAAACATATAAGACCTTTTATCTGTAACAAAAGAGCAGAAGGAGAGGAAGTAGACCTCATGCTGAAACACATGAATTTCCCTCTTAACTTTACATGGTCTTATGACCCTGTTTACAGTGCTCAAACCATCAACATGTAAGGGGATCTCCCCGGTAAGAAGTCCCAATTAGACCTCAGACTGATTGGTGTAGGAGTCCTAGTAGCGGGTCATAAATAAATTCCTTGACCGCGATGTTGCACAGAGGCAAGTAGGATAACTTTGTTGGTAGAAAGGGTGCGACTGTTGCAGTGAGTCAAGGAAGGTGCATGAGAGGTTCCAACACAAGTGGGTTGAGATGAGTGCACCCCTTAGCAACCTGTAACAGTGCACAGCTAGGAAGGGAACACACGAGCAAAGATGTATCACAAGCTGGAAAGCAGGTCAGTGGGAAAATCCAAATTGATGGTTAAACCAACAACATGTCTACAACAAGTTTCATATAATTTCATACAAAATAGTTCATACACAACTACATAAGTTAAAAAACATACATTGCTACAACAACCAGAGCAGTCCAACTACAATAAAAACATATGCATGAAAATGTGCTGGATCTTATTATATAAAGAAGTGTAAGTTCCAATCATACAATATATCCATGTAAACCTGCTAGCCCCAATAGTGGGACGCTACAGCCACATCCGCCTACTCCTCCAAAGAGATGTACTAGCTCCTTGTAGTGGAGAGGCCAAGGTGCGTTACAGTACTATCCAAGCTCTTTCCAAGATAGTCTTATCAGAAGCTTGGCTGACCAAAATCCCATACAATGAGTTATGAGGTTCTATTTATAGCAGAGAGTGGGGTGACCCTTGACATTATCCTTTATGATAGTTCATCTACCCTCATGACTCTTCATCTACTATATGACTGTTACACCCAACTATTGACACTTGAACTTCCACTTGACATGAAGTTACATTACAATGCACATGTCCTCAATGGCTTGAGTGAGCCATGCAAGACATCATTGACACTCGGTCTGTTGTGGTGTAACTAACTCTTTAACATGCTTGTGATGGTGAATGTGGTGAGATGATGCCAGGATTGGTCGTTCGTGATGGTGTGCACGCACCCCATGGTGACATCCTGCTGAAGCGAACCCTTGCCTCTGTTGCAACTGGTGAATTGGTTCGACTCCTTCATCCAACTCGTCTTCTAACATGTGCATGGTCTTCTTGGGTGCGGCTGAACCGGAAACACATTGATGCATAATGTCCGTGTTGATCTTAAAGTGTGTGTTGGTGGTCATGCACATCAACTTGCCGAAGTACATGTTTAGCTTCAGTTGGACTTGCTTATTGTCTTCGCCTTGGTGAGTGTGCTAAATGGGTTGGATCGCATGCATGTGCACAATGACATGCATGCTGCTGAATCCCTTGCATGCGATCGACAAAACTGCTCACCATGTCTGCTTTGTGCCAGCTGATGGGATGGATCTTTAACTTGTACGGGTGTAGTTTCATCCGTGAGTGCATGTTGTGCCCATTGTTGTTCCTGTTCTTACAGCAACTCATTCGTCTATCTGTGGAGCTTCATGTTTTTCCTTGAGTTGCTGCTTCAACACATGCAACTCCTTCTTTCTTCCATTCTCTCTCTTATGCAATCTTCATCTCGCGTCGTCACCTCATAGCCTGAGTCCCCAAAGTTTCTTTCACCATCAATGGATCTTCTTGAGCTTGCAACTTTTTTCTGCTTCTATGTTGTCAACAATATTCCTCTTGCATTCATTGCATTCGTTGCATTTGTTGCATTCGCTGCGTTCGCTGCATTCTCTACATTCGCTGTGTTCATTGTATTCGCTGCATTTGGTATGCTGTCTTCGGCTATTGTTCATGATGCTTCTCGCTATGGTGTTTCTGTTGTCATATCTTGATTTCCTTGTCTACGAACTATTAGTGTAAGTGCTTTCACACTACCATTAGTGATCAAATTGCTCTTTTGCATTTCATATTAGGTGTCACATTCCGATGAGTTGCACTCCATTAGGTCATGGATTGACTAATGGTAGGGTTTCATTTTATTTTTCCCTCATGCTATATACCTGCTGACCTATTTCACATATTTTTTTCAGTCATTCATAGTCATTCCAGTTCATTTCATAAAAACTAGTCTTAGGGTTTAGTTTCACTAGGTCTTAGGGTTTTTCACCATGGTCATTTAAAATGAATAAAAATGGTCAGAAGACACATGAGGAGTTAAAAACAAGTTCAGAGATCATAATTTCCTCTTTGTAAGCTAAATAAAGCTCTTTAACCTCAAAACTTGTTTTGAGGTAAAACAGGGCATTTGTATTTTATTATTCTATTTTCATATAATTTATTGTAATTTTATGGTTTCTATATGTAATAAATATTCATAAGCTATTCCTGGTCACCTGGTCGAATCCTGCCACTGCAAAAAGTCAAAGAGATCAACATCAAGTCCACCTATCCAAAGCCAAAAGGTCAAATATCAGTGAAACAAAGCATTTCAAGAAAGCACATAAAACATTATAAAGTGGGTTTTGATAAATGAAAAATCAAAGGGTTGTAAAGCTATAAAAGGCCATCTATGTTTATGTCACCTCATTGTTGAAGTGGAATTGCATTGGAGAGCCCAAACGCGATTTTTAGTTGTTATTGAGCAAAAGGAAACAAAGTTTTGGTGTTTTTGAAGAAAATCGCAGGCGCTACGCACCTATTAGCAGGCGTTGTGCATTGCATTGGCACTGTGCACCTGGGAGCTCCTGCCAGTGTAAAATAACACTGGCACTGTGCATTGGATTAGCATTGCACACCTATTGGAGGGCGCTGTGCACCTGTTGAACGCTCCCAAAACACTGCTAAACGCTCAAAATCGCCTCAAAACTCCTCAAATCTTCAAAGCTCATCCCCTTACAAGTAAGTATTATTGCCACTCTTGCTCAAGAAGAATTTATGCACTTGGTTTGTGGGGAGCTTGTCTCTTAAAAAATGAACCCTAGTTGTCATTAAAGTATTTCCATAGTCCACTGTTTTATTTGCTGTCATTCCTTACCTTGTTGTTGTTCCCTAAAACCTAACCCCTACACAAGTTTCCCTAAATATTATTCCCTTCATGTTTTCTCATTCCCACGCATAACACTCCCAAACCCTACTTACATGCACAATCCCAGAAAACCTATACCCTACATACAACCCTACTCGTTTTCCTTATTCCCCAAATCCCCAAACCCTTCACTCCCTTAATCCAATTCATATCCCTATTTCACCTCACTCATTTTCCTTATTTTTGAAATCTCTTCATACTCATCACTCACCCACACTACTCCTTCATTCCTCACCAGCATTTAAAGTCATTAAAACTAATGGACAGTGATTATGAAATTGGGGAAGAGACCCTCAGTGATAGTTCTAGGGAAATAGATTTGCAGCAGAAGAGACCTCACAAAGGGGGAAAGATAACTAGGTAGGAGACCATTAGTCTGAGGGAATTACTTGCTTGTCCACATGCTATCTCATGTTTAAAACATCAGTCTTGTTATGGTTTTTGTGAAATGGTGGAGAGGGTAAAATTCCATCATGAATTAGCAAGGCTATTTGTGACACACCTGGACAATAATGAAGTAAAACTTGCTGGATTTACCTTCACTCTGTCACCTGCTATCATTTCAGAGGCTACAGGCATTCCTAATGTAGGTGAAAAATGGAACAAAGGACAATACATTGACAGGGAGTTCTATGAGCCTTACATCAAGGCTACATACCTTGGCAAACTGAAAAGAGTGTTTCCCTTCAAATTCTTGGAGGACAGGTTTTCCCCACTCATGAAGATCATCATTAAATATTTTACTTGTGAAGTGTTGAGGGCCCTAAAATCGGGTCAACAACAAGGGGGATACCCACCCGGTCCGGAACCTGGTTGGCGGCTCCTTGCCCGTTTGGTATAGCGGGTCTGACTGGGGATAATGGGACCAGTTTCCCAATCTAAGGGGGTGTGTGTGTGTGTGTAGAGTTTGATGATGCTGATCTAGAAGTAATTTTAAGCTAATTTAATTCTAACTCCTAAACTGACTCTATGTTATTGTAATCTAACAAAAACAACACATCTAATCTACGCTAACCCGGGGTAGAATTCTTCTATTATGCGATCTAAAAAGATTTCAAACAATAACTGGTAATAAAGATCATTCAGCTATCATAAGAATAGAAATCAATTAAGATAAACCATTCTGCATAAAAAGTTAGGCAAAACAATTGTGAACAACATATCGCATAATAAGTTATTCATATGTCAAGCACAAATAAATGACTCCACCGTACAAAAGTGCCAAATGGTAACCCACACATTCATACATTAACATATAAACAACTCAGCTGTTTATCACTCTAAGAATACGAGCAGAAATTGGTCAAGAGATAAAAGTACCATTTATGACTGATTTTCACTCACAAACTTCAAGCAATAACGATTTATCTCTACTTACTTCTAACGTCTACTAAGAGTACAAAAGTGCAACATCAGTAGCAGACATTAAAATGCAAACATAAATAAATATCGATCCATCCATTCATCAAAAACCCCCTCCGAGGGTGCAAAAGTGCATGTTCTGAGGACAAGTTTTTTGACAAATTTTCGGACCCTTCTCCAAATGCCATGAGAAGGGTTAAATACTACTAACTAATTAATCTTAATTACAGAAATTTAGGAAACGGCTTCAAATGACTGCCCTTTTACTAAAACAAATTTATTTCTAAAAATTGAATCTAATTTCTAACCGTTTCTGTATCTGCTCCTTAGTTCTGTAAGCAATGCAACGTTCGCCTGGAAAGAGTCGGCTGGTTGTCTTTTCCTTTTTTTTGAGCGATAAAAGTAGAAATAACAAGAGCTGGCACCTCTTTCTGACAAACTAGAAGATATTTTTGAAAATCTTCCTCTGGCTGGGTGTATTCGCTGTGTGTATACTTAGTATAACCCAGATTTCTTTCAAACTGATTGTGCTGTTGCTATTTCGGTTTCCGGCCGTGCGAATGACTCAATGAGTTTGGGATTTCGTTGCCTGAACAATCTTCTGTATTGAAACTTGCTTCCGTTCTTTGTTCCAGGATTTTCTGGAGTGTCCTCCTTCTTTAGCGTTTTTCTTTTTTCTTTACCCAGTCTGAGCTTCAGGATCTTTTGTAAACATGCTGCTTTTGTGCGCCTTTAACTCTGAGTCCTGGATAGTCTATTTCCATCAGTATCTGTTGAGTGATACTTTGGAATCCGCAGTCCTGCTGCATGCGGTATCCATTTGAGAAGGCATGTCCTCTCTGTTCTTCTAGTATTGGTGCTTTCCCCTTTTCCTTAGATGTTTCCTGCATATAGATTTATATTAGTTGCTGCCTTACAGTTTACGCAAAGGAAAGAGAAATGACGAAAAGATTGACATGAAAGCTTTAAGTTCTAATGAATGCATAATCATGACACTCATAATGACTTGACTCTTCGAAAAACGCAACACAATCATCCTTGGATACTCAGGCGTACAAACATTAATTTCCCTTAAGGTGCGCGCTCAATTTTGGGTTTACAGATCATGTCGAGGAAATCCTGCGATGAGTGGTTTCTGCGATTCGCATCGCAGTATTAAGGATTGCGATGTCGCGAAGTGTTATCGCAGCGATTGATAGTCTTATTCATCACAGATCGCAAATTGCAGGATCGCAGATTGTAAGATCGCAGATTGCATTTTTCATTCGATCACTGTGTGCTGCTTATGCGACGTCGCATATCGGCCGTCGGCGATTCCCTAAGATTTTTTTTTAAGAGCACTCCCAATATCTGCGATGCGATGAATTTCGCGTCGCTTCTTTGCAGCTTATTCATGCGCATAGGAAAATGCTTCACTCTCTCTTTGCGATGCGATATAGCTTTAGGGAGTTAAATACAAAAATTTTGATAAAAATATTTTTTGGATTTTTTGTTAAGGGTCCCCCTTTGCTTGATGTTATTGCTAATACCAAACAAAGAGGGGGGTTGTTGGTGACCACAACATGAAGGTAGGTTTTCACGGTTGTATGCCTACCACATTAGATTATTGATGCATTTTACTAGAGTGAGAATGATGGATATTCCTTACTTCATGTTCCGAAATATTGAAAATATGGCACACTATGTTAAGAAAAAGCCATATCCCCAACAGTTAAACAACATCTACCATTTCTCTGTGATCAAAATCATAGTTTTACATCAGTTGAATCTACTAAACATGCCATGGGAAACCTTCATTTCTCATGAGGTGTTCAAAGGCCCTCAAGTATTTTCATTAGTGCATCAGGAGGAAGGTGAACCTTCAGGGCATGAACAAGTTAAAGAAGCTGAAAGTGTTGGAGTGCCAATGTTTGTCACATATGAGAGGGGCACTAGGAGACTTTTTATAGCTACTAGGCAAGTATTATCTCCACAAGGAGTGGAAGGGGTCTCGCCTTCATCTACAGGTCACAGGAAAATGCTATCTCCACAAGGAGTGGAAGGGGTCTCGCCTTCATCTACAGGTCACAGGAAAATGCTATCTCCACAAGGAGTGGAAGGGGCTTTGACTTCTTCTTCAGCAAAATAGGTACATGTTGGGCAGCACAGCAAGGAAAAAGGTAAAGCCAAAGAAAAAATACATGAGGAGGATCCTAGTGATGAGCAAGAGAGGGACTTTGACCTTGTTTTCCATGAAGAGACACAGGGAATTGATGTCATTGATGTTGAGACTCAAAGCACACAGATAACTAAAGACATCATCAAGAAAGAAGAGGCTGACGTTCAAGCCTTGTCAATCAATTTGGAAAGGGACAAGTGTATCATCAATTACCTTGAGCAGGAAAACAAGCAATTAACTGACAAACAGGTTATCATGGAGTTGCAAATGATTAGATAAGAGAGGCAAGAGGCAAAGAAGGCAAAGGTCAAGATGACCTCCATTGAGCAAGAAATTGAGAATGATCGAGAAACTTGGTTAGAAAGGGTGAACATTCACCTTGAGAAGTTGCTTGAGAAGGCCAATAAAGAAAAGAAAATGCTTCGCCACATGGCCTATCATTATATGACTCGGAACAAGATATGTAATATAAGGATAAGGAAGCTTAAGGCAAGACTGAGGAAGGCTTTGAGAAGCAAAAAGGAGAAAAAAAAATTAGAAATCCTAGTTGATGCCTCATTAGCTCATCAAAGCAGTGCATGAGGGTGTCTTGTGCCAATTTTGGGACAATTTTGATAAAATTTTGTAATTTTCAAATTTTGAATTTTGAAACACAGGAAATCCCAATTTGACTGGGGAAATTTTTGGGAGAATGGTTTGAATTTTTGGATTCAGTAGGAAAAAATAGGGAAACCCAGAAAGTTTCATCAAATTTGGAGCAGATCTTGGTTACCTAAAGGCCAAAAAACCATCAAAAAATGACCTCTCTACCACTTTTTTGACACACAGGAAGCAGTCTTGGGAGATTTCATTTTTTTAGGGGGGAAATGACCTCGAAATTCAGATATTCAAGATGTTGTAGAAACTAGACAGGCATACCTTTCCAAGAAGCCATTTTGGGCTCAATTTGGTTAAGGGGAAGGCCCCAAAATTGGCTTGGAAAAAGCGCTGCGCATAGGATGAAATTTGCCAGTTTTGCTCAAAAATCAAAATTTCGCCTCATTTTTCTATAATTTGAATTTTGCTCTCCTTTTGGATGAATCTATGAATGTAAATGATGCTATGGTATGTAAATTTAATTGCAAAATGACTCTTGAGGGTAGATTCATCATTTTGAGGTGGTTTGGGGTTGAATGAATCAGATTCCATGGTTTTAGAGGCAAGCTGTTCCACTGCCTATATTCCTATTCTTAGTTTAGATATGGTTGAAACCACCCCTTTTCTCATGGATTAGACCCTTGATGGCTAGCATAGGTGGTTTGGTGCCTATATTATGTACTTTCTTAGTCATTTGTAAAGGTTGGACTCTTATGGATGCTTTGAGCTTCATTGTACATGACTACAACAGTTTGGCAAGGAAATAAACTAGGGTTTGCAACTATTTTTGTGGGATTCTTGTGGTAATGTGTCTTGGCATAGCTTCTCCTTTTTTTATCAGTTTCTCTCATGTGTTATATGTGCCAACATCTATTTCTTTCTTCTTAACTAAATGAATCAAGATAGATAGGTGGAATACATTGATATTAGTGCTTTGCCTTGGGAATACATTTAGTTTTTAATGTTTTCTACTATTTGAAGAGGATTCATGACATTTGCATGCCATCCCCAACCCCTCACCAATCTTAGACCTACCATCTCACTCAATTATAAGTGCCAAAACACCTACCTACCTGGCCCCATAGAACACCTTGCAATTCTGACTTGATTTCCCGGACCCAAAGCTGCATGCTCCATTTGATTCAGCAGCCAACTTATCAAAATCAACCAAAAACCCTAGAGCTACTATACCTAGTCTAAAATCCATATTCATTTCATTCATCTCAACTGAGATTGACAAGGAGAGAGCCCTCTCCCGACCTGGTAGGGCTAGCTACCAGGTTAAGCTTGGTTTGTGGTTATTCCATATTCATTTCAGTCATCTCAACTGAGATTGACAAGGATAGAGCCCTCTCCCGACCTAGTAGGGCTAGCTACTAGGTTAAGCTTAGTTTGTGGTTATCCTAAGATTGCCTCCCTTTAGCTTGAGGTCGATCTAGGCTCTAACACAAACAACTTGATATCTTCATGAGTAGGCAAGCTCATAGACATTTGATCGACTGCATCTCCAGATGTGCTCTGAATGGTGTCTTCGACTCTTCTCTCTTGGAAACCATTGTACCTATATTGCTGAGAGGTAGATGAACACGTACAATACCTAGAGACATGGCAACACTCATGGCAAGAAATTTGTCAGTCAAAAACCAAATTGAACTTGAGGACTGACTTGCAACATACCTGTGTGACAGATCATGAAGGTTGCACAATTTTAGCCAGGAGGTCGGGAGACTGCCTACCAAGACTGCACAAGGCACAGTCTTGGCTACTGGGAGATTGAATGACTGCTAGAACTGTGCAATGCACTGTCTAGTGTGGTTACTGACTGCTGGAATTGCGTAATGCGAAATCTCAATTGGAAATCGCTGCAGGCACAGTGACTGCAATTGCGCAATTTTCTTGGCCAACAGCCACTGCCCCTCAGAAATGTGCAAAAAAGTCCTGGGGGACAGTCACTAGGTAGAAATGCATATTTCCTGAGAGGAAGATAGAGCCTTCCCTCTCAGGATTGTGCAATGTTGTCTTGGTGAGGCAGAGTTCGGGCCAAGGCTGCCCAGACTCACCGATGAGAAACTGAAAGTGAATGTGAGTGCGAATGCATGGTGATACTGAGTGTAAGCATAAGTGAATGGTCATGCATGAAAATGGAAAATGACAGATTCAGAAAATGGAACAACATGCATGTGGGTGAGGTGAGTCGCCAAATCGGCAACCGTTCGTGAAAAATAGTTTCATGCTTTTTACAGCTGTAAGATAGAAACGAAAACTAAAATAGTGCTAGGAAAAGCTAATATACATGTAAACGATAGCAAGCATTCAAATAAATCAAAAAAAAAATACTCACACAAGCGAAAACACAAAAAGTGACAGAAATGCAACACAAGGCATGGAAAGTGGGCTTACCCCAAAACAACTGAGCTGAATGTGTCGACTACTCCTAGATGTGATGTGGGATGTCAGAGCTGCAAGGTTAATGTGAGGAATGATCTCTGCAGTGTCTGGTTGATGAGTCTTGATAACATCGAGGTTGTGAGGACCATGCCAAAAATCTAGGGAAAGCGACACTTGGTGGGAGGTTTATGAAATGATCCTTGCATGTAACCTCCAACTGCTAAACATAGATCCCTAAAATAAGGGATGCATTTGCATGCTGCCTTGGGAGAAGCAGACCATGCATGCAAGTTAGTTTTGCTCTGTCTTGAACGGAACCGGTCAACTTAGCTGCACATGTAAGAGAGTGTTCGACTATTGGGAGAAAATGCGCATTTATGGCTAGGAGATGGGCTGGTTGCCCAGGAGATTTATGCAATTTTTGGGTAGAGTAGCTGACTGCTGCTCAGATTTGCACAAATTCTAGGATGAGCATCCCTGCTGGGGAAAATTGCACAATTTTCTCTGTGAGGGTTGATTGACAGAATTGCACAATTCTGGAGCCCAACAGGCTGTCAGTCAGGATTGCACAATTTCTGGAGGTAAGAATGGTTTCCCTCCAAAATTATGCAATTTCTTGGGGGAGCTGCTCAACCTGCAGCTGGACCAAGTCCGGGTGATCAGCTCGTGAGAGGAGTGCATTAGGCTGTGATCGACAGGATGCCTTTGTGCAAGAAAAACACTAAAGCTTGTGAACTTGACGAAGCAAGGCAAGCTGCTATGAAGGTTGGAAGGGAGGCTCCAAAACGAAGCTAAGGAAAAATTTTGGAGGGTGGTTGTAGCCGCTACAACACTTGGTGACACACTGGTAGAACTCTAGCTCTCTGAATGGACCTTGTTTGTGAAAAGCAAGTCTAACACCTCCGGAAGTATTGTTTAGTTCTTAGCTCCTCTTGGTTTCCACACTAGCTTGATTGTAAGATTTAGCATCTACCAAGCTCTTGGTTGATTGACACACATTCCAAGAGTCTTAGTTTCATCCCTCATGTTGCTTCACTACCAACAAGCCTCGACAACACCCCAGCAGAGTAACATAGGAACAAAAGCATGGCTCCGCTTCTAGCGAGCCTGGTCAGTACCCCAATGGAGTTACTTGCATCACCTCCCTGCACAAGAAGCATTTCTCTTCTTTCGCCTTATTCATTTTTCACTTTGAATGTTTTGACTTTTTCATTTTTTCATTTTTCATTTTTTTCGATTGTGCATAACACTTATTAATTTTAGAGGCAGAAGAGGGATCCCAACTTATTGAGAGAAGAAGAGGTTGTTCTAGCGGAGAAGTAGTTTATTGTATCTCTGACATGCATGTTAAGGTTTTCCCCCTCACCTTACTCTACTTGACTGAGTTGCAAGGATTAATTCAAAAACAACCGATTAGAGTAGGTGATACTAGTTAGCACGCAAGTGTTGTGTTTTCACCAAGGTTCACTTCGAACAGTATGAATTTTCCTTCGATGTATCATGGACTAAAAAAAACAAGTTCTTCATACATAGGCAGGATGATAGATAACCAAGTAGTGATAGCAGCACAAGGCCTCTTGTACTTTACCCAACTTGCTACAAGAGTCATACATGGTTTCATGCGAAACTATCCTATGAAACGAAACAAGCGAACAAACAAATGACAAAGCAAATCAAGAGCATAAGCAAAAAGAAAAAGCAAAAAAAATTAAGAAAACAAGCAAGTAGACAAACAAACAAACAAACAAAGTAAGCAAACAAGCATGCAAGTAAACAACTCAAAATAAAACACTACTTCTACTCCTAAGCTAAAAGTGCATGGGTCATCTCACGTGAAGTGATACTCCAAATGAAACCACCGACGCATTGGTTGACCCATGTTGGTGAAGGCATGGTTCATGAACAAGATAGCTGTGCGAACCAACAAACAAGAAAGATGTAACAATGAATACAAACACACTTCGAGCTTACAAGTGACCACAGAACAAAGATGAGTGAAAGTGCATGACATGCATTTTGTGGTGCTACCATGATGTCATGCTACACTGCATGTAGATGTTGAGTGTATGCATTCTCTTGACTGTGACATGCAAGAAAACGTGAGAAAGGTAGACCACTTGTGTTGTGCATGTGTGCTTGTTGTGTAAGATTTTTCCAATGCATGAGCGATGGGATCGTGTAGTTCAAGTGGAGGAAGTGAAATTTGGGTGTTTGGTTGATCTTCAATGCAAAGCAGAGAGTGATGAGGAGCCTTGAGTGTTTCAAAAAATTTCTTGACTAGAAGTGAAACCAACCTCAGGACAGCGAGGGCCTGGCATAACCATTAGCTCGGGTTGAAGTGCCTCGATAGTCTGGGGGGTTTTGACCTCATTGATAGATAGATCATCGTAGACCAGTGTGTTGGATAGATTAACAATGATTGAATCAACATCATGAACAGATGAGGAATTGAATAAATCACGACATTCAAGATTAGAAAATTCAAGATGTTTGTCGGCATCCTCATGATTTGATGAATTAGGTAGAGGGCTAGATGAGAAGCAAACATGTTCAGCCTCTGTGTTTTCAAGAAAGATAAATGACAGATTGAATGGATTTTCCGAGGAAGATGTGTCCTCTCTGCACTGTAATGATAGAATGACATCTAAGGTGTCCTGTGAATGATCGGAAGTAGAAACATCTGGAAATGGGCAGGGGAAATCAGTTTTGGCATAATCACAAGGGATGTCAGGATGAAGCGGATGAGGCGTGACTAGAAGGGAGTCATCCTTCACTGCGGGCTCTTCTTTAGATTCTTGCACACACTCATCATGAATGATGTTGTAGGTTGGCTGCATAACACCAACTCCGTCGACATCTTGATCCTCGTTCACATCAAGTGAGGAGTCTGAAATGGGAGAACACAAGACAATACAATCCAAAGGATCAACAGCATGTGAGGACGGAGGTTGAGGGAACAAATCCATGTGACAACCAACAGGCTTGCAAGCTACATCTGCGAAAATCTCATGAGCAGGAGTGGTGTGAGGATGTGACAGTTCAACAGAGGTGTGTGCATGATTTTCCACATCACTTCGTGGTGGTGGAGATGTTTGATGAGGTGAAGGCGGAAAATCACTTGTGACAGTGGCTGTTCTTGCCTGTGATTGCGTAGCTCCATCACCGGAGTGTGTTGAGCGGGGTTCGGATATGTGAAGAAGATACTCAAATCTTCCATAAATAAATTCCCAATCAATTTCATCTTCAGAGAATCGATATGCAAGATTAAAAAAGCGTGTGTAAAATCGATCAACGGATTCGTCAGGTTCTTTTTGTATTTTCATAATTTCTTCATCAAGTTCTTTCTAGTTAAAGTGATTGAAAGCATGGTCTATCTTTGCGACCAGATGAGAAAGAGAATGAATAGATTTTTCGGGCAGCATGGCACACCAGTGCATGGGGTGCCCTCGAAGCGTGTAGATGAACAATGCGCAGCTCATGTATTCTTCAAAGAATCCATGTCTTTTGCATGAGCCTACAACGCAAACCATGTGCCTAACCAAGGCTACGTAGCCTCCACCATCAAATATTTTATGAGACAACTTATCTGAGTGATCCAAAATGGAACTTAAACCTCTTAGTCTTCAAATATCGGAAACAGAGTATCGAAGAAAAAACACTAAGGAATGGCAGAAAACAGAGATCGTAGAGAAAAACACTAAGGAATGGCGGAAAGCCAACTGAAGCAGAAAATGATGTATCGTTGAATTAGAGCCGTCGGATCTACCAGATCAACGGTCAGGATTGAATCGGAAATATCACATTGGAGGTGTCCAAAAAAACATATCGGAGGCAGCCCATTGGGAAGTGTAATCAATGATCCAGCGATTAAACATGAGCCGTCAGATTGGGCGCACAGATCAAATGATGGATATCACATCGCAATAATCCAAGAGGAGGACTTAACTGTAGGCCCAAAGACCATGCGATATGCGATTTCTGCTTTATCGCATCGCAATGATCCAAAGAAGAAGGACTAAGACTCGAAGCATTTTGAAAGGCCAATGCGCGATTGTGATATTGATCGCATTGCAAAGGGGAAGGACCATTGATCAGCCGCAATATTGCTGATGCGTCGATCGGTGATGAGGCCGATCAGAGTGATTGGAGATCGGGCAAACAATACAAAGGAGTGTTAACCATTGCGACAATGTGGACCCGAAAGGATAATAGGGCAGGCTTTATGAAATTTGAGTTCCGGCTCAAAGCTTCACGGTCGGATTTTTCAGTGTTTCCAATGTATTTCTAGGTGTTGTTATGTTTGAACTAAAAGAGCTATTTCAGGATTTTTGTTACGAAGAAAGGTCAGATGGTCGAGTTCACCGTGCCCGTCAGTCCTTTCGTTCAAACTGTTTCTATTATGAACAATTGTGCCACGCTATAAGCGGTAATCATGTAACCAAAACGTGTTATAAAAACATGAATAAAACAGAACAATAGGGGGAGTTCAACAGTTGAAAAATAAATAGAGAAACTATGCCAAACAGGACAGAGAGCCAGAGAGCTAGAGTACAAAGGTGGAAAGCCGAGTAGAGCAAAGCCAGGGAGGTTTTGAAGCCATCCAGGGGGTTCAGAGGTCGTGATACTTTGTTTTGAAGTGTAACCTCTGTGTATTGCCACTGACTGTTGTGTTGAGACTCAGTGTTTGAGCTCACACTTGTAATCTTTGTTTTGAAGACATAATATAGAGGTTGCACTGAAAGCTTGGACCAGGATACATAGCGAGGGAATCTGGTGAACTCCTTTATCATTTGGCTGTGCTGATATGTGTTTTATTATGTCTTATAACTATTGATTGTCTATATTATTCGCAATATTATCGATCCATTGCACTAAGTAATGTAGGCATTTCCTGCACATAAGCCTGTAATACCTTATTTTTTATTTAAGATTTCATTTTAGATCAAGTGGTATCAGAGCTTAAGGTTAAGCTTTTTGTTAAGGCTAGACAAGCTTGTGTAGGAATTTGAATGCTAACTAGATTAAAGCTCTGAAGAGGAGAAGGAGAACTTGTTGAGGCTAATCCAGAGATTGGAAGAGTCTTTTCTCAGAGGAGAATGGCAGAAGAAACTCCATTGGGATTAGAATCTCAGTTTCTAGACAGTTTTATGACCATAAGAGCTATGGTGGAAGAGATGTATCTGGAGTTCAAAAAGGGTCGAGGTGAAGGCACTTCAACACCTACACCAGACAAAGAAGAGGAACCTTTTCTATTTGCACATCCAGAAGACAAAGGAAAAGGAGGAATGCCTCCTCCACCGTCTCCTCCATCATCATCATCATCGTCCTCAGAGTCATCCTCTTCGCATAAAACTAGCTCTTCTAAGAAGAAGAAGAAAACTTCTCTAATCAAATTAGATGTAAAGTTTGATTTGCCAATTTATGATGGAGAACTTAATGCAGAGAAGCTAGATAATTGGATAAGTCAAATTGATGTATATTACAGGGTGCAGAACATTGAATTGGAAAGGAATTAGATCTAGCTGGCTAGCCTTTGACTAGGAGGAACTGCACTAGTATGGTGGGAAGGCAAGACATAAGTTGATCTTCGAAAACATGGTAAAATCATTTCTACCTTGAATGAATTTGTTTCTGCTATCAAAAAGAAATTCTATCCTTTGGCTTACATGCAGCAGGAAATGATGAGTTGGAAAACTCTTCGGCAATTGAAGGGACAGAGTGTACAGAGTTATACTCAGGAATTCAGGAAAAGAGCTTTAACTCTAGGTATTTCATTGGACTCACCTGAGACTTTATTGAAGTATATAGGTGGTCTTCATAGTTATTTAAAACATACTATACTTATGTTTAATCCCACTAGCTTAGATGATGTATCAGTTCAAGCAACACATCTAGAGGCTAGAGGTAAGAATGTAAACCCAGAGGTTGGGAAATCATCTAAATATTCTGTAAACAAGAACAAGGAAAAGAAGAAATTGAAATGGAAGGAGAGGAAAGCAAACATTTTAAAAGAGGATAAATCTTCATGCACTCATTGTAAGAAAGAAGGACACGATGAGGCACATTGCTAGTCTTTGCATCCAGAACTGAAGCCTAAGAAGTTCAGGGCTAAGGAGAGAAAGAATGCTACTGCTATTTAGAAGGACTTGGGGTCAGACTCAGGTGATGAAACAATAGTTATAGCCACATGTATTAAAGGTAAAGATTCTGAAGAATCTACAAGTAATTCTTCACAATCTGTTGATAATGAAAGTAATGAGAGGAAAAGAAATGAGCTATTTCATATTAGAGTAATTTCTAAGCACAATAAGATTGATACTTTATTTGATAATGGATCACAAGTAAACTTAATTTCTGAAACAATTGTAAAGAAGTTGGGATTAGAAACCAAACCTCATAAGAAATCATATCCATTAGGTTGGGTGTGTGATAAAACAAAGCTACAAGTAATGAGACAATGTAAACTTAGGTTTGCTATTGGATCAACATTTGTAGATGAGGTTGAGTTAGATATAGTTCCATTGGATATATGTGGTATTGTTTTAGGAAGTCCATACTTGTATGATATGAAAGCTATTTTCTGTAGAGCTAAGAATAAGTATCAACTCACTAAAGATGGAATAGAATACACTGTAAGGGCTTATAAACTTAAAGATAACTACTCTCTCATAAACTTAGGACAGATGAAAAGAATAGTGAATTCAAGTAAGCAATTTTTACTAATGGTTGTAAAGGCAAAGGATCCTGAAAATCCAATGCATTTTAAGGTTGTGATCCTAAACAGAAAGCTGATCTAGTTAAATTTGTTTTGGAGTATGATATTCTATTTCAAGAACCTAAAGGTTTGCCACCCAAGCGGGAAATAGTACATGATATTCATTTACAGCAAGATGCTCCACTACCTAACATTGGAATGTACAGGTTATCAACTTTAGAGAATGCAGAGATAAAGAAGCAGGTACAGGAGTTGCTCGATAAGGGGTTTATACAACCAAGCACATCACCATGTGGATTGCCAATCGCGCTGGTGAGAAAGAAAGATGGTTCGTGGCGAATGTTTATTGATTTTAGAGAAATAAATAAAATAACCATCAAGAATCGTTATCCTCTTCCTCGAATAAATGATTTGTTAGATCAATTGAAAGTAGTTTACTTTTCTAAGTTATATTTAAGAAGTGGCTATCATCAGATCAGAGTCGTAGAACAGGATGCCTGGAAGACTGCTTTCAAGACAAAGCAAGGACTTTATGAATGGTTGGTTATGCCTTTTGACTTAACTAATGCTCCTGCTACATTTATGTGAGTTATGAATGATGTATTTAGACTATTTATTGATGATTTTGTAATAGTTTATTTAGATGACATTCTTGTTTTTAGTAAGACATGGGATGAACATGTAAAGCATGTGAAGTAGACTTCAGATGTTTTAAAAAGAGAAAATATATATGTAAAACTGTCGAATTGTGAATTTGGTAGAAAATATTTAAATTATTTGGGTTATATTGTAGGGGGTGGTGAATTGAAGATAGATCCCTCTAAGGTTGAAGTCATTGTGAATTGGCCTAAACCCAAATATTATTTAGAAGTTAGGAGTTTCCTAGGCGCAACACATTACTGGAGAAATTTTATTGCTAACTTTTCATTGATTGCAACTCCTTTACATGCTTTAAAAAGTTTGAAATATGTGTTTCAGTGGGGAGGCAAAAAGCAGAAAGCCTTCGACACCTTGAGAGAGAAAATTAGTACAACACCAGTACTAGCACTGCCAGATCTGCAACATCCATTTGAGATTGAGACAGATGCCAGTGACTATGCCATGGGAGCAGTGTTGATGCAACACAGGAAACCCATATGTTATCATTCTGAGACATTTACTTCTGTAGTAGTTAATTATCCTACATATGATAAAGAATTGTATGCATTAGTACAAAGTGTGAAAAAGTGGAAACATTACATAATGGGTAAAGAAAAAATCATACATAAAGATCACTAACCACTTCAATATTTGCACTCACAAACTAAATTGCAGCAATCAAGACATTATAGGTGGATGGGTTTTCTACAACAATTTCATCTTGTCATCAGATATAAGAAAGGCATACACAATAAGGTTGCAGATATGTTATCAAGACCAATCATAAACACATCTACTATACTTAAGCATAACTCAGTAATTCATGAAAGTTACATTGAACAATATGATCAAGATGTAGATTTTAAAGATTTATATGCGACTTTAAGTCATGGAAAACAGGTAGAAGAATTGGATTATTATGTAAAGGACCAATTCTTATATCATTTGGGAAAGCTATACATTCCACAAACCGAAAGAGTTAACATAATTCAAGAAGCACATACTTCTCTCATATCAGGTCATTTTGGTGTAAGTAAAATAGTTGCACAGTTGCAAAGGTTCTGTTATTGGCCAAGAATGCATGAGACAGTTCCTAGATATATCAAAGGGTGTACTATCTGTGCTACAAGCAAGCCCAGTAATAGAAAATTATGCTTGTACACTCCACTCCCAATTCCTTCTCATCCTTGGGAAAGTGTTTCCATGGATTTTGTTGGGGGAATGCCAAAGTCTAGGAAAGCTCATGATTATTTGTATGTAGTTGTGGATAGGTTCAGTAAAATGTGTATTTTGATACCATGTAATAAGCAGGTTACAAATGAACAAACATCAAAGTTGTTCTTTCAAAATGTATGGGTTTATTTTGGGTTACCTACTTCTATTGTATCTTATTGATATTCTCGATTTATTGGGAAGTTTTGGTCAAGTCTATGGTAATTAATGGACACCAGATTGAAGAAAAGCACAACATTTCATCCTGTAATATTCCTAATTAGCCATGGCTAATTGGAATATTCGATTTTGCTCAATTTTTCCTTCTATAGTTATTTATAAATAAAAAGTTGAGAAAAGGGGGTCATAACTCACTTTTGGAATAAAGTCACTCCCTAGTAGCACAATGTTGTAACTTAAAGGGGGAGCCGAGGGAGTCAAAGGACCATGTAGAGGAGGGGTCCACGTAGACACTTGGAGGGGCTTCGTAGATGGAGGGGAACACGTGGCAAGAGAAAGGCTAAGTTGGAGGAGGTGGGCCTTGGGATTGAGAGAGGCCAACGCTATAAAGGAGAGAGGAGCCTCCTCATTTTTTCATTGGATTATGTGCATTTGGGCTAGTCACTTCGACTTTGAGCACGCTGGCTGTTTATCCTGTCTACAACACTGTTTAGTGCATCGAGTGTCTCCGTTCGGAGATCTCACCCTTAGCCCCAGGGGACTTTGAGTGCCTACTCGGGCAAGGTAGTTTTCAGTAGTCTTTTGCAAGAGGATTGATCCTTGGAGTTGAGGAGGAGCTGAGCATTTGGATGACTGCGTAGTCTTGAGAGAGAGGGATGTAGTTCTTTTGGTGGGAGTTCTGGATTGGGGGTTTGCAGAGGATTTGAGCTGGGAGATTGAGCAAGGGGTTAACCCTTGCATATTGGAGGATTTTGGCAGAGTTTTTGGTGGAGTTTTGGAGGATTCTACTCAGTGGTAACGCAGAGGCTTGAGGGACAATGTAGATCCTGAAGGGGACGATTTTTGGGGTCGCCTATTTTAGAAAAGCTTTCTGGGTTTCTTGAGTAGAGGTTGATTCCAGAGTTTCAACATTTTCTGAGGAGAGGAACAACCCCAAGTCCTCATTTGATTCCTATAGTAGCAATAGCACAACAGTTCTCCAGTAGCGTGGACGCAGTTTAGAGAGAGGCCATTCCTTTACTATTATGAATGTATTTCTTCACTTGCCTTGTGCAAGTCGAGGTGCTATCTTTCTGATCACCTCCTGTACTCTTTCCATTACTTAGTATAATAAAATGGCTTAGAATTTCTCTCTGCATTTATGGAGTATCTGCTTGTATTCCATGTTTATATTATTATATGTTGCATTACTGTTATTTGTATCACTTTGAGCTTTCTGGTTACTATATCATTTGTAGGTATTTGGTTGGAGTTTACTAAGGTTTTGGGGAATATCCCTAAAACGGGATATTACAGTGGTATCGGAGCATAGATCTGGTTCAGCCTGTGGAGCTAGTAGTCTATGACACCGAGGGAGAAGCCCTACATCTATTATAGAGGTAGGAAATACAGAGATATTGAGCGTAGGTTGGAGAACACCTACGGAGAGGCAGACTATGTTCGGGTGGTGGACGCAGAACAGGAGGAGCCTGTGGTGGACGCAGAGCAGGAGGATTCGATGGCAGATGAGGACGGGAAGAGATTTGTGGACATGCTCCTCAAATCTGTGCAGGATCTGTCGAGGCAGATCGAAATGATGGGGCAGAGATTCATGGCAGTAGAGGCTAGACGGCGTGAGAACCCACAGGTTTTCCAGGTTGGTGAGGGATTGGGTACATCCCCCCATTTTCCAGAACAGGGTGCCACTCAGCGTGATACTACTCAGCACATGGCCTCACATGCCCCTACACGTTCTACCATGCCCACTTTCCTAGGAGTAGACACAGGGGTTGGAGCCCAACAAGAGGCAGAGCCCAGTCATATGGGCGATTATTTTGCAGAGTACCAGAGCTATGGGCAAGAGTTCAGGGATGCCCTCTCATTGAGATATTTTGTTCAGCTCCATTGGGATAGTAGATCTCGCGACCATCACAAAGGACACTGGCATTATCATGATGGAGACACCCACCGCACAACTAGTAGATTCCACTTGCCTACGTTTGATGGCTCATCAAACAGTTTGGCAAGATCTTGGGTGGAGAAGTTGGACATCTATTTCCAGCTTAACCAAATGTCAGAGACAGAGGCCATCAAGGTGGCGACATTACATTTGGATGGTGAGGCCCAGGACTGGTGGTTCCATGGGATGGTTACACTTGGACACTCCACCGTGACGACATATGCCGAGTTCACCAAGAGATTGATGGAGAGGTTTGACCGGAGGGATCCGGAATAACACTTTGTTGAGCTTATGAGGCTCAAACAAACCAGGAGCCTAGAGACATACATTGTAGACTTCTTGATGGTTTCAGTGATGGTGCCAGATCTATCCATGACACGGAGGATCTACATGTATATTGAGGGGTTAGCAGAGCCACTTCGGGATCTAGTCATATCCACTAGACCAGCCACACTCCAGGATGCTATTAGCAGGACCTGCGACTTACAGGATGCATTACCCGTGACCTGGACACCTTACCCCCAGAGACAGGCTTTCCAGCCTAAGGGGAAGGACGTGAGGATTCCGCCTCCAAAGGGGAATCCAGGATGAGCACATATTGATGATGATACCAGGAGGGAGCTGAAGAAGAAGCGGTTGTGCTTTACCTGTCAGGAGCCGTGGGCACCGGGACATAGATGTGCTACTGGCAAAGCACATTTTATTGAGGTCTTCTCCGAGAGTAGCGGGGAAGAGGATGAGGAGGATGATGTGGAGGTAGGAGATAGTCATGCCACGCAGGATCCTTTGCCACCTCCCGGAGGGGCCCTTGCAGCATTACAGGAGTTCCCAAGTATTTGACGCTACGCGTACGGGGGATAGTATGTGGCCAGCGAGTATGAGTTTTGGTTGACAGTGGGGCAACCCACAACTTCATCAATGCACAGATGGTTGAGCGGAGAGGTATACAGACAGAGAGCTTTTATGGATTTTCAGTTTTGGTCCCAGGAGATCAGACCATGGTGTGTGCTTGTTATGTTCCAGAGTTATCAGTGACGATGGGCACCTACACACTGACTGACCATTTCTTTGTGGTCAATATTCCGAACACCAACATAGTACTTGGTGTTTAGTGGCTTATCACTCTAGGGAAGGTCATGAAAGATTGGAAGGCCCTAGAGATGTAGTGGGATGATGAAAAGACAGGGAGGCATGAGAAGATATGGGGACATCACACATATCCGCCTCAGACTGTTTCGACTCATCGGATGGAGGTAGTTTTCCAAAAGGGAGACGTAGAATGGGCAGTGGAGCTGCATGCATTAGAGGCAGGGACTACAGGGCAGATGGTGCACCTAGAGATACAGTCCATCCTTAACTGTCATGCCACGGTGTTTGGAGAGATTCCGCCGGGATAGCCACCGGACCGAGGGTTTGAGAACACCATTGAGCTTGAGTAGGGCATACATGCAGTGATTACTATCCCCTATAGGCATCCCAAGGCCTATCGGGATGAGATTGAGCGGGCCATTCAGGCGTTGCTGGCTCTTGGGCACATTCGGCCGAGCACGAGTCCTTTTGCTTCTTCCGTGGTGTTGGTGAAGAAGAAGGACGACAAATTGAGGATGTGCATTGCCTACATGGCCCTGAATAAGAAGACACTAAACAACAGGTACCCCATACCCAGGATCGACGAGTTGATGGATGAGTTGAGCGGAGTATGACTCTTCTCAAAGATTGATTTGAGATCTAGATACCATCAGATTCGCGTGAGGTAGCAGGACATTCCCAAGACCGCCTTCAGGTGTCACTATGGGCACTTTGAATTTTTGGTGATGCCCTTCGGGCTAACCAACGCCCCAGCTACATTCCAATCCTGCATGAATCACATCTTCTATAGTCACTTGAGGAAGTTTGTGTTGGTTTTCTTCGATGATATCCTCATTTATAGCTGGACTTGGGAGGAGCATCTCTAGCACATTGAGACAATGTTGCGCATCTTCTAGGAGTAGCAGTTCTATGCCAAGCTCTCCAAGTGTGAGTTTGGGTTGACAGAGTTGGATGGAGTGAGAGTCCATGAGGAGAAGATCAGGGCCATCGGAGATTGGCTGGAGTCGAGGAACGTGACAGAATTTCGATGATTCATTGGCATTTGTACTTACTACCAGAAGTTCGTCAAGAGTTTCTCACAGCTCGCTGCACCCTTGACAAGTCTGATGAGGAAGGGGGCATTTAGTTGGTCGGATACAATGCGACGAGCCTTTGACAGGCTCAAGGAGGCTATGAGCAGTTTCCCAGTGCTTGCATTGCCAGATTTTACGTAGCCATTTGTTTTGGAGTGTGATGCATTGGGAGAGGGGATCGACGCAGTGTTGATGTAGGGAGGTCACCCTATAGCCTTTGAGAGCCGAAAGCTCCTTATGCACAAGAGGTTGTATTATATATACGACAAGGAGATGCTGGCCATCATGCATGCATTGGCAAAGTACCTGTAGTATTTAGTGGGTAACAGGTTCAGGGTGAGGACTGATCACAACAGCGTCAGGTTCTTTTTGGAGTAGAAGCAGCTACAGGAGAGTCAGCAGAAGTGGATCAGTAAGATCCAAGCGTATGAATTTGACATCGAGTATGTCAAGGGTAAGAAAAACGTGGTAGCAGATGTCCTTTCACGTAGACCAGCCACATTGTCTCTTATGAGCTTGGACACTGACTGGAGGGTTCGACTCTTGGTAGAGTACTCCAAGGACAGATTTGCATGTGAGGTTCTAGATGGGCAGGTGGCAGACGATAGGTATAGGGTGGTCAATGAGATCATCTACTACAGGGACTGGATCTTCTTGACTAAGGGATCTCAGCTCAAGAAGAAGATACTTCAGGCATCACATGATTCACCATTGGCTGGCCATTAGGGGTTTACCAAAACCTACAGGGCCATTAGAGAGAGGTTCTCATGGAAGGGCCTCAAGGAGGACGTACTCCAACATGTTCAGGAGTGCGATGTTTTCCAGAGGAACAAGGGGGAGATGAGCTATCCTGTAGGATTATTGCAGCCTCTTCCCATTCCAGAGGGGAAATGGGAGTGTATTTCGATGGACTTCATCACAGGGTTGCCCATGGTATAGGGAAAGGGTTGAATCTTTGTCGTCGTTGATTGACTGACAAAGTACGCACATTTTTTTCGCCATATCCTCACACTACACAGCAACATAGGTGGCTGAGCTGTTCTTCAGAGAGGTCTTCAGGCTACATGGTCTTCCTAAGACCATCACTAGTGACAGAGACAACCGTTTCATGGGGGGATTTTGGCAGGAGCTTTTCCGGTTGGTGGGGACAGAGTTGACACCGAGTACCAGTTATCGCCCATAGATGGACGGGCAGACATAGATAGTTAACAAGTGGCTAGAGGGCTACTTACATAACTATGTCAGTGGGCAGCAGCGAGCATGGCTAAAGTGGTTGCATCTGGGGGAGTACTACTACAACAATACACATCACATGTCCATTGGTATGTCTCCATTTTATGCTTTGTATGGATATCATCCCTTATCTTTTGCTGACGTGATGTTTGGTGCTAGCAAGGCTCCGAGAGCCAAGATTTGGATCCAAGAGAGTCAGAATATTCTCCGAGCTCTCAAGGATAATATGGCTACAACGTAGAACTAGCAGAAGCTGTATGCCGACAGGGGTCAGGTGGAGAGACAGTTTGAGGTAGGGGACTTGGTCTACCTATGATTACAACCATACCGACAGTTGTTTCTGAAGCAGAAGGGGGTTGAGAAGCTCAAGCCTCGGTTTTATGGGCCATACAGGGTGATACGCAGGATTGGACAAGTTGCGTATGAGTTGGAGCTGCCCCAAGGCAGCAAGATTCATAATGTTTTCCATGTATCATGCCTGAAGAAGGCATTGGGGTAGCATGTGACAGTGACAGATGAGCTACCACCCACGGATGATGAGGGGCATTTGGTGTTACAGCCAGAGGCTATTATTGATACTAGGGAGAGGCAGCTACGGAGCAGGACGGTCCGGGAATTCTTGGTGAGGTGCAAGAATTTGCCGGATGAGGATGCCACTTGGGAGAGTGAGAAAATTTTGCAGCATCCATCACTTCAGTTGCTTTAGGACAAGCAACATTTTGTCGGGGGAGATTGTAATATTCCTAATTATCCATGGCTAATTGGAATATTCAATTTTGCTCATTTTTCCTTCTATAGTTATTTATAAATATGAATGTGAGAAAATGGGGTCATAACTCACTTTTGGAATAAAGTCACTCCCTAGTAGCACAACGTTGTAACTTAAAGGGGGAGCCAAGGGGGCCAAAGGACCACGTAGAGGAGGGGCCCATGTAGACACTTGGAGGGACTGCAAAGATGGAGGGGAACACGTGGCAAGAGAAAGGCTACGTTGGAGGACGTGGGCCTTGGGATTGAGAGAGGCCAACGCTATAAAGGAGAGAGGAGCCTCCTCATTTTGTCATTGGATTATGTGCATTTGAGCTAGTCACTTTGACTTAGAGAACGCTAGCTGTTTAGCCTGTCTGCAACACTGTTTAGTGCATCAAGTGTCTCCGTTCAGAGATCTCACACCCTTAGCCCCGGGGGACTTCGAGTGCCTACTCGGGCAAGGTAGTTTTTAGTAGTCTTTTGCAAGAGGATTGATCCTTGGAGTTGAGGAGGAGCTGAGTATTTGGATGACTGCACAGTCTTGAGAGGGAGGGATGCAGTTCTTTTGGTGGTAGTTCTGGATTAGGGGTTTGCGGAGGATTTGAGCTGGGAGATTGAGCAAGGGATCAACCCTTGCATATTGGAGGATTTTGGCAGAGTTTTTGGTGGAGTTTTGGAGGATTCTACTCAGTGGAAGCGTAGAGCCTCGAGGGACAGTGTAGATCCTCAAGGGGGCGATTTTTGGGGGTCGGCTATTTCAGAAAATCTTTCTGGGTTTTTCTGCATTTCTTGAGTAGAGGCTGATTCTAGAGTTTCAGCATTTTCTGAGGAGAGGAACAACCCCAAATCCTCATTTGATTCTAGCAGTAGAAATAGCACAACAATTCTCCAGCAGCTTGGACGCAGTTCAGAGAGAGGCCATTCCTTTACTATTCTGAGTGTATTTCTTCACTTGCTTTGTGCAAGTCGAGGTGCTATCTTTCTGATCACCTCGTGTACTCTTTCCATTACTCAGTATAATAAAATGTCTTAGCATTTCTCTATGCATTTCTGGAGTATCTGCTTGTATTCCGTGTTTATATTATTATCTGTTGAATTACTGTTATTTGTATCACTTTGAGCTTTTTGGTTACTATATCAATTGTACGTATTTTGTTGGAGTTTACTGGGGTTTTGGGGAATATCCCTGAAACGGGATATTACACATCCACAGAAAAATGGTCAGATAGAAGTGGTCAACAGGACAGTGATCCAGTTGCTCAGAGGTTATTGCAACAAGCATCCCAAGCTTTGGGATGAGCATTTGTGTTATGTGCAACATGCTTACAACCGTGCCAAACACTCTTGAATCTACTCAGAGATCTCCTTTTAAGACTTGTTTTGGTTTTATACCAAAGTCTCCCTTGGATTTTGTCTTTGGTAAAGACATAGCAATTGATGGACATAATGATGTGGAAAAAGCAACTAATTTCATTGAACAAATCCAGGAAATTCACCAGGCAGTACAGGAATAGTTGGAAAGAAGTCAAGCCAAGTAAAAGGCAAGACATGATAAGCATCGAGTTCAACATAGTTTCCAAGTTGGTGATCAAATCTGGTTGTATATCAGCAAAGACAGAATGCAGGGTGAAGGTAAGAAGCTTAAACCAATAAGGTATGGACATTTCAAGATACTTGAAAAAAATGGTGAAAATGATTTTTGCTTGATTTACCAGCTTATATGCAGATCTATTCAGTCGTTAATGTTGAAAACTTGAGATTGTATGAACTTTCATTGATTGAAGATCTTGAAGAGCAAGGTCAGTTGCCTTCTATTGAGGATCTGTTCCCTGAGTATCTCAATGAGTTGCAGGAGGACACAGTTATGGACAGGAAGGTGAGAAATATGCGTCGAGAGGATGTTGAGTACTTGAGAATCAGACTCAAGGGTTCAAAGCAAGGCACGATGGATAGAAATTAGACAAGTGAAGGAACAATATCCTCACTTGATCGATGCCTAAAACCAACTTTTGGTGGTCCAAAAGCTTTTCAGTGGGGAGGTGTGATCCAAAATGGAACTTAAATCTCTAAGTCTTTAAATATCGGAAATAGAGTATCGAAGAAAAAACTAAGGAATGATGAAAAACAGAGATCACAGAGAAAAAAACTAAGGAATGGCGAAAACCCAAGTGAAACGGAAAATGATGTATCGTTGAATCAGAGCCGTCGGATCTGCTAGATCAACGGTCAGGATTGAATCGGCAGTATCGCATTGGAGGTGGCCAATGGAACGTATCAGAGGTAGCCCATTTGGAAGTGCGATCAACGATCCAACGATTAAACGCGAGACATCGGATTGGGCACGCAGATCCAATGATGGATATTGCATTTCAATAATCCAAGAGGAGGACTTAATTGCAGGCCCAAATACCATGTGATATGTGATTTCCACTTTATCGCATCGCAATGATCCAAATAAGAAGGACTAAGACTCAAAGCATTTTGAAAGGCCGATGCGTGATTGCGATATTGATCACATCGCAAAGGGGAAGTGTTATCGCTCCAAGAAACTCTCCTAGGTTGTAGCTCGGAGATGCCTAGTAACATATAATCTTCAATATTGTTCTAGGAACTATTGGAATGGATGATGGTTTGGTTCAAGCCAGATAACCACTTCAACTCTGTTTTCACTCCAGACATGCATGAACACCCTCAGCCTACAAGGCTTTAGACCACTAATGCTCAATAGTTTGCAGATTAAGTGAATGAATGGAGAATACTAACCACACCAGCAGATGCATACATAACATATGATGGCCGGCTGTAGCCAGTAAATGAAGCTTGCAAATCTAATCTATCAACACAGAGATAAGATGACAGTTATCTAGTGTTATATATAGAAGAAACATGGATGACCTATTCAATAGCAAATCCAATTTACCAATTTGGAGATAAGATGACAATTATCTAGCATTAGATATAGGAGAAAACATGAATAAAATTATCTAGGTGCAAGTTTAGAACAGGAGGGAAATGGACATTGAACATGTAACAGCAAAAGAAGCTTGTATTACTAAGAATGAAGATGAGAAGCTGCAAGGAAAAAAATATCTACAGTTTCCAGAACTTGAACCCTGATTACCTCTTGCTTTCAACAATTTATAGCTCTTTACAATGTTTTCCAGATTTTTAGGGTTGGAGGTGTCTTAATCTATCCCTTGCTATCATTAACTACCTGGTTGGGTTCAAGGACACAATTTCCCCTCCATCACGAAAGCGATAATTAATCTTGGTACAATGCTGCCTTATTAGGTGGTTGGCTTGATTGTGCTGGTGAGGCTCCATGACTATTTAATTCTGTTTGCAGAGATCATGTTGTGTCCTTCTTCCTTCGGCCATGCTTTCGGTTAATTCGGTTCAGCAATCTAACTGTCACAATACTGACAGAGTCGACCACTTTCTTCCTCGGGTAACTGATAGGAATAGGAGTATGAGGTGCATGGGTGGGAGGACGTGTCAAATTGGACAGATGAAGAAATGATAGGGTGGAGGAGGACAAGATTGAGTGATCATGAATGAGGGCCGTTGGATTGAGGGGAATGCATGGTGGAGATCAAGGGTAGGAGGTCCGAGGTCATGGCGAGAGCGGAACATGTTCAGGCCGTTAGATCTCGAGTGAGCAGATCGGACGGCTATCAGGTGGTGGAGGTGTGCAGATGATAACATACAGGGGTGGTTTTGTTCGGGCGGTTATGGTTTCTATTGGAAGGGCATTGGGAAATAAGTGTTAAATAGTGGAGTTTTCTCGATTCCACTTAGTGGATGACACGTAGTAGTGGAGGAGAGAGAAAAACCACATTTATCGGGTGGGTATTCCTCTCGCTTGTTGCTCATGCGATATGGGTAACATCAGTTAGATCTGGTGGGGGTGATCTAATGGCAGGGAACGATCGGGCATGTTTTGTTGATCGGGTGAAGCGTGGGTTCTCGGATCGGCAGGGAAGATCAGCGGCGGAGGGACACGGAGGTAGGAGATATCCTCAGGAAATGTGCGGAGGGCGTGTAAGATGGAAAGGTAAGGTTTTGTGGAGGTTTTGGGTTAATTTCCTTAAGGCTAAGGTGAAAGAGGGTTTCATTGGGATGTGAGGGTTGGGTTAGGAAACGAGCAGAATGAAATGTAAGTGGAAGAGTGAGGAAAGTGGGGTAATGGCCCGTGTAGGGCCGTCATTTGGGACAACGAAGCAGACCATGTCCTTCGTTTAGCCTTCAAAACGTCAGTGCTGCACCTCAGGGCTAACATTGGCTCCTTATGGGGATGAAAGCCTCCCTATGAGGTTTCGAGAACTGTAGACCACTGCCTTTCCATTAAACAACAAGATTAAAACTACTACATAGCATTCCATTGGGCATGGAGGCTAACTAGTTATGAAATAAAACTGAAAAACATATTTACAATACCAAGGCTTGGAAGCCTTAAACGAAATAAAGTTTTAAAACCACCCATTGACTGGGCCATCAAAAACACCTTCCCCCTCTAAATTTTGCAAAGTGAATGTGTTGTTCATCTGAGCTCGAGCAATTATAAATGGTCCTGTCCATAAGGCATCAAATTTACCATGGTTTTCCTTCTTTTCCTTCAATGCATCCCATTTGAGAACCTAGTCACCAACTTGAAAACTATCCATCTTTGCTTTTTTATCAAATCCCTCCTTGATCTTCTTTTGATGCACTACTGTCTTCTCAATCAGTTGATCTCTGATCTGGTGAACTTTAACTAAGTCACTCATTCTCCTTGCCATGTCACTTTCCTCATCCTGCTCTTCTTGCAAGAATTTGGCCATAGGGAGGGTCAATTGGATTGGAAAAACAGCCTCAGTACCATACACCAGCTTGAATGGAGAATTGCCTATGGATTTCTTGGTGGTAACTCTATTAGCGCATAGTGAAAACTTCAACTTGGAATCCCAGTTCCGTTTGTTGTGTTCCAGCAGTTTTTTTATTATCCTTACCAGGATTTTATTGGATGATTATGCCAAGCCATTGCCTTGAGGATAGTATGAGGTAGAATGCACTAATCTAATTCCCATTGATTCACACATGTCCACCAGTTCCCTTGCTCTGAAATCTGTTGCTTTATCAGTAGCTATCTTGGTCAGGTAGCCAAATCTAGTAAAAATATTCTCAATTAAGAACTTCATGACAACCTAATGATCAGGCTTCTTAGTGGGTATGGCTTCAATCCACTTGGTAAAATAGTCAGTGGCTACTAAGATCCACCGATGCTGGCCACTGGAATGTGGATTAATCTCCCCTATGAAATCCAAATCCCACTGCTGAAAGGGACCTTTGGTGTGTATTGGCTTCAGGGGCAAAGATTTCAGCTGTTGTCTTCCTGTAAACCTCTGGCATCTGTCACAAGACTTCACAAATGAAAATACATCAGAGAATAGAGTAGGCCAATAATACCCAGCCCTCAGGATCTTGTGGGCTGTGGTTTTCCAATAATGATGCTCTCCACAGATGCTGGAATGAAACTGGTGCATGACTTCGACAGATTGTTCTTTTTCCAGACACCTCAAGAGGATTCTAGATGGGTCCCTCCAATAAAGCAGGTTCTTATTAATACAAAACTTGGCTGCTCTGAGCTTGATGGTCCTAGCTTGATTTGAGCTAAGCCCTGGAGGGACTTCGAGCTTCAACAAGAAATGAGATATACTGGAATACCACTCACAAGTGGCCAAATTCTCAGCCAATGACTGATTCTGCCCTTGTTCTCCTGTTGCTTCCTCTGCCTATTCAACGTCTGAATCTGCGCCTATGCAATTTATGTCTAGCAGACAACAATTTTCCTCAGCCATAAGCTGAGCCAGGCCTTGGCCTTTGACAAGCTTGCTGGGTTTTACTTCTATGCTAAATTCTATGAGTTTTGTAATCCACTTGGCCCTTCTTCCATCAACATCTGGTTGTGTTAGGACATCCTTTACTGAAGCTGAAGGTACATAGGAAACCACTTCGGAGTGCGGGATGTAAATTTGGAATGCCTTTAAAGACTTTCTAAGAGCATATGCCTGTTTTTCGATAAGGCCATACCTTAATTCAACATCCCTCAAAGTTTTGCTAAAGAATGCCATTGGGTGTTCTATACCTTCATCATTTTTCTGTAACAAGACTGCTGCAAGTGTATCAATAAGAAGCGACAGAGAAAATATAAAACTCCTTGGTGTAGTCTGGGCTGACCAAGGTGGGAGTCTCCATGATAGCTCTTTTGATGGGTTCAAACAATCTTCTTGCAGCCTCTATCCATTTTATCTCCGACCCCTTTTTTAGCATGGAGGTGATGTGCTTCACTAGTTCTATGATATTTGGAATAAACCTCCTCAAGAAGTTAATCTTACCCAGAAAAGATTGAAAATCCCTTTTTGACCTTAGGATGGACAATGTCTATATTGCTTGAACACTTTCTGGATCGATCTTAACACTTGCATCAAAAACAACATGTCCTAATAGTTTGCCTTATTCTAGAGCAAACTGTGACTTCTTGGGATTTACTGAGATTCCAAACCTTCTACACTTCAGAAACACCTTCTTCAAATGCTGCAAGTGTTCCATGTGACTGCTGGAAAAGACTGTTATGTCATCAAGGTAAATAAGGACAAACTTGTCCTTCTCTCCCACAAAGGCTATATCCATGGCCCTCTAAAAAGTAGCCCTAGCATTCATTAGTCCAAAAGGAATCTCGGAGTACATGAAAGTGCCCCAAGGAGTAGTGAAGGTAGTCTTCTCTTGATCCTCTGGGTGTACAACAATCTGATTGTAACCAGAGAAACCTTCTAAGAAGGACATGACTCTAACCCCAGAAACTTTTTGCAACAAATGTTCCATCTTGGGAAGGGGGTAGTTGTCTTTCTTAGAGCACTTGTTCAAATTTCTGAAGTCAACACAAAGCCTGATTTCCCCATTTTTCTTTCTTACTACCACCAAGTTAGCTATCCATTTTGAATACCTTAGGGGAACTATGATCTTGGCAGCCAACAGTTTCTTAATTTCTTTTTCAATCAAAGGTAGTAATAGAGGGTTGATAGGTCTCAGCTTCTACTTAAAAGGGATGGTATCTTTCTCTAGTGGAATCTTATGCTGGATGATGTTTTTGTCATAAGTCTTAAGGTCACTGTACTCCCAGGCAAAGACATTAGCAAATTGCTTCATCAGGGGGCAATATTTAGAGCTTTGGGCAGCAGACAAGTGGGTGGACAGATTTATGTACTTTGG
The DNA here is from genome assembly GCA_031772625.1 of Pinus tabuliformis. Taxonomy (NCBI): domain Eukaryota; kingdom Viridiplantae; phylum Streptophyta; class Pinopsida; order Pinales; family Pinaceae; genus Pinus; species Pinus tabuliformis. The sequence goes on along the minus strand of CM062818.1, from coordinate 2,030,642,687 downwards.
GTGATCTGGACTCCCTATATTGTGTCTATGGACTGCAAACTCATTCTCTTTCTGGGTAGGCTTATAAGGCACATCATTATGATCAAACAACTTCTCTAGAGGCACCAGCCTTTTGGGTATATGGTTACTAGGCAGTTGTATAATGCTATCTTGACCAATTTTGTTTCTCAGCTGGGACTGATGGCATTCCTCCATGGCTTCATTCTCTTGATCAATTTTCATTTCAAAGAATTCATCAATGACTTGTAGAAACCTATTGACCTCATCATCATCTTCAAAGGCTAAAATGTGGACGTGAGAAAAGGCTAAAATGTGGGCCAAATACGTGAACAAACTCATTGGCATACTCAATCCTTTGATTGTGCAAGATCTGATGCACAACTATAGTCACAACTGATAGCAATATGATTCTCTACCACCTGTCCCTATTGAACTGAACATGCACTGACATGCAACTGAGTTAAATGATGTATTCATTAGTTGTGTTATGAGTTAATAACTTGTGAATTAATTAATAACTAATTCACTCAACTCATATCTAGTCTATTTGCCAGTTAGACCAAATACAACCAGTTTAACAAAGCTAAACTGAACACAACTCCATCAACTCCACAATCAACTCCACCAAACTCAACTGATTGAGTTCTAACTGAAGTCATGCATGCAACAACTCAACTGACTCATAAGAAAAGCGTATTTCCTTCTGACAGCTGCATGTGCCACTTCTGTAGCTCAAACTGAAGTGCTCCAAGAGAATAAGATTAAGTTTATAGTCCAAATATTATTGTGAGATAATAATATTTGACTTTTCTATTTTTGACAGCCAGTCTAAAAATAGACTTTGATCACTCACACTGTGATCACTCACACTTTCATCAAAAATAGAAGTCCATCTATTTTTCCCAACTTGATCAATCATCCATAAACATAGACATGATCCATATGTCTAAAAATAGACATAGTCTAAAAATAGACTTGCGCCAAAAATAGCCTGCGGGCCCACTTAGTGAAGGCGACTCTTTTCACTAAGCTCCATCATCTTGTTGCAATCTCAACAGGGTCAATCGGTGACTTCTGAGAATTTCTCTGAGTATGCCTTACAAATTGATCCAGAACTATGATGTGGAGTCGCCAAGAGATTTGGCCTCCAGTAGAGTCGCCAAGAGATTTGGCCTCCAGTAGAGTCGCCAGATAGATAATTACAACCAAAAAATTGTCCAGAATTTGTCTATCATCAAAGATGGATCTGTGTCGTCTCCAAGGGAAGCTGAGCTTCAATCTCCTCTCCCTAGCAGCGACACCAATTTTGTTATCTCTCCAAGAAACTCTCCTACATTGTAGCTCAGAGATGCCTGGTAACATATAATATTCAATATTGTTCCAGGAACTATTGGAATGGATGATGGTTTGGTTCAAGCCAGATAACCACTTCAACTTTGTTTTCACTCTAGACATGCATGAACACCCTCAACCTAAAACGCTTTAGATCACTAATGCTCAATACTTTGCATATTAAGTGAATGAATGGAGAATACTAACTACACCAGCAGATGCATACATAACATATGATGGCCGGCTGCAGCCAGTAAATGAAGCTTGCAAATCTAATCTATCAACACAGAGATAAGATGACAGTTATCTAGTGTTGGATATAGAAGAAACATGGATGACCTATTCAATAGCAAATCCAATTTACCAATTTGGAGATAAGATGACAATTATCTAGCATTAGATATAGGAGAAAACATGAATAAACTTATCCAGGTGCAAGTTTAGAATAGGAGGGAAATGGACATTGAACATGTAACAACAAAAGAAGCTTGTATTATTGAGAATGAAGATGAGACACTGCAAGGAACAAAATATCTACAGTCTCCAGAAGTTGAACCCTGATTACCTCTTTCTTTCAGCTGTTTACAACTCTTTACAATGTTTTCTAGCTTTTTAGGGCTGGAGGTGTCTTAATCTATCCCCTGCTGTCATTAACTGCTTGGTTGCATTCAAGGACACAATTTCCCCTCCATCACGAAAGCGGTAATTAATCTTGGTACAACTCTACCTTGTTAGGTGGTTGGCTTGATTGTGCTGGTGAGGCTCCATGACTCTTTAATTATGTTTGCAGAGATCGTATTGTGTCCTTCTTCCTTCGGCCATGCTTTCAGTTAATACAGTTCAGCAATTCAACTGTCACAATACTGACAGAGTCGACCACCTTCTTCCCTGGGTAACTGATAAGAAGTGGAGTACGAGGTGCATGGGTGGGAGGACATGTCAAATCGGACGGATGAAGAAATGATAGGGTGGAGGAGGACAACCGTGAGCGATCATGAATGAGGGCCATTGGATCGAGGGGAATGCATGGTGGAGGTCGGGTGCAGGAGGCCTGAGGTCGTGGCGAGAGCGAAACATGTCCGGGTGGTTAGATCTCGAGTGAGTAGATCGGATGGCTATTGGGCAGTGGAGGTGTGCAGATGATAACATACGGGGGTGGTTTTGTTCGGGCAGCTATGGTTTCTATCAGAAGGGCATCGGGTGGTAAGTGGTAAATAGCGGAGTCTGCCTGATTCCACTTAGTGGATGACACGTAGAAGCGGAGGAGGGAGAAAAATTGCCTTTATCGGGCGGGTATTCCTCTCGTTTGTTTCTCGCGCGATATGGGTAATAGCCGTTAGATCTGGCAGAGGTGATCTAATGGAAGGGAACAATCGGGCATGTTTTGTTGATTAGGTGAAGTGTGGGCCGTCGGATTGGTGGGGGAAGATCAGCGGCAGAGGGACACGGAGGTATGAGATGTCATCGGGAAACGTGCGGAGGGTGTGTAAGACGGAAAGGTAAGGTTTTGCGGGGGTTTTGGGTTAATTTGCTTAAGGCTAAGGTGAAAGAGGATTTCGTCGGGATGTGAGGGTTGGGTTAGGAAATGAGTAGAATGAAATGTAAGTGGAAGAGTGAGGAAAGTGGGGTAATGGCCCGTGTGGGGCCCTCTTTTGGGACAGCGAAGCAAACCACGTCCTTCCTTTAGCCTTCAAAATGTCAGTGCTGCACCTTAGGGCTAATAGGAAGGACCATTGATCAGCTGCAATATTGTCGATGTGTCAATCATCGATGAGGCTGATCAGAGCGATCAGAGATCAAGAAAACAATACAAAGGAGCGTTAACCATTGCGACAGCACGGACCCAAAAGGATAATAGGGTAGGCTTTATGAAATTTGAGTTCCGACTCAAAGCTTCACGGTCGGATTTTTCAGTGTTTCCAATGTATTTTTTTGGTGTTGTTATGTTTGAACTAAAAGAGCTATTTTGGGACTTTTGTTACGAAGAAAGGTAGGACGGTTGGCTTCAGTGCACCCACCGGACCTTTCGTTCAAACTGTTTCTATTATGAACAATTGTGCCATGCTATAAGCGGTAATCATGTAACCAAAATGTTGGCATTATGACACAGGCTTGGCACTATGGTACAGGTATTGTCCTTGATGGCAACACACTTGGCAAATCACTCAGATGATAGTTCAGGTTCACAGACTCTCAGAATAAAGGAAAATGAGGTATACACAGGTTCCCGTTGACCAAGCCGCATATACACGCGGATTCACAGACCAAAAGGCATGTATGCGTCTACACGCACTTTCATGCACAGAAAAGAGCGTACAGTTTGGAAAACTTGGTTTTTGGTCCTTGGTATATGGACCTATGGTTTTGGACCATGGTATCTTGTCTAAAGTGTTGAACCTAGGTATTTGGACCCAGGTATTGGTTCTAAGTGGTTTTGGACCATGGTATTGAGTAAGGCCTAAGACAATAAAAGGGGAAGGAGATCATTAGGCAAAGGCACTGAAGGATTGAATATCTTATGAAGAGCAAGATATAGAACACTTTGGTCATTGGGTTATGGTGCATAGCTGGATCTGAATCAAGGAGGAACCTGAGTGCTAGAAGAAGGATAAGTTCTATTGATGGGTCAAGATCTTAAGGCTTGAAGAGAAGTATCTTTGTGTGATTTTGATCTTCTATATTTGGTGCATGACTTGGTCTATAAATCTAATGATCTGGGTAAAAATTATGTCTAAATAGTTGAAAAGGGTAAATTATATTTTATAGATTTGTATGTAGGTTCAACATATCAAAGGCACGTATACACGCTAGTTCGGTAATTGGAAATGGCGTATACACAGGTTTGCCTTAATATAATAGTGTATGCACGCAGGTTCTACATATTGAAGTAGTGTATGTCTCTTAAAATATATTTTAGCTACTTCTGGTCATTGCTGCAGTGTTCTGGGTTCAGGATTGGTTTCTGGTTACTGTTACTGTATTCTGGTTACAACATTCAGAGAAGTGATTGTTTGATTTAGTTTTTGCTTGGTACAAAAGAGACTGGTTGATGCAGATATATTTGATGGTTGATTGATTTTATTTATGGATCCAGTCTGAAAATTTATGAAACGTGGTCCCTGGAAGGAAAGAGAAGGTTGTAGCCTTCTAGAGGTCAGCACCTACGTACTAGTACATCAGCTAGTACAAGAGCTAAGGGGGTTGTAGCTCCCTTCCAGGAGAAGATGGAGAAAGAGAGAAGGTTGTAGCCTTCTACAGGTAGAATCTTGTGTATTGGTATAAGACTGCACCAATACAGAAATATTGTAAAAAGAAGTATGTTATTAAAAGAAGATAGAGACGAATTGCAGCAGGTGGTTTTCACCCACATTGGGTTTCCACCTTATATCTTGTGTTCATGTGTGTGATTGCCTGTACTGTTTACTGCACCTGATTACTGTTTTATGGTTTTGATACACAGATTAAGATCATCTAACTAAATTAGAAGTCTGCAAGATATACGTGGTTTTCTCTAATAACAGTTGCATATACACGCAGGTTTAATTAACAGAATTAGCATATATCAATTTGTTTATGGAAATGAAAAATTGTTAAATTGATAATACTGATTCACCCCCCCCTCTCAATATTATTTTCAATAATTGGTATCGGATCAGGTCCTTTAGAAGAAGCTTGATCGCTTGAAGGAAGATCTATCATCATGAGCAACTACGAAAAATAGGCATGCATCAGGCCACCAATTTTTTATGGGAGCAATTTCGTCTATTGGAAGGTAAGAATCACATCCTATCTTCAATCTCTTAGAACAAAAGTTTGGGATATCGTGGAAGGAGGATACACATTTCCAGCAGCAACTCCTACAGATACGATAGGTAAAAGGTAGTATGGAACAAATGCAAAAGTTGTCAATACTCTATTGGGGAGTCTATCACAATCAGAATTCGTTAAGGTTATGCAGCTCAAAACCGCCAAAGAAATATGGGACGAGATCGTTCTAAGCTATGAAGGAGATGATCAGGTAAAACAAGCAAAACTACATTCTCTCAGAATTCAATATGAAACTCTCAAAATGCACAATGATGAAAGTGTAGCTAATTATTTCCTACGTATAGATGAGATTATTAATCGCATGAAAAATTTGGGTGAAGAGATAAAACAAGTTACTTTAGTTGAAAAGGTTCTAAGATCCTTGTCTTCTAAGTTTGAATTAAAAGTTTCTGCCATAGAAGAAAAATAGAATCTTCAGAGTATTACTATGTCACAACTACACGGAATCCTAACTACTTTCGAAATGAGAAAAGGGGGTCCATCAGACATGAGAGAAGATGCATTCAAAGCTTTAGGAAAAGGCGAATGCAATGAGTCAAAACATACGTCAGAAGGATAGGAAGAATCAAATTTTGTCAAGAACCTTCAACGGGGTTCTGGAAGATTCAAAGGTAAGTTACCTTTCAAATGCTTTGATTGTGGAAGAGTCGGTCACTATGCAGCCAAATGTCCTCATAAAGATAAGCTTGATAAAGGTAACGAACCAGTTAAATGGAATAGAAGATAGAGCGTAAGTAAGAAGAGCTATTATACACATGAAGACAACGATGGACTTTCAAATAGTGATGAAGATGAACATGGTAATGATTATAGACTTTTGATGGCTTTTGAAGATGATGATTTCTTGGATGCTATAGATGAAGATGATCTCTATGAAGAAATTTCTAAACTTAAAATTTGTTTAGAAGAAAATAGTATGATTATAGATACTCTGACATTCCAACTCGCTGAAAGGGAAAAACACAATGAAAAGTTAGAATGTGAAATTGTGGAACTTAGAAAAGATATTGAGAAAACAAAAGCTCTTAATCTTAGATTTGCTAAAGGATCTGAAACTTTAGATGAGATTATCAAAGTGTAGTATTCTCCTCTAATAAAGACAGGTCTTGGATATACTGAAGAAGCATCTCAAGCACAGAAGCCATCCACCTCCAAAAGTTATCGTGATGCAGCAAGGAGAAGTGAACAGGTAGACAATCGTCAGCAAAGGCATAAAGCAGATCACCAGGTAAATCGGGGTCAATCTACTTCAAGAATGAAAAGAAGATACAACCAGCCACAGGTAAATCATTCCCAATTTTCTTCAAGAATGACTGTCAATGAAAACTACAATCACCTGGTCAGTAGATTTGATAATTGCAGGAATTTCTTTAGTGGCCAATGTTTCTCATGTCATAACTTTGGACACAAAGTGGCTCAATGTGTTTCTACAAGACCATCATGACTAGAGAAGCATGAAATCAAAGGAGTGTGACTGGGATCATGAAGAGGACCTACAATAACTTTTCTGATCTTGAAAATGAAATAGAATGCTCTATTTGTAACAACTTCGGTCATGAAGATTCTGAATGCAAGAGTAAGTTTTGGCAAACATCTCAGAAGGAGCAAGCTTCATTGGGTCCCAAAACATGGAGAAAGAAAGAACTGCAAACAAAAAGATGTGGTATAGCCTTATATGTGGAAGGACTGGAAAATCAGTGGTACATCGACAGTGGATGCTTGAAACATATGACAGGTGATAAAGAAAAACTTTAGTCATACAGTGCCTTAGAAAAGGAAAGGAAGGTCTCATTTGGAAATGACACCCCTGCAGCCATAAAAGGTAAATGGTCTATTCTATTAAAAGAAAAGGTCAAAGCTGGGAATGTTATGTATGTTGATGGTTTAAGGCATAATCTATTGAGTGTTAGTCAAATGTGTGATCAAGGAAATGAAGTAGTATTTCAATCAAATGGATGTATTGTTCATGAGCTTGATACAGGAGAAACAGTGATCAAAGGCATAAGAACTCCAAATAGTTTATACATACTCAAGGGAGGACAACAACAATGCTATCTAAGAAAAAATGATGAACAATGGCTATGGCACAAAAGATTGGGGCATCTAAGCTTCCCTCAGATAAGGAAAGCATGCAAATATCAGGCTGTTCGCGATCTTCTTGACATCAGAATTCCAGACAATACAATATGCAAATCATGTTAGTTTGGTAAGCAAAAAAGAAAACATTTCCCTGAGAAGGAAGGATTAGGTAGTAAGCCACTTGAACTTGTCCATACTAATTTATGTGGTCCATCAAGGAAAAATTCACCTCGTGGAGAAGAATACTTTATATTGTTCATTGACGAATTTTCCAGGATGTGTTGGATACGACTTCTGAAGCATAAAGACGAAGCTTTCGAAAAGTTCAAAGCTTTCAAAGCCTTGATTGAAAATGAATCAGATCACAAAATCAAATGCCTCAGGTCTGATCAAGGAGGGGAATTTACCTCAGATGAATTTTTCGACTTTTGTGAAGAACATGGAATAAGAAGGGAATTCTCTACTGCAAGGACTCCTCAACAAAATGGAGTAGTAGAAAGGATGAACAGAACGGTTCAACAAATGGCTCGTGATATGCTTGATGAGTCTAGAACTCCTGCAACCTTCTGGGGTGAAGCTGCATTTGCTGTTGTTACTATTCTCAACAAAACAAACGTCCGGGTAAACAACACTCAAACTCCTCATGAACTTTGGTATGGTAAGACTCCTATTGTAAAATACTTCAAAGTTTTTGGAAGCAAATGTTACATCAAAAGGACTGATGAAAAGCTTGGCAAGTTTGAACCTAGAGCAGATGAAGGCATTCTCCTTGGTTACTCTTCCCAAAGTAAAGGATATAAGTGTTACAATAAAATACTTGGTAAAATTGTTGAAAGTATTGATGTGGTGGTTGATGAAGTAGGCAACAATCTAAAGCAGATAAAAACCAAAGATTTTTAAGATGATGAGGACTATCCTTCAACATCAAATCAAACTAATGCTGAAGAAGAAACTTATGAGGCACCAGAAGAACAGATAAGGGTAGAAGAAAAGACTCCATCCAGGTACGTCCAGAAGAATCATCATGAGACTCAAATTTTGGGGCAGAAAGAGGCATGTTTACAAACAAGAAGAACCATTACAGAAGATTTAAGTTATCTAGCATTGCTCTCCTCCATCGAACCACGGAATATAAGTGAAGCATGCAAATATGAATGCTGGGTCAAGGCCATGAATGAACAACTTCAGCAAATTGAAAAGAATAACACTTTGGAATTGGTTCCTATACCTAATGATAATAATGTCATAGGGACCAAATGGATATTCAAAAACAAGATGAATGAAAATGGAGATGTTATTAGAAACAAGGCCAGACTTGTTTGTAAAGGGTATGCTCAACAAGAAGGTATAGACTTTGAAGAAACTTTTGCACCAGTTGCTAGACTTGAAGCCATAAGAATGTTCCTTGCTCTTTCTAGCTTTCAGAAGTTCAAAGTATATCAAATGGATGTGAAATCTGCCTTTCTAAATGGAGACTTAGAAGAAGAAGTGTATATTGAGCAACCAGATGGATTCATCTTTGGAAATGATCCAAAACTTGTATGCGGACTCAAAAAGTCTCTCTATGGTCTTAAACAGGCTCCAAGGGCTTGGTATTATCATCTAGACAAATACCTCCATCAACAAGGTTTTTCAAAAGGATCAACAGATAACAATCAATATATAAAAATTGACAATAATAATTTTCTAATACTTGTTGTGTATGTTGATGATATCATATTTGGTAGCAATGAAGAAGCCATGAGTCAAAACTTTGCTTTGGTGATGCAGAAATAATTTGAAATGTCCCTACTTGGTGAGCTCACATATTTTCTTGGTTTACAAGACCAACAAAACAAAGACGGTATCTTTCTGTCACAAACCAAGTATCTCAAGCAGATCTTGAAGAAATATGGCATGGAAGATTCGAAACCAGTATGTACCCCTATGGTAATAGGATGCTGCCTCAGTGCAAATGATGAATCAGCAGCAGTACATCAACCAACCTATAGATCCATGATTGGTAGTCTACTCTATCTAATAGGTACCCGACCAGACATCATGCATGCAGTGGGAATAGTTGGAAGATTTTAGGAAAATCCAAAGGAAGCACACCTTCAGGCAGTTAAAAGGATTTTCAAATATCTTCAAGGAACTCAAAACTATGGCTTATGGTATCCTAGAGATACAAATCGCACACTTCATGCATATATAGATGCAGATTGGGCAGGAAGCGTAGATGACAGAAAAATCACTAGTGGTGTTGCATTCTTTATGGGTTCCAGATTAGTGTCTTGGTTCAGCAAGAAACAAAGTTCAATTTCATTATCTACAGCTGAAGCAGAATATGTGGCTGCTGCATCTTGCTGCACACAACTCCTTTGGATGATGCAAACAATGCAAGAAATTCAAATCACTTGTACTCCACCTATCTCCATTTTATGTGATAATACAAATGCAATCAGTATTTCAAAAAATCCGGTCATGCATTCAAATACCAAGCACATACCTATCAAATATCATTTTCTCCGGGAACACGTGCTTGAACAAAAGGTCAAATTGGAGTATGTTCCCTCCAAGGAACAGGTTGTTGATATCTTCACCAAACCACTTCCGAGGGAGACATTTGAATACCTCAGACAGAAGCTGGGAGTAGTTGATGCATCATCTTACTATTGACACTTATCTGTTTCAGAGAAAAGTGGTTGTCGCGAGTTTCATGAAGCGTATCCGCGTACCTATGCCGGTTTCTGTGGATACAGTCGTGTATATGTTGGTTTGAAGAATATTAATGGGCCAGACTCAGGATGAAAAGTGTTTGGTGTGGGTCTGATCATCTGGCATAGGTTCAGGGGGAGCATATACTTCTAATAGTGCAATGTTGGCATTACCTTAGAAGATCTTGGTACAATTTCACAGTTGTTTCTGATTCAGGTGGAACAGGTGCAGATGGAGATCATGGTTGCTGGTATGGATGGTGATTGACATATGCTGCTGATGATAGTTGGTGATATTGTCTTAGATATTTGGTCTCTATGTCATATATTTATTTTAGTATCTAGGTCATGTAATGACCTATTTTGTTTCCCCACTATGCCTAGGATGGATGATGTAATGTTCTTGTTTTATCATGTATAAACTTTTGGTATATCCCCACTTGGTTGGGTGGATGAGTCAGTTTTTGTATATACCCACTTGGGAGATGGATGTATGTATGAGTCTTTGGTGATAGGAAGGTAATTTATGATGTATAGGGTCATGTTGTTTCTTGTAGAACATCTTTTTGCAGACCTTGCCTACAGTTAGGGGGAGCATGGACAACATAGCAGAGCAGATATTTCAGCATGTACTCAGGGGGAGCATAACCCTTTGCCCTTGATGACAAAGGGGGAGAATGACTTTGAGTGACTTGGGGTTGCCATCAAGTCGAAAGGGGGAGATTGTTGGCATTCTGACACAGGGTTGGCACTATGGTACAGGTATTGTCCATGATGGAAATACACTCGGCAAATCACTCAGATGACAGTTTAGGCTCATAGGCTCTCAGAATAAAGGAAAAGGAGGTATACGCAGGTTCCTGTTGACCAAGCCACGTATACATGTGGATTCACAGACCAAAAGGCACGTATGCGTATACATGCACTTTCATCTACAGAAAAGTGTGTATAGTCTGGAAAACTTGGTTTTTGGTCCTTGGTATATGGACCTATGGTTTTGGACCATGGTATCTTGTCTGAAGTGTTGAACCCAGGTATTGGTTCTAAGTGGTTTTGGACCATGGTATTGAGTAAGACCTAAGACTATAAAAGGGGAAGGAGATCATTAGGCAAAGGCACTCAAGGATTGAATATCTTATGAAGAGTAAGATCTAGAATACTGGTCATTGGGTTATGGTCCATAGCTGGATCTAAATCAAGGAGGAACCTGAGCACTAGAAGAAGGATAAGCTCTATTGATGGGTCAAGATCTTAAGGCTTGAAGAGAAGTATCTTTGTGTGATTTTGATCTTTTATATTTGGCGCATGACTTGGTTTGTAAATCTAATGATCTAGGTAAAACTAATGTCTGAATAGTTGAAAAGGGTAAATTATCTTTTACATATATGTACACAGGTTCAACATATCAAAGGCACGTATACACGCTGGTTCGGTAATTGGAAACGACATATACGTAGGTTTGCCTTAATATAATAGCGTATGCATGCAGGTTCTACATATTGAAGTAGCATACATCTCTTAAAATATATTTTAGCTACTTCTAGTCATTGCAGCAGTGTTCTGGGTTCAGGATTGGTTTCTGTTACTGTTACTTTATTCTGGTTACAGCATTCAGAGAAGTGATTATTTGATTCAGTTTTTTCTTGGTACAAAGAAGATTGGTTGATGTAGATATATTTGATGTTTGATTGATGTTATTGATCGATCTAGTCTGAAAATTTATGAAACGTGGTCCCTTGAAGAAAAGAGAAGGTAGTATCCTTCTGTAGGTCATCACCTATGTACTAGTACATTAGCTAGTACAAGAGCTAAGGGGGTTGTAGCTCCCTTCCAATAGAAGCTCGAGAAAGAGAGAAGGTTGTAGCCTTCTATGGGTAGAAGGCTACGTACTGGTATAAGACTGCACCAGTACAGAAATATTGTAAAAGGAAGTTTCTTATTAAAAGATGATAGAGATGAATTGCAGCAGGTGGTTTTCACCCACATTGGGTTTCCACCTTATATCTTGTGTTCATGTGTGTGATTGCCTGTACTGTTTAATGCACCCGATTACTATTTTATGGTTCTGATACACAGATTAAGATCAGCTAACTAAATTAGAATTCTGCAAGATATACGCGATTTTCTCTAATCACAGTTGCGTATACACGCAGGTTTAATTAACAGAAGTAATGTATATCAATTTGTTTATGGAAATGAAAAATTGCTAAATTGCTAATACTGATTCACCCCCCCTCTCAGTATTATTTCCAACACCAAACATGTTATAAAAACATGAATAAAATAGAACAACAAGGGGAGTTCAACAGTTGAAAAATAAATGGAGAAACTATGCCAAACAGGACAGAGAGCTAGAGAGCCAGAGTACAGAGGTGGAAAGCCGAGCAGAGTAGAACCAGGGAGGTTGTGAAGCCATCCAGGGGGTGTGGAGGTTGTGACACTTTGTTTTAAAGTGTAAACTCTGTGTATTGCCACTGACTGTTGTGTAGGGACTCAATGTTTGAGCTCACACTTGTAATCTTTGTTTTGAAGACATAATATAGGGGTTGCACTGAAAGCTTGGACTAAGAGACGTAGCCAGGAAGTCTGGTGAACTCCTTTTTCATTTGGCTATGTTGATATGTGTTTTATTATGTCTTATAACTATTGATTGTCTATATTATTCACATTCTTATTGATCCATTGCACTAACTAATATAGGCATTTCCTACACATAAGTCTATAATACCTTAGTCTTTATTTAAGATCGCATTTTAGATCACTGAGAGATTTTCCGAGATGATGAAATCATTTCCATAAGACATACATTCGGGAAGAGCAACTCAGTAGTTAGTCATGATAGATGTGTAGAGATTCAAAACAAATGTGAGGAACCAACTTGTCATTTTTCCCTCCTTCTAGCACCAAAATGTTGATGGTGATGGACCCGCCAACATGTAAGGGGATCTCCCCGGTAAGAAGTCCCAATTAGACCTCAGATCGTTTGGTTTCGGAGTCCCAGCAGTGGGTTGTAAAGAAATTCCTTGACCGTGATGTTGCACAGAGGCAAGTAGGATAACTCTGTTGTTAGCAAGGGTGTGATCGCTGTAGTCAGTCAAGGAAGGTGCATGAGAGGTTCTAACACAAGTGGGTTGAGATGAGTGCGACCCTTTGAAACCTGTAACAATATGCAGTTGGGAAGAGAACACACGAGAGAAGATGAATCACGAGTTGGAAAGAAGGTTAGCCCACAAATCCAAATTGATGGTTAAACCAACAGCACATATGCAATAAGATTCATATAATTGCATAAAAAATAGTTCATAGACAACAGTTACATAAGTTAAACAAAATACATTGCTATAAAAATTGGAATAGTCCAACTACAATAACAACATATGCATGAAAACGTATTGGCTCTTATTATATAAATAAGTGTAAGTTCCAATCATACAATACATCCATGTAAGCCTGTTAGCCCCAACAGTGGGATGTTACAGCCACATTCGACTGCTCCTCCAAAGAGATGTACTAGCTCCGTGCAGTGGACAGACCATGGCACGTTACAATACTATCCAAACTCTTTCCAAGATAGTCTTATCAGAAGCTTGGCTGACCAAAAGCCTATACAATGAGTTATAAGGTTCTATTTATAGAAAAGGGTGGGGTGACCCTTGATATTCCCCTTTGTGATAGTTCATCTACCCTCATGACTCTTCATATACTCTATGACTGTTACATCCAACTATTGACACTTGAACTTCCACTTGACACGACGTTACATTACAATGCACATGTGCTCAATGGCTTGAGCAAGCCATGCAAGACATCACTGACACTCGGTCCATTGTGGTGTGACCAACGCTTTGACATGCTTGTGATGGTGATGATGGTGAGATGATGCCAAGCTTAGTCTTCCATGATGGTGTGCATGCACCCCATGGTGACATCTTGCTGAAGCAAACCCTTGCCTCTATTGCAACCAGTGCATTGATTCGGCTCCCTCATCCAACTTGTCTGCTAACATGCACATGGTCTTCTTGGGTGCAGCTAAATCGACAACACACTGATGCACAGTGTCCATGCTAATCTTCAACCGTGTGCTGGTGGTCATGCGCATCAACTTGCTGAAGTACATGTTCAACTCCAGTTGGACTTGCTTATTGTCTTTGCATTGGTGAGTGTGTTGAATGGGTTGGATCGAATGCATGTTGCTAAATCCTTTGCATGCGATCAACAACACTACTCACCATGTCTACTTCGTTCCAGCTGCTAGGATGGATCTTTAACTTGTATGGGCGTAGTTTCATCCATGAGTGCATGTTGCGCCTGCTGTTTTTCTTGTTCCTGCCACAGCTCATTCGGCTGTCTGTGAAAATTCATGTTTTTCCTTGATTTGCTGCTTCAACACATGTAACCCCTTCTTTCTTCTATTCTCTATCGTCGCGCGATCTTCATGCCACGCCGTCACCTCATAGCTTAAGTCTCCAAAGTTGCTTTCATCATTAGTAGATCTGCTTGAGCATGCAACTTTTTTTTGTCTCTGTGTTTTCAACAACCTTCCTCTTACATTCATTGCACTTGTTGCATTTGATGCGTTCGCTGCATTCGTTTTGTTCGTTGCATTTGGTGTGCTACCTTCAGCTGCTGTTCATGATGTTGCTTGCTGTGGTGTTGTTTCTTTCATATCTTGATTTCCTTGTCTACGAACAACTTGATATCTTCGTGAGTATGCAAGCTCATAGACATTTGATCGAATACATCTCCAAGTGTGCTCTAAACGGTGTCTTCGACTCTGCTATGTTGGAAACCATTTTACCTATACTGTTGAGAGGAAGATGAACACTTGCAATACCTGGAGACATGGCAACACTCATGGCATGAAATATGTCAGTTGAAAACCAAAATGAACTTGAGGACTGACTTTCAACATACCTGTGTGACTGATCATGAAGGTTGCACAATTTTGGTCGGGAGGTCGGGAGACTGGCTGCCAAGAATGTGCAAGGCATAGTCTAGGCTATTGGGACACTGACTGACTATTGGAACTGGAATGCATAGTCTAGTCTAGCTGTTGACTGCTAGAATTACGCAATGCACAATCTCGGTTGGCGATGGCTGCAGGCTTAGTGACTGCATTACACAATTTTCTGGGCCAATAGTCACCGTCCCTCAGGAATGCACAAAATCGTCCTAGAGGATAGTCACTAGAAAGAAATGCACATTTCCTAAGAGGAAGATAGAGCCTTCCCTCTCATGATTACACAATGCTGTCTTGGTGAGGCCCTTGGTGAGGCAGAGTCCAGGCCAAGGCTACCCAGACTCACCGATGAGAAACTGAAAGTGAATGTGAGTGGGAATGCATGGTGATACTGAGTGTAAGCATAAGTGAAAGATCATGCATGCAAATGACGAATGATAGATTCAAAAAACATAACGACATGCATGTGGGTGAGGCGAGTCACCGAATCGATGACCATTCATGAATAACAGTTTCATGCATGTGACAATAGTGAGATAGAAACGAAAACTGAAATAGTTCTAGGACAAGCTAATATACATGTAGATGAAAACAAGCATTCAAAGAAATCAAATAAATAGTACTCACACAAGTGAAAAGACAAAAAATAATAGAAATGCAACACAAGGCATGGAAAGCGAGCTTACCCCAAAACAGCTGAGTTGAATGTGTCAACTGCTCCTAGATGTGATTTGGGATGTCAAAGCTACAAGGTTAATGTGAGGAATGAGCTTTGCGGCATCTGGTTGATGAGTTTTGATAACATTGAGGTTGTGACACGCATGCCACAAATCTAGGGAAAGTGACACTTGGTGGGAGGTTTTTGAAATGATCCTTGCATGTAATCTCCAACTGCTAAACATAGATCCCTAAAACAAGGGATGCCTTTGCATGCTACCTTAGGAGAAGCAACCCATGCATGCAAGTCAGTTTTTCTCGATCCCAGAGGGAACCAGTCAACTCAACTGCACATGCAAGAGACTGCTTGAATGTTGGGAGAAAATGCACATTTCTCGCTGGGATATGGGCTGGCTGCCCAGGAGATTTGTGCAATTTCTGGGCATAGCAGCTGATTGCTACCCAGATTTGCACAAATCCTGGGCTGAGCAGCCTTGCAGGGGAAGATTGTGCAATTTTCTCTGTGAGGGTTGACTCGCAGAAATTGCGCAATTCTAGAGCCCAGTAGGCTGCCAGTCAGGATTGCGCAATTTCTGGAGGGAAGGCTAGTTGCCCTCCAGAATTGTGAAATTTGTTGGGGGATCTACTTAGCCTGCAGCTGGACCAATTGCGGGTGATCAGCCTGTGATGGGAGTGCATCGGGTTGTGATCGATAGGCTGTCTTTGTGCAAGGAAAACACTGAAGCTTGTGAACTTGACGAAGCAAGGTAAGCTACTATGAAGGTTGGAAGGGAGGCTCCAAAACAAAGCTAAGGAAAAATTTTGGAGGGTGGTTGTAGGCACTACAATAGACCCCTTTGGGGTAATTTCTAAGCTAAGAGTAGAACATAAGGAAACTCCCTATGTACATACCCAAAAATAAGAAATAGAGAAGTACATGAACCAATAGAATTGGGTAGAGAACACATTGCAGGAGGCCGAAGAATAGGTACTTTCCATGACTGCCTCAGAGACTCATATACCAAGAGAAAATATCGAGAAGAGACCGAGAGAGGAGGACTTTCCTTCAGTCACAAAATTCTCAGCCAAATAATTCAAGATCTATACCAAGAAAATTGAGACAAGCTCTAAGATAGAATTCCCACTATTGGAGGAAACACAGGGTACCATTGTTCTCTTTGGACTTCAAACTTTGAATTTTGACAGTAGTACCACCAATTCTCCATCATCCTCTACTCCTAAAGAGACTCCATCTACAACACCACATACACTAGAGACATTCACAGAATAGAGGCAACTGGATATTTTCCAAAGATATAAAGAAATTAAATAGAGGAATGAAGCCCTTCAGGACAACATCTCTGCTCAATTTAGAAGATAGTATTCCTAAGTCCAGCACAGGATCATTTCAAGCTATGACAGAAAGAAGCGGAGAATTCATATGGCACTCTTACAGGCACAAGTTCCACAACCAAAATCAAAAACTGACTTCAAGCAGACCACCTTTGAGTTTGAGGCAAAGGACGTTCATCCTTTGGATCAGATGGACGTGCACAGGAAGATAGGAGAAATGGTCTATTCAACCTTTACACATAATTCCCTCACCACTTCCAAACTACAGCTGTCTTTGAACAATGTCCAATCTCAGCTTAAAATGGAGAAAGTTTCCGCTCTTGCTAAAGACAATAGAATTAAATATTTGGAGGAAATGGTGATCAAAGTAGGTTTTGATCCTGGTAATTCAAAGACCATGGAAGAAATTATTAAGAAGAAGAATGCTGACATAGGATCTCTAAGGAAGCAATTAAATTTTCCTGGGATTGAAGATCCCCAGGAAAAGGAGATATGAGAGACAAAGTTATAGAAAGAAGAAATGATGAAGCTACTCGTGGAGCAGAGTGAACAGGTCAAGTAGATGGAAGCAAAGATAGAAAATTTGATCAAAGAGAAGGAGAAAAGTTCTCAACTAGCAGTGGTTCCTCTTGATGCAGTGCCTATTACATCCCTACTTCAAACAGGTATCCCTACAATAGATACAACGGTAGGAGAATCCTCTTCTACAATACAACCCTCATCAACTGCAGATGATTCAATTAAGTTAGCCAAATCCCTAAAAAACATGTCTATACAGGGAGAAGAAATAAAGAAATTAAGACAGAATGTGAATAACCTACAAGAGTAGAGCAATATATATGAGAATTATATCATGACAGAGATGCAGACATCCTAGACATTGTCCCAGAGATTGCAGTAGATGAAAAAGACATTGCCATTGGTAATACCTTGGCCCGGGTCAAAGAAAATATTTTGAAATGGATCAATGAAGATATGATAGATATTTGGCCTTTAATACAAATCATATTGGAGCAATAGGAACTGATTGAAAGGTCTAATGAAGCCATTGAAGAAGTCAAAAAACAGTTGGGTGACAAACCCAGTGAACCAACTGAGCTCATCAAGTTCCTCAACTCTAAAAATAAACAGAAATTAGAAGAGTTGGAGATTGAAGATAGAACATAAAATATCATGGAAGTCAAAAAGGTGCTGACTAAGAGAAATTTAATGAGGCAGCTTGAAGAAAAGTGTTAGATTTTGGACATTGGTGTACAAAGATTCTTCAACAAGCTAGAGGCCCTCTACAAAAAGGGTCTTCCTAATTTATTAGTAATAAATTATAAGCTTAGTACATGGTTCGATTATAGTGAGAAATTGATAACCAAGGCTAAAGACAGTTCTAAAGTTACAAGTGTAAGAATCAACATGATAGGAAAAGAATTCTTGGAAGTGTTGACATATGATTTGGATATCTAGTACAAGATTAAGCATATCTTTATCTCTAAACCGACTTTTGCTAAATACACTGAAGTGGACGAGGTTTACAGAAAGTTACTGAAGAAAATTATCCCTAGTGAGCAGTGCTAGGATAAATTATGTGAATTACTGGAGTAAGCAGAGGATTTGGTTGTACAGCTTAGCATCAACAAGACAGTGAAATTCGAAGGGCGAGACAGTGAACAATTCCACAAATTCAGTGCTAGTGCTTCAGATAGTTCAAATTTTCCTAAATTTTTGTAATAATTTAGATAGATTTAGTTTAGGAATTCCTAAGTACATCCTAGTTTGTTTTGACAAGATTTTTTGTAAATATCTTATAAATAATTCTCTTTTAGAAGTATCAAGTGTTGATTCCTACGTGTATTTTTGCGTTCAGGAAAGCTATTGTACTATTTTCATTTGATGTGTTGATCAGTAATAAAAATGACATTCTTCACAGGATTCATGTGTTCGACTATTTGGTGATGTGCTTCCCTCACTTTTAATGTTTTATTACTTTGTTTCCATACTTATGTTTTCTTAATCTGAATTATTTTACAGAAAATTGATGAACATAATTTGTTGAAAAATACACTCTGCTTCTGGTTGTAGATAATTTCAATGTTTTTTTTTTGATATCATGTTAAGGAATTATTAATTGCTCTTGAACTTCTGTTGAACTTATATCTTTTCTTGCACTCCATTCCATTTAAATATAAAGGATCGAATTAGTTTAGCTATCTTTCCCTGTGAAACTCCTTTCCAAAATCTGAAACAGACCCCTGTTGAACTGTAGACTCCATAGCCCAATGGAAGGTTCAGGCACTTAATCAACCAATCAATTTAAAATCAAACATCAAACCTTCATAACTAGCGTAATATCTAAATACAAAAAATCTAAATATGATAGAGAGAGCCCTCTCTGAAGCTGGCATGTATAATTCCTATAAAAACTCCGATAGATCTAGAATTCTAGTTAAATTAAACACAAGTAATTTGTTGATATTCAAGAGAGGAGAGAAAGAATTTGATCCATAAAAAATGTATTAAATTAATGAACAATAGTAATACATGAGCAACCAAACCTCTAATCCCAAAGGGAGGTGGTTATACAGAAATTGTCGAATCTAAAAACTAGGAAAAAACTAGTAAAAAACTAGAAAAGGCTAAGAAAAGCTAAAGGGAGGGCTAAAATAGCAACACTGACTCAAGACAATCTATGCCAACCATCAGCCACGAGGAAAGCATGAGGAGGGGCACATTTACCAAGGAAGGCAACTTTAAAACATGCTAAAATCGTCCGGGGGACCAAATCCCTTTATTCAAGGGGGAATCTTCATGTGGGGCGCCAATCCTCAAATAACTCAAGTGGATGAGGTGTGGTTAGGTGTGAACATGAACTTAGATGTATGAATGGTTTAGGAAAGTGGTTGGACCAATATTTCCATAATATTAAGCCTTTAAAGCCAAAAAAGCAAGGGAAAGTTGGTCCACTGTGCTAGTTTACCAAAAACCAAGTGTGAACATGATTTTTAGTGCATGTGGCTAAGCCAAGGATACTTAGGCTAAAAAATAAATGTAGATGTTAGGATTATATTCCAACACCCCCCCTTCATCATAACTCACTTATCTAAACTGAGTCTCGGCCAAGATGGCATGTTAGGTACTCATGTACAAATAAAAGATCCTCATAAAATGAAGAAAGAGGGAAAAACTCGTGGGAAACCCCCCACCCGCCCCCAAAAAAAAAAAAGAGGAAAAAAGGGCTAAGTGGCCAGAAGGGCCTACTTAGCTATCTCCACCACTCCAAGCATAGCTCTCAGTTCTAAAAATTTCTTTTTAGTGAAAGACTTGGTGAAGATGTCTGCAACCTGCTGCTCAGTGGGGCAGTATTGTAGTGATATGACTTGGTCATGGATCAGATCACGGATGTAATGCATGTGAATCTTGATGTGCTTGGTCCTCTACCTATGAACTGGATCAATTGATATCTGAATGGACCCATGATTGTCACAAAATATGACAGTCGGAAGTGGATACTGAATACCAAACTCGGAGAGAAGCCCCTACAACCAAACAACCTGTGTAGCTGCATTCACTGCACCTCTATACTCTGCCTCGGCTGTAGATAAAGCAATCATGGATTGCTTCTTGCTAGAACAGAAAAAAGGCCCTAAACCAAAGCTGAAAACATAACCAAAGGTGGAATCGGGGTCTGTACCATCGCCAGCCCAATCAGAATTTGTGTACCCAATCAGTGAAAGTGGGCAATCTGCAACATAAAAGATACCAAAACTGGAAGTACCTTTCACATATCTAAGGATTCTCTTTGCAGATTTCCAGTGAAGCTCATGGGGCTCCTGCATATATTTGGAACAAACTTCTACTACAAAAGATATATCAGGTCAGGTGTGAGTAAGATACAACAAACTTCCAACCAACTGTCGATACAGTGTACTGTCCACCAAAGGTGTAGTACCCGCATCCTCAAATTTGATCCCCGAAATAAAGGGAGATGTTGTTGGGGTGCATTCTATCATCTAAAAGAGAACAAGTAGATCTGATTCATTCTTAGACTATACCATCTTGATCCCTGAAGTAGACTGAGAAACTTCAAGACCAAGAAAGTAGTGCAACAGTCCCAAATTTGTCATGGAAAATCGATCGTGCAATGCTAATTTTGCTGAATCAATAGCTAGGTAAGGTTCCTTATCATCAGTAAATCATCTACCTAAAGTACTATCAGAAAAAGGGAATCATCATGTTGCAGCAAATAAACATTTGGATCATATTTTCATCGAATGAATCCATGGAAAGCAAGAAAGAATCAGTCATTGCATACCAGGCTCTAGGAGCCTATTTTAGGCCATACAAAGATTTCTTTAATCTGCAAATGAGGGAAGAGTTCTGAATGTATCTCTATGGATGCTCCATATATATCTCCCCCTTGATATCTCCATGAAGAAATGCACTCTTCACATCCATGTGATGAACTTCCCATCTGCGAGAAGCAACAATGGCTAAAACTAGTCGAATGGAGTCCATTTTTGCAACAGGTGCAAATGTCTCTGTGTAGTCTATGCCATGTACCTGTGAGTATCCTTTTGCAACAAGTCAAGCTTTGTACTTTCTGATCTCACCATCTGCATCAATCTTTTCTCGATAGATTCATCGGCATCGAACAAGCTTTGTTCCTTTCGGAAGTGGAACCAAGTCCCATGTGTTGTTTTCCATGAGAGCAGAGACTCTTCATCCATGGCAGTCTCCCAAAGCGTGCTTCCAACAGCCTCAGAGTATGATTGTGGATCTGAACCAAGATTCATATAGAAATTTATGGCAAGCAATGGTTCATTGGTAGCCAGGGCTTGAGGAGCCCCAAAAAACTGTGATCTAGTCCTTCTCGCATCCGCAGGATCACCAACTAGTTCACCCGCATCTTGCAGGGTTTTCTCTGCCCAAGTTGGCAGCTGAGTTGGAGCAGCCATGAAATTCACCTCATCCTCTAAATCAGAACCAATATGCTTCTCTGATGGCTGCTCTAAATTTCTCGAAGAAGTTTCAGACTCCTCCTCATTAGTGGCAACAAGCGGTTCCTTGGCAGGGTCTGCTGAAAAATCATGCAGTGATTCTTCTTCAAACTTCACACTTCGAGCTACAAGGAAATTTTCAGTGTGAGAGTCCAACAATATATATCCTTTGAAAATGTCAGGATATCTAGCAAAGATACATTCAACATTTTGAGGCTCCAAATCCTTCCTCTTATCTGTCGGAATGTGAGCCCATGCTTGTGAACCAAAAATGTGAAAGTGCAATGCTTTTGTTTTCTTACCGGTCCAACAATCAAATGGAGTGGTGCCTTTGAGTGCTTTGTGAGCAATGTGGTTTTGAATGTATGTTGCAAAATTAATAGCTTTAGCCCATAGCATAGGAGCTAATGATTTGGACTATAGCATACAATTGGCCATCTCTTTTAACGACCGATTTTTCCTCTCTGTGACACCATTCTGTTGTGATGTATATGGCACTGTGTGTTGTAGTTGTATACCTGCATCAATAAAAAGTTGCCACACATATTTTTTGACATAACCCCCCCCCCCCCCCCTCCATTATCAGCATGGAGCATCTTAATCTTACACCCAGACTCATTCTTAGCAAGTGCTTTAAATTCTATAAGGCATTCAAATACTTCCGATTTTGATTTCAGAAAAAATACCCAAGTAAAGTGAGAGAAATCATCTATGAAGGTGAGTACATATTGAGCCTTACTGATTGAAGGCTACAGGAATGGGCCCATGATGTCACTGTGAATCAGCCCAAGAGGTGAAGAAGCTCTTTGTGCCTTCCCTTTATCAAACTTTTACTCCGGATGCTTGCCAAGAATGCATCCTTGACATACACCGCTTGTGAATTAAATAGCGGGAAATCCTTCTACCTTGTTTTCCTTGCTGAGTTGATGCAAGTACTTATAGTTTAGATGGTCAAAAATTTCATGCCATAACCTGATGATATCATTAGATTGTGATAGAAATACAGTGCTAATAGATTTAGGAACAAATTTGGAGAAGAAATACAAACGATAACTGTGATCTGCGATTCCATGTGCAAGCTGTGAGCTCGTGGAAATGTCAGTAATCACTACAGAGTCCAGAGTGAACTCCACCTTCCTTCCAGAGCCAGAATGAGTGATTTTATATATCGAGAGAAGATTTTTGGATAGTGAGGGAACATGAAGCACATTTGTGAATCATCCCCCTTCAAGGTCTATAATTCCTTCTCCGCACACCTTTGCGGGTGTGGTGTAGAGCTATAACTAGGGTCTCTCACACCACCAATTATTCCACATTATTAAGTCAATCCGGGATCGTTTTGTTCTTGCAAGGAGTAACTCAATCCGAGGCTGTTCTGTCCAAGTAGTGCTCGGCAGTATAGCGTTCTAATAACTTGAAAGGAAACAAACACTAAGTTGTAACTAAACCAATTCAGGAAATGAAATCACACAACGCAGATGATCAGTCAAGGGTACGGAACCAATAACCCTTCCCTTTAGAAACTGATAAAGAAAGAAAACCAAAGCATGGGATTATAGGTCAGGGAGCTAGGCAGCGTCTTGCTGGGCTCACGACAGCCTTAGGTCTGCTATCACGCAAAAGCAATAAAGGCAAATTGGCGAAAGTAAACTGGAATAGCAATTCTTAGAATGGAACAGCAGTAAAGAAATGGAACAGCAGTAATGAAATGGAACAGCAGTAATGAAATGGAACAGCAAACTATCATAAACAGGAAACGTCAATCATATAAAATGGAACAGCAAACCCAAATGGAACAGCAACCCAAAAGGAACAGCAAATCCAAAAGGAACAGCAAATCCAAATGGAACAGCAAATCCAAATGGAACAGCAAACCCCAAAGTATGTACACGGTCTATACTACTGCAGCAATCCGAGAGTAATATGTGATGTGACAGTGTTTCTGAACAAGATAATATTATCTTCAAGCCTCACAAATACTTATTTCATATGAATCCAATAATGATAACATTCATCCCAATATCTTGCTGTAGAAATGCAATTCGAATAGATTCAGTTTGCGTAATACAGAGACATGAATTAAAGAACTTATTCAGATTTCAAATATTAATTAAGAAACATAGTCTAAAGAGATATCGGATTACTGTAATGAAAGAAATATGCAAACCACACAAATCACCGTATGATACAACAGCGAGTGACCGTCGGAGCTGGGCCCTTGGCTATGATGGTACACTGCTTAGAGTTACTTCAGATGTAGAAACGGAGTGAACACCAAATCCTTTATATTGATTGCATTAACAAAAGTGTACAAAATCAGATCTTACAAAAGCTCAGTGATCAAAATCGTTCTGAGTTTTTAATCAATTAACAGTCGTCCCCCCACGCTCGGTGGCGTGCTGCCTTTATATAACAGAAATGACGGAGATGTCTAGATACAAAAGATAAACTTAAAGCAGCGATCCCTCAAGATCGAAGATCCTGAGGGATTCGCTATTCGTTCGGGTCTCCTCTTTCCTTCTTGCGTTCTCCGTCACGATATCCTGCGTCCTTTTCCTGGGTTATTCGGCTCCAATTTTGCTTGATCTTGTCTGCATCCGGTTCCCTGTCGACGGGGCAGCAGTTACTTTCCTTGCGCTTCTCGTTTTTACTCGATAATCCCCTATTTCCGCGTCCTTCTGCATAGAAAACATCGATTATTAGTAATTAAGCTTCGTTTGCCCATTTTTACACAATTTACCAAAACCCTTATGTTTTTAGGCTCAATATGCAGAAAAGATTAGAAATAGTATTGAAAAACCACTAGATTACTTATCAAAAAGCATACCTTCCAGGTGCTCCACACACCCCCCTGCTTACCCTGTTTCATGTCCTCATGAAAACGTTGTAATTGACATGCAGGGCTGTGAGAGAGTAGGCCGGAGAAGGGATCTCTCGAAGAGGCCGACAACCATGATTAGCAACTATATGGTCAAAGAACTGGTCTAACTGATCTGCAGGCATCTCATATAGAGCCTGATATCCAGGTGCAGGATGCCAAACAATTGGACTGCGAAACCGATATCCCAACCAAAATGGGCCTGCTCGCAGAATCCGTTCCCCATAGAGACTCAATCGACTGGCAGCCAATTCAAAATTCTCAAAGTTAAAGGGTTCCTTGAGCTGGATGTTTGGGTTAGAGGTTCGGTATCGAAACTTTGCAGCATGGAAGGCCTGGTCTTTAATAGTCAGGAAATACTCCAGACCATTTCGGATCAAGTCTTCATGCATGGGACCTAATATCTTCATGACACCTGGGATCCTCATCATACTCCTATGCTCTCTCCATAATGCTGCTGGGTCCCTAGGTTCAGCTCGTACCCAAAGGTCTAAACTATTTTCTTGCCTCTGAAAGATGTTGTAAGCTTTAAACCATTTTAACTGATTCACCCCAAATGAGATAAAGGCTTGAAATTGTATATCGCCAACGAAAGGGCCAGGATTCAAATCAGTTTCCTGGTCTAAGACAAGGTTGTGCAAGTAGAATTCACATAACAATCTTTGAACTTTAACTCCATAGTGCTTGCAGCAATCTATAAAATCATTAACAGTGTTGATATGGATGGGTGCTCCTGCCCTAACAGCTTTTATTTTTAATCTCAAATAACGTTCAAGCAAAAACAAAGCATAATTTTTAGCAGGGGCTCTACAAGTCAAAACATCAGTATACAAGGAACACAAGGTGTCCATCTGCTTAACAACACTATCTAGTCGACGAGTTACCTTAGCAACCTTTTCCTGCTCCTTCTGCCATCCTTCAAAGGCCTGGCTTTCAGACTGACTGATGTTTCGAAGTTGCTGTTGGAGCTCCTCATATCTTTCCTTGGGGACCGTCTGTTCTCGCAACTGCTCGGCCTCCTGCTGGGCTTCCTTCATCATTTTATGCAAGGTCCTGGTTTTCGGGTCTTTCTTCCAGGCAGCCGTAGAAGCTGGAAGTTTAACCTAGACTTTCCTGTTGCGTTGTTTCGAATTTAGGACCCGAATTACACCTGAGGGGGGTGTTTCCGTTTGAACCTCTTTGCTATCCGTCTCCTTTTTGATGCGAACAAAGGGTTGGTGTGGTCTTCCTACCACCGGAGCCTCTTGCTGTTCCATTGGAATGTCCATTCGTTCCTCCGGGCCAGATGGAACAGCAGTTTCCATTGGAACAGCACCCTGTTCCTCATTAACATTCGGAACAGCGGACTGTTCCTCAACAGTAGGTCTCCTGATGGGGTTTCGTCCTTCAAAACGAACCCTAACCCTCGGGGTTCTTGCTGCCGTGGTCCTTTTCTTTTGCCTTGTAGTTTTTTGTATTCTCAGACTGGCTTTCAACATTCTGATTTGTTGCCGAAGTCTGGCTATCGTGCCCAGCATCCTCTGGTGCTTCTTCTTCAATTTTGCAATTTCCCTAGCCTCGGCAGAGGGTTTGGCCTTTAATTTTACTCCTTCTTCCTCTCCCGGAACATCTTCCGGTGCCCTGGGGACAGATTGTCCCGAATTGATGTCTTCTGCTTCATTACCGGGCAGGTTTCCTTCCCCTGCTTCTTCTGCATGCCCTTCTTCAGGTAACTCTTCTTCTGCGGGACCGTCAGGGATGCCTCCTGGACTGGAGGCTTGGCCGTATTCTCCCATGTTGGCCAGAACTGCTGCCAATTCCTCTTCTCCTGGATGGTCTTGCAACGGGCTACCCATAGATTGTGCATCTTCTTCCTCAATTCCTTCTCCTGGCTGGTTAGTTCCAGCCTCTAATTTCTCAGCATTTCCTTCGGGTAATTCACCTTCCTCTTCCGAAGGTTCGTCCTCGATTTCGATTGGTTGGGTCACAGTTTTCTGAATCTTTTCCAACCTTCCCCTTATTCGAACCAATCGAGCTGACTTCCTGGGTCTTTCAGGCAGGTTGGGAGTGCCAACAGGTTCTCTAGGTTCCTCTGGTCGTTCCGGCGTATCGGAGGATCGCTTCCGTTTTGACACAGCCTGTTTTTCTGCCGCCGACTTCTTACATTTCTCTGATTGTTCCGTCGTGCTAGAGGACTGCTTTCGTTTTGAAACAGCCTGCTTTTCTGCTGTTGGCTCCTTGTGTTCTTCTGAACGTTCCAGTGTGCTAGAGGTTCGAGGTAAAGCCAGTCCCATTTTGACTGTTTCAACCAATTCCTCCCAGGTGTCTTGTTGTTGGGCAAGACTGTGGCTTATTACGAGCCGAATCAGTCCATGGTGGCTAACAACCGTCTCTGTGTGCTAAGCTTTCTTCAAACTTCGGGCCGCATCATGTAATAATGAATTTGAGAAGGCAGGGAGATTTACAGAGCATTTTCCCTTCAAAACAGCTAGAAGTTTTAAGTGACGAGCCCTTACCACATCCTTCCTCCCCTCGCAGGTGATATAGCTCTGCCCTATTTTCGCCAGCTCGGTCCAGGGTTCCCCCAGTGTCGTCGGCAGAACTCCTTTCCCTTTGACTGTCAGACTTTGGCCTTCGCTTTGGAAAATTTCCATTGCTTTCTGCAGTCTTTCCTTCTTCAGCTCCCATCTGGGTCCAACAGCTGGTAATCCTAAGGTTTCTGCAATGATGGCCTCCGTGACTTCTATCCGCTTTCCTCCGACTATAGAGTGGTTTTCCTGCAGATTTTGCAGGAATTCCAACGCTATAGCCTCGTTCGATTCTTGCAGGTGGTTGAAGTAATTCAACCATCCTGCATTTTCCAGAATTTCGCGGGCAGCATCAGACGCGATCAGCTTGTGCGGTTCTCTTCGGATTGTTTTCCCGCCCATAGCTTACTCTCAGAAATGAACTCGGGAATGGAACAGCAATTGTCCGCAGTATTTACCGAACAGAGAGGATACTCGATGCTATTTTAGGAAGGATTTTCGCAGAGCATGCATCAAAGAGAAAGATCGTGGGTGGCAGTCCGTAGAATGAGATCATCATACCGTTAAATCGTGTTGTTATTTTGCCCGAATGATGTGCAGCCACGTAACCATTGGAGTAATGAGGTCACCTCCCCCCCCCCGCGATCTGATAGGCTGCCCCCAGCCGTCAAAGAGAGGAGCAGCAGCCAGTCGGGAGTCAAATCATAAAGTACAGCAGATGGAAATTATGCCATGTTGTAAAAAGACAGTGAAGTACCGAAATCGAGGCAGAAAAATGGATCGCTTTTAAGATAAGCCAGTGTGATATAATGAGGAACCGAGGGTTGGACGTCTGTCAACCGTACAAAGTCTCCAGTAGTCATTGTCAATTCCGTTGCCATGATTGGTGATAATACTCATGCGATAATTATATCAGGGTGTGACATATGATACATGCAAAGGAAATAAAAGACAAACAGACTTAAATATCATACCTATTGGTGTAAATATTACGACTTCAATGCCATTAACAGAGCTCTGCTGCCAACAGATGTTCATAACCTTGGCAAAGTTGTTTATCTCACCCTCCGGAACCATTATCCTTTGTGTATGTACTGAAGAGTGCTTCATCAAAATGCAGGCCATTATGCTGGCTTGGTGACCAGATAACCATAATGCCATTCACAAGGTAGGCACGAAACGTGGTCAGGCCGGCTCATGATGAGACCTCCTGTTCCAAGGTTTGCTTGTTATTTTTCCTTTGGACCATATCCCTGGTGTGGTGGCCGTAATGGGAATGCCACTTCACTTCCATCCTTATGATCATGGTAGGCTGGCTCTGAATGAGACCCCCTATCCTGCATTTGACGATTTCATATCTTTATTTTTATTTTTTCTTTTGTTCTTCTTTTGCAGCACACTTCTTTTTCTTTGTTCAATTACACATAAGGGTGGCTCCGCACTCCTTAAGAGCGGGGAATGGTGGAAGAAGTCTTACAATCCCAACAGACAGATATAAATGTTTGCTCATATTCCTCAATGATGATCAAGGAAGTTTTTAGGGAAATCGACATGATAAAAATTGCCAAACCATGGTTCAGGAACAAGATAATGACAGTAAAGACGAAAGTTAGTGTCGCTCCTCTTATCTTCTTATATCTGCTGACTGTTAAAACAATAGCGATTTATGATATGCAGGTTTCGGTATAACATGCTTTTAAGTTCATTGCATAATTTCATTGCTATATGTAAAGGATTTAGGAGAGCATAATCGCAAGACGTCCAAATAGATGGTGTCTGAGCATGTGGATGATTCGTCTTGCGGAAAATAGCGGAATTAAAGACATTCTGCATTTTGAAAAAAAAGGAATATGCGAGTGCTGTTCCTTTTTGCAAAGGAACAGCAAAGCACAAAGAGTGCTGTTCCTTTTTGCAAAGGAACAACAAAAATCCACACGGGCTGTTCCTTTTCGCAAAGGAACAGCAAAAATCCACACGGGCTGTTCCTTTTTGCAAAGGAACAACAAAAATCCACACGGGCTGTTCCTTTTTGCAAAGGAACAGCAAAAATCCACACGGGCTGTTCCTTTTTGCAAAGGAACAGCAAAAATCCACACGGGCTGTTCCTTTTCGCAAAGGAACAGCAAAGCCCAAAAAGTGCTGTTCCTTTTCGTAAAGGAACAACAAAAACCAAAAGTGCTGTTCCTTTTCGCAAAGGAACAGCAGAACGAAAAAGTGCTGTTCCTTTTCGCAAAGGAACAGCAAAAATTCCAAAATGCCAAAGCGCTGTTCCTTTTTGCAAAGGAACAGCAAAAATTCCAAAACACAAACGTGCTGTTCCTTTTCGCAAAGGAACGGCAAAATAAAAAGTGTTGTTCCTTTTCGCAAAGGAACAACAAAGCAAAAATTGCTGTTCCTTTTCGCAAAGGAACAACAAAAACAACAAGTGTTGTTCCTTTTTTACAAAGGAACAACAAAACACCAAAAGTGCTGTTCCTTTTAAAAAGGAACAGCAAAATCAAACGGGTGTTGTTCCTTTTAAAAAGGAACAGCAAAATCAAACCAGTACCTAACCAAAATACTGCAAACAAAAGATGAAAAGAACATATGTACAAGATGTTATGTACAAATTACGAAAAACAAATTGCTTAAGTTATGGGTGAGGAAGATTTCACTTCCTCTCCTAGGATCTCCAAATCAGTATCTTGCTGAAGCTGTTGACAAAAGGATTCCCGAGTAAGGGGTCTTCGATAGAGACGAACTCGGTGGCCATTTACTTTGAATGTATGTCCAGAACCGTCAATCGTGGTCAGAGTGAGGGTCCCATTGTCATGCACCTTCTGGATCTCATATGGTCCTAGCCAGCGAGTCTGGAGTTTCCCCGGGAAGTCCTGGAACCGAGAATCGTATAACAGAGCCCAGTCTCCTTCATGGAAGACTTTATTCTTTATAAGTGCATCGTGCCACTTAGCTCGCTGATGTTGTATTAATGCTGTGTTTTGTAATGCAGAGAGCCTAACCTCATCCAATTCGTTGATTTGTCGTAGTCGATTGATCTGTGCCTCATTCAGATCTAGGCCGATCTCTTGTGCAGTTCGTAGTGTTTGGATCTCAAATTCGATAGGAAAAATTGGTTGTTTGCCAAACACCAATTGATAAGGTGAATAGCCTGTCGTACTTCTCCATGTGGTTCTATAAGCCCACAGAGCTTCAGGTAGCCGAGCAGCCCAATCACGCCTGTGTGATGCGATGGTCTTTGTTAAGATTGACTCAATTATCTTGTTACTGTTTTCTACTTGTCCATTTGCCTGCGGATGGTAGGGGGTAGTAATCTTATGTTGGATATGATAATTGTTAAGTGTTGCAACTAGTTTGTTTCAAACAAATTGTGGTCCACCATCTGTAATCACTTCTCTTGGAAGTCCGTAACGTACAAACAAATGGAACAAAAATTGTATTACCGAATCTTCTGTAGCCCTAGCTAATGATTCAGCCTCAACCCATTTAGTAACATAGTCTGTTGCTACGAAGATGTATGTCCTTTGGTTTGAGGGTGGATTAATGGGTCCGACGAAATCGATAGCCCATCGTTCAAATGGCTCAATAACCAGTTGTGGTCTCAGAGGCATTTCATCAGCTTGACCAGGTTTTCCTGCTCGTTGGCAGCTATCACAGGCCTGCACAAATTTTTTCGCGTCCTTAAAGATTGTGGGCCAATAGTACCCTGCCTGTAGTATCTTATGTGCTATTCTCTTGTCGGCAAAGTGCCCCCCGCATGGTCCACTGTGACAAGCCTTTAATATGTCTAGGATCTCATCCTCTCGAATACACCTTCTGATTTGCATGTCTGCCCCTGTATGGAATAAATGGTCTCCAATCCACGAAAATCGTGTGCTTTTTTGAACAATTTGTTTTCGTTCCTGAGGGGTTAGGTGTTTCGGTAACTTACCCACTGCAAGGTAATTGGCGACGTCAGCATACCAGGGTGTGCGAACGGCAATTGCAAACAGATGTTCGTCATGGAATTGATCTTCCACGGCTGCTGCTTCGCTTGATTTGGGTATTCTTGAGAGGAAGTCGGCTACAGGGTTCTCCTTGCCGGGTCGATCCTTAATTGTGATGTCAAACTCCTGCAACAGGATCAACCATCGGGTTACTCTAGCATTCGTGACAGGTTTGTTTGCTAGATATTTAATAGCAGAGTGATCTGTATATAACACAACAGGGTAACCTGTAATATAATGCCTTAATTTATTAACAGCATGGATTACGGCCAAAAATTCCTTTTCCGTAACAGTATAATTGAGTTCGGCAGAGGATAAATTCTTGCTAATATAGTAAATAGCGTATGGCTTCTTATCCTCTTCTTGTCCTAGGACTGCACCGATTGCTGTATCCGAGGCGTCCGATGAGATCTGGAATGGCAGATTCCAGTTTGGTCTGCGAAGGACTGGAGCAATTGACAGCAACTTTTTCAATTTTCTAAAAGCCTGGTCGCATTTATCTGTCCACAAAAAATCGACATTACCTGTCAGAGCATACAGAGGTGCTGCAATCTGTGAATAATGTTCTATAAAACGTCTGTAATATCCGGAAAATCCAAGAAAACTACGTACCTCTGTTTGAGTAGTGGGGGTAGGGATGAGCAAAAGAATCTGAATTTTAGCAGGGTCTACCTGGATACCAGCTGCTAAAATGTAGTGCCCTAGGATGATTCCTTCCGTCATCATCATGTAGCACTTCTCGTGGCTGAGGCAGAGTCTGGTAGCAATGCAGCGTTGTAAAACTTTTTCCAGGGTATCCAGAGCTGGATCAAATTCATCCCCATACGGTGTGAAGTCATCCATATACACCTCAAGTCCATCGTTTATTAGATCTGCAAAAATACTGAGAATAGCCCTTTGAAATGTAGCAGGGGCGTTACATAGGCCGAAGGGTAATACACGATAGGCAAATGTTCCCCAAGGGCACGTAAAGGTAGTTTTATCGTGGTCTTCAGGGGCTGGTTATATCCACTGAAGCCATCTAAAAAGGAGAAAAATTTCTTCCCTGCTAACGTGTCCAATACTTGATCTATAAATGGGAGGGGAAAGTGATCCTTTTGTGTAGCCTTGTTTAACTCCCTGTAATCGACGCAGATTCTCCATTTTCCGTTTTTCTTTGGTACCACCACAAGGCGAGAGACCCATTTACTGTCAGAGATAGGGTAAATAAAGTTAACATCTAAGAGCTTCTGAAGTTCATCTTTCACTATCTCTTTTAGGTGCGGGTTGAGTCTCCTTTGTGGGTGACGGACAGGTCTTGCGTCTTTCTCTATATAAATGTGATGGGTGCATAATTGAGGATCAATCCCCTTCATGTCGGGGTAATCCCACGAAAATGCATCTTTGTATTTTTGTAACAGATTAACAAGTTTTATCTCTTGATCTGGTGTAAGATTGGCGTTAATATTCAGAGTTTTACCAGGTTCAATTTCCACTACTTTAGTATTAGCAACAGCAGTTACTGGTATTGTCTGATCACGCGGATCTTTTAAGGGATCTTCTTCTAGCTCGTTGTCAAATGCTGCCTCTATCATAAGACACTGCATATGTTTTCTAGCTTCAATTTGACTAATAAAATTGTTAATGGCATCGTCTTCTGTTTGATCCTTGAAGTCTAACGCCTTCTGTATGGTTAATGGAGATCTGATGTTGTTAGCGAGATATGATACAGGATAAGGGTTAGTTTTAATCATTGGCAGGCTTGGCTGAGCTGGAGGGTACATAATTAAATTTTTGACATCGGGTCCTTTAGCTATAGTCATGTTTCCCTGTCGGCAGCCAACGTAGGCATCGACAGTAGCAAGCCAGGGTCTGCCTAGGATTAACGGATGTCCATCTAGTCAGGTTTTAGGATTAATTACCAGGAAATCTGTGGGATACTCCCATGAATCTACGGAAACCATGACATCATTCAGAGTACCTTCTGGTCGAACCACAGATTGATCTGCCAATTCTAACAGAGTAGAGGTAGGTTCTACTGACGTAATGCCAAGCTTTTGGCAGGTGGAGGTTGTCAAAATGTTGATTGCGGCTCCCAGGTCGACTAGAGCGTTAGTCAGGGTTTGGCCATAGATTTGAACGGTTACAATTGGGTTCCCGGGATCTTCATATTTGATAGGTGTTTCCTTTCCTGATAATAGGTCGGATAAAGTACCAACTACTTGGACTCTAGGGTTAGTATTTGTATTCCTCCTTGATTTTTTGATGCATAATTCCTTTATGGTTTTCGCATATATAGGAATATCTTGTATAGCTTGGAGGAATGGAATATTTATATACAAATTTTGTAATTCTCCCAGAATGTCAAAGTCTGGAGGTTGTATAGGTCGAGATATGACTAATCGTTCTGGGAAAGGAGGAGAGGATGTGCTTGCTTGTTTATTGTTTTGCTCTTTGTTTTCATCCTTCCGTTGTGGGGGTTGTTCTATAGGTAACTGATTTTCAATATGAACCATTTTGTCTCCCTCTGTTTCTACTATTCATCCCGATCTTAACTGAAGATCGTTGCACTCCCTTAGGTCAGACTCGATCTCTGATGTGTCTATGATTTGAATGGATTGGACTGGCCTATTATTAGGATTGGGGTTGGGTTGGGCTGGGAATTTTGGTCTCAGATTAGACTGGGAATTTTGTGGTAAGGCTGGCAGAGTTGGTTGAGGGAGTGGGATTGATCCTGTTGGCTGATATGTCGGTCTTGGCCAGATTGTCTGCCAGGATGAGCCTTGCGAAGTGGAAGGGGTCCACTGTGGAGGATAGGAACTATTATGCCAATATGGTGGAGGATAAGGGCAGTTTGGCCAACCAAATTGGGACATCCAAGGATTCGGAGTAGGAAACATTTGAGGTGACCAATTCGAAAACGGGGGTTGGGACTGATTTTGCCACATGTTCTGTTGCTGAGTGTTGAACTGCGGGGGTTGAAAAGAAGAGGAGGGGTTTGAAAACATACCTGGTTGCCTAGGCTGCCATTGACGACGCTGGTTAACAAAATATGCTGGTTCTGACTCCTCTTCTGCTTCTTTGTATACTGCCTTCAGACCAGGAAGTGAAGGGCAGCTTTCGGTCAGGTGGTCCTTGGTGCAGATAGCATATATTTGGACTGTATCCAGCGGGAATTCTTTGTGGCTGTGCTTTTTCCTGCATCGTGGGCAAAAGATGGCTAGATTCTGCTCTACCTCGGCTTGCTTCTGTTTGGCCTGCATAATGTCAAGTTGTGTAGTTAGTGTTCCCAGGATATCAGTTTTAAAATTTTCTAGCAAATTTCCAAGTTCCACCCGTGTTACTCCCTCTGTTAATGTTCTGTTATCTCTGGGGAAGCGATCATATTCCGCTGGTTTTATCCTCGTGCTGCCTCTTGAGCTCCTGATACACAGATCAATGATATCAGCAAAATTTTCCTGATAAATGTCTCCTTTCCCCATGATGTTTAACGTTTCGATCCATTGCTCTCTCATACCTCTAATTAATGCAGTTTTCAACACGTTGTCAGGCAGAGGTAGTGATGCATAAGGGGATCTTTGCAAGTTATATTGGAAACGTTCCACATATTCTTCTAAGGTTTCGTTTGGTCTGGCTGACATTTGAAAGATTTCATCTTTTAGTTCCCTTGACCTACAGTAATCTTGGTATTTCTTTAAAAAGGCTTCTTTCATTTGGTCCCAATTGTTAATAACCCCACCACCTAAGCCCATAAACCATCTCAACGTAGCCCCTTTTAATGTAGAGGGGAACAGTTTCAGTTTCTGGGGATCGGTGGTGTAGTCGTATCCTCTACATAATACATCAAATTCGAACAAGAATGCGTCCGGATCTTCTGATGTGAGGCCATGAAATGTGGGAATATGCTGGAGAGGGATGGATTTCATGGGTGCGTTTGCTGCAGAATCTACTATCGGATATTGCAATGTGGAGGTCTGGGTGTTTAGCTGATTCTGCGCCATGGGATCAAATATATGCCAGTAATCTTCAGGAATTTCCAAGAGAGTGTTCCTTGGTTGAGGAGGGGTAGTCTTAACAGGGATTGTCTTGACACCACTCCCTTGATCAGGGATGATAATGGTCCCAACTGTCTGCGGTGAATGGATTCCTTCAACAAGGATTTTCGCAGCGCTTCCCTTGTCCGGGCTATTCAAAGGCTGGTTTAATTCAATAGGAGATCTAGGTTCCTCAATTTCCCTTGTTTCTCCTTCTCCTTCACAAAGGTTACTTTGGGTCCCTTCGTGCAATGGTCCAGGAGTCAAATTTTCAATTTCTTGAAAATCCTGCTCCTCTGTTCGACTGTGCACCTCAGCAAAAGCTTCGGATGGTGATCCTGAGGCCTGAAGGGAACTAGTAGGCTATTTAGAATTAACTTTCTTATATCCCACTGATGGCTGAGAGTCGGCTTTCTTGTAGATTTCGTCTATAAAGGTCGTTCGTCCAAGGGTCACCGGCCCCTTGGCTTTGGATGGAGGCTTTTGATCTTTTTCTAACTTTTTCTGCTTAGTCATGCACTCCAATTAAACTACTAAATCCTATTTAACTGGCAATTCTACTAAGAGAGCAGACGGTGGAGCAGGGCTTTTACATGCTCCGTACGCAGGTTCTTACCTTCCGTTTTTAAAATCCAACTCCCTCCTAGCAGATTTGCGCACTACTCTATAAAGGACAAATGGCTATTACTCCTTCCCCGGCAACGGCGCCAAAATGTAGAGCTATAACTAGGGTCTCTCACACCACCAATTATTCCACATTATTAAGTCAATCCGGGATCGTTTTGTTCTTGCAAGGAGTAACTCAATCCGAGGCTGTTCTGTCCAAGTAGTGCTCGGCAGTATAGCGTTCTAATAACTTGAAAGGAAACAAACACTAAGCTGTAACTAAACCAATTCAGGAAATGAAATCACACAACGCAGATGATCAGTCAAGGGTACGAAACCAATAACCCTTCCCTTTAGAAACTGATAAAGAAAGAAAACCAAAGCATGGGCTTATAGGTCAGGGAGCTAGGCAGCATCTTGCTGGGCTCACGACAGCCTTAGGCCTGCTATCACGCAAAAGCAATAAAGGCAAATTGGCGAAAGTAAACTGGAACAGCAATTCTTAGAATGGAACATCAGTAAAGAAATGGAATAGCAGTAATGAAATGGAACAACAGTAATGAAATGGAACATCAAACTATCATAAACAGGAAACGTCAATCATATAAAATGGAACAGCAAACCCAAATGGAATAGCAACCCAAAAGGAACAGCAAATCCAAAAGGAACAGCAAATCCAAATGGAACAGCAAATCCAAATGGAACAGCAAACCCCAAAGTATGTACACGGTCTATACTACTGCAGCAATCCGAGAGTAATATGTGATGTGACTGTGTTTCTGAACAAGATAATATTATCTTCAAGCCTCACAAATACTTATTTCATATGAATCCAATAATGATAACATTCATCCCAATATCTTGCTGTAGAAATGCAATTCGAATAGATTCAGTTTGCGTAATACAGAGACGTGAATTAAAGAACTTATTCAGATTTCAAATATTAATTAAGAAACATAGTCTAAAGAGATATCGGATTACTGTAATGAAAGAAATATGCAAACCACACAAATCACCGTATGATACAACAGCGAGTGACCGTCGGAGCTGGGCCCTTGGCTACGATGGTACACTGCTTAGAGTTACTTCAGATGTAGAAACAGAGTGAACACCAAATCCTTTATATTGATTGCATTAACAAAAGTGTACAAAATCAGATCTTACAAAAGCTCAGTGATCAAAATCGTTCTGAGTTTTTAATCAATTAACAGTCATCCCCCCACGCTTGGTGGCGTGGTGCCTTTATATAACAGAAATGACAGAGATGTCTAGATACAAAAGATAAACTTAAAGCAGCGATCCCTCAGGATCGAAGATCCTGAGGGATTCGCTATTCGTTCGGGTCTCCTCTTTCCTTCTTGCGTTCTCCATCACGATATCATGCGTCCTTTTCCTGGGTTATTCGGCTCCAATGTTGCTTGATCTTGTCCGCATCCGGTTCCCTGTCGACGGGGCAGCAGTTACTTTCCTTGCGCTTCTCGTTTTTACTCGATAATCCCCTATTTCCGCGTCCTTCTGCATAGAAAACATCGATTATTAGTAATTAAGCTTCGTTTGCCCATTTTTACACAATTTACCAAAACCCTTATGTTTTTAGGCTCAATATGCAGAAAAGATTAGAAATAGTATTGAAAAACCACTAGATTACTTATCAAAAAGCATACCTTCCAGGTGCTCCACATGTGGCATCTCCCAAGTAAATTGGGGATCTGGTGCTTTCTTCGATGGAGGAAAATTCATCTTTTGATGCAGCCATATGGTTCGATGCACCTAAATTAAGGATCCAAGCTGATGGAGTCGATGTGACAGCCATTAAAGCATGACCATCTCGTGATCTCCCTCTCCCATCTCCCGTTTTCTTATCATCCTTCTTCTTTGCAATCTCGGGCATGGTGAGATTGTGCCGCTGCAATTGCTTAGCCATCTCATCGATTGTTTTCCTCATGAAATTTTCTTCGAGGTGAAAACATTTGGAAAAATAGCTACAAAGCTTTCTTTCCTTCTTCTTCTTACCCTTAGGCAAAGAAGAGCTCTCTGAAGATTGTATGGGTCTCTCCTTCTTCGATTCATTAAATTTACCCTTCCCTTTTTTCTTGTCTCTTCCACTGCTCTTTGGAGCATCAGTAGCCGCAAGTGCTTGGTTCTTTGAACACTTGATGGCACCCATTTGGACTAACTTAGCTTGCTCTTGATTCAATGCTGCAATGAAGTCATTCAATGGAGGCATTTTCCATTTTTCCTGAGTCAATTTAGATGCTTGAAAAGACGATACAAATACGAAATATTCAGGGCCTAATTTCGAGAGAATCGAAAGGATGAGTTGATCTTCCTCTTTCTTGACTCCACATGCATCAAGTTCAACGAGGAGGGATTTAAAATTGGTGAAATATTCTTGTAGGTTGCTGAAATGAATTGGACTGAGGGATATGAGTTCATTCTCCAGTTGATTCACTGTCATTTCATCCTGCTTGCCGAATAGTCCTTCCAATGTGATCCAGACCGCATCGGGAGTAGTGGCTTCGCTACCATGAAAGAGGAGTTCTTTGGAAATCAAGAGTCATATCAGCCCAATTGCTTCATCTAATTTATTGAAATACTTGATCTTCTCTGCTGCATAAGTCGGTTCAGTCTCCATTCCCATTGTTACCCTGTAAATCCCTTTGCTTCGGAGGAGTAGAGTGATCTCTATCTTCCATTCGAGGTAATTGAAAGGATTTAGAATGAGTTTTTTGGGCTGAGAGAGATGATCCATTTCTTCTTGCTGTGCTTCCTGATGATCTATACCTGCAAATAAAACTGTGTACAATCCACTAGATTCGAACTAGCTCTGATACCATGTAGAATTCCTACAGAAACTTCGATAGATCTAGAATTCTAGTTAAATTAAACACAAGTAATTTGCTGATATTGAAGAGAGGAGAGAAAGAATTTTCTCCATAAAAAAATGTATTAAATTAATGAAAAATAGTAATACATGAGCAACCAAACCTCTAATCCCAAAGGAAGGTGGTTATATAGAAATTCTCGAATCTAGAAAACTAGGAAAAAACTAGTAAAAAACTAGAAATGCTAAGAAAAGCTAAAGGGAGGCCTAAAATAGCAACAATGACTCAAGACAACCTATGCCAACTATGAGCCATGAGGAAAGCATGAGGAGGGGTGCATTTCCAAAGTAAGGCAACTTTAAAACATGCTAAAATGGTCCGGGGGACCAAATCCCTTGATTTAAGGGGGAATCTTCATGTGGGGCACCAATCCTCAAATAACTCAAGTGGATGAGGTGTGGTTAGGTGTGAACATGCACTTAGATGTCTACATGGTTTAGGAAAGTGGTTGGACCAATATTTCCATAATATTAAGCCTTTAAAGGAAAAAGACAAAGGGAAAGTTGGTCCACTGAACTACTTTACCAAAAATTAAGTGTGAACATGATTTTTAGTGCATGTGGCTAAGTCAAGGATACTTAGGCTAAAAAATAAATGTAGATGTTAGGATTATATTCCAACATGGAAGGGCTAGATCCCAACTTCCAAAGTGGTTTGTGGTTACCTTTGTGATTTTTTTCTGCAACCTCGAAAAATTATAGAGTGCTAACATTCTGGCGACCATACTGGGGAACAGACATTTCATTTTCCTCAAAAAAGCATATCAAGTTCCATATACGATTATTGATGGTGGTCAATGATCAGACACAAGAAGGTTGTATCATTGATCCAAAATGGATCCAAAACACCCTCTAAGTCTTAAAGATCAAAACTATCGCAAAAGAAGAACTCTTAGAAATGGCGGATTACACTATTGGGAGTGAAAAAACGTGAAGAAATAGTGGAAAAACAGAGTATCGGAGGTTTGAAAAACTTTGCATAGGAGCCACTAGATCTGGCTGCTCAACAGTCCAGATCCGATTGGCATATCACAATCGGCGAAGATAGGTGAAGGCGATCGAAGGCTATCATGTGACTATTGCAACTACGATCAACGCGTGTCAACAAGGACCGTCTATCAAGTGCGCAGATCGATGGCCCAAGTTAACTTGTGATATCGCATCAACGTTGTGTAAAGGGGGAAGCTAAAGGCTAGTGACCATGCGATCCGCCAATACACCGATCGCCAATAAGGCCAATTGGAGCAATCAGCGATCGAGGGTCAAGGAAGAGGCCACGCGACATAGCTGGACCTGACAAAGTTATGAATGATATTTGATATATTTTGAGATTCGGAAAAAGGTGTTTTTCTATGTATTTTCACATTTTCGCTAATTAAATGAAATACAAAGGAAATGCGAATGGAGCAATAAAATAGACCTGAAAGGGTTTATACATGCAGCGATATATATTTTGAGTTCCGTAACAAGTGGGATTTTGGGCGGGCCTTAGGCAGAAGTAGTATTGGACAGGCTCCGCTCGAGACCCTACACTGGCCGCCATGTGTCTTGGCCCTAAGAGAGAAAACCACCTTTTTGGGTGGGTAATCTCTGGGCACATAAGCTACCCGAAATCCATAGAAACCATTGGATCGACGATCACATAGATCAACGGTGGATTTGCGATAGCAATTATAGGCAAACCCGATAGGAGTATAGGGCGGAATTAATGATTTTTGAAGTCCAATAAATGACAATTTGGCAATTTTTCCTGCGTTTTTAGTGTATTTCTCTGTGTAAATAGAGAACACTATTTTTGGGGATTTCAAAGGCTTGATGATCCCTTCTGTTGCAGAACAGGTGGCCACCTTCCCTGAAGAGGTTATGCCATGATTGCTAATGCTCAGAAGGGAATTTGAGCAGACAGAGGCC
This sequence comes from Pinus tabuliformis, assembly GCA_031772625.1. Lineage (NCBI taxonomy): Eukaryota > Viridiplantae > Streptophyta > Pinopsida > Pinales > Pinaceae > Pinus > Pinus tabuliformis. The sequence goes on along the minus strand of CM062818.1, from coordinate 2,030,602,012 downwards.
AGGAGCCAGATAGCCTGAGAAGAGGAAGACGAACAAAAAATGTCGATTGGCTTTAAATCCACAGAATGACATAGACAGAAAGGGAGGCAGTACTGAGATAGATAGAAAACAAAGACAGAGAGTGAAAGAAAGAGTCTGTGTACTCAGAGAGGCTTGAGGGATTCAAGCAAAACTCTTGATGTTTTGTATCTGTGTGTTGAGACTCAATTTGAGCTCACACTTTGTAAAACTCTACTCTTGAAGAAAAAATAGAGAGGTCATCACTGAAGGTTGGACCAGGAGACATAGCCCAAGAGTTTTGGGTGAACTCCATATTAAACTTGTTGTGTTATGCGTGTTTGTCTATTATGCTTTCTCACTACTCAATGGTCTATATCACTCGCGATCTTATGAATCCATTGCACTAAGTAATGTAGGAAAATCCATGCACATGAGTCTGTAATACCTTAAAAGTAATCTAATATCTTCATTATCAGATCAAGTGGTATCAGAGCGTTTTTTATTTGTTAAGGTTAGACAACCTTGTGCTGGACTGCTTTGAATGCTAACTAGGTCAAAGCTCAAACTGGGAAAAGGAGAACTTGTTGAGGCCAACCCAGAAATTGGAAGAGTCTATCTGAGGAGGAGAATGGCAGAAGAAGCTCATTTGGAATCAGAATCTCAGAACATGGACAGTTTTATGGCCATGAGGGACATGGTAGAAGAGATGTATCGAGAATTCAAGAAAGGTCGAGGTGAAAGTACTTCAACCTCCAAACAAGATAAAGGAGCTGAGGAACCTTATCTAGATGCCCTAGAGGGAAAAGGGAAAGTGAAAAAACCTCCTCCACCATCTCCTCCATCATCCTCATCTCCTAGCCCTGATGGGAAGAAAAAGAAGAAAACCTCTTTGATTAAATTAGATGTAAAATTCGATTTGCCAATACATGATGGAGAATTAAATCCAGAAAAGCTAGATAATTGGATTAGACAGATTGATGTACATTGAAGGGTGCAGAACATCGATTCAGAAAGGAGAAAGATTCAGCTGGCCAGCCTGTGCCTTGGAGGAACTGCCCTAGTGTGGTGGGAAGGCAGGTCACAAGCTAATTTGAAGAAGCATGGTAAAATTATTTCTACCCGGAGTGAATTTGTTTCTGCCATTAAAAAAAAATTCTATCCACTAGCTTATATGCAACAAGCAAAGGTGAGTTGGAAAACTCTTCGCCAATTAAAGGGGCAAAGTGTACAAAGCTATACCCAGGAATTTAGAAAAAGAGCTTTAATTCTAGGCATTTCTCTAGACTCACCTGGAACTTTGTTGAAATATATAGGTGGTCTACATAGCTATTTGAGGCACACCATTCTCATGTTTAACCCTACTAGCATAGATGAGGTATCAGTTCAACCTACACATCTAGAGGCTAGAGGTAAGAATGTGAACCCAAATAAAACCAATGTATTTGAGGGCTGTGATGCTAAACAGAAAGCTGATTTAGAAAAGGCCGTTTCAGAATATGATATCCTATTTCAAGAACCTAAAGGTCTGCCACCCAAAAGGGAAATTGTACATGATATACATTTGCAGCAGGATGCTCCATTACCTAACATTGGAATTTATAGGTTATCTGCTTTAGAGAATGCATAGATCAAGAAGCAGGTACATGAGCTACTCAAGAAAGGGTTCATAAGACCTAGCACATCACCATGCAGATCTCTAATTGTATTGGTGAGAAAGAAAGATGGTTCATGGAGGATGTGCATTGATTACAGAGCACTGAATAAAATAACAATCAAGAATCATTATCCTCTTCCTCGCATTGATGATCTATTAGATCAACTGAAAGAAGCAGTTTAATTTTCCAAGTTGGACTTGCGTAGTGGCTATCATCAGGTCAGAGTAGCAGAAAAAGATGCATGGAAGACTGCTTTCAAAACAAAGTAAGGGCTGTATGAATGGCTAGTTATGCCTTTTGCCTTAACTAATGCTCCTGCCATTTTCATGAGAGTTATGAATGATGTACTCAGGCCTTTTATTGATGATTTTGTAACTGTATATTTATATGACATTCTTGTTTTCAGTAAAACATGGGAAGAACATTTGAAGCATGTAAAGCAGACTCTAGATGTTTTGAAAAAAGAAAATCTCTATGTTAAGTTATCAAAATGTGAATTTGGCAAAACATCTTTAAATTATTTGGGTCATATTGTAGGGGGTGGTGAATTGAAGATAGATCCCTCTAAGGTTGAAGTCATTGTGAACTGGCCTAAACCCAAATTTCCTATAGAAGTTAGGAGCTTCCTAGGAGTAGCACAATATTGGAGAAAGTTTATTGCTAACTTTTCCTTGATTGCAGCTCCCTAACATGCTTTAACAGGATTGAACAAGGTGTTTTAGTGGGGAGGCAAATAGCAGAAAGCTTTCGACACCTTGAAAGAAAAAATTAGTACAGCACCAGTACTAGCACTGCTAGATCTTCAATGACCATTTGAGATTGAAACAGATGCCAGTGACTATGCCATGGGAGCAGTGTTGATGCAACATGGTAAACCCATGGGCCATATGCTATCATTCTAATACATTTAATTCTACAGTAGTTAATTATCCCAAATATGATAAAGAATTGTATGCATTAGTACAGAGCGTGAAAAAGTGGAAAGATTACTTAATGGGCAAAGAAAAAATTATACATACTAATCATCAACCACTTCAGTATTTGCACTCACAAACTAAATTGCAACAATCAAGACACTATAGGTGGATGGGTTTTCTACAACAGTTTCATCTAGTCATCAGATATAATAAGGGCATACACAATAGAGTTGCAGATATGTAGTCCAAACCAATCATAAATTCATCTACTATACTTAAGCATAACTCAGTAATGCATGAAAGATACATTGAACAATATGCTCAAGATATAGATTTTAAGGATGTATATGCAACTTTAAGTCACGGAAAACAAGTAGAAGAATTGGATTATTATGTTAAGGACCAACTCTTGTATCATTTGGGAAAGTTATTCATTCCACAAACTGAGAGAGTTAACATAATCCGAGAAGCACATACTTCTCTTATATCTGGTCATTTTGGTGTAAGTAAAACAGTTGCACAGCTGCAGAGGTTCTATTATTGGCCAAGAATGCATGAAATTGTTTCTAGATATATTAAAGGGTGTACCATGTGTGCTAAAATCAAGCCAAACAATAGAAAATTAGGCTTGTACACCCCACTTCCAGTTCCTTCTCGTCCTTAGGAAAGTGTTTCCATGGACTTTGTTGGGGGATTGCCAAAATCTAGAAAAGGTCATGACTATTTGTATGTTATTGTGGACAGGTTTAGCAAAATGTGTATTTTAATACCTTGTAACAAGCAGATTACAACTGAGAAAATAGTGAAGTTGTTCTTTCAGCATGTCTAGGTGCATTTTGGGTTACCTGCTTCCATTGTATTTGATCGAGATTCTCGATTTGTTGGGAAGTTTTGGTCAAGTCCGTGGGAGTTGATGGACACCAGATTGAAGAAGAGCACAACCTTTCATCCACAAATAGATGGCCAAACAGAGGTGCTCAATAGGACAGTGATCCAATTGCTCAGGGGCTATTGCAGCAAGCATCCTAAGCTTTGGGATGAACATTTGTGTTATGTGCAACATGCTTACAACCATGCTAAGCACTCTTCTACACAGAGATCTCCTTTTGAGACTTGTTTTGGTTTCACACCAAAGTATCCCTTGGATTTTGTCTTTGGAAAAGACATAGCAGTTGATGGACACAGTGATGTGGACAAATCAACCAAGTTCATTGAACATATCCAAGAAATTCGCCAGGCAGTGCAGGAATAGCTGGAAAAGAGCCAGGCCAAGTACAAGGCAAGGCATGATAAGCATCGAATTGAACATAGCTTCCGAGTTGGTGATCAAGTCTGGCTGTACATCAACAAAGATAGAATACAAGGTGAAGGAAAGAAGCTGAAGCCAATAAGGTATGGGCCTTTCAAGATACTTGAAAAAATTGGTGAAAATGCTTTTCGCCTTGATTTTCTAGCTTACATGCACATCTATTCAGTAGTTAATGCAAAGAACTTGAGACTGTTGAACCTTCATTGATTGAAGATCCCAAAGAGCAAAGTCAGTTTCCTGCTATTGATGATCTGTTGCCTGAATATCTCAGTGAGTTGTAGGAAAATACAGTTTTGGACAGGAAGGTGAGAACTATGCACAGAGGGGATGTCGAGTACCTCAGAATTAGACTCAAAGGTTCAAAACCAAGCAATGCACGATGGATGGAAATCAGACAAGTGAGGAAGTTGTATCCTCACTTGATTAATGCTTGAAAAACCAAATTTTGGTGGTCCAAAAGATTTTTTAGTGGGAAGGTGTGATCCAAAATGGATCCAAAACACCCTCTAAGTCTTCAAGATAAAAAATATCGCAAAAGAAGAACCCTTAGAAATGGCGGATTACACTATCGGGAGTGAAAAAACATGAAGAAATAGTGGAAAAATAGAGTATCAGAGGTTTGAAAAACTTTGCACATGAGCCATCAGATCTGGACGATCAACGATCCAGATCCGATCGGCATATTGTAATCGGTGAAGGCAAGCGAAGGCGATCAGAGGCTATCATGTGACTGTTGAGACTGCGATCAACGTGCGTCAATGAAGACCATCGATCAAGCACGCAGATCGATGACCCAAGTTAACTTGTGATATCGCATCGATGTTGTGTAAAGGGGGAAGCCAAAGGCCAACGACCATGCGATCCGCCGATACGCTGATCGCCGATAAGGTTGATCGAAGCAATTGGCGATTGGGTGTCAAGGAAGAGGCGACGCGACATAGCTAGACCCAACGGAGTTATGAATGATATTTGATATATTTTGAGATCCGGAAAAAGGTATTTTTCTATGTATTTTCGTATTTTTGCTAATTAAACGAAATACAAAGGAAATGTGAATGGAGCAATAAAACAGACCCAAAAGGGTTTATACATGCAACGATATATATTTTGAGTTTCGTAACAAGCAGGATTTCGGTTGGGCCTTAGGCGGTAAGTAGTATTGGACGGGCTCCGCCTGAGCCCCTACACTAGCTGCCACGTGTCTTGGCCCTGAGAGAGAAAACTACCTTTTCGGGTGGGTAATCTCTAGGCGCATAAGCTACCCGAAATCAATAGAAACCATTGGATCGATGATCGCATAGATCAATGGTGGACTTGTGATAGCGATTATAGGTGGACCCAAAAGGAGTATAGGGTGGAATTAATGATTTTTGAAGTCCGATAAATGACAGTTTGGTGAGTTTTCCCGTGTTTTTAGTGTATTTCTCTGTGTAAATAGAGAACACTATTTTTGGGGATTTCAAATGCCTGATGGTCCCTTCCATTGAAGAATAGGCGGCCACCTTCCCTAAAGACGTTATGCCATGATTGCTAACACTCAGAAGGGAATTCGAGCAGACAGATGCCGAGAGCCAGAGAGCTCAAGAAGAGGAAGACAAACAGACAACACCGATTGGATTTAAAGCTACATAATGATAGAGACAGAAAGGGAGGCAGTATTGAGACAGAGAGAAAACAGAGTCAGAGAGTGAAAGAAAGATTCTGTGTACTCAGAGAGGCTTGAGGGATTCAAGCAAAACTCCTGTTGTTTTGTATATGTGTGTTGAGACTCAAGTTGAGCTCACACTTTGTAAACTCTGCTCTTTGAGCTCACACTTTCTAGAACTCTGCTCTTGAAGACATAATAGAGAGGTCACCACTGAAGGCTAGACCAAGAGACGTAGCCTAAGAGTTTTGGGTGAACTCCATATTAAAGTTGTTGTGTTATGTGTGTTTGTTTATTATGCTTTCTCACTACTCAATGGTCTATATTACTCACAGTCTTATCGATCTATTGCACTAAGTAATGTAGGCAAATCCATGCACATGAGTCTATAATACCTTAAAAGTAATCTAAGATCTTCATTATCAGATCAATCATTCACCTAGTGAGTCCACTTTCAAAGTATGCAGAGCTTCACAGTTTTTAGAAATAATCCAGATTTGATGGCTTCATAGACCAAGTTCCAAGAAACTTCGAATCAGATTCAAGGATGTTTAGGCCTTGTCAACACAAATATGGGAAGACAACATGTGAAGCTCAGGTATTTAGACCTAAATTTACTTCACGATATAGCATCGTGGTTTTCAATCGCCTTCTCTATTTTCCTGAAAGTATCTTAAGGATTTTCTTGGTTTGTTAAATCCAAATCAAGATGATGAATCTACACATGAGCCCATTTATGCGGATGTATATCCTTCCCTTGAAGCTGCAAATGCATCTCATCTTAATATTGGTTGTCTCAAACAATATCCAAATGACCGATATAGTCCATATAGTACAAATTCATTTGAGACCTCAGTTATGACCATTGTCCGGTATGCATCATTAAATATGGCATTCCCTTTGCATGAGCTATGGAAGAACTATGATTAGAGGCTACCTCAATTTGATGGTATAGGTGATATCACAAGAAGGAAACATGTAGACAAAATCATTGACTTCATTGACTTGGAGGAAGTCGATCATGTAGATGTCAAATTGAGGTAGTTTACTCAAATCCTTTCAAGAAAAGCTAGGAAATGGAATAGAAGTTTGTCAGCCAAAAGTATTCCTGATTTCCAACAGTTTCAAAGCATTTTCCTTAATATATGGGAGGTTAAAAGAAATCCTTTTCAGATTATGGATAAGTATTGGAATCTAACAAGCTAGCCTGATGAGACAGTTCAATATTTCTCAACTAGATTCAATAGTGTTTATGATTCCATACCTACTGATATAAAGCTTCCCCCAGGATTGGCTATGTTTCATTATCCATATGGTTTTGATGTTGAGATTGCCTATTATCTCAGAGAAAGAAACCCTTCCACTTTGGAGGACATGCAAAAAAGTGTTATTGATATGGAAATAAACCTATTGAGTAAAATATCCATAATGGAAGCTGAAAGGAGGAAAGTAATTAAAGAGGATTTTCCTCCTTTATTAAACCTTAAGTTAGAGACATTAATGAAAACCATGGAAAGGTTTATGAACACATTTATTTTGCAAGATAAACATGTTGTTAGCGTACAACAAAAGATACCTCCTTTTCAAGTAGATATGGAAGACGAAGGAGAGGTTATTGGGTCACATCACCAAAAGGTAGAAACTGGTTGTTTTGTGGATTCATTTGAAAAAAGTTTAGAACAATAACCAGTGGAAGGTTATTAGCAAGAGGATGTTAAATTTTAGCAAGTTGAGGAAAACAGTCACCATGTATGTGTTACTTATGACAATGATGAAAAACAAGATGAAAATATTGAGACAAATGAGCATGCATATATTTTAGACATTGAACATCAAGAAAACAATGTAAATTTTGCTGATGGTAACTCTTTACCCCTATGATATGGCACATTTCAGGTGTTGAAAGAAAGTCATGATAACTCTTTACCCCTATGTTATGCTACATTTTAAGAGTTGAAAGAAAATTATAAGATCACTGGTCGAGCAGGAAAGCAAGTTGAAATGAGCATAACGGGGAAACCACCTTCTTATATAGAGGATGACCCTGTTTTGTGTTACATTGGAGAATCCTTTATTAAAAAATCACATTTATTAAGTAAGCATGAGATGGAAGATCATATAGTCTCCTGGGAACCAATACTTAATACTTTACATCAACCTTTCAAATTTGTATCTAATCATGATATGGATGAGGAATGTATTTCAATTTTTTCTTCTAAATTTTCACTTTCTAAAATTTTATTTCAAAGAGAAGATTGTCAAGTTCAGATTTTTGAAGATGTATGTGTGGACAATGTACATAATGAATCTGCACATGCCAATTTTCAAACAAAGTCATATGAAGATGAACATAATTGTCAACAAATTCTGCCCATCACCTTTTCAATACAAAAGAACTATATCATTGAGTTTCAAGGAGATGCTGAAGAACAACATGTTGTTTTACATCCTACAGATGATAAACATAGTATTTATAATCTTACATCCCTTGAAAACACAATGTCAGAAAATTCAAAAAGGGATAGATACATTTTTTAGGAAGTATATGAGAAGTTATTCTCAAGCATAGTACAACAAAGAGAAATTCTCTGTGATTTTGAGGATCCTTTGGAAAACTTGTTGGAATCTTTAACAAAACTTAAATCTATGTTGGTTATGGATTATGAAGAAGGCTCTAGTCAGAATTTTGAGTTTATTTTTCTATTTAGAGAAATGGAATGCAAGCTTCAAATTAGTAGTCATATGCATGATTGGATACATTGCCATTTTTGTATTATTTGATTCAACATGATTTTCAGTAGTGTGGAGTAGGTAGCAATGTGAAAATAAGCTCAGTGCCCTGAGCATCTTTTCAAGCATTCTTTCCAATTTCTGTTTCAGATTGCAGTATATATTTCAGTTTAGTTTTCAGTTTAGTGTGTATTTCATACCTCAGTTTGTAGGAAGGTTTTAAGAATGGTTTTGATTTCAGTTTAAGAGTTTTCAATCACAGATATTTTATAGCAAAACAGGTTACAGTTTTGGGATTAGCCCAATGGATCAGGCTACTAGTGTAGGATGTTCTTGGAATCTCACAAGGAGAATGCCATCACTAGTTGGAGCCACTGTTAGGGTACTATAATTTATAGGATCAAATGATGATTGAATGATTTCTTTCAGTATTTTAGATTGTAAATAATATTGCATATTGCAAATGATTTCCAAAAAAAGATATATAAATGAAAATAAAAAATGAAAAGAGGGTATATAAATAGAAAAAATAGAAAAAGAAAAAAAATGATAAAAGAACCCCACAAAAAATGAATAAATGTGAAAGTGATGCCAGTTGAAGTGCCACTGATAGTACAATAATTTTGTAGAGAATAAATTGTTGAAATTGTGTGTAGCTTGTCTAAAATGCCACAATACCTTTTTGTTTGAAACATACAGTTTAATCATGTTCAAGAAAATTTCAATTTATGTCAATTAGATTAGAGTGAATAACTTAGCCAAATAGTGTAATCTTAGCTAAGATTAGATAGGTAGAATAGGTGAATAAATTAATCCAATAGTTTAATCCAGATTAATGCAGTTGTTAGATTAATTTAGTTGTTTGAATAGATATCTTTAGTCCTTTAAAATGGAAAAATAAATCAGGGTTTGCACTTTTAAATTCACACTAATTTGTTTAAGTTACATTAGTTTAGGAAAATTTGATTTATTATCTAAATGGCCAAATATTGTCATTTGACCAAAGTTAGACCTTATTGTAAAAAATATATCCGCCCGAGATATGATGTAGGACCATTGGCGCTAAACACCGCACACCTCCCCGCGCCCGATCACGATCACCTTTTCATCCAACGACTCTAAGGACTTTTTCGACCCCCCCGCTATGTTTCTCTCTAACCTCGAGGGGATGGGGGGTCTGAAAAGGTGTTTTCCTCGCCGCTATGTGTCCTTCCCTCATGATTTCGGACCCCGCCCCTCTAATACCATAAACGGATCCGACCCCCCTCCAAGGGTGGTTTTCCCCACTCCCGCCATAACCTACAATCCCACTTCATGTCACCCTCCACTTCCGCTTTATGTCACCCTCCACTTCCACTTCACCTCCACTCCCCTATTGCCACGTATCCCTTCCACCTATCACTTCCCACCAACGGTCCCGCCTTTGTCTTCCTATCCCTTGCCGTCGCATCCACGAATGTTACACTTTTCCATTGCAGCTCCCTCTTGTTGCTGAGCAAATGCAGCTCCCAAACAACCATTTGGCTAATGATCCCACTCCATGTGTAAAATTATAAAGCTTCGGTTTGTCCCACAATCACGTCCTTTTCTTACTTTCCTACTGTTACAATGCTCCCAAGCCCTTTGTTTTCTTCCCTATCAGCAACTACCCACAGAGGAATTCCCTCCAAATTTTTTCTTGCGAAATTAATAGTGACCCTCTAGGAATTCTATCTATCATCCTTTGTAATCTCATTTTGTTACCACGATGGAACCAAAAACTACCACTATGGTAAACCCCATGCTCACTCCCCCCGTGGATTTATACCACATCCCCCTAGCTGATCGAGATTATAAAATCACTGAAATGCAGTGTGAATTCAACCTTTTTGAATTATGTTGTTGTTTTCATGACACTTCCCTTGACCAGTCTCACGAGATTAACCTCTAGAAGTCTAGACTATCCCTGTTCATTTTACCATAATCCTACTATTTCCCCGAATTCTTCCTCAAGTGTCATGCCTCTTATCTCTCAAGTAAGAGGGTTATCATCTCCCCTAATGGTGAATTCCTTTTCACCATTACCTCCAAAAGTATAAACCAAATTTTGTAGGTCCCATACAATGACTCCCTCACTCCCTTTTCCCTTGAAGCAATTAAAGAAATATATCAGAAACTCACGTTTCCCCAGAGAGCCAGGATTTTTGAGGTCTTCCTGCTAGAAGATTCTCAAATCCCCAAGAAGAATCCCCCTGACCCCTCTTCTATTTTCCCTCAAAGAATGAGACAACTATTACCTGTCCTGTCCTGCTTACCTGGTTACCTTTCATATGAATGGGTAGATGAGCCTATTTTACACTTTCTATCCACCCTTCCTATAGAAGAAGGACTATCAGTCACCTTTGACTATGGTCACTTCATTGCAGATATAATTCATGAACAATTCCTTCATTTTTTAACTTAAGGAATGTTCAGATATTCTTCCATTCTTAGGTACATGTTCATTTTCTTCTATACATACAAGTTTCCCTTTGCAGTGCAGAAACGCAATTAGTAAGGAGAGCCTCAGTCCATTATTTTCTGGGCCTCCATGATTAGAAAGAAATAACAAGAATACAATATTAAAGAGTTTATTGATCAGTTTGTGTATCCAACATCTTGTTTGCTGAGTGGCCAGCAGATTCCAAGAATCAGTGAGGATATTCAGAAAGTGTTGCATCTCAGTGAACAAGTGAAGACATGAGATTGGTATCTATACCAATCATTTACAGAGATTAGAGTTTATGGCTTAGAGCTTCCACCATATAAGTTGCCCAAGTACCTTCCAATGAGGATATTTTCCTTGGAGTACATCAAGAAAATAATCCACTCAGACAAAATCAATTTTGTGGTAGCCAACAAGAAGTCTCAATTCAGAACTAAGACATAAATATGACCTTTTATCTATAACAACAGACTAGCAAGAGAGGAAGAAGAACTCCTGCTAAAAAAATTGAATTTCCCTGTTAGCTTCACATGGTCTTATGACCCCCTTGGCGTAATTTTCAAGGTAAGAGTGGAACATAAGGCAACTCCCTATGTGCATACCCAAAGACCAGAAATAGAGAAGTACATGAACCAACAGAATTGGGTAGAGAACACATTGCACTAGGCTGAAGAACAAGTTCTTTCCATGACTGCCTTAGAGACTCCTATACCCAGAGAAAATACTGAGAGAGGAGGACTCTCCCTCAGTCAGAAAAGTATCAGAAAAATAATTCAAGATCTATACCAAGAAGATTAAGTGTTGGCTTGATGAGCCCTAACCCAGGTTCAGTGTTGATTAGCCAAGAAAATCCCTACACTACTAGCCCTTTCAGCATCAATCTGCAGAGCGCGGGCTGAAGTCTCACCCGAAGCAGTTTGGGGGGATGCAGGAACCAATTTTCTGCACCCTGAGATGGCAGTGATGTCACTTTATACCCTAACCCTTCCTTTGTGCAGATCGATAAGCCTTTTAGGGCTTATCGATATAATTCCCTTAGTCATCCTTCAGACCACTGTGAAGGTATACGAATGTCTTCCGTGTACCTGTTACACAAAATTTTGTCACTGCCCCTGTACTCCTCGTTCCTTGATCCTGGAGGACCTCTACAGTGAACCCCGCATGCTTTGCCTTCATGGAGAAATGCCCATTATGTCCCTCTTCATGAGAAAATCATTTCCCTTTTGCACCATTTCCCTTGAAACTTCTATTTTTCCCAATTTACAAGACCGACGCTAATGACCTTTGTCTTCCCTGTGTTGATGTGTAGAGATTATCACTATTCCCTACGACGATCGGTGCGACTGAGCTGCGTTCCAGTCGTGTTGATCTTGTTATGGAATTTTTTTTAAATTAGAGCTGAAGCTTCCATCTCTAGAAGCTCCATAACAGAAGTCTGGTAAATGGTTTGGCCGGATGGGGTTGAGGATGACAGTTTCGGATCCTTTCCCCTATAATGATGGAACTACCTCAAGGGATAAGTCCTTATCCCATGAGAAGGGGATGCAACTCGCATCCATCTTTCCTATATAAACCTCCCTTCTTCCCAAGCACAAACTAGTGACTAGTGTGAAAATCAGAGTTAGAGTTTTGGCTGAGTGTAAATATACTAGAAAATCAAGCTATTAGTAGTTGTAGCCATCTAGTTGTGTGAGGGAGAAGTGTGCTTGGTTTGGAGTGAAGCCTAAAGGGAAGAGTCTTTAAACTATTTTTTTTTGAAGCCATCATGAAGTGCTAGCAAAAGTGTGTGGGAACCTGGTCTTGTCAGAGGAAGACTATGACGTCAAGATGAATGGTTGTAATCTCTCTTTGAATATTAATATATGAAACTATTGATTGACTTCCTACATGTTTTGTAATATTACATATTCGTGTCTTAATGCTTCTTGACTCATTAAGTAGGTTGAATTGCAATTTTTCTATTATTATGTTTGTGTGTTGTTGTTGTTTACTTGTTTCAGGAGCTTGAAGAAGGAAGTGAGAGATTGCTGGAGTGAGAAAGTGAGGACATCATCAAGAAGGATAAGAAACCAAGAGGTAGGCCCTCTTGATTGATTCTAACCTAAGGAAATCTTCCATGGAATGTAACTGTTGTGGCTAGACCCGTTATCGGGCTAGAGGAATTCGTTTGTGTCCGCACTTATAATTTTACTTCACCACAAATTGGCGACTTCGCTGGGGAGATCACATCCTTTTGTTTGTTTTGGATTTCAAGATTTTGTGAGAACTTTGCTAGTTTCACATTTTCCCTTTTGTTTTGTTTCATTTCTCCTGCTTACTGGCCTAAGTCTAAAATCCATAGTAGCAGATCTGGTGCCTTTTTTGATTTTTTTTCTTGGTTTCCTCGGACAACATGTTTAATCGGTTGATAGTCGCACCGATCAGCACAAATTGTAGAGGAACAGTCGCATTGACCCGCCTCTGGCACTTGTTGTCAGTTAGGCAGTCGCGCCGATCCCTGTAAGTGAAGATTAGGGCTAGACCCCAATCTTGGCTAGTGTGTTTTTCTCTTGTGTTTTTGACCCTGTGAGCCTTTTGAATGTTTTCTCCCTGATTAGAAAGCTACTTTTCGTTTGGTTTTGCTTGCTTGTAGGCTTGTCATCTTGCTGTTTGATTGATCGAGTCATTGAGTGGCTAGTAACACTAGGACATCTAGCTAGCCATCCATTCAACAACTTGTAGACTCATCGAGTGCGGTTGTGGGTGTGTTGTTAGGATATTCCGACACATAAGATATAGTTAAGTTCAACTTGGTCTAGTATAGAGTTAGGTTAGAGTTAGGTAAAGTGTGTTTCTTTACCGTTGTACATTTTGTAACTTACAATCCGACGGTCACGATATGTAGTGATCCGACGGTTCACTCTCACCTCGGTATTACCGACACTTGATCCGTGGCTTGACACCCGATTGGTCCATGAGTTCTATTTAAAGTGCATGGAGGGTCATTGTTCGGGAAATCCGGGCATGAGAGAAGCTTATGTAAATTTTCATTCTTTGATTAATAAATTGCCTGTAGTACCCACGTTGGGACAGGCCGTGGACTGTTTCCCTCCTTGCACTTTGAGGGTTTTAACCACGTCAAAAATACTGGTGTATTGATTTGATGTTCTTTCTGAGGAACTTACCCTGTAAATTCCAACATGGTATCAGAGCTATTTGAGGGCCGCGTCCGTTGGTGATCCAAATCTGAAGCCGGTAGAACTGCATGCGGCTGTCGTTTCCTAGATTTGTTGTTTCTGACTGCTTTCGGGCCGAGAGGACTGCTCTGTTGCGTTTGGAGCATCTGTTCTAGTGAGGAACCCCTTTCGTTTCACGCGAAAAGGTTTATGGTAGCCCTAGCTGCGTCATTTTTCAGATCGGGAGGTATACAGTGTTTTTTTTTGCAGTTTACTGTTATTTTCTCTCTGCTTATTTCGGTCTCAGTTTATTTAGCCTTTTTTTTAACCGGATCTATACCTTTCATTTCTGCGTATGCTCTTTGCCCTGCGACTCTGTGCGATCTGGGCAAATCAGAAACAGAAAGGAAGGATTTTTCTCATGTGTATGCTCTTTTTCCTGCTCCTTAGTGTGATCTCGGAAAATCAGAAACATTGAGAAAAATATTTAGTTTTTCGGCTAAAGCTAACTTTGAGATTTTTTTATTTTTTTTTTTATTTTTTTTTTAATTTCTAGTTTTTTGGCTAAAGCTAACTTCGAGCCGCAAGGTTCATTTTTCTTTGCATATTCGTGTTGGGTTTTGTGTTTTGTGTTTTGTAGGGAAAGAGCTTTCTCAAGGCAAGCACGCAAACCAAGGCCCCCCCCTCTCTCTCTCTCAAATTTTTTGTATAGATCAATTGGTTCAAAGCTATTTTAAGAGAGTAGAGGTCTTGGGTTCAAATCTCCATTTTGTGGGGGTGGATTTTTTTCATTCCCGCACATTCGCGCACTTTGCCGGCAACGTCAACAATTGTTTTTCAAAAAGCCATAACTTCTTCATCCGGAAGCCTTTTTCAGAGCCGTTTTTTTTAAAACCGCCTATGTTTTCGAGATCTATCCATTGGAACACTTACTTTCATCATCTTCAGCTTCAGTTTTTAAAAAAAAATGGAAAGTCCATGCCAAGTCATTTTTGACAGCACTAACTACTTCCAATGGGTAGCCTACATGGAAGATTTACTTAGAAGTAAAGGTCTCTTCAGAATAGCCACAGACCAAGAGAAGAAACCAAAAGATGAAGACAAGGCTGCAAAATGGGAAAATAGACAAGATCAAGCACGTGGTTTGATAGGGATGTCTATTTCTCCTGATCTTAGATTCCACATTGCAGAACTTGAGACTCCTCATGAAGCATTAGAAAAACTCGCTAATGTTTTTGGGATTAAAAATGAAATTAGAGCCCATCAACTTGAAAATGAGCTGCTTACTTTGGATCCTAATAATTTTTCTTGCATTGAAGATTTCTTGTCCAAATTCAAGACCCTTAGATATCTCTTGGAAGGTGTTAAAGTTAAGAAAGAAGATGGTAACCTTATTTATTCCATTCTTACTAAGTTGGGACCAGCCTACTCTGTATTTGTTTCCACTTTCCATTCTACAAGGGAAGCTTTCATTTGTCAAGGAAAAGACTACAAGGCCCCTTCCTTTGACTCCTTTTGTGATTCCTTAATAAGAGAACAAGAAAAACTCTTACACCTTGGTCTTCTTAATCTTGGAAACTCTTCCACGAAAGCGTTAGCCGCCCAGCAGCAACCAAATTCAAAGAATCCTAAGAAGTCATATCCTCAAAAGAATGGTCCTAAACCATCTCAGCCTCAAAATGAAAGATCATTTCAGAAAAATGATAAGACCAACAAAAACAAATGGAAGAAGACTGATAGACATTGTAACTTTTGTAATCGATATGGCCACTTAGAATCTAAATGCTTTAAGAAGATGGAAGCCTTGGAAGCCGCAATGAAGAAACATAACATCCATGTGGAACCTACTTCAACTTCAACTTCCGGAATGGCACTTTCTGCATGTCATTGTCAATCATCTCAGTCTGGTTATGCATTAAATGTATCTTCTTCTTCTTCTCATTCTCATGAGTGGCTCATTGATTATGGAGCCTCTTGTCATATGGCCAAAAACCAAGCCATGTTTTCTTCTTTAAATGATTGTAACACCAAAACTATATATGTTGGTGATGATAGATCTCTTAATGTTGTAGGGACTGGAACTGTTCATCTAGACAATGGTCAGTTTAATGATGTATTATGTGTTCCAACCTTATCGTGCAACCTTCTATCTGTCTATCAGATAACTCATTCAGGTGAAGGTAAAATTGTTGAATTTTCACCTCATGATGTTGTAATCAAGGATCTAAAAGATCCTAAACATATTCTAGCTACTGGTCTTGTTGATGATTCCAAAAGGTTGTATAAGTTTCACAACTTTGGGTCATCAAATCTTCCCTCAGTATTTATTGCTCATAATGATGAAGTGAGCAAACTTTGGCATGAGCGATTTGGTCACTTAAACTATCTCTCCCTTCAGCATCTATGTAAAGAAAATATGGTGACAGGTCTTCCTATGGTATCTTGCAGAGATGGTGTTTGTTCCGGATGTGTACTCGGAAAACATCATCGGGACAGTTTTGACAAACGTGCCTCTTGGCACGCCTTAGCCCCTTTACAGCTTGTGCACAGTGATTTATGTGGTCCTCTTCCTGTTGCTTCATTCTCTGGCTGCAAGTACTTCTTAACTTTCATTGATGATTTCTCCAGACGCACTTGGGTATACTTCTTAAAACTCAAGAGCAAAGTATTTAACACCTTTTTGGCCTTCAAAGCCTTTGTTGAAAAACAATCTGGACATCAAATTCTTAAGCTAAGAACTGATAATGGTGGAGAATATGTTAAAAACACATTCATCAACTTTTGCACCGAAAATGGAATTCAAATGCAACATACTGTTCCATACACTCCACAACAAAATGGTGTAGCTGAAAGGAAAAATCGCACCTTAAAGGAAATGGCTAATTGTATGCTGCAATCTAAAGGACTCAGTCTTAGTTTTTGGGCCGAAGCAATTAATTGTGCAAATTATATAATCAATCGCACTCCTACTAAGGTTCTAGAGAATATCACTCCAGAAGAAGCTTGGAGTTCCATTAAACCAGATGTAAGTCACTTTCGTGTGTTTGGAAGTGAAGCATGGGCCCATATTCCAGATGAAAAGCATAAAGCTTTAGAACCTAAGAGTGAGAAATGTACTTTTGTTGGATATTCTGAAGATGTAAAAGGTTATAGACTTATTCCATTTAAGTCCAAAAATGTTATCATTATAAGAGATGTAAAGTTTTATGAAAATAAATCGGCCTGCGAGCCTAGTCCGGCGTATGTGCCACCTCTTCCTATCTCTTCTACTTTTGAAAACATTTCTTCTTCAGATGATGAAAGCGAGGATGATAATCCTCCCCCACCTTCTCAGGATCCTCAACTTCCACGATGGGTCCGTGCTACTCGGGATGCAGCAGGTGATCTTGCCGGTGATCCTACAGATCAGCGACGTACACGTTCTCAGTTTGAAAGAGCCTCTTCTTTACTGGCTCAAGCTCCAGTAAATCATGATCTTGACACTTTTGCAAAAGCTTCAAGCCATCCACATTGGGAAGCAGCTATGAATGAAGAATATCATTCATTGATGACAAATGATACATGGGATCTTGTTCCTCTACCAAAGGGACGCAAACTTGTTAGATGTAAATGGGTTTATAGAACCAAGTATGGACTAGATGGGAAAGTTGATAAACATAAAGCTCGTCTCGTTGCTAAGGGCTTTTCACAGGTTGAAGGCATTGACTACACTGAAACCTTCTCCCCTGTTGCCAAAATGAACTCTATCCGCCTTGTTCTTTCCCTTCCTGCCTCTTTAAAATGGGAAGTCCATCAGATGGATGTTAAATATGCCTTCTTGCATGGGGACTTGCAGGAAGAAATCTATATGGAACAACCCATTGGCTTCATACAAACAGACTCCAGCCTTGCTTGTCGACTTAAGAAATCCCTTTATGGCCTCAAGCAAGATCCTCGGGCTTGGTATGCCAAAATGGATAGCTTTCTTTTAGAATCTGGCTTTTCTAGGTGTCATTCTGACAATACTGTCTACACCAAGAAAGTGGGCAACTCTCTTATCATCCTTGTTCTTTATGTTGATGATCTTATTCTTACTGGTAGTGATCCCAACCTTATAAACCATGTGAAGTCCAACCTTAAAAAGAAATTTGAAATGACAGACTTAGGACACTTACACTATTTTCTCGGTCTTCAAGTCTTGCAATCCGAGGAGGGTATTTTCCTTTCCCAGTCCAAGTATGCTTGTGATATTCTTCGTCATTTTCACATGGAAGACTGTAAGCCAGCCCCTTCTCCCTTTCAGTCTGGAGTCAAACTTTCAGTCTCTTGTACTTCTCTTGAAGTTGATGCTACCTTATACCGTCAACTTGTCGGAAAACTCTTGTATTTAACCCATACTCGTCCTGATCTTTCCTTTGTTGTTGGCCTTGTTGCTCGTTTTATGCAAAACCCCCGTGAAAGTCATTGGAAAGCAGCTAAAAGAATACTTCGTTATGTTCGAGGTACAGTATAGTTTGGGATTCATTACAGTGCCAAAGCAGCTCCTCTGTTAGTTGGTTTCACTGATTCTGATTGGGCTGGTGACCCTGATGATCGGAAGTCTACTGCCGGTTATGTCTTCACTCTTGGTTCAGGACCTATTACATGGGCTTGTAAGAAACAGGCTGCCATTTCTCTTTCGTCAGCAGAAGCAGAGTATCGTGGTGCCGTGGAAGCTAGTAAGGAAGCCTTGTGGCTTCGTCAGATCCTATCAGAGTTTGGCTTTGAGCAGCAACATCCAACCACACTTTGGTGTGATAATCAAAGTGCCATTCAGCTATGCAAAGATCCAGTCCAGAATCAGCGCAGCAAACACATTGAACTACACATGCACTTCATCAGAAAGCTCATTCATGACCATGTTCTTGAAGTGCAATATTGTCCAACAGATGATCAGGTTGCAGACATCTTCACAAAGGCTCTCACAGAGGTGAAGTTCACTAAACTTCGATATATGCTTGGAGTTCAGGAAGTTGTCACTAAGGGGGGATAGGCTCTAGTGCCTCCTTCCTTCTCCTATTGTGTCATATTTGTAAATCCTTCAATCCTATCCCAAGTTGTTCTTAAGGGGGGATGTTAGGATATTCCGACACATAGGATATAGTTAAGTTCAACTTGGTCTAGTATAGAGTTAGGTTAGAGTTAGGTAAAGTGTGTTTCTTTACCGTTGTACATTTTGTAACTTACAATCCGACGGTCACGATATGTAGTGATCCGACGGTTCACTCTCACCTCGGTATTACCGACACTTGATCCGTGGCTTGACACCCGATTGGTCCATGAGTTCTATTTAAAGCGCATGGAGGGTCATTGTTCGGGAAATCCGTGCATGAGAGAAGCTTATGTAAATTTTCATTCTTTGATTAATAAATTTCCTGTAGTACCCATGTTGGGACAGGCCGTGGACTGTTTCCCTCCTTTCACTTTGAGGGTTTTAACCACGTCAAAAATACTGGTGTATTGATTTGAGATATGGTTGTGAGCGGTGTCCTTTTGGTGTTCTTTCTGAGGAACTTACCCTGTAAATTCCTACATGTGTTTGCTCCTTGCATTTGTTTTTTGTCCCTCTTATGACTTTGGCCTCTTTTTGCACAAGTTTGAAAAAGTTTTGTTTACTAGTTTGAATGTCTTTTTCCGGCATAGATTACATTGTCAGTCTTGTGTTTGGCAAAGCCGGTGTTTTGTCAATCTGAATGAACTTCTCTTTTCATGTTTTCATCTGCTTGAAGATCTCATAGTCCCGAAAAAAGTTTCATTGAAAGATTGTATGCAAAAGTTTGTTTTGTTGTTTCATGAGGAAATATGAAATTCTAGCTCGTTGCATCATTATGATTTGCATCTCTTAAAAACTAGAATTGCATTAGCATTTGAAAAGGAAGAGATTTTTTTTTTTCATTTCGAAAGGACTGATAGATAAGTGCTTGTCAGGAAATTAGGACTTGGAATGCATTTTTCATTAGTTTATTTTTTGAAAAAGTGAAGTAGTGAAAAATCATTTCGTTTTCAGTTGCTTGATTGTTTTCACTTGATTGAGTAGTTTCTACCCTCTCTAGTGTAGGCATTTCATCGAATTGAAAGGGTCTTGTCCCATTTAGTTGCATTTTAGGTTTTTCGAGTAGCATCGCTAAGACCTGAAAACTGAAGCTTAACTCAAGATCAACAATTCTAAAACGAATTCAATTTACCTAAGTCACATTTGACATTAATGATCACATCTAGAAGGTCCAGGCTAGAGACATGTTCCGACGTCTGTAAACCTAGCAGCGATCATTACCTTCGGCATTAGACAACGCTAGCATAGATTTGTGCTCCCTGTACCATCGTGTATATAACAGGAGCCCCACTAAGCTGCAATCCTTTTATCCTTAGGAAGCCTAGTCAGCCACCTTGCGAACGTGATACACCGAACACAACATTCGGGGAGATTTCCTGCTCGTACTTCTTAGTTTGCTAGGAGGTATTATGCAGTTCATGTTTGCCTGGTAATCCTATTTACCTAGATCATCCAGAGTAGTCATTTGATATTTTTGACTCATTAAACTTAAAATATCGTCCGACCACTTATCCTTTCGAGCTCATTTCCAATCGAAAGCGATAGAGTCATCTTTGTTTCTTTCCCGACTCTTAAAAAATGAAAGAACATCAATAATTTATGCATCTTAAATAATTGATTACCCATTATCCAAAACATCCTATTAAATTTTTGTCCAAATTGTGAGTTCCCTTAAAAGGACATTTTAAATCCTTGAAGTTATTTGTTCTGTTGACTAAGACAAGGTCATCATGGCTGAACCATATGGTTCACCCATTTCCTCTTCCTCTCCTCCATCTGAAAGATTGTTCGAGGAGCCACTTCCTGAGTTATCAGAGCCATTTGAGGACCAAAATGTTGAACTCGCAATTTGTTTTGAGTGTTCAACCATTATAATCTCATCCTCTACCTATTTTTGATTCAGGGTCATCTGCTGGTCTTGACCCGGAATCTCCGGATAATCCCATTCGAACTCCAGAGAACTCGTCGAAAATTGACGGTCAACTTGGAAAGGTTATCTATCCTTCGAACCCTCTGTTTGACGCTATTGAGATATAACCACGACACCCTTATTGTCAGGTTGTGTTATATTATTTCCACAACTAGCTCACGTAGTTAACTGGGGGGTTAGAGGGGGGGCCGATTCCCCCCTTTGTTGCGCCGATTGCGTAGCGGGGGGGTCATAGGGGTTTTGATGGTTGCAGGTAATCCCCCTCTATGGGGTCTGGGGCAGTTCCCCAGATTTTTTTTGTGGACCCTATATTAGGTTGGGCGGACCTACCTATGATTTTGTGCATGTTTCTTGCACATGGTTTTGGACGCAATGGTTTTCGGTCCATGGTTTTGGATGCGATGGTTTTCGGTCCATGGTATTGGATGATTTGGCATGTATAAATATGTATTGTAACATTGAAATGAACATAATGAAAAATCAAGTTGGTAGTCCTAGTTTTGGGATCTAGGGGAAAATCTCTATGTATATGTGTTTTATGTGTAATGCTGTCGCATTGTTTATTTTCTGTGTTTTAGAATTCGTACGTAGGTAATTTTTGTACGGGGCTAAAACGTACATTCGGTATCGGAGTTGTTTTGGCTTCAAGGGGACGCCTTTTTTGCTGAGGGGTTTCGCTCGGGCCTGTGGTAGACCCTGTTCAGTGGGAGATCTGTGGGATCGATTCTGGTGGTGAAAGAAGATGGTGAGCAATGGAAAGATAGAGATCAAGAAATTTAATGGTCAGAGTTTTGAGTTATGGAAACTCAAGATGGAGGATCTGTTGGTGGATAAAGATCAGTGGATCATGGCAGATCCAAGTACTAAACCAACGGGAGTGTTCGATGAAGAATGGAAGAAGTTGGATCGGAAGGCAAAAAGCACAATACAATTGTGTGTCTCAGATTCAGTGTTGTTGAATGTATTAGGCGAAGCTATGACAAAGGCTTTGTGGTACAAGTTAGGGACTTTTTACCAATATAAGTCTCTGGTGAATAAACTGTTCCTACGAAAAAAAGCTATATAACCTGAGGATGAAAGATGGAGATTTGGTGACAAAGCATCTGAACACATTTAATACCGTGGTAAGTCAGTTATTATCTGTTGATATTAAAATTTCAGATGAAGATAAGTGCATCAGTTTGTTGTGTTCTCTACCAGGTTCGTGGGATAGTTTAGTTATTTCAATAGGTAGCAATGCAACTGCCATACAGTTTGATGAAATAGTCTCATCCTTGCTGACGGAGGAGATGAGACGGAAAAATATCGAGAGCTAGAATGGTGATGCCTTGTCTATATAAGGACAGTTCTAGAACAGAAACAAAAATAAGTCATCGAGTGGGAGATCTACATCTAGAGGGAGATCCAAATCTCTAGGAAAACCTTTAAAGGTGTTTTGCTGGAAATGCGGAAAGGAAGGGCACTACAAAAGGGACTGTAAATCTAAAGCTCCTGACAAAGGAAAGGGATTTGATGATGCTCCTTTTGCATAGGCAAAAACCACCTCCGATGATGGTGGGGATGTGTACTTGGCTTCTTCAAGTACACATGTAGATCATGAGGCATGGTTGATTGACTCAGGTGCATCCTTTCACTTCACTCCCCATAGAAAGTGGTTTTGCAAGTATGAGAAATATGATGGCGGTGATGTCTTCTTAGGGGATGATATGAAGGCTAGAATTGTTGGTCGTGGAAAAGTAAAATTGAAGTTGCAAGGTGGAAGGGTTAGAACACTTCTGGGTGTTCTACATATTCCTGCATTGGCCAGAAATTTGATTTATGTAAGCAAGTTAGATGATGCAGGTGTAAAAACAGTGTTTGAGAAGGATACCTGCAATATGGTTCAGGGAGCACTAGTATTGATGTGGGGAGTTCGTGTTGGAACTGTGTACAAGCTGTCAGGTAGCACTATTGTTGATGGGTGCAACAGTTCCATGGTTCCTGAAAGTGGAGCAGAAAATCTAGTGGTCTCTAGAGAGAAGACCATGTTGTGTCATCAAAGGCTTGGACATATTGGAGAGAAGGGCCTTCGAATACTTCATGGTAAAGGTCTGGTAGAACGTATGAGTAATAGCTCTCTGGATTTTGATTTCTATGAAAATTGTGTATATGGGAAGCAGAATCAGGTGAGTTTCCCCTCTGTTGGTAAGATGGCGAAACAGATATTAGAGCTTCTGCACAATGATGTGTTTGGACCTGTGAAGGTTCCATCACTGGGTAAGTCTGTGTACTATGTATCATTTATAGATTACATCTTAAAGAATACATGGATATATTTCCTTAAGAAGAAATCTAAAGTCTTTGACAGGTTTAAAGAATTTAAGGCTTTGGTGGAAAGCCAGACAGAGAAGAAGATAAAGGTGCTGAGGACAGATAATGGTGGAGAGTTTTGCAGTAAGGAATTTGAAGAATTCTGTAAGAAGTGTGGTATAGCATGACAGAAGACTACTCCATATACACCTCAACAAAATGGAGTTGCAGAAAGAATGAATAAGACGTTGATGGAAAGGGCAAGAATCATGCTCAGTGGTGCCAAGTTATGACAAGAATTATGGGCAGAGGCAGTGGAGACTGCATATTACCTGGTCAACAGATCATCTTCATCAGCATTGGAAGATAAGACTCCACAAGAGGTATGGACTAGTAAGAAACCTTCTCTTTCACATCTGAGGGTATTTGGATGTGATGCATATGTATATGTTCCAAAGGAGAAAAGAACCAAGTTGGATAGTAAATCTGAAAAGTGCATCTTTATTGGGTATAAGGATGGTTTAAAGGGTTATAAGCTTTGTAACCGAGTAACAAGGAAGGTTTTGTACAGCTGAGATGTGGTGTTTAGAGAGGTGAATGATGTTATTAAACATGAAGTCCAACCGAAGGAACTTGAGAAGATAGAGTTTGAGCTAAAGGAGGAAGAATTAGATTCTATAGCAAAGGAGGAATCAGAAGATGAAGAGCCACAAACTCCGGGTGTGAGAAGATCAGTTCGAGAAAGAAGGCAGTGAGAAAGGTATAGTCCATCTGCTTTCTGTTCAAATTTTTCTTTATCTATTACTGATGACAATCCCAGAACTATGAAGGAAGCAGTAGATTCAGAGGATGGAAAACTTTGGAAAGAGGACATGGTTGATGAAATGGCATCTTTGAACAAAAATGAGGCTTGGGAACTGGTGGAGTTGTCGGATGGAAGGAAACCCATTGGTAGTAAATGGGTGTTCAAGAAGAAGACAAATGCAAAAGGAAAGGTGGAGAAATACAAATCTCAATTGGTAGTAAAAGGTTATTCCCAGGTGCTGGGAATTGATTTTGGTGATATTTTTTCTCCTGTTGCCAAGGTAAATTCTATTAGATTACTTTTATCTGTTGTCGCTGCTTTTGATTTTGAGGTAGAACAGATGGATGTGAAGACATCATTTCTTCACGGGGATCTAGAATAGGAAATATATATGAAGCAACCTGAAGGTTTTGTGGTGAAGGGTAAGAAAGAACTGGTATGCAAGTTAAACAAGTCTCTGTATGGGTTAAAACAGTCACCAACGATGTGGTATCAGAAATTTGATACATTTATATGAGGACTTGGCTTCACCAAAAGCAAAGAAAATAACTGTGTGTATTTTAAATTAATTGGTAATCGTGTTATTTATCTGGTCTTGTATGTGGATGATAGGTTGGTGGTTGGAAATGACAAACAAATTATCCAGGATTTGAAGACCCAATTGTCCTCCAAATTCGACATGAAAGATCTCGGTGTTGCAAACTATATTTTGGGCATGGAAATTAAAAGAGACCGGGAAAAGAGGAAACTCTGGTTAAACCAGAGGAAGTATGTCGAGACAATACTGCAGAGGTTTAATATGCAGGATAGTAAACCGGTGAAGGTTCTTATTCCTGTAGGTGTGAGGTTATCTACTGAACAATGTCCCAAGACACAAGAAGAGGAAGAGGACATATCCCATGTTCCATATGCAAGTGCAGTTGGTAGCTTGATGTATGCGATGGTATGTACTAGACCAGACATTGCACATGCAGTGGGAGTATTGAGCAAGTCTATGTCAAAACCAGGGAAGGAGCACTGAACAACAGTGAAGCGGGTTTTCAGGTATTTATGTGGCACTAGTGATTATGGTTTGTGCTATCAAGGAAGACCAGGATTGGACAGAATGTTGGATATTCATGGCTTTGTTGATGCAAACTGGGCTGGAGATATGGATCAGAGAAGATCTACAAGTATGTATGTGTTTAATCTATTTGGAGGTGCAGTCAGTTGGATGAGTAGGAAACAATTTGTAGTGGCACTATCAACTATAGAGGCAGAATACATGGCATCCACTCATGCAAGAAAAGAAGCAGTTTGGTTGCAGACATTGTGTTCAAGTATGGGGTTAGTACAGGGAGCTATAGGGATAGATTGTGACAGCCAAAGTGTAATTTTCTTGGCAAAGAACCTTGCATATCATTCAAAGACAAAGCACATTGATGTTCACTTTCACTTTGTGAGGGATATGATAGAAGACAAAAAGGTGTTGCTGGTAAAGGTGGACACTTTGAATAATACTGCAGATGCATTGACATAATCTGTGAGCTCTGAGAAGTTCTCTTGGTGTAGAGAAACAATGGGCATTGCAGGGTTGGATAAATGACTAATATCTCTTGTGCCCCCCTGTGGAAAGAAAACAACAAGTGGGAGAATGTTGGGTTGTGTTATATTCTTTCCACGACTAGTCCACATAGTTAACCCATGGGTTAGAGGGGGATTGGAGCCCCCCGTTCGTTGTGCCGATTGCGTAGAGGGGGATTCATAGGGGGTTTGAGGGGTGCAGGTAACCCCCCTCTATGGGGTCTGGGGTAGTTCCCTAGAAAATTTTGTTTTTTGGACCCTATATTAGCTTGGACGGACCTACGTATGGTTTTGTGCATGTTTTTCACACATGGTTTTGGACGCAATGGTTTTCGGTCCATGGTTTTGGACGCGATGGTTTTCGGTACATGGTATTGGATGCTTTGGAATTTATAAATATTTATTGTAACATTGAAAGGAACATAAAGAAAAATAAAGCTGGTAGTCCCGGTTTTGGGATCCATGGGAAAATCTATGTGTATATGTGTTTTATGTGTTATGCTCTCACATTGTTTATTTTCTGTGTTTTAGAATTCGTATGTAGGTAATTTTTGTATGGGGTTAAAACCTACACTTATAGTTTGTACAATCAACCGGGTGTTCCTTTGGAACTATCCCCCAGTACACGTTCGGTTATTCAACGTCGTTTGTTTTTGGACATGGAACCCGAAGGCGATGCTCCAGTCACTTCTCCAAATGAGTCCAAAGTCTCAACTCCACACACTATTGAGGGGGAATAATTGTAGTTACAGTTCCCTCCCGAGGGTTTCCCTTATTCAAAAGGTATTCCTACCAGCTTGCCACCTGACTATGTGTCTTTAGGGCACTTAGTTTCAAGCACACCTAGTGCCTCATCACTCTACCATAACTCTATTTGGTTGTCAGACGTCAGGCCTATGTCAGGTCTGTTCGTCATGAACACGACTTCCCAACCAGTTGTTACTTCAGTCCCAGTACAACCCACCATCCCAAACACTCTTGTATCATCGATTCGAGTTACACGTCAGTCTCAACCGACGGTTTCAAAGATTGTCTCTGCCAGTTCTTTTGTCCCGTTAGTTAGTGGCTAGATTGTGCCACCGCTTGGGGGGAAAAACCTAAATGTCTCTTTGGTGTCAAGTGCCACTAATGTGAGCAACTCACAACCTCACATGCTTGGTATAAACCAACCCTCTTCTGGTATTATTTACAACCCTGCTGACCCTACTATATCAAGTAATTTCCAGTACTAATAGGTCCAGAATCCTGGTGGTCCGTTTGGATCGAGAAATGCTCAGTATCAACAGCCCCATGGGGCTCAGGTCCAATACCAAAATCCTTATGTTCCATATGGTTCTCAAGGATTAGTTAATCAACCTTACACCCTCCAACCTAGGCAGTACATTGAGCCCGGCTACGGCCAGATTCAGTTCGGTAACTTCCCAGCAACTGTTCAAGTACCCTTACAATAGCCAGGACAACTTTTGCAACAACCACGACAACCTTTGTTACTACAAGGGAAACCTTTGTTATAGCAAGGGTTTTCCATGCAATAGCAAGGGCAGATTATCCCGCAGTAAGGTCACTTGCAACAAATGCAAGGTCAGTCCTTTCAACTATTGCAACAGGCCGCGTAGTAGCAGATGCAATATTCTCTGCATACCTCTCAACCCATACCCTCGCAGGGCCAACCTCTGCAAACCCAGGGACAAATTTTGCAATCCTAAGGTCAACAAAACTAACCTGGGCAGTAGTAACCGTTGTATACCTATCAATAAGGGCAACCCTTTCAGGGATAAGTTCAAGGTCAAATCCTATAGCAGCAGGTACATAATCCCCTTGTCCAGGGCCAACAGGTTTATAATCCTATCGGCCAAGGGCACTAGGTACAAGATCCCTATGTACAAGGGCAACAAGCGTATCAACCTTATGCCTAAGGACTGCAGATCCAGAACCCTCTTGTTCAGGGACAACAGGCCCAACAACCCTATGTTCTAGAACAATATCTCCCACACCCATATGTCCAAAGTCAACAAGATCAACAACCTTTTAACCCATACGTTGCCTATCAGCAACCTGTGCATGGACAATTTCAAGGTATTCAAGGTCTGAATCCTCCCTTTGTTCAAGGTAATCCGCAATGGGGGTAGCCTTAGATACCATATGGCCAAAATCCCCCACTGTGGGGTCAAAATCCTTACCACCAAGGATGGTCTCCTCCTTATGGGCCCGCCTATCAACCTCCCATGCCTTTTAACACTCAATTACCTCTCTTGACTAGACTTGAGTTGTCGGATGTATCATGTCTGACAAATGATCCGATTCTTCATTGGTCGTACTCGCCTCCAGTGCCATCCGAGATACTAAGTGATTGCCCAAAGTTCGATGGAAATGCTAACGAAGATCCTCAGGCCCATGTGATGACATATCACCTCTAGTGCTCGTCAAACTCATACGTGGATGATTCCATTTGTCTTCGTCTTCTCCAACGAACCCTCACAGGTGCTGCAACAAAATGGTACATCAAGTTACCTCGAAGCACTTTTCATGACTTCAATTGTTGGTTCATTATGAAACAGGTACCTATCTTCTCACATCGCTTAAGAAAGACACTGCGATGCACATCTCTGATCATATCCATGAATGGAGACGTAGAAATCGGCTGATCAAGTTCAAGATAGCTGATAACTTTCTCACTGAATGGTTTACCAAATCGTTCGTAGCCCCTATTTTTCACGATATAGCCATGGGTGGATGAATCAGTGAAGAGTAGGCCATCACTCGTACCCAGTACTTGGGCCTGGTCTACTCTCAGTTTGGAACCTTATAGGAATTATTATCTAATGCTCCATGAACATCATCTGATCCCTTGACATCAAAGTCACCCACTGTTCCTCTCGTTGATGGAGTTATTGGTTCAGTATCCCAGGCCCCTGCCAAACTTCTTCCAAACAGAAGTCAGTCTCAAACACTGCTTCCAACAGTTCATCTCAAAACCCTCCAGGCCCTCGTAAAACCTCATAGGTCCACACTGTCCAATCTACTGCAGCGGATAAATCCTCAAAAGGAAAAAAGAAAGGAAAAGGCAAAGCTAAGGCCGATGCCCCGAAACAGGGTCCTCCCAAATTGTCTGCCGACGAATCTTCACAACGGAAACCTAAGTATCCCTACCTCATTTGCGAGGAGGATCATGATACTAAGGATTGTCCACGACAATCCGAAGTTAGTAGTTTTCTCAAGGGGACCCCTACTGTCCTCAAAGAGACTTTTCCGTCTCAACATGCTCAAATGGTAGACCAACCCTGATCTTCTTCCTTTGGATCTCAAGTGTTCATGAAGAGCATGCCCATTAATGTGGCTACCCAATCGAAGGATTATCAAACTCCAGCTCCCACAGTAGGGAAAGAAAAAGAAACTCCACCTTATTCTTCTACCCCGAGTTTTGGCCCTCTACAAATCAAGCGCCCTAACCCTGATTCTTCTCCACGGCCACCCTCTCATGGTGTTCTATAGAAAACCTCGTACACTCCCAACACCTGAGCCACTCAACACTACAATATTGTTGAAGATTTGGCTGAGACACCATCAGCTATGTCGACTCTCGAGGTACTCCAAAGCTGCCCATCATAGCGGAAATATTTGCTGTCAGCTTTCCGGGGCATTGATCCCACCGATTCTAATTTGGCATGTTTCGATCTAGAGAACCATTTTCTGAGAATCCCTAATCATATTTCCTTTCTTATTCAGGTAATAATTAATGAAAAGACCATCCACCACGCTGTCATCGATGAAGGTGCTTCTACCTGCATCATGTCAACTGTGTACTGGAAGGCTATTGGTTCCCCTACACTAAACTAGTCTCCAAACACATTGGAAGCTTTTGGTGGGCATGATTCGTGACCCTTCAGTGTCTTACCTAACCTTTCCATCACCCTCGAAGGTAAGACAGTGCAATTATAAGTAGAGATTGTTGATGCCAATCTTAATTATAGTCTTCTACTCGAATGAAGTTGGACCCATGCCATGCATGCTGTGGCCTCCTCTTTGTTTCATGTGATCCGTTTTCCCCATCAAGGGAAGATCTTCATTGTTGATCAACTATCTTTCTTTGCCTCTTCCTCATCTGATGGCAACATTCTATATGCCAAGCACTCTTGTGCTCCTTTTGAGAGTGTGGGGGCAGGTCTCTTCAAAGATTCTACCTTAATGGGCATTTTTCCACTCCCACCTCCTCATGTTTCCTCTGTCAACATGATCTCGGTCAAATCTGATCCCTAGGTCATACCTACGCCAGATTTGGTTGATGCTTGGGGCGACGTCATGCCGCTTAGTCCTGCCGAATTCAATTACGTGGAGATTGTTTCAGCTGCGAGCTCTACATACTTTGATTCTCATATCTCGATGACCTCTCTCGATGTGTATTCTCAATCCCCCTGGCTTGGCACTTTGGAATCTTCCAATCCCTTAGCCGAGACCTTCCTCACCGATGAAGGTATCATGGAAATCATGTCTCTCAAGGAGCCACCATAGATCGATACCCATCATCGCTCCTCATTCCTGCCTCCCCCGACGATCATGTATACCTCTTTTGAAGAGTCCTCTTCTCCATTTCCACCACCGACTATTACTCATGAAGTATGGTTAGAAGGAAATTTGGGTAATACTACCCAAATTATACCGATTGATATTTCTATCAATCTCGGTGTCATTGAACATGTTCATATCGGGGTATCTTGTTCCCTAGATGAGATCAAGACATGTACTCGTCTTTTTCAGGAATTCCATGATGTGTTTGCATGGTCTTACGAAGAAATGCCTAGCATTGATCCCAACATTGTGGTGCATGAAATACCAATGTATCTGAATGCGAAAGCCATTCGCCAATGGATTCGTTCGGTGCACCCTAGGAAGGTCGTTGCTATTAAGGGCGAAGTCAAAAATATTCTCAAAGCTGGGTTCATTTATCCCATTCCCCTTAGACACTGGGTGTCCACTATTGTCTCGGTGAATAAAAAACAAGGCACGATTTGCATGGATTATCGAGATCTTAATCGTGTCTCTCCTAAAGACAACTATCCTACTCCCTTCATTGATCAAATCATTGAAGAATGTGCCAGGAGCGAGATATTTTCCTTTATGGACAATTTTTTTGGTTACAACTAGATCAATATCGCACCGGTCGACCAAGAGAAGACAACCTTCATTTTCCCATGGGGTACATTCGCATACAAGAAGCTCCGTTTCAGCCAAAAAAATGCCGGGGCCACATTTCAATGGGCAATGTCCTATGTGTTCCATGATATTTGCAACATTGTCCAACCTTACTTGGATGACCTTCCTGCCCATTCTCATAAACGACGAGATGACCCAAACCACCTTCGGCAAATTTTTCTATGCCGCAGACACTATAACATCTAGTTAAATCCATGCAAATGTGTTTTCTGCATGGGAATAGGACGACTCCTCGGCTTCATTGTTTCCAAGGATGGGATTCGCTTGGATCCGCTAAAAGTCGAGGCCATTGTAAACTTACCCCCTCCATCTTCACTGCACCAACTCCAGAGCCTCCAGGGAAAGGCCAATTTTCTTTGTCGTTTTATACCCAACTATGTTGGGCTAGCTACAAGATTTACCCGGTTGCTCAAACAAGGAACACCCTTTACATGGGACGAGATAGCCCAAAAATATTTTGATGATCTTAAGGCTATCCTCATAAATGCTCCTCTGTTGCATCCACCAGACTATTATCAAGATTACTTCCTTTACCTAGCCGCAACCCCTAGCACCATAGCTATGGTGTTGGTTCAATATGATGATGAAGGCGATGAACACGTGATTTACTACCTGAGTCAGGATCTCCTCAACTACGAAACACGCTATGCACATGTCGAGAAGTTGGCTTTGGCCGCTGTCTAGGTTGTTCAACGTTTTTGACATTATATTCTCTTACAAACGACTACAGTGATTTCTGAATGCAACCCTATGACCTACATCCTGACTCGTCAGTTGCTGGGGGGCAAGTATTCTAAATGGATCATTATCCTGCAAGAATTTGATTTGGTCTTCACTACGGCCAAATCTAAGAAGTCACTTGTTTTCGCAGAATTGATTTGTTCCCTTCCCTCCAAAGCTCTCCCTGCTGGTGCAGATGAACAACTCCTAGATGAGACCCTTTTCCTGATTAGCACCCTTGATCCATGGTACGGTGATATCATCGTGTATCTCCAAACCTCCACGTTTCGGTCCGTGTTGACCAAAGATGATCGTCGAAGGATTCAACATCATTCTCAACCCTACTGCATTATTGGTGATACTTTATACCATGTCAGTGTCGATTCTATTCTTCACCAATGCCTCATGATTGAGGAAGCTAAAAGAGTTCTCAATGATTGCCACTACGGGGCATGCGGTGGTCATATGTCTGGTTATGATACAACTTAGAAAATCCTTTGCGCTGGTTATTTCTAGACGTCCATCTTTAAAGACTGCATTCTTTCTGTTCGCAAGTGTCATGAATGCCAAATCTACCAATGCAAGATGCGCTCCCCACCCGCTCACCTACATCCCGTCATTACCGTTGGTCCCTTTGCCAAATGGGGCATCGATTATATGACATGTAACCCTTGTTCAGCTGGGGGGCATGGATACATTATCATTCTTGTGGATTACTTCACCAAATGGGCTGAAGCGATGCCTACATATTTGGCAGATGGTAAGACAGTAGCTCAATTCCTTTTTAACCATGTTATTTCCAAGTTCAGCATACCCCAAGCCATTGTCACAAATCATGGCTCCCATTTCAGAGATTACATGATTGCAGAACTGACATCTTCATTGGGCTTGCGCCATGATGGCGTGACCCCATATTACCCTCAGGCCAATGGCCAAGTTGAATCCGTGAACAAATTCTTGGTCACCATGCTTCAGCATACTATTGGGATGCATAATTCAAATTGGCATCTCATGTTTTTATCAGCTCTATGGGCCTACCAAACTTCATCCAAAGACACCACTGGTTTCACACCATTCCAGCTGGTCTATGGTCTGGAAGCAACATTTCCAATCGAATGTGAGATTCCTTCACTTAAGTTAGCTATTGAACTCCTCCTTGAAACATCACCTCAAGAGAAATGCCTCTTATATTTAGAATGACTGGACGAGACTTGTTGTCTCGCTGCCTTGGTCATCGAAGCATAAAAGAAACGGGTCAAAACCCGTTTCCACTAGTCGGTCTCCCCTCGCGCTTTCTCTGAGGGTGATTTGGTCTTGCTATTCAACCAAGCTAATGATAAGCTAGGGCAGGCAAGTTCAAACCTATGTGGCATGGGCCCTATATTGTAAAATGTGTTTTGCTGAAATGAGCAGATGAACTTATTGATTATGAAAGAAATCATCTTGATAAGCCCCGAAACTGGCTTTACCTCAAAAATTACTATGCATAGGTCATCTTGCATGGTTACTTATGTACATTAGTGTGTGATTCATTTCTATACAACGTGGTTTTGTGTGAAAGTTTTCAAACAACCCTCGTGTTTACTATGCTTTTCTTGCTTTGCAGATGTCTATAACTCCTCACATCAGTTTTACCAATGGTTCTTGCCAAAGTTCCCAGAACCTATTATCCACGACATGGGCTATCTACAACCCTAACGGTGAGTTGATTTACCTTCAAGGTATATACCTAGGTCATATAAAACAATATTGATAAATACAGTGTGGTCATCGAACTGTTATGAGAGGTCATCGCTCTGGGCATCAGAGAATTGGTTGTAAACCAGGATTCACACATTGTCGTCCTTCAATTCAATGGGTAATATTCCGCGAGGAACCATCAAATTTTACTAATGTATCTCCGCATCCGTTTTTTGGAAAGAAATTTTGATTATATTACATATCATCATATTCCTAGACACATGAATACATTAATAGATGCATTAGCTAATTATGTGATGGATAGACATTTGCGAAACATGTAAAAGATAAGACAGACCATTTGTACCATAATAGACAAGAAAATACAACATATATATATGTTAGAATATTTGATACATCAAATGATCCAAGTCCGGGTGTGACGAAGGACCCTTCCAAGACCTTTTACTTTCATGATGTGTTACATTGCATTTTTAAAAGAACACTAATGAATACATCTGCATGCTATAAAGAAGAGGAACATTTCAATCATTAGCAACATAAAAACATAGACCGTTGATAACGGAGTTCGTCCAGGAGGGACTACGTCTCCAGGCCCCAGTGTCAAGATGGTGTATGCCACTGCATTAAGTGTTGTCAACAGTGGTGATGTACATAGAGGTGACGTCGATATCATACAAGGAAAAATGCCCTCACACAGGAGTGGCTCTAAGAGATGTTCCACTACAAGAACTCTCAATCAAAAGACTCCTATTAGTATGACACAAACTCATGCATGATGAGAATCTCGCGAGCATGGCACAAAGGGATCTCAATGCAAAACACGCATGATGACAACATGAGTATCCTATCAACATACAACAAAGGGATATCAACACATAACATGATGAATCATGACAGAAAGTACATCACATACAAGATTCCGCATCACATCAAGCAAGGAATCATGAAAACATTTAAGAAACAAAATACCACATCAAATATCAAAAGGGATCTGTGTAGCACAATGCATGAAGAATAAGTACATGGACACATCATGTTATCACAAAATATAACCTTGATAGTCTGTTGATCAAGTAGACTTTGAGTAACTCTTTCAAACCAATCTTTTGGTTGAGGCTTAGCCTCGTCAACTTGAGAGGGATCTCTCAATAGGTTTAAGATTTTTTGATTAATCATTAGATGGCTAACTCTAGGAAAAAAATGGATAAATGTGTAATTGGTTGACTAGTTGAATCAAATATTAGCACATATCTATTGGGATACGGAGTCAAGATAGTCTTCAACAAAGCAACATGATCAACAAAACATGGAAGTCAAGGCACTTAGAGTTTAGGTTTATAAATAAAATAGTAACACAATGAATCAACACAGTTTACAAGCATGTGAAGGAAGTTAGAGCATTTTCCAATGAATTCTAAGTATCACAAGCTCATACCACTCCAAATAAGTAATTGAACAAGGCCATAAGAATATCAAACACATAAACTCCTTGTGAATCTTGAGTAGTCAAACTGATCTTTGTATTAAGTATGAAAACCACAGTTTCTTACAATAACACAGCTTTCTTTTGATAATGAAATTACAAACCCTTAGGAATTCGATTCTCAAGCTCTATATATAGTTTTACAACCTTGGATACTATGATCCATCTTTGGAGGAATTCAAATTCCTAAATTTGACACCTATCTATTCATAAAACAAACTACTTAATTACAACTTGACAGCTAGCTGTCTTTAAGAGTCCTAATACAAATAGGAGTGGAAATCCTAAAACATGCTTTCAACAACCTTATCTATGACTTCAATACATTCTTTAATCAACTGCCAACCCATGTCTTCGAGCTTGATGATGTCCACAGTGCTGTTACAAAACTTGCTGAGTTATGACCTAATTGTCCTGAAAACTAGGAGACATAGTTCCTCCTTTTAAGGCCCTTAATCCCTCATGCTTATCTTCAAGCAATTTTGCTAGTATACATGTAGCATGCATTAATAATCCATTAACATTTCATTTTCCACCTGTGCAAAGAAAAGGGAACTCTAAAATATGAAGGAAAGGATAAAACATGACTGTGCTACGAAAATACTCTTTTTTCATAGCACAACTTTTATATAATTTATGAAATACTTCTTGGAACTTTTCTTTCTACACCACTGCCATCTGAAACTTCATATATGATCCCATGTCTACCAGCAACTTCAAAATTTGGAACTAATCAAACCTTACCTCCGGAAAGAATCCATAAGTGCTAAATGATCATCTTCAGCAGTTTCGTAGTGCGCTACAAAACTGCTGTATATGCTCTTTTTCAACACTCAAAAATCTGTAGTTTGGGAGTTTTTCAAGATTCCATGAAGACTGATATGATCAACCAAAAATCAAAACCACTTACCCTTTAAGATGTTCTTCTTCACAACTGTTCTTCTTTTTATATGTCAAAAATATTTTTATGTGCCAAAACTGTTTTAATATATATCCTTCACTGCCTTTTCCATCACCCTGATTCATTATTGTTGTAGTTTGCTTACTTGATCTTTCACCTGCTTCCTAGGTTTCAACTTAACATACCTTTTTTCCTTGGACATTACAAACTTGCTGGTTTCTACTGATGGAGTTCCTTTAACCCTAGGGCTAATGTCTACACCTTGTTTTTCTGCTCCAAAGTCACATAAAAACAAAATTGAAGACAATTCTTTGTTGATCCTTTTGAGTTCATGTAGAACTATCAATTTAATTAGACCATGATGAAACAGGGAAGTTTCACATCCTTGAGACTTCAACTGTACTTTATCTGCCATCTTAGCTACACTTCAAAATAAGAAGTAAGGCAAATCTAAAGAAATCGTACCAGTAAAATTTAACATGAGTTTAAAATGATATGAATAAACCTTTTGATATCTACCTTCACACATAAAATAACGTTGAATGTTGAAGAGAAAATTGGCATAGCTGTCCTTGATGTAGTCTCTGGGAACTGCCTTGGTTAAGTTGGTTTCTACAAACTCTGGCTTTAGAAACACCTTACATGGTTCCATGTCGAATTTGAAGTTTTTGAACCATGCATCTTGCCCCCTAGGAATTTCTGTCACCAAAGCTTTGACCTCTGGAGAAATTTGCAAGTTCAACATTCTGACCTTTGTGCTTGAGCCAATGAAATTTAGTGCAAACTCCTTTGTCACCTGAGTATGTCCTCCTTGCAATTTCTTACAAAACTTCCATCATCCTGCTTTCTTGAAGGCTTTTACAACTGATTTGTCTCTGACTAAGACCTCAGTGCTTTCAGGCTCTGTTATTAAACAAAGACTAGACCTGTGATGTTTCTTCTCCTTTGACATCTTTCCTTCTGAATTCCTGTAACAAAACCGGCCTCGCTTGAAATTTTGTTGATCAGCCTCACTTGCTAATGGTGGTCAGCCTCGCCTGAATTATGGATGAGGAAAACCTTGGTGAAAAATTACCAAAGATTACTGTTCGAAAACAATTATGTGTGACGGTTTGCATGCAAACTAAGATGATGAGACTAGCCAACCCTTTCAAATTTGAAATATCTTTCATAATGAGCCCTAAATTTGAAATGATGACTTTGGATGGTGGCATTCTTAAGGACTGACTCCTAGCTGACACCTAATAATGAAAATTTTAACAGAATATTAACGGATTGATGTTTGACAACACTGTTCTATGAATTTGTGCTTTTGTAGCACGTAGGGAAAAGAGCTATGAAAAGAGTAGTGTTTTCGTAGTGTAAAACAGACATTTTACACTGTCTGCACTACGAAATAGTGGTTTTGAGGCTAATTCCAAAAAAAAATTCAAAATGGCTTAAACTATGAGTTTGTAGAAAGAATGTAAGACTCATGAAACATGGAAAAAGGATGTCAGACTTTATTTGGATATGAAAAATGAAACCTTTGAGACTCCTGACCTATCACCTACCCATTAAAACATAGGTTGACTTGACACTTATCTAAGACCATGACTAGGAACAATGTAAACCCCTATTTTGGTGATAACAGTGGCTACACTTGGGATAGTGTACCCCTGTGGCCAACTAAGAACTCATAGATCCAGTGCTATCCATTTTTTCTTGTAGTAAAACAGAAATACCTTTATTTGATTTGAAAAGCATCTTCTTCAAACTGTTGGGCCTACAACCCGGGCTTAAGCTCTCTGTTTCATCTTATCGTTATTAGCAATAAAAACTGACAAAAATGGAATATATACAATGTCATGAGTGGTTGATGAAACTTCAGCAAGTATAATGATTTAGGTAGTTTCCATTGACAAGCCCTCCAGCATACGATCCTCCATCAACTTCCTGCAATATATAAGTGTTGTTCCCATGAAAACCAACAATATTAAAAGGAACCTTCCATAAATTCTCAAACTTACATGCTTGCCCTTTTCCTCAATTTTGGCCTCCCATTTTAGCACTTTGTCTTGTATTTGGAAAGTGTCTTCTTTAATCTTCCTGTCAAATGTATTTTTAATTTTGTTTTGAGCATTTTGATGGCTGTCATAGACTTCATTCCTCTTTTCCTGCAAAGCTATCAGCTGGTTTATCCTCCTCTGTATGGCATTTGGTTCTTCTTCAAGTCCTTGAATTAGTTTCATGACTGGTACCCCCAGTGATGTCGGAAAAACAACTTCAACACCATAAACTAATTCTTATGGTGAAGTCCCAATTGATATCTTTGTACATATCCTATCAGCCCATAAGGCGTACTTCAACTTTAAGTGCCAATATTTCTTGTTCTCCCGTAATACCTTTTTGATGATTCTTACAATACTCTTATTTGATGATTCAGCAAAACCATTCCCCTGCGGATAGTATGCTGTAGAGTGTCCAAGAGTGATGTGATATTGATGACAGAAATTAATCATTTTCTTAGACTTGAAAGCTTGATCATTATCTGTTATAATCTTCATGGGGTAGCCAAATCTAGACAATATACTATTCTCTAGAAAAGAAATAATTACAGAATCATTAGCTTTCCTTATTGGGATCGCCTCTATCCATTTGGTGAAGTAGTCCATTGCTGTGAGAATCTAGTGATGCTATCCTGATGATGATGGATGTATTTCTCCAATAAAGTCTAACCCCCACTGCTAGAAGGGTGCTTCCACATAGATAGGAACCAAAGGTAGAGGTACAAGTTTTCTTCTTCCTTAAAATTTTTTTCATTCATGACATGCAGCAACACTTTTGTAAATGTCTTTAAATATTGTTGGCCAAAAATATCCCGCTCTTAGAATATTATTTGCTGTAGCCTTCCAATAATGGTGTCCTCTACAATCACCTTTATGGAATTCTTCAACGACCTTTTCAGCCTCTTCTTCAAGTAAACAATTCAGCAAAATTCCTCC
Organism: Pinus tabuliformis; assembly: GCA_031772625.1. Classification (NCBI taxonomy): domain Eukaryota; kingdom Viridiplantae; phylum Streptophyta; class Pinopsida; order Pinales; family Pinaceae; genus Pinus; species Pinus tabuliformis. Next base: position 2,030,563,476 of record CM062818.1, on the reverse strand, counting down.
TGTATCTTTCCAAAACAGGTTTCTGTCAAATATAAATATCTCGAAGATTTCAGATTAACAAACCTTGCTTTGGATTTTGTTAGATTGGTGGGAGCTTTGTGATGTTGTAACACAAATACCAGATCCTTATACCAATCTGAAAGAAGATATTTCTCATCAAGTGGAACCAATTCTTCTTCATCATCAGAAATTTATGATATTTCTGCATTCAGATTTATGTCAAGACAATCCAGGTTTGACTGAGTCATTAACTTCACCAATCCTTGTTCTTTCACTAATTTGGTTGGTTTGATGTCTATATCATATTCCAACAATTTTGCAATCCATTTACCCCTCTTATCATCATGATCTACTTGAGTTAGAATGTCTTTCACCACAGTACTTGGAACATATGCCACAATGTGAGAATGCAAAATGTAAATTCTGAAATCTTTAATAGCTTTAACGAAAGCATAGGCCTGATTTTCTAGAATATTATACTTCAGTTCAACATTAGCTAATGTTCTACTAAAGAAAGAGATAGGCTGTTTAGTACCTTGCTTTCCCTTTTGAAGCAAAACTCCAGCAATTGTATTTTCAGAAGCAAATGTAAAAACCAGAAATTATGTTGAGAAATATGGACTGATGAGTACCAGTGCTTGTGTGAGTGCCTTCTTAATTTGCCCAAAATAATTCTTTTCCTCAACTGTCCATTTAATATCAACTCCCTTCTTTAACATCCTTGTTATATCTTGGACAATCTCAACAAAGTTAGGAATGAAGCGCCTAACAAAATTCACTTTCCCAAGAAATGATTGAATTTATTTCCTACTTCTTGGCAAATATACCCTTTGAATGGCATTAAATCTGTTAGGATCAATCCTAATTCCATCTTTAGAAATCATATGACCAAGTAATTTTCCTGTAGTTAAAGTGAAGATGCTTTTAGTAGGATTGAGAGAGATACCAAACCTTCTACATTTCAGTAGAATTTTTTCTAGGTGTTTTAGGGGATCTTCTTCTTTCTTTGAAAAGAATGTTATGTCATCAAGATAAACAACCACCATCTTTTCCTTTTCTTCAAAAAAAGCAATGTCCATTTCTCTTTGGAAAGTAGCTCCCACATTCATGAGACCAAAAGGCATCTTGGAGTACATGAATGTGCCCCATGGTGTTGTGAAGGTTGTTTTCTCCTGATCATCCAGATGCACAAGAATCTGATTATAACCTGATAAGCCATCAAGCATAGACATTCTTTGTGAACCAACAATATTTTGCAAAATTGAATCCATCTTGGGAAGAGGATAGTTGTCCTTTAGTGAAGTCTTATTCAAATTCTTGAAATCAATACAAATTCTGATTTCTCCACTCTTCTTTATAGCCGGAACCAAATTTGCAAGCCAATTTGAGAATCTGATTGGGACAATGATTTTAGCATCAAAAAGCTTCTTAATCTCCTTTTCAATCAATGGCATGAGAAGGGGATTAATTCTTCTCAACTTCTGTTTGGACGGTTTCTCATTTTCTTTAATAGGAATAGTATGCTGAATAATGGAAGGATCATACTGTTTTAAGTCAGCATAACTCCAAGCAAAAACATCAACAAACCTCTTCATCATCTCAATATATTTGAATTTCATATCAACTGAATGAAACTTTGAAATTTTGATCATTTTAGGCAAAGTTGATGTACCCAGATTACAACTTTCTACTTCCTCTTCATCAGCCTGTATCTTTGGCAATTTGAACACATCATTCTGATAAAAAAGCTTCTCAAGAGGAATAAGAACCTTTGGTATTGAATTATTCTTTAATTGCAAGACTTCAGAATTTTCTTTAGACTCAACAAGCATGTTTTGTTGATCTACTTGAGCACTTTCAAATTCTTCATTCATCTCAATAAAATTCTTTACCTGTTGATCATCTTCAAAAACTTGCCAATTGGTGATATTGTCTGGTATAGCTGGTCTATGATGAACTTCAATCTCTTATTTCTTAGAAGAATGAATAGGAATGACAAAAAGACTCGTCGAAAAAGAAAGAGAATCAACAATGGAATTTTGGTCTCTAGTTTTGACAATGAAATAATAGGCTTGAAAATTCTCCAACATGTCTAAAACTAGATTTCTATAGGCTCTCATTCTTACATCCTTTGTTTGATAGACACCTTCAACTTGTCTAATAAACAATTCAGAATCTCCAAAAACAGAAATGTTCTGAGCCTTCATTCTTATCAAAACATCTAGACCCAAAATCAAAGATTCGTATTCAGCCATGTTATTTGTGCAATCAAAGTTCAGTTTGTAAGATTAAAACTTAATCTCATCACTTGGACTTGTAATCCAAATTCCCGCTCTTGCCTCTTCTTTTCCTGCTGAACCATCAAAGTATAATGACCACCATTCCTCCATCTCTGTGTCATTTACTTGCTGATTTTCTGCCTTTATTTCTTACAGACCACTATCAACTGACTCATTGAAAAGAATAGCAGATCCATGTTTAGTATCAAATGAATAAATAGGAAAATTCTAAGGTTTACCTTTGTTGCTTACCATATAAGCCATTCTAGTCTCCCGATACAATCTCCTTTGTTCACCAAAAATAGGAATGGTGGCATAAGTAAGTTCCATCTGCATTGTGCCTTTAATTTTTGCTGCCCATGATCTTGATAGCAACATCCCAAACTTTGGTGGAATATCAGCCACAACAATGTCCATAACAATTGTCTTTTCTGGGATTTATGTTAGACCAACAACGACATCTTTGATTAAACCAATACATTGAACCCTTTTTGAGTCAAACGAAAAAAAATCCTTATATGGTCTTGTTACATGTAACCCTAACCTTTCCATAATTACTTTGGGCATGAGATTATGAGAAGCCCTTGAATCCACCATAGCATTATGTAAAGTCATATCATGAATACTAACACTTACATAGAAAGGAGGAAACTCTTCATTTTGATCATCTTCTAACCTTGGACCCAGATATATAGTAAGATTATCTTCTTGGACATTTAAAATATCAGCAGCTCCTGGTTGTGAATTCAACATATAAACAATCTTGCTTCTATATTGATTTACCTTGAGAATCTCACTAAAAGCGACTGATATTTTAATCTTTGAAATTTCATTCTCAAGGTTGAAAATAGAAACAAATTTTTCAGCTTCTTTGATAGGAGGAGGAAGTTGAGTGTCTTTTCTACCAAGTGGAGAGTATTTCTTACCTTCAGCAACCTTTGGGGTATCATTTTTGGCTTCAAGAACCTTTGAAGAATCTTTCTTAGGCTGCGCTTTGTTTGCAATAATTGACACATTTCTGTTTCTAAGATTGTATTGTTTTTGCATTTCAAAGATAGCATGCTGATACCCATTAAGATAATCTAAAGGTTCTTCTCCTTTATTAACCAAATATGACTCATCATGCTCTTCTTTAGTTAAGAAAATTCCTGACATCTCTTCATCAAGACAATGGATATATTTTTCGGGAATTTCAGGATCATCTTCTTCATCAACCAAATTCTGCTGAAAAGGAGGTCTCACTGGAGGGTCAGGTTGTTGATTTCTATTTTCTCTTGGTCTTTGTTGGTTTTGAGGTCTCCTAAATTGAGGGTTTCTATATTAAGGTTCATGTTTTTTTTTTTCTCAGTAAAAACTAAATCTATTAAGAAAACATATGGTACAATGCGAGGTTACAAGCAAGAGAAGCAAGAACAAAGGCCGCCGGAAAGGATTGGTTGTCCACCTCGGCTCCTAAGAGAGAATGAGTGGAGCACAATGCTGAGCAAGAAGAAACAAGAGGAGCAAAAGAGCAAGAACTGAACAGAGGATTCTACCCAACATGTGCGGAATCCACTATTCTGCATTTTTTCCCTTTCTTTTTACCAACTTTGACCCACTCAGGAGGATTTTGCTGAGCTGGCGTGATTTGCAAACTGAGATGAGCTGACGGAGAGGTTTCCTTTTCTGAGTCCGAGGTGGAGGATTCATGGTTCCTTTTCTGAGAGGCTGGTATGACTGACGAAACCACAGGACCTGCCGAGGACGGATCCGGTTCCGACGCTGCTGCCATATCTTCCTTATTCTCTTCCTCTTCATCGGAGCTGAAGTCAAAATCATCCATGGGAGGAGGATCATGAGGCTTCCAGCTTTTGGATTTCTGCTTGGCATTGGCTCTCTTCTTTTGGGCTGGCATCATGGGACAAGAGCTCTGAAGGTGGCCTGTATGATGGCAGTTGCGGCATCGGAAGGCTGTGTTCTTGTAATCCAAAGTCTAAGTCCAATGGAAATCTCCAATTTTGAGATTTATCTGGTCCGGGAGACCTTTGCTTATGTCTATTTCTACACAGATCCTGGCATAAGTGTACAAGCCCTTTTCCCCTCTATAGACGTCTGTGTCTAATAGGCGGCCTAGAGAGTTTCCGATCCCTTGGAATACCACAAAGTGCCAGAGATTCGCTGGGAGGTTTGGAAGTCTGACCCAAATGGGGAGTTTAGTGATAACTGCTGTAGAGGGATCGAAATCTGGGAACCAAGGAGTGAGGAATAAACCAGCTGCACCCCAGAACCATGGGCCACCAGTTAAGGCTTTTTGATAGTCCTCATCGAAGGCAAACACTACGATGAAAAATCCATTTGAGCATAGCAGAACCTTGCAGTTGTTGGTCCAGTTACATTGGATCCATTGATAGAGGTCTGCTGTGCGTGGCCATAACCCATTAAACCTGCAGATAATGCCATGTTCCGCAAAATGCTGAGTTTGCTCATCTAGCGATGGATGCTTTATTTCTATGGAGGGGGTTTCCTCCATTTTATCCACCAGGAAAGGCTTGGGAGCTTGAGCAGGTGGAACTGTTCTTTTAGGCATCTTAGCATGGACAACATCTTTATAAGAAAACGCCTCAGCTGAGGAAGACTGCCCTGCAGCGCCCCCTCTTAGACGAAGGGTAAGAGCTATGGAGGAATTTCTCTGAATGCTGTAAAAAGACAGGGGGAAGAGATCCTCGAGTTGTTTACCTTCATGGAGAAGTCGCTGCGCTGCAGAGGGAATCCCCAGCTTGATTTCCAGAGCCTGCTTGAGGTCTTGCACTAGATCCGACGATCTCACCCATTGAAGCAGGGTTTTGCCAGATATAAGCTTGATCTGGATCTGAAAAGGGGCAGAGAAACCGGAGATCTGCTTGCCTCTGCCGATCTGATACAACAGGCGGCTGGAGCTTTGAAGGGCCTTTTTATCCTGCGTTTGCCACAGGGGATAGAGAAGAGAGGAGGCGGGAGTCCTAGGGATGCCGAATCTGACATTGCGATCTTTAAAAATAAATTGAAAATCTTTTTCGAGATCCATATTTGAATCCTGAGAAACGTGGCTCTGAGCTAATAATATGGAGACCATATTATAGATCTGCTTTACGTTCCTTCTGCCCGAACCCTCACAGAAGTGATTCGGTGCCCAAGCTTCAAGAAGATGAAAAAAAACATGCTGCCAAACATAAGTCCATAGACCCGAATTGATTAGTAGTATTACCACCAACGATTTGATGCAGATCTGGAAACGCGCCATCAGATATGTGCATAAATTGGTTATAGCAGTGCCCCGGATGGCCTTATTCAACAACAACTCGCTCAAGCGCATAGATCTGGGGCTGTGAGGGTTCGCCGGTGAAAAAAACCCAATAACGTCCTCCATTTTTAACACTCGCTGCCTTTTCGAAACCCATAAGCTGCTCACAACCCTGGTTTCATTCACGTTTGCATACACTGGCTTGACAACGAGAAGAAACCGTAGAGACCTGCTATCCTCTACAGCAGGGGGGAGCCAAATCTCTACGACATATTCAGATGAAATGAATCTTGCGAGGGCTCCTTCGTCATTCTCCATTGAGCTCCATTGACGCGCTCCATTTTCCTTGCCGCCATAAACCCTAAAGAAGAGTCGAAGCTCGAAAGCGGGAAAAGAGAAACCTGCGCAAAGCCTAGCCATTCTGCAGGACCTATGTCGTGATATCCTTGCATGTCAGATGTTACCTACTCTTGCAGAAGCATTTCTTTTTTCTCACCAAACCAACGTACATAAAATTCTCACTTTCTGAATCATATTAAGGTTCATGTTACACAGGAGGAGTAGAGGTGTTTCCAAGAGCTAACCTATCCATCAACTTCTCCATGGTTTTCATCATTGAGTCTAATATATCTTCGGGAGTTGAAGAGGAAGGTTTCTCTTCTTCTTTCAATTTAGTTTTTCCCATTTTTTACTTTTTAGCAGATATCATGTTTACCTCTACCTTTACAACATTTCTCTGCATTTCAGCAAGTGTAGGTGATTCTCTTTCTCTCAACAAAATAGAAAAGTCATAATCAAATGCTTCAGCATATCTCATTTGTGCAAGGGCCTCTGGGGGTTTCAACTAAGCTGGAATGGAGTAAACACATTATTGAATCTTTTTGAAAAAATTTGAACAGTTTCATCACGTGCCCTTCTAAGGTTGTTATATTCAGTAAATGCTTGAACTGGATTAGTTTTGTTTCCCTGGATTAGTTTTGTTTCCCCATTTTCTTAGAAAACTGTCGTCAAATTCAACCCAGTTTCGAATGCTTCCCAGTGTAAGAGCTTTAAATCATTTTCTAACTTCACCAATAAAGGTTTGTGCAAATAGTCTTAGCTTCACATCTTCATCATCAACTTCTTCTCTGTCAGCAAAATCATTAAATCTATCTACATGTTCTTCTACTGTAATTTCTTCGTCACCACCCCAAGTAGGGATCCTAGAAACATATTTACTAGGAAGGTCATGTAAAACAACAGGGAGTATGAGTGGGGCATACCTAGCAGGTGCAACCATGATTAAAGGAGGAACAATAGTTGTAGGAATAACAGGAACAAAATATGAAGAACTGATATGAGGAAGATTGCTTGGTTTGTGTAAGCTACTAGGGATGGCAGAAGATGAAGCACTAATATGAGGAGGACTGTTATAGACATTTTTGTGCCTCGCATCATGGAGCATGAAATGTCGATAATTACAGGTATCCTCAGTCCCTAAACATGTTTTTCTTACCCCTAAAAGAACAAGGTCATCAAACAACAACACTTCCAATCAGTTCTCCACCTGAAAACACTTCAAAACAGGCTTATTTTGGATCATGTCAGCTGCTCCACTGAGCTTCTGCACTGGAATGCAACTGTCCCTCCTTGTACCTACGCTGGAAGTCAAGATTAATGAAGGATACCTGCGCTGGGCGAGATTGGCCAAGTGGCACAGTCATCCTGCAAGGTGTCAACTGCCCAGGAAGCTTCCAAACTGACACTTGGTTCATGAGATTCGCCCTGTGATGAGTAAGAGGTACTTGATCACCATGTGTAAGCAAGGATCTCCAAGTGGACTCAAGAACTGAAGATTAACTGAAGAGGGAGAGGACACTAGTCAGCTCTATGCCAGCCTCAAGCTGACTCATCCTCTCTTCTTCTCTCCTATATATAGAGCTCTTCTATGAGGTCTAAGGAGGCTGGAATTTTGTGTAAAGCAAGGAGGTGTTGTTGGATTACAGTTAGAGCTATTGGGTGATTGTTTTACTAGAGGTGAAGAGGAGAGTTCTTGCTGCTGGGGAGGTGCTGCTGGATTGGAGCCATCATTGGTTGTAACCTTCTCAGAACCCTGTTACTTCTATCAATAAAGTTTTGCATGTTCTCCTATATACTTGTATTGCATTGATGTATTGTATTTACATGTATATTTGATTCACTCTAATCCATGCATCAGTTATGAGTACTTGTATCTTGTAGTTTCCTCTCTTGTTTTGTGCAGGACTTGTGTGTAGCTGGGCCGGCAAAGAGAGCAAAGAGCTGGGAACAAGAGACAAAGAGAGAGGACAAAGGAGAGACTAAGCGAAAGACACCAGGTTAGTTAATCTTTTCTTCCTTCTCTCTGTACTTTCATAAAGGGAAACATCAAAGCTTTACTTTCAGTTGTTGCTAAAGACTGTCACCTTTAGAGTAGGGATAGGGTCATCCGCATCGGATACTTTTCCCCACAACAAACTGGCGACTCCGCTGGGGAGCCTAGTATCTTGTTTGTGTTTGTAGTATTTTGCTATTCATTTCTTGAAGAAAAGAGTACCAAATCGAAAAGCTTTTGACTATATCAAAAGCGAAGTAGAGGGTCTGTTACTCTTGCTCATTTGCTGAGCAAATTCAAGATTTGAAGAGCTTATCTACAAAAGACTCTTTACTCTTTGTGATAGCTTTTCATCCTCTTGATCATCCCTTAGCCTGTACTTGACCTATAGCTTTTTATTTCAGCAAAAACAGTGCATTTTTGAGCTTTTTATGACCCGGAATTCTTTGTAGACGAAACTCTCGTGTGTCAGTGCAGGCTGTCCACAGGCAGCCTGCATTACAGCGCAGGTACTCCCTTCGGGAACTGCGCTGAGAGTCAAACTGGCAGACTAGAACCTGCGCTGGTCCAGTCAGCCATTGTCTTGCTCAGCTTTCCCTTTGTGTCTTGGCCCTGTTTTCACTGATTTTTGCTGATTGCTTGCTGGTCATTGTACTTGCTGTAAGCCACTTCTCCTTTGACATTATTCCGCCTCAGTTGTGTGATGAAACTGTAAATGTTCTTTCAGTATTTCTTGTTTCAGTTACAGTTTCCCATTGTGAAAAGCGAACCAGTATAGCTGTGGCCTCTTAGATCCTGAACTGTAAAAGTGTCTTTGTGATCTTAAAGAGCTAGTTTTATTACTGTTCATGGCTGTTTGAGTTTGTTTGTTTTTCACTTTATGGTTTGAATTCATATATTTTTAGTGTTGAAACAAGTACCTGTAAAGCGTCTTTTCATTTTAGACAAAACTTGTTTGTTTGCGCTTCAAATTGAATTCGAAAATTATACAACAATTTCCTTTTGTCTACATCAACATTAAGGGAAAAGAAAAGAAATACATGCATCTTGCATTTGCATTTTTGATAAGTTTGGGTGTCTGATCTAGGAGAAAGTGCATTAGTTTGTGCTTTGTGCTCTGTGTGGAAAGATATTGTTTTTCTCTCCACTCAGTAGTTAGGATTTTCAAAGCTAAAAAGATTGTGAAAGCTTGCTTATCATTTTAGCTGCATTTAGGAATTTGTACCAATACATCTCGTGGTGATCCTGAAAGACAAACTGATAAACAAGATCAACTTAAAATATATTGAATGAATCTAAAAACGCATTGTAACATAACGCTCACAATAGAGGTCTAGGTAGAGACGTGTTCCGGCGTCGTTAAACGTAGTGACTGTCGATCTCTACGAAGGTGGGTGATTCCTCCTGAGGGACGATAGCACTAATACGGACTTGAGCTCCCACGTACCGTCGCGTATATTAAGAGACCCCTATAGGCAATTATCCTTTATCCTTAGGAAGCCGTGTCGACCGCCCTACTGATCGCGATGCAGTGAACACAGCATTCACGAAGATCGACCACCCGTACCGTAAAACGTATTCTGTGGTTTCGCGAAAGGTTTGGCACACCCTCTGCCTAGATCTCCAGAGCAGTTTCTTTTGGCCCTTTTCAAACTCTATAACTGAAAAGGTCCAACCGAGCATTTGTCACTTCGGGCTCGTTAATACATCGAAGGTGAATAGAGTCATCTTTAGCTTTTTCTCGACTCTTAAAACATGAAAAAGCAAAGTTGTGTCTAAAAGCGTCTAATAAAATTCATTCAATACGGAAACCTAATTCCCCTTTTTGTATTTTAGTTGATCAAGTAATCCGCAACCGTGGAGGAAAGTCAATTAAAACTCTGTCGTTCGGGGAGACTTGCGAGTCAACCATCTTTGTCTCCGGAACCGAGAGTAGTACGGGCAAAGCGAACTCGCTTGACCAGGTCAAAATCTCCTTTTAAAGTTAGAACGGAAGTTCCAACAACATCTGAGATTCTGGTCACTCCCAATATTTCTGGAATCCCTGCCTCTATTGAAGAAGTTCAACAGCAACAGAAGGACAGTTGTACTGATCCTAGTCTGAAGACAAGTACTTGCATAACTGAACCAGTTCCATCTGAAACCGGTCCACAGAGTCTTGTTGTTCAAACAACTGTCGCTGTCGAAGCAACCCCTTCTTCGGCACCAGAAATCTTTTACGGACCTGACGGTCTTCCTCTTCCTCCTGGTCTGATTGCAATAGAGGAAATCGTAGAGGACCAGCAAGCAAATACTCCAATTCATTTTGGAGTAGGTACCACTCTTTTTCCTTCTGCATCAGAAGTTTGTCCATCGCCACTGGAAGTTCCTGAAGAATCGTTAGGAAGTTTATTGGATAGACTTAAAATGTCTGAACAACCGTCGACATCTAGAACTGTGCCAAACAACACAGCGACAGCAGAAGTTCCTGCTGTCACTCCAACGATGTTTGCCGGCATACCAGCTGTCCCGACTAGTTCTCATCAGCTAGAAGGAGTCCACCCAGGGACTATTATGACAACTTGGTCTGTTCCAGTTTGTTCCTCCGGTATAATACCCGGTAATTCTTATGTTGAAACTAGACAAATTGATCCCTTTGGGAATCATTTTGGGCCATCCAGTCCTCAAAGGCCATCTATACCCTTGAGCTCCGGATTGTTACCGTATGGGGGGCAATATGCCCTTTCACTTCCCCTTTCGGGGGGATACCCATACGGCAGTTTTCAACCACATTCAGGTTTGACTGAAGTAACGACGAGTGGTTGGGTACCTATGTTACCCCAACAACCAAGAGTTGTATATTCCATGCAACAGTGTGTACCTATGCCTAGTATCCCGACGACGCCAGCAATTGTAACCGTGTCGCAAGTTCAATCGATGCCTGTTGTATGCCAACCCCAAGTTGTAATGCAACAGCCTATTGACCCTGCAACACAACCACAATCGCCAACTGCCGGGACGACACAGATACAAACGGGAACCATAACCCCGCATCTTGGTCCGTCGGTTAGTGTCGCACAGCAAAACATGGCTTCACAACCATGGATGGTGCAATACCAACAACCTCAGTTTCAACAGGTGTACCAGGGATCTGAGCAATAGATCTTTGCGAATAGTGGGCAGCCCTATATTCAGAACGGGTTAAACCAACCACTTTACAGTGGCCAAGCCCACCAACCATATCAGTCATATCAACATCAGTTGCATTATGATGGTGTGCAAAGGCCTACTGCTCAGGCGATTCCATCGTATCCTGGGTACGCCTCGCCAAACCTGAATCAGCAGTTGCCATTTGTGGCGACCTTAGAATTACCGGACTTACATCGATTGACGAACGATCCAATTGCCTATGCCCATTGGTGGCCAGCGATTCCTCACAAACTTCCTTCGGACATTCCTAAATTCAATGGAAATCCTGGCGAAGACCCGTCGAATCATGTGATGACATTCCATCTGTGGTGTTCGTCGAATACCTTGAATGATGATTCGATAAGGCTTCGTCTTTTCCAGAGGACATTGACTGGTCCGGCGGCCAAATGGTATATTGAATTACCTAGAGCCTCTTTCGACAATTTTAGTTCCCTAGCCACGACTTTCTTAACACACTTTCAGTTACCTATAAGGTACGAAATTGGAACAGAGATCTTGACCAATTTCAAGCAGACAACGGCCACACATATATCTGATCATATACATGAGTGGCGTCGTCGTCGCAGAATGGTAAAGACCTATGTTCCAGATCAGCTATTAGCTGAGTGGTTTATAAAGTCGCTTCTGCCGGCAATAACAGAAGATGTGGCCAAGGGAGGCGTCGTAACAGAGGAGCAGGTTATTGCTCGTGCTCAATATTTGGACTTAGTGTATACTCAGTCGGGCACGCTCTATGATAAGATACCTGATGCCCCCAGACCGGAATTTTCAATCCCTCCTCCTCCCGGATCGAATAGTGACTCTCATGCCGGTGATGGCGTGATTGGAACTGCAAACGCTAAGTCGACAAGGGATTCGAATAAGAAAGCCCGTAAGACTTCGAATCAAAAAGCAAATCAAGAGATTCTTGCTTCGGAGGTAAATGCTGTATCTACGGATAAAAACAAAAACTCCAATCAACCAGGAAGCAAGAAAAAACAAAACAAAGGGAAGAAGAAGAAACAAGGTGGGTCATCCCCTCAAAAAACTTCTTCAAACCCTCCTGGGCAAAGGAAACAATTTCCTCCATGTCAAATATGCGATGAAAATCATTCAACAAAGAACTGTCCGTTCAAAGCTGAGTTAAAGAGGTTCCTAAAGAGTTCCCAAACTTCAGCTGTGTTGACTGATCCTTTTCCCACCCCAGGTCAAAATATGGTTGATAGTGGAAATGCTTCCCCGTCTCAAGTGCTTATGCTGTCGGTTTCTAAGAAAAATGATGCTTTGATCTCGACTAGGAATAAAGATTATGGGAATCCGCCGGTGTCGAACGACAAAGGGAAAGATCAACCCAGTAGTTCGACAACGACTTCGGCAGAAGTTGTACCCCCCCTCACGCATGAATTAACAATAAAGCCACCTAAGGGAGTAGTCCACAAGTCGACATTCAACCCTCGCGCCAGAGTGGCGCAACACTATAATATAGTGGAGGATTTGGCCCAATCGCCATCTGCTATGTCGACTCTTGAGGTACTACAAAATTGCCCATCCCAAAGACAGGCATTGTTATCAGCGATTGGTGGAGTGGATCCTAAAGATTCCAATCTTGTATCCTTTGATCACAAAGGATATGATCCTCAGTTACCAGCGCAATTAGCTTTCCTTATTCAAGTGAAAGCACTCAACAAAACTGTTCATAGAACGATTATTGGTGAGGGAGCATCGACATGTATCATGTCGATGAGTTGCTGGAAAACTCTTGGATCTCCAACCTTGTCGCGATCCTCGACGACATTGAAAGCATTTGACGGAAGGTCGTACACTCCGTACGGTATCCTAAATAACTTTAAGGTTGAACTAGGAGAAAAAACAGTAGAGATTGATGTTGAAGTCATTGATGGCAATCTTGACTATAACATCCTACTGGGAAGACCATGGATATATGCCATGGCAGCTGTAGTGTCGACATATTTTAGGAAGATTGCATTCCCGTTTGAAGGAGGGATTACGATCGTCGACCAACAGAATTTCCTCCCTAATGGTTCACAAGTTACTGGAAGCATTCCCCTGATCCATGGGAGCGACCATTCGATAAAAGATATCGGAGTAGGCTTGCTAAAAGATCCCACAATGATGGGAACTTTCGCGTTGCCACCTCCTTTCCATATAGTGGATATCCCGTTTGTAGCAACATGCAACATGGTATCTTCATCGAAGGTCGCAGAAGACAAAGTCGTCATGGATCATCAAGTGGTATTGCCTCCTAGCCCCATTGAAATATTGTAGCAATCAATGTTTCAGGCATGGGAGGCGAGCCCAAATGAACGCTCGTCAAGCGTTTGGGTAGATAGGTCCGAAGAATATGGTACCCCATTAGATCCATGGTCAAAAGTTCATGGGACTGACGAAGGAATCTTACAATCAATGATGATTGAGGGGGCACCATGGAATGATCACCACCATCGTTCCCTTCTTCCAGAGTGTGAAGAAGAAACTCATCACGACCTATATCACCCTTCAGTATTTGAATTCCTAACAAATACTGTAAATACGGTGGATTCAGAGTGAAACCTATCCAATATTGAAGAGACTATAGCCATAAACATCTCGACAAAATCTGATGTTGTTGAGAATATTCATGTCGGCAAAAGTTGTTCCCCTTCAGAACTGGAAATATATAGTGCTCTCTTTCGCGAATTTAGAGATGTCTTTGCATGGTCATATGATGAAATGCCAGGCATTGACTCGAGCATAGTTGAACATGAGATTAAAATGTATCCTGATGTCAAACCAGTAAGACAACGGCTTCGGCAGGTACATCCGAAGAAAGCCGCTGCCATTAAGGCGGAAGTTGAAAAACTTCTCCATGCTGGATTCATCTACCCGGTTCCTCTAACCGATTGGGTATCGAATATTGTCCCTATTATGAAAAAACAAGGGACGATAAGAGTGTGCGTCGATTATAGGGATGTAAACAAAGCTTGTCCAAAAGACAACTACCCTACACCCTTCATCGACCAGATAATTGATGAATGCGCCGGATGTGAAATCTTTTCCTTTATGGATGGATTTTCCGGGTATAATCAAATAAATATCCGCCCACAGGACCAGTCTAAGACTGCATTTATTTGTCCGTGGGGCACATTCGCTTATCGAAAATTACCCTTTGGTTTAAAGAACGCAGGGGCGACGTTTCAGAGGGCAATGAATTATGCCTTCCATGACATCAAGAACATTGTTCAACCTTACCTCGACGATCTTCCGGCTCATTCGCGGAAGCGGATTGATCATCCGCGGCATTTGAGAGCGATATTTCTACGTTGCCGACATTACAAGATAAGACTCAATCCGCACAAGTGTGTGTTTTGCGTCGGTTCTGGTCGTTTACTTGGCTTTGTTGTCTCTAAGGATGGGATTCGTCTCGACCCTTGTAAGGTTCAGGCAATCATTAATTTGCCTCCACCTTCAAATTTGCTTCAGATTCAGAAACTCCAAGGGAAAGCAAACTTTCTGAGGAGGTTCATTCCAAATTACGCAGAACTTGCCAAAGGTTATACTCGTCTTTTGAAAAAGGATGTACCTTTTGTCTGGGACCAGGTCGCGCAAGCTTGCTTTGACGCTCTGAAAGATTGTCTAGTAAGAGCATCATTAATGTACGCCCCGGACTATCAAAGAGATTTTAACCTGTATCTAGCTGCAGCAGATACGACCATTGCGATGGTCTTAGTGCAAGAAGTCGATGGAATTGAACATCCTATTTATTATTCAAGTAAAAACTTAAATGACACAGAAAGTAAATATTCCTATGTTGAAAAACTAGCGCTTGCTGCTGTTCAAGCGATTCAAAGGTTTCGACATTATGTCCTCTTTAGGAAAACTACCGTTTTGTCAGATTGCAATCCCATGACATATATACTGTCGCGACAGTTGCTTGGGGGCAAATATTCAAAATGGATAGCCATCCTTCAAGAGTTTGATTTAGATTTTGTAAAATCCAAATCGAAGAAAGCTCTAGTTTTCGCGGAATTATTATGCGATCTCCCATCGTCGTCCAACGATGAAACATCAGAAGAGTCAATCGTGGATGAAAATTTGTTTCTGATATCAGTAAGCGATGAGTGGTATGGAGACATCATTGTTTATCTCCAAACCCAAAAGTTTAGGCCTAATACCTCACACTCGGAACGGAAGCGTATACGATACCAATCTAAAGACTACATGATCGTCGGTGATACACTTTACCGTCGAGGTATCGATATGGTTCTGAGGAGGTGCCTTACCCATGAGGAAGCCGAAAAAGCACTGAATGATTGTCATTCAGGCGCGTGCGGGGGGCATCAATCTGGATATGCAACAGCACAAAGAATCTTACGAGCAGGATATTTCTGGCCAACTATGTTTAAAGATTGCATAATAGCTGTCAGAAGTTGCCATGCATGTCAGATCTTTGATAGCAAAACCAGAAGACCGCCCGCACCCTTACAGCCGATAGTTGCTGTTGGGCCCTTCGCCAAGTGGGGCATCGATTTCATGCAATGTAACCCCACCTCGACCGGGGGGCATGGGTATATTATAGTCGCTGTTGACTATTTTACCAAATGGGCCGAGGCGATGCCTACATTGGATAACACTGGTGAAACAGCTGCCCTTTTCTTTTTCAATCATGTAGTCGCCAGGTTCAGCATGCCGCAAGCTATAGTGACAGATCATGGATCGCATTTTCGCAATCACATGATGGTTGAATTAGCTGCCAAACTAGGGCTATCTCACGACAGCTCTACCCCATATTATCCACAAGCCAACGGAAAAGTTGAGGCAATCAACAAGGTCCTGAAGCGTATGTTGCAAAGGATGATCGGGGTTCACAAGAGAAGATGGCATCTAATCCTGTACTCAGCATTATGGGCTTACCGAACCTCGGTAAAGAACGCCACTGGGTTCACACCATTCCAATTGGTGTATGGCCTAGAGGCAGTATTACCGATCCAGTGCGAAATTTCGTCTCTTAAACTCGCAATTGACCTCCTCCCCGGAACCTCAGAAGAAGAGGCTCGTTTCTTGGAATTAATCCAATTGGATGAAAACCGTCGTGACGCCGCTTTGGCGAACGAAGCCCACAAGAAACGAGTCAAAGCACAGTTTGACAAGAATGTCAAACCTCGCAACTTCTCTGAGGGTGACTTGGTTTTGCTTTACGACCAAGAATCCGACAAATTAGGAGCAGGAAAATTTCAGTCCTTATGGATGGGTCCCTATATTGTTAAAAGGGTGTTAGCAAAAGGAGCCTACGAGTTAATGGATTATGACGGAATACCACTGGCGCAACCCCGTAACGGGTTGTACCTCAAGCGTTACTATGCCTAAATAGTAACCTGAGTGCTTTTGTTGTATTTTGTTTTCGCTAAAATGTTTGTTTCGGTTAAGTAATCCACCTTTCTCGTTTGTTGCAGATGTCGAATTATTCTGATACATATGTGGGATATGCCGACGGAGCGAGTCGTAGTACGCGGAATTTGTCTTCCGCAGCCTGGGCCATTTTTGATCCAAGCGGCGAGTTAGTGAGTTTCAGAGGTGTGTGTATTGGACGATCAACGAACAATATCGCTGAGTATAGTGCGTTGATTGAACTCCTCTCTGATACCATCGCTCATGGTATACGCCGACTAATTGTCAGGCTAGATTCACAACTTGTGATACTACAACTCACTGGTATATATTCAGTCCGCAATCCAGCTATTTATCGTATGTTTCTAAGAGTTAAGATTTTGGAAAGAGAGTTTGATTCAATTCAATACCAACATATTTCCAGAAACTTGAACACATTAACAGATTCATTAGCAAACTATGTATTAGATAGACATTTACAACATATATAAAAAGAGATGCATCGGTGCTATGTAAGTGGATCACAAATAAACTGAAATAAACTCCGAAAATCAAAATATATAAAGCTGTTTATAGTTTGTACATAATGTGCTGTAATCAAAACAAAATTGGTCATATGACCTAGAACTCAAAAAGATGCTAGGGGGCACCCTAGCCTAGTGGTGCTCATGAAAGTACGTCACGGTCTGTGCGATCATGCGCAAGAGACGAGTCCATCGTCTAGGCACGCCAATAGTGTGCCGCTGCAACTGTAAAGGTAACTCGTCAATCTGTACATCCGGAAGACCACGAGTAAGGCTCTCAACCTGCTCCTGCACAGCTGCAAGTATCTCAGTATCACCAAGGTCGCGAATAACAACTCTCCTAGCAGGCTCTGCTGCTGGGGCAGCAACTGGCGATCGTGGACGAGCTACTGGACGAACAGGACCGACATCTGCATGCACCCAAGAGTTTGATCAGTTTTGAACAGTAAACATCATGAATAAAAACAATAAACAGTGATATGGTCAGAGATTTTACCAATAGCGCCCCATTGCTCGCCATCCGGAAGCACCAAGTCCGGATCACCTCGGTAGTCCATACCCACGTATGGATACTCAGAAAATGCCATCTCCTGACGCTCGAACCACCTAAAGAAGGACTCAGTGAAAGTAATATGAGGTTGACCAGCATGCCGGGACATATGGTCAACCCACCTCTGCATGCGTGGCTCGGTCGGAGAAGGCAAATCAAGCAGGATGTACTGAGGTTGCATCAATGGGATTTTCTCCAAGACAAAGGCAGTCAGAATAGAACCAAATCCAAAGTTCTTCAGCCCCCCGTCCTTTACCTTGGTCAATTGACTTTTCATCTGGATAAGTACTGCATCACACCAGTTAAACACTTTCGGTTGGAGACACTCCAAGGCGTGCTGCATATAAGATCTGTTGGCAACATGTAGAGCTGCGCTACCGGCCATCCTACCAATAGTAAGCAGAATGGACCTGAGAGACCTGTCAGTGATGTCACGGATATTGATCTTGCCGTCTTTGCTCGGCTGTGAACCTTCCCGGCAATACTGACGGATATAGTCTCTGGTGGAAGTAGTCCCTCGAGCCGTACCTGACAAAGAAATGGGGGCACCCCGCCTTGACAACCCAGTCAAGAAGTACATGTCCTCTATGGTCAAGGGGAAGGACTTCCCCCTAATCTGGAATACTTGGTTAACAGGATCCCAAGCATCAAGCATATACTGCAGTAAAGAAATCTGTGCTCTCATGCTAGAGATACGGAAGAACTTCAGCAGGCCGCAGTTCCGAAGCGCGTTCACCGTGACTGGGTCATGGAGTGCAACCATGTCCTCTGCTTCATGTTCTCGTTCTTGCCATGTAAGGGACATTTTGTCCAAAGTTTCCTACAATCAAACAAGAGAAGGAGTAAGTTCCTGATTTTGATGAAAATCTGGCGAAAAATCATCAAAAAACTCATGCAAAATCAGCTTTTTAGGCCCAGCGCAGGCAGAGAGTCTTCCCCCTGCTCTGGAACTCAGTCTGCCTTAAGGCTGCCTGAAATACAACGCAGATTTCGAAAAGGGAACATGCGCTGATGCCAGGGCGCCCTAATGAAACCCCTGGGGCCCAGAAACTCTGAAAAACATGCATGAAACTGAAAAAGGAAACCATGAAAGTGAAGGGCTAAGGTTTAGCTCCTACCTGGTCCAAACGGCGCCGAAAATCGTCCACAAAATCTCCCGGAATCAGCTGGTGAAAATCAAGGAAGAAGAGGCACCTCCAGAGCTCCAACAAGCAAAATGCAAATGAAATGGTAAATGAGAGCAATTGAAGATGAAGTACTACATTTGAAAAGAGAAAAGCTAGTAAAAGTAAAAAATTAAATTTGACCATGAATCGAGCAGTTTTACCACGGAATTTATGCTCGTTAAAAAATAGAAAAGTGTGAGCAGAGTTTTTCCGCCAAAGTTCAAGCTCATTAAAAAATGAACCTATCTCGGTAAATAAGCATTGCGATCGTAAATTTATAAGCCTTAAAAGCCTTGGTCGTGTTTTCATCCATCACCTCCATTTCATTTGGCCGATCGTTCACCCCCATATGTGTGTTTACCTATTTTGAGGAACAGCTGCGAAGAGTGATTTCACCTAGCCATCCTTGTGACACTACCGTGATTGGAAAATTCCAATTTGTACCTGGAATCAGTTGCTATCCCTGTTTATCACTCGTTCCTCAAAAGACGAGTCTTCTTTGAGCTCTTTTCACTGACTCGTAAAATATGAAAAGTTTGCCGAGTTTTTGGCCTTCTAGCTCGTTAAACGACCGAAAGCTATCCCTCCTCTAGATTTTAATCTTTTTGGACCTGAGGGATTATTGCACAAAAAGATCGAGCGCTTGTCTTGTTCGGCTCGTAAAAGTACCGAACAGCCATCCCTTCTGTATTGTTTTATACTTTTTCGGACTTAAGGGATTAGATGACGAAAAAGGAATTATGGAGTTAACTTTCTGTACCTTTTCAGACTCTCTAAAAATGAAAAGGACCGAGTTTTCCTTGTCGTTAGACTCGTTAAAATGATTAAGTAGCGACAAACTTGTCTTTAGACGAGAACGAGTTTCCCTATCGCTAGGCTCGTTAAATCATAGCGATGGGCTTGCCCGAAGGGCAGGTTATAGAACAAGCATATGTTATCCTCCTCAAGCTTGACAAAAATAAAGAGGTACTGGTCAGAAATGACTGGGGAAAAATTGGGAGAACATCAAAGTTTAATGGTAGCAAGTCACTCTTGAACATGACACTTTTCCTCCGTATCACATCGGGTTGGGTTGTCTCATTCACCGGTCTCATCACCATGGTCCTCGCCACACCATCCACATTTGGGGTAATGCTACCGATCCATCGCATCAGTGTCGTTATATGTTCAAGAGGGGTCATTCTGAAAGTGTCAACCGTGTCCCATCCACTGCCATACATTATCCTTCATCCATTCATGATCGCCACCCTGAATCATATGTCACAGTTTGTTTTCACCTCCACTAAAATCATTAGCTCCGTTCTGTGTCATTGATGTGGGATTCATCAAGGCCCTCCTTTGACGGATCGCTTCTTGTCGACTTCAGCTCATTATCCAAGAAGTTAATCTAGGAACACCCCCATCAGTACTTTGAAGCTTGCATGCCTCAATGGCAAGTTTCTCACTTCCGGCGACAGGTATACATCAATGACCTTCGACCAGAAGATTTTGCGTGGCGTTCGACGCCAAGTCCTTTATTCACGCCACATGAATTGTACTGCAATACCTTGAGGGTCATCGTCATTATTGGTGATTCCTCTCGCGCTTGTTAATGGTTTTCATTATTGACCGGTAATCAAGCGATGTCTTTCCATGTTCGACTTCAGCGCAATTCTCACATGGATCGACTTGTACTTAGAGTGAAGATCGAATGAGTTTGAAGACCCCGGATCTAGTTTCATCCATCCGGGCTGCGATATATATTCAGGAAATATAAAAGCATTTGCCATGTACATCATTGCAGCAGATGATCATCCTATTCAAAGGATGATAGTTTCAGCAGAAAAATTATCAGTCTACCTTCAGACGATCGTCTGTCATATGTACCAAAATGTATTTATAAAAGCTGAGCATGGGAATGCCCGCCTCAGCTAGATCATGAAAATAGAATGAAAAATAATGTATTGTATTGTATTGTATTACAGGGCTCCTCCTCAGCACTGGAACGAACTTCGGACCCTCTAGATAAAGCATTTCACCCGATAAACGGCCTCATACTTTAGGGGGCAACTGTTATAGACATTTTTGTGCCTCGCATCATGGAGCATGAAATGTCGATAATTACAGGGATCCTCAGTCCCTAAACATGTTGTTCTTACCCCTAAAAGAACAAGGTCATCAAACAACAGCACTTCCAATCAGTTCTCCACCTGAAAACACTTCAAAACAGGCTTATTTTGGATCATGTCAGCTGCTCCACTGAGCTTCTGCGCTGGAATGCAACTGTCCCTCCTTGTACCTGCGCTGGAAGTCAAGATTAATGAAGGCTACCTGCGCTGGGCGAGATTGGCCAAGTGGCACAGTCATCCTGCAAGGTGTCAACTGCCCAGGAAGCTTCCAAACTGACACTTGGTTCATGAGATTCGCCCTGTGATGAGTAAGAGGTACTTGATCACCATGTGTAAGCAAGGATCTCCAAGTGGACTCAAGAACTGAAGATTAACTGAAGAGGGAGAGGACACTAGTCAGCTCTATGCCAGCCTCAAGCTGACTCATCCTCTCTTCTTCTCTCCTATATATAGAGCTCTTCTATGAGGTCTAAGGAGGCTGGAATTTTGTGTAAAGCAAGGAGGTGCTGTTGGATTACAGTTAGAGCTATTGGGTGATTGTTTTACTAGAGGTGAAGAGGAGAGTTCTTGCTGCTGGGGAGGTGCTGCTGGATTGGAGCCATCATTGGTTGTAACCTTCTCAGGACCCTGTTACTTCTATCAATAAAGTTTTGCATGTTCTCCTATATACTTGTATTGCATTGATGTATTGTATTTACATGTATATTTGATTCACTCTAATCCATGCATCAGTTATGAGTACTTGTATCTTGTAGTTTCCTCTCTTGTTTTGTGCAGGACTTGTGTGTAGCTGGGCCGGCAAAGAGAGCAAAGAGCTGGGAACAAGAGACAAAGAGAGAGGACAAAGGATCGACTAAGCGAAAGACACCAGGTTAGTTAATCTTTTCTTCCTTCTCTCTGTACTTTCATAAAGGGAAACATCAAAGCTTTACTTTCAGTTGTTGCTAAAGACTGTCACCTTTAGAGTAGGGATAGGGTCATCCGCATCGGATACTTTTCCCCACAACAAGGACTACTTGGATTCTGTAAACCACTAACAAATGAACTCCAATTTGGAAGAGGTAAAACACCTTTAGATTTTAGCAGGACTTCGAAAGGGTCAAGTTCATTCAATTTATCTAAAGCTTCTTTTTCTAACAATAGCTCAGAGGTAACAACTTCCCAGAATTCTTCTTTGTCTTCTTGTGATACTAGGGCTAAGGTGTCAATTCCTCTCTTTTGCAGGTCTAAGATAATACCAATGAGTTCCTCTTCATTTTCTGATCTAAACAACACTTCATGAATTTTATCATCAACCTTTTTGTCTTCAGGACTTCTTGAGAATTCAGAGAGCAAAGATTTTGAATAAGATGGAGTACCTGATATTTCTGAAAATCTTTGACTGACTCTTGAAATAGTGTTTGGATTGTCTCCAATGGTAGGTGGATTGGGATCAGGATTGCTCCGTGTGTATCTCCTTCTCGAAGCCACCTTTAAATATTTGAAAATATATGGAGTCACCAAGGTAGATTGCAGCCTCGAGAAACTTTTCTGAGCTCTTGCTACCTTCAGAAGTTCAGCTTCTTGATTTCGGGAATGAGTAATCTTCAGGTTCCCGGCAGACGCACCAAAATGTTATCACAAAATCTAACCCTGATAGGCTGCTGATCAAGTAGACTTTGAGTAACTCTTTTAAACCAATCTTTTGGTTGAGGCAGCCTCCTCAACTTGAGAGGGCTCTCTCAATGGGTTTAAGATTTTTTGATTAATGATTAGATATCTAACTCTAGGAACAAAATGGATAAATGTGTAACTGGTTGACTGGTTGAATCAAAGATTAGCAAATATCTATTGGGATATGGAGTCAAGATAGTCTTCAACAAAACAACATGATCAGCAAAACATGGAAGTCAAGGCACTTAGAGTTTAGGTTTATAAATAAAATAGTAACACAATGAATCAACACAGTTTACAAGCATGTGAAGGAAGTTAGAGCATTTTCCAATGAATTCTAAGTATCACAAACTCATACCACTGCAAATAAGTAATTGAACAAGGCCATAAGAACATCAAACACATAAACTCCTTGTGAATCTTGAGTAGTCAAACTGATCTCTGTATTAAGTATGAAAACCACAGTTTCTTACAATAACACAACTTTCTTTTGCTAATGAAATTACCAACCCTTAGGAATTCGATTCTCAAGCTTTATATAGAGTTTTAAAACCTTGGATACTATGATCCATCTTTGGAGGAATTTGAATTCCTGACTTTGACACCTATCTATTCATAAAACAAACTACTTAATTACAACTTGACAGCTAGCTGTCTTTAAGAGTCCTAATACAAATAGGAGTGAAACTCCTAAAACATGCTTTCAACAACCTTATCTATGACTTCAATACATTCTTTAATCAGCTGCCAACCCATGTCTTCGAGCTTGATGATGTCCACAGTGCTGTTACAAAACTTGCTGAGTCATGACCTAACTGTCCTGAAAACTAGGAGACAGAGTTCCTCCTTTTAAGGCCCTTAATCCTTAATGCTTATCTTCGAGTAGTTTTGCTGGTATACATGTAGCATGCATTAATAATCCACTAGCATTTCATTTTCCACCTGTGCAAAGAAAAGGGAACTCGAAAATATGGAGGAAAGGATAAAACATGACTGTGCTATGAAAATACTCTGTTTTCGTAGCATAGCTTTTATATCATCTACAAAATACTTCTTGGAACTTTGCTTTCTACACCACTACCATTTGAAACTTCATATATGATCCCATATCTACCAGCAACTTCAAAATTTGGAACTAATCAAGCCTTACCTCTGGAAAGCATCCATAAGTGTTAAATGATCATCTTCAGCAGTTTCATAGCGCGCTACAAAATTGCTGTGTATGACCCTTTTCAACACGGCCTTCAAAAATCTGTAGTTTGGGAGTTTTTCAAGATTCCGTGAAGAATGATATGATCAACAAAAAATCAAAACCACTTGCCCTTTAATATGTTCTTCTTCATAACTTTTCTTCTTTTTATATGCCAAAACTATTTTTATGTGCCAAAACTGTTTTAATATATATCCTTCACTGCCATTTTCATCACCCTGATTCATTATTGTTGAAGTTTGCTTACTTTCTCTTTCACCTGCTTCCTAGTTTCAACTTAACATACCCTTTTTCCCTGGACATTACAGACTTGCTGGTTTCTGGTGATGGAGTTCCTTTAACCCTAGGGCTAATGTCTACACCTTGTTTTTCTGCTCCAAAGTCACATAAAAATAAAAACGAAGACCATTCTTTGTTGATCCTTTTTAGTTCATGTAGAACTATCAGTGTTATTAGACCATGATGAAATAGGGAAGTTTCACATCCTTGAGACTTCAACTGTACTTTATCTGCCATCTTAGCTACACTTCGAAATAAGAAGTAAGGCAAATCTAAAGAAATCATACGAGTAAAATGTAACAGGAGTTTAAAATGATATGAATAAACTTTTTGATAGCTGCCTTCACAGGCAAAATAACGTTGAATGTTGAAGATAAAATTGGCATAGATGTCCTTGATGTAGTCTCTGGGAACTGCCTTGGTTAAGTCGGTTTCTACAAACTCTGGCTTTAGAAACACCTTACATGGTTCCATGTCGAATTTGAAGTTTTTGAACCATGTATCTTGCCCCCTAGGAATTTCTGTCACCAAAGCCATGACCTCTGGAGAAATTTGCAAGTTAAGCATTCCGACCTTTGTGCTTGAGCTAGTGAAATGTAGTTCAAACTCCTTTTTCACCTGACTATGTCCTCCCTACAATTTTTACAAAACTTCCAGCATCCTGCTTTCTTGAAGGCTTCTACAACTGATTTGTCTCTGGCTAAGACCTCGATGCTTTCAAGCGCTGTTCTTAAACAAAGACCAGACCTGTGACATTTCTTCTCCCCTGACATCTTTCCTTCTAAATTCTTGTAACAAAATTGTCCTCACTTGAAATTCTGTTGATCAGCCTTGCTTACTAATGGTGGTCAGCCCCGCCTGAATTATGGATGAGGAAAACCTTGGTGAAAAATTACGAAAGCTTATTGTTCGAAAACAATTCTGTTTGAGGGTTTGAATGCAAACTAAGATGATGAGACTAGCCAACCCTTTTGAATTTGAAATTATCTTTCATAATGATCCCTAAATTCAAAATGATGAGTTTGGATGGCAGCATGATTAAGGACTGGCTCCTAGCTGACACCTAATAATGAAAATTTTAATGGAATATTAATGGATTGATGTTTGACAAGACTGTTCTACGAATCTGTGCTTTCATAGCACACAGGGAAAAGCGCTACGAAAAGAGAAATGTTTTCGTAGCGCAAAACAAACATTTTACACTGTTTGCGCTACGAAAACGTGGTTTCGAGGCTAATTCGATTTTTTTTTCAAAATGGCTTAAGCAATGAGTTTCTAAAAAGAATGTAAGACCCATGAAACATGGAAAAAGGATGTTAGACTTTATTTGGATATGAAAAATGAAACCTTTGAGACTCCTGACCTATCACCTACCCATTAAAACATAGGGTGACTTGACACTTATTTAAGACCATGACTAGGAACAATGTAAACCCCTATTTTGGTGATAACACATCATATACCTCACAACCAAGGGCCATCTGAAGAAGAAGATGTCAAACTGTTGAAGTTGTTTAGACCATCGATCTCACTGCATCGATCGCATGAAAAAGACTGCTCGCACATGAATGTGGACACCTGCACTCCACTTAGAAAAGTGGCTGGAAAATGAAATGATAGAATGATGAATCTAAATGCACCATCATATTTGTGGTGTCGAGTAGTGAAAAATCGATTGTCCAAAATCTGAATCTTGAGAAGATGAGAATCTAGGGCTCAAGGAATCTTTTAGATTCCCTTGGGATTGCTCAAAGATTCTGTTCCATGGGTGGACTGGAAATCTGTAACTCAGATGGTGAAACTGATCTTGCCATTGTGATCCTTGCGGAAAACCATGGAAAAACAAGTATAAACTTGATTATATTCCGTCCTAGCAAAATTTTACCTCCTTGAGAAAATTTCAAGGCTCATGGTTCCACTCCCTGTTTTTACAGTGATCATGGTTCCACGTCCATACTGAAAAATGGTTGAAAAATGCAGAACTCTAATGGAGAAACAGACAACGCCATTGCGTTCATGGCATCGGGAGGTGCTAAATCCATATAAAATTTGTCAAATTATGACAAAGTGGAAATTTGGCCCTCCTGCAAAATTCATGGTTCCACCTGCATTAAAAATTATACATCTTGAAGATCGTGCCACATTCCACCTTTCTTCTCCACCCGTTGCACTGAAAAGCAAAGTTTATATAGTGTTTGTGGGTGGAAATTTCCAAAGGAGCACCACTTGGTGCATTGCTTAAGGCGAACTGTTTGAGGCGAAGAGGTTGGGGGATCAAATCCCGCCTCCACCAAAAATACATGTGATTTGGTTTATTGTTTTGGTGCACATTAATTTTGCAAACGGTTATGATGGAATGTCGTGGTTTTGGAGCGGATTTTGTTTTCAAATGTTATATTAAATGGGTTGGTGGATGGTTGGTTATGGGGCTGCCCGGTGGGTCGACCCATGTGGCCAGGCAAGTTCAACTCCCGGCGGCCTCACCATGTTTAATACATACATAGAGTGTTGGGGGTGGTGGGGTTGGTGGCCCTCGCCCCCTTTTAATATATATATTTTTTTGTTTTGAAAAAAAATAAGGTGCCATTTTTAAAAAAAATTCAAATTTAGCTATAAGAGTCATTTTAATGACCCCACAATTTCACTCAAAATTCGGCCCAGTTTGGCTGGAAAAACGCCAAATTGTGGCCTCCTTAAGCTTGCCCAGTGATAAAAAAGTCAACCCAACTTTGACTACTTCTAACTTTCGCCTACGGACTCAGATTGACAAACCGTTCGCACCTCCACGATCAAGATGACGAGATCTACACTCTAGTCCTAGGTTGAAGTCATTCTGAGCACTTTGATTTTTGAGCGTTCATAAGCCCTCTTTGTCTTGTGTGTCTCTCTGGAGCCACCTGCATCAATCCTCCTCACTGAGGAGCTTTTGGTCCTCCAAAAGCATGAACAATAATCTATAACTTCTCTGTACCCTGTCTGCATCACAAGCGTCCTAAAAAGGTCTTTCTTCCATCTCCTTCACCTTTGTTCTTTGGAGCATTAAGCGATGAGCCGACACCTACTACCTCTACAACTTGTAGTACATTGTTTTGAAAATTATATGCTTGATTGAAATGACCAACTAATGACCCAAACGACCCACACTTGCCATGAGTTTATAACACATACTCGGTGGTCAAGTTTACAACAAGATGGATGCAATACCCATGCTATGACAACAAGGCCAACCTATCATTGTTGCTTCAATAAGTGATGAAAACACATAATCATTGAAACACATGATTTACAAAGATAAGGCCAAACATTATTGTTTTGACAAGTGATGGAAACATAACATCACTTTCAGAGTGTAAAATGAGACTCAAAATAAGACCAGACATCATTGTTTCTGAACAAGTGATGGAAAACACATCATCAATTTTACATTTTAAAATGCAACAAATGATTTACAAAAGAATGACCATGAAATGAAAACATGTCTAGAAACCATTTTTCACTTATCAATGTGAATGGGTCACCTCCTTGTGGCTTATTCGATTATCGAACAACTGCTTCGCCTAGTTCATGCACCGACGCTTTGTCTTTAAGGCGTTGCTCTAGATGGAGCCTCCAACAAGTGGCTCTTTGATGGCCACTTCTATTGCAATGACTACAGTAGGTATTCTTCCTCCATATCTGCTTAACCTGTTTCTTTACATTCTATTGAGAGGGTTTTTTACGCCTCATCCTTTTGCATGCTACCATTCTTTTCCAACACTTATAAAATGTATGGTTATTTAATCCACAAAAGGTGCATGTTTTTCGATGCCATGTTCTTCATTCATCATTATCAACATGATCATAATTGAAATGAACATTTGAAGATCGAAAGTGGTTATACCTTCCCTTACTGTCTTCGGTGTAAGTATGGTGATGAGAGTTTGCCCCAGCTCTCTCCCATTAATGGGCACTGCCGTGGGATGATGGGGATGTGTTCCCATCATTGTCTTTCTTTGAAGATTTCAGCGATGTCTCAGATGACTCTGACACCTTCGAGCACTCTCCTCTAGTGTATCTCGAGCCTACAAATTGATGTTTGTGCGCAACCTCCAAAGGTTGAGTTATGCCTTGGTTATTAACACCAAGTTATTTTTTCTCCTTGTGCCTCATCCTTGTAAGGAGCCTCATGTTTGTCCTTGTAATTGGGATCTCCAAATCTCCAACAAAACTCACACTATGTGAATACGAAATTGAAAGGAAATCAACATCTATTACCTCCTCTGTCGACTTGGAAAGAACTGATGATGGATGCTCATCATCAATTTTTGGTGGTTCGCTAACTGTCATGGCGCATTCCCCAACTTTCTTTCTGACATACCCAAGTCCTGTTCGACACGGTAATTTCTCTACATTGATGGGGTTGACAATGCTTTGGCCATTAACGCCCAAGCCTTTTCCTTCATACCCCATTTTCTTCAATAGTTTGGAGCCAATTCCTCTGGTGTGATTTGCAAAAACAACGAAATCATCATCAGGAAACATACATGAAGATGGAGAACTACTTTTTACCTCGCATGGGTCATGATGTAGCTTTTCCAAGGCCTCATCCTTTTCTTGCAATTGTCGTAGCAATATTTGTTTTTCCTCTTTCTCTTCATGTAGATGCGTCTTGAATTCATCGTTCTCTGTTTGAAGATTATGTTTGTTATGCTTCAGTTCTTCTAAGGCCTCTCCTGTGGCTTGCAACTGAAGCTGCAACCGCTCCTTTTCCTCTATCTCTTTATGTAGAGTTTCATACATGATTTCCACTCTTTTGGAAATTTGAGCATGGTCTCGTACATCACTTTTTCATCCTCTGTCGCTGCACACTCCATTGTTCATGGTGCAATTCACATCAACACAAAGACCACTCTGATACCACTTGATCCAGGTCCAGGTGTGACGAAGGACCCTTCCAAGACCTTTCACTTTCGTGATGTTTTAAATTTCATTTTAAAAGAACATTAATGAATACATCTGCATGCTGTAAAGAAGAGGAATATGTCAATCATCAGCAACATAAAAAAATAAAACGTTGATAATGGAGTTCGTCCATGAGGGACTACATCTCCAGGCCCCAGTGTCAAGATGGTGTAGGCTGTTGAATTAAGTGTTGTCAATAGTGGTGATGTACATAGAGGTGACGTTGATATCATACAAGGAAAAATTCCCTCACGCAGGAGTGGCTCTATGAGATGTTCCGCTACAGGAACTCTCAATCAAAAGACTCCAATCAGTATGACACAAACTCATGCATGATGAGCATCCCGCCAGCATGGCATAAAGGGATCTCAATGTAAAACATGCATGAAGACAACATTAGTATCCCAACAACATAAAATAAAGGGATCTCAACACATAACATGACGAATCATGACAACAAGTACATCACATAGAAGATTTTGCGTCACATCAAGCTTGGAATCAAGAAAACATGTAAGAAACAGAATACCACATCAAACATCAAAAGGGATATGTGCAACACAATGCATGAAGAAGAAGTACATGGACACATCATGTACCTCACAACCAAGGGCCATCTGAAGAAGAAGATGTCAAACTATTGAAGCTATTCAGACCATCGATCTCACGGCATCGATCGCATGAAAAAGACTGCTCACACATAAATGTGAACACCTGCACTCCACTTAGAAAAGTGGCTGGAAAATGAAATGAGAGAATGACGAATCAGAATGCAACATCATATTTGTTGCGTCGAGTAGTGAAAAATTGACTGTCCAAAATCTAAATTCTGAGAAGTTGAGAATCTGGGGCTCAAGGAATCTTTTAGATTCCCCATGGATTCCTCAAAGATTCTGCTCCATGGGTGGATTGGAAATCTGCAACTCATATGGAAAATCTGATCTCGCCATTGCGATCCCTGTGGAAAACCATGAAAAACAAGTATAAACATGACTATATTCCGTCATAGAAAAATTTTACCTCCTTCGGAAAATTTCAAGGCTCATGGTTCCACTCCCTGTTTTTACAGCAATCATGGTTCCACGCCCACACTGAAAAATGGCCGAAAAATGTAGAACTTTGATGGAGAAATGGACAACACCATTGCGTTCGTGGCGTCGAGAGGTGTTTAATCCATATAAAATTTGCCAAATTCCGATAAAGTGGAAATTTGGCCCTCCTGCAAAATTCATGGTTCCACCTGCATTAAAAATTAATTAAAATTATACGTCTCGAAAAACATGTCACGTTCTGCCTTTCTTCTCCCTCCGTTGCACTGAAAAAAAAAGTTTATATAGTGTTTGTGGGCAGAAACTTCCAAAGTGGCACCACTTGGTGCATTGGTTATGGTGAACTGTTCAAGGCAAAGAGGTCGGGGGATCAAATCCTTCCTTCGCCAAAAATACAGGTGATTTGGTTTATTGTTTTGGCGCACACTAATTTTGCAAATGGTTATGATGGAATGTCATGGTTTTGGAGCAGCGTTTGTTTTCAAATGTTATATTAAATGGGTTGGTGGATGGTTGGTTATGGGGCCGCCCGGTGGGCTGACCCACGTGACCGGGAGGGTTCAACTCCCGACGGCCTCACCATGTTTAATACATATGTATAGTGTTGGGAGTGGTGGGGTTATATATATATATATATTATATATATATATATATATATATATATATTGAAAAACAATAAGGTGCCATTTAAAAAAAAAAAATCAAATTTAGCTGTAGGAGTGATTTTAACGACCCCACAATTTCACCCGGAATCAGGCCTAGGTTGGCCAGATTCCGATGGTCGGAAAAAGTCCAAATTGTGGCCTCCTTAAGCCTGCCCAGTCATCAAAAAGTCAACCCAACTTTGACTACTTCTAACTTTCGCATATGGACTCGGATTGATGAACCGTTCGCACCCCCGTGATTAGGACGATGAGATTTCTGCTCTGGTCTTGGGTCAAAGTCATTCTAAGCACTTTGATTTTTGAGCCTTCATAAGTTCTCTTTGTCCTGTGTGTCTCTCTGGAGCCACCTGGATCAATCCTCCCCACTGAGGAGCTTTTGGTCCTCCAAAAGCATGAACAATAATCTGCAACTTCTCTGTACCCTGTTTGCATCGCAAGCATCCTGAAAAGGTCTCGCTTCCATCTCCTTCACCTTTGTTCTTTGGAGCCTTAAGTGATGAGCCGACACCTGCTACCTCTGCAACCTGTAGTAAATTTTTTTGCAAATTATATGCTTGATTAACATGACCAACTAATGACCCAAACGTCCCACACGTCCAACCTATCATTGTTGCATCAATAAGTGATGAAAACACATCATCACTACAACACATGATTTACAAAGATAAGGCCAAACATTATTGTTTTGACAAGTGATGGAAACATAACATCACTTTCTGAGTGTAAAATGTGACACAAAATAAGACCAAACATCATTGTTGTTGAACAAGTGATGCAAAACACATCATCACTTTTACATTTTAAAATGCAACAAATGATTTACAAAAGAATGACCATGAAACGACAACATGTCTAGAAACCATTTTTCACTTATCAATGTGAATGGGTCACCTCCTTGTGGCTTATTCGCTTGTTGAACAACTACTTCACCTGGTTCATGCACTGACGCTTTGTCTCTAAGGCACTGCTCTGGATGGAGCCTCCAACAAGTCGCTCTTTGATGGCCACTTCTATCGCAATGACTGCAGTAGGTATTCTTCCTCCATATCTGCTTAACCTATTTCTTTACATGCTGTTGAGAGGGTTTTTCACCCCTCATCCTTTTCCATGCTGCCATTCTTTTCCAACACTTATAAAATGTATGGTTATTTAATCCACAAAAGGTGCATGTTTTTCGATGCCATGTTCTTCGTTCACCATTATCAACACGATAATAATTGAAATGAACATTTGAAGATTGAAAGTGGTTATACCTTCCCTTACTGTCTCTGGTGTAAGTATGGCGATGAGATCTTGCCCCAGCTCTCTCCCTGCTATGGGCACTGTCGTGGGATGATGGGGATGCATTCCCATCATTGTGTTCCCTCGATGATTTCAAAAATGTCTCGGATGACTCTGACACCTTCAAGCACTCTTCTTTAGTGTGGCTCGAGCCTGCAAATTGATGTTTGTGCACAACCTCCAAAGATTGAGTTATGCCTTGGTTATTAACACCAAGTTCTTCTTTCTCCTTGTGCATCATCCTTGTAAGGAGCCTCATGTTTGTCCTTGTAATTGGGATCTCCAAATCTCCAACAGAACTCACACTATGTGAAGACAAAACTGAAAGGAAATCAACATATATTACCTCCTCTATCGACTTGGAAAGAACTGATGTGGGATGCTCACCATCCGTTGTTGGTGGTTCGCTAACTGTCGCGGCGCGTTCCTCAACGTCCTTTCTGACATACCCAAGTCCTGTTCGACACGGTAATTCCTCTACTTTGATGGGGTTGACAATGCCTTGACCATTAACGCGCAAGCATTTTCCTTCATACCCCATTTTCTTCAACAGTTTGGAGCCAATTCCTGTGGTGTGATTTTGAAAAATAGTGAAATCATCATCAAGAAACATACATGAAGATGGAGAACTACTTTTTACCTCTCATGGGTCACATTGTAGCTTTTCCAAGGCCTCGTCCTTTGCTTGTAGCTATCATAGCAATCTTTGTTTTTCCTCTTTCTCTTCATGTAGACGCATCTTCAATTCATCGTTTTCTGTTTTAAGATTATGTTTGTTATGCTTCAGTTCTTCTAGGGCCTCTTCTATGGCTTGCAACTGAAGCTGCAATCACTCCTTTTCCTCTGTCTCTTTCTGTAGAGTTTCATACATGATTTCCACTCTTTTGGAAATGTTGAGCATGGTCTTGTACATCACTTTTTCATCCTCTGTCACTGCACGTTCCATTGTTCACACTGCAATTCACATCAACACAAAGACCGCTCTGATACCACTTGATCCAGGTCCGGGTGTGACGAAGGACCCTTCCAAGACCTTTTACTTTCGTGATGTGTTAAATTTCATTTTTAAAAGAACATTAATGGACACATCTGCATGCTGTAAAGAAGAGGAATATGTCAATCATCAGCAACATAAAAACATAAACCATTGATAACGAAGTTCGTCCAGCAGGGACTACGTCTCTAGGCCCCAGCATCAAGATGGTGTAGGCTACTGCATTAAGTGTTGTCAATAGTGGTGATGTACATAGAGGTGACGTCGATATCATATAAGGAAAAATGGCCTCATGCAGGAGTGGCTCTAAGAGATGTTCCGCTACAGGAACCCTCAATCAAAATACTCTTATTAGTATGAAACAAACTCATGCATGATGAGCATCCCGCCAGCATGGCATAAAGGGATCTCAATGCAAAACATGCATGACAACAACATGACTATCCCATCAACATACAACAAAGGGATCTCAACGCATAACATGACGAATCATGACAACAAGTACATCACATAGAATATTCCGCATCACATCAAGCAAGGAATCAAGAAAACATGTATAAGAAATAGAATACCACATCAAACATCAAAAGGGATCTGTGCAGCACAATGCATGAAGAAGAAGTTCATGGACACATCACATACCTCACAACCAAGGGCCATCAGAAGAAGAAGATGTCAAACTGTTGAAGTTGTTCAGACTGTCGATCTCACGACATCGATCGCATGAAACGGACTACTCGCACATGAATGTGGATACCTGCACTCCACTTAGAAAAGTGGCTGGAAAATGAAATGAGAGAATGAAGAATTTGAATGCACCATTAGATTTGTGGCGTTGAGTAGTGCAACATCGACTGTCCAAAATCTGAATTTTGAGAAGTTGAGAATTTGGGGCTCAAGGAATCTTTTAGATTCCCTCGAGATTCCTCAAAGATTTTGCTCCATGGGTGGATTGGAAATTTGCAACTCAGATGGAAAATTTGATCTTGCCATTGCGATTCCTATGGAAAACCATGAAAAACAAGTATAAACTTGACTATATTCTGTCATAGCAAAATTTTACCTCCTCAGGAAAATTTCAAGGCTCATGGTTTCGCTCCTTGTTTTTACGGCAATCATGGTTACACGTCCATACTGAAAAATGGCCGAAAAATGCATAACTCCGATGGAGAAATGGACAACACCATTGCATTCGTGGCGTCGAGAGGTGCTAAATCCATATAAATTTTGTCAAATTCTGACAAAGTGGAAATTTGGCCCTCCTGCAAAATTCATGGTTCCACCAGAATTAAAAATTAATTAAAAATTATACGTCTCGAAAACTGTGCCATGTTCCGCCTTTCTTCTCCCCCCATTGCACTAAAAGACAAAGTTTATATAGTGTTTGTGGGCAGAAATTTCCAAAGGATCACCACTTGGTGCATTGGTTAAGGCGCACTGTTCAAGGTGAAGAGGTCGGGGTATCAAACACTGCCTTTGCCAAAAATACACATGATTTGGTTTATTGTTTTGGCGCATATTAATTTTGCAAACGGTTATGATGTAATGTCGTGGTTTTGGAGCGGATATTTTTAAAATGTTATATTAAATGGGTTGGTGGATGGTTTGTTATGGGGTCGCCTGGTGGGTCAACCCACGTGGTTGGACAGGTTCAACTCCTGGTGGCCTCACCATGTTTAATACATACGTATATTGTTGGGGGTGGTGGGGTTGGTGGCCCCCGCCCCCTTTTAATATATTTTATTTTGTTTTGAAAAACAATAAGGTGCCATTTTTAAAAAAAAATCGAATTTAGCGGTAGGAGTGATTTTAACGACCCCACAATTTCACCCGAAATCCGGCCCAGGTTGGCTGGAATCCGGTGGCCGGAAAAAGGCCAAATTGTAGCCTCCTTAAGCCTACCCAATCATCAAAAAGTCAACCCAACTTTGACTGCTTCTAACTTTTGCATACAGACTCAGATTGACGAATTCTTTGCACCTCTGCGATCAGGACGACAAGATCTACTCTATGATCATGGGTCGAAGTAATTCTAAGCACTTTGATTTTTGAGCATTCATAAGCCCTCTTTGTCCTGTGTGTCTCTCTGGAGCCATCTGGATCATCCAAACCCAAAAAAGTAATATGTATGTCCATAATAACATCGGTGGCTCGCATGCCTCGTACATCTGTGGCACACAGGCCTCAAAAAATATGTGAGTACTTGACCTAGGAACTACTTAGCATGGTGGTCATGATAGCACGAGACAGCTCGTACGACACTGTTGGAAATAATACTAAGAGGGGGGGGGGTGAATCAGTATTATCAAACTCTTTCAATATACCTTTCAAATTTATCCTTTAATTTATTCTTTAGAAGTTGATCATTAATATGTATGTCAGTACCTCCCGGATGCGGGTGAATAAAAGATGCAAGCAAGACACGCGCCATCACGTGGCCGGGTGTCACGACCTTAATGACTGGAGGTACCACGCGTTAGGAGGTTTTAATGGGGTTGAAGGCGATGAAGTGAAGGCATTAATGCCTGTCTTCTCGGCTCGAGGGAGGCCGTTGGGAAACAGGGTGATGAGGGAGTTTAAGCTGTGGAGGATGGCACGTCCGCGGGAGTATGGTGAGTCTGGTAAGGAGACCCTCCTCTGCGCAAGCAGCAATGCGAATGCAGAGCTGAGGGGTGAGACTGTTGTTTGTGAGCACGCTGTTTGTGAGACTGCTCTTCATCGCTGGAGTGTGAACTGGTGCTATATGCTGGATTTCCTATTGCTGATTCTTGTTGTTCGAGAGGTGAATTTGCTCCGTCATTTGGCTCGAGGGGCGGATTCTGGTACTTGGAACTGGTTCTGGAAGTGGGTTCTTGGAGCTGGGTCTTGGAGCTGGTTCTCGGAGCTGGTTCTTGGAGCTAGTTCCTGGAGCTGGTTCGCGTTGCGGCAGTGGACTCTTGAGGCCGGAGTCAGAGCGTGGTGGTGGAATTCGCTCCTGATATTGGGAGCTGCTCTGGCCCTGGTGGAAGCACAAAGTATTGGAATTGAAGGGAGATTTAGGATGCCGAGGGATAGGCCAAGAATGGGTAGCCGGAGGGGAGGTATTCAGGGCCGAGCGCCGCCGAGAGATGACCATTACTCCCCTTCTTCTTCCATAGAAGTCACCTCGCAGCCTCGATGGTTTCAGGATAGCAACGATGAAGTTGGAGGGCAAAAGGAAAGCAGCCCTATTGATGAAGATAGCCAGAGAGAGCTTCCCATGCTCAGGTATCGTCTCCCCTGTCCGTATGTCAATTCCTCTTTGATTGTAACAATTGCTGTGGAACCTGGTATCGAGCCTCAGTCGGATAGGCAGCGTTCCAGTAGAGATGAATCCCCTGTCGCTTGCCTTCCGGTTGGAGCAGAAATTGGTTGGGCTCAGCCCGAGCGTATTCCAGGGCCGGGTTGGTCGGTACCTTGTCATGCGGGTGGGCTGAGACTGGAGCGCCCTGGCCCCAATTTGGATCCTGATGCTGGCCCCTCGGTGCATGCGGCTACTCCTCTGCCTGGTCCGAGTAAGGGTTGGTCGATACCTTGTCATGAGCGTGGGCAGAGACTGGAGCGCCCTGGCCCCAATTTGGATCTTGATACTGGCCCCTCGGTGCGTGCGGCTACTCCTCTGTCTGGTCCGAGTAAGCCTGCCCGAAAAGACAGTCCTCATAGGATCATTCAGCTCTCGGATTCGGAGAATACGCTCCACTTCAGATGCCAAATTGCAGAGGAGCTCCAGTCTACTGATGAAGAATGAAATTGTCATGGTAACTTCTGTTTTGTATGGAATTTTCAGGTGCAATTCGGCTATATTGTCAATGTGTCGGCTTTATTGTTCAAGTGTCACATGTAATTGTCCAAGTGTCAAGTGTCTTTGTCCAGTTGTTTGTGTCTTTGTCTGGGTCATCATAAGGCCCTGGTGTGTTTATGTTCATCAAATGTTCAGTCCAGCTATGTTCAGTCTTTCAATGTTATGTAACAGTGTCAGCAGTGGTACAGCAACTTACCCAATTTTGAATATATTCAATTTGGGTGCTGTAAAATGGGCAAGGCCAGGGCGCATACGAAAATCTACTTAAGCCTTGCCCTTTGTACACTTTTTTGTATATTTGCTTTGTAAGATAATAGAATTAGTCAAATTCAGAAAAAAAAAAAAAAATATGTATGTCAGTACCATATAATAATGAACAAGAACAAGAAAAACAGATAGTCACACCAAAGAACACCAGATATAAGGTGGAAACCCAATGTGGGTGAAACCACTTGCTGCAATATGTCTCTTTCTTCTTTCAATTAGAAACTTCTTTTTACAATGATTTTGTACTGGTGCAATCCTTTACCAGTACGCAGGCTGCAACCTGTAGAGAGCTACAACCCTCTCTCGTTTTCCAGGCTCTCCTGGAAGGGAGCTACAACCCCCTTAGCTCTTGTACTAACCAAGATACTAGTAGGTAGGTGCTAGCCTACTTCTTTTCTTCCAAGGACCATGTTTCATGAATTTTCAGACTGGATCCATGAACATCAAATAATCATCAAGTACATATGAATCACCCAATCTCCTTTTACAATTAACCAATGAATCAACCAATAACTTCTCAGAATGCAGTAACCAGAACAACAATACCAATAATCTAAACCTAGAACTCTTCAACAATAGATAAAAGGCAGCCAAAAATAATTTTAAGAAAATTCCGCAACTTCACCAATAGAAACCTGCGAATATCCGCAGCTCTTCTGTGTCTAAACTGCGCAGATCCGCACCTGATCCTTCTTCTTCTCTGCGTACCTCCGCACCTACTCCTTCTGCTGCACTGCATACCTCTACGCAGATCCGCACCTGCATTGTCTGCCTGACAGCGTACCTCCGCACCTGGTCCTTCTGTTCCTCTACGTACCTCCGCACTGTTCCTTCTTCTGCACTGCGTACCTCTGCACCTATGCCTTCTGCAGCGTTGCGTGCCTCTGCACCTGCGCCTTCTGTTGTGCTGCATACCTCCGCACCTGCGTCGTGACCTCCGAATAGAGCCAAATTATCAGACTTCCAATATGCCACAGACTGTCAGATCCATAGATCTAATCATGCGCCCAAGAGATCACGACCTTTCAATAGATCCGCCTTACAGTTTTCACCTTGATTTAGATTTAGCTTTTAAACCGATCACCAAAATTTCAGATCTTAAGATATTCAAATTTCACAAGTGTATAGCCAAATGATCTCCTTTCCTTTTTATAGGCCAGGCCTTTGCTCAAACCATGGTCCAAAACCATAGAGAACTGATACAAGGGACCCAAAACCGCGGTTCAATAATTTAGATGCTATACCACGGACCAAAACCATAGGATCATATACGTCGGACTAAATACCATGGACCATTCATAAGAATTCCCACGTGCGCACGCTTCTCTCATTGAAGTGAGTGAAAATGAGGTCTGCACCTTTTAAATGGAGCACCTACGGGTATGTACACACTTCTTCGTCGGGGTACCTGCGGGTTCGCAGCTTTTCTTAGGTTCACCTGCGGGTATCTCATTTCTATGATTTTGAGAGCCTGAACAAAGATCTGCCACTTGAGTGAGTTGCCATCAAGTACAACACCTGTGCCATAGCACCAAACCAGAATCATAATGCCAACAATCTCCCCCTTTGGACTTGATGGCAACCCCAAGATCCTCAAAGCCATTCTCCCCCTTTGACATCAAGGGCAAAGGGTTATGCTCCCCCTGAGAACATGCTGAAATCTCTGTTGTGTTGATCATGCTCCCCCTGACTATAGACCATATCTGCAAAAGAAATTTTCTTCAAACAGAACCATAATTCATCATGACCTTGACAAAAGAGATAGAGACATATTAGCAGCAATATTCAGATCAACATCCATGTTATTCTTCTGTACTTTCTCCTCCAAGATCTTCTACCATAATGCCAACAATGCGTTATTAGAAGAATATATGCTCCCCCTGAACCTGTGCCATTCGATCTTCGACCAATCCATAAACCAACCAATGTACGTGAATACCCCATATGAAACTCGTGTACAACCAACAATCTCTGAAACAGATGAGATTCAACAACAAGATGATGCATCAACTACCCCCAACTTTTGCCTAAGGTATTCAAAGGTCTCCCTGGGCAGTGGTTTGGTGAGTATATCAGCAACATGTTCCTTAGAAGGAACATACTCCAACTTGACCTTTTGTTCAAGCACTTGTTCCCGAAGAAAATGATATTTGATAGGTATATGCTTGGTCTTTGAATGCATGACTGGGTTCTTTGAAATGCTGATAGCACTTGTATTATCACATAGGATGGAGATAGGTGGAGTACAAGTGATTTGAAAGTCCTGCAAAGTTTGCATCATCCAAAGAAGTTGTGTGCAACAAGATGCAGTAGCCACATACTCTGCTTCAACTGTAGATAAAGCAATTGAACTCTGTTTCTTACTGAACCAAGATACTAATCTGGAACCCATGAAGAATGCACCTCCACTAGTGCTTTTTCTGTCATCCATGCTTCCGGCCCAAACTGCATCTGTATAGGCATGAAGTGTGAGATCTGTATCTGTAGGATACCATAAGCCATAGTTTTGAGTTCCTTGAAGGTACTTGAAGATTCTCTTAACTGCCTGAAGATGAGTTTCCTTTGGATTTGCCTAAAATCTTCCAACTATTCCTACTGCATGCATGATGTCTGGTCTGGTACCTATCAAATAAAGTAGACTTCCAATCATAGATCTATAGGTTGGTTGATGCACTGCTGTTGATTCATCATTTTCACTGAGGCTACATCCTGTAACCATGGGGGTACATACTGGTTTTTCATCTTCCATGCCATATTTCTTCAAGATCTACTTGAGATACTTGGTTTGAGACAAAAAGATACCGCCTTCATTTTGTTGGATTTGCAATCCAAGGAAATATGTCAGTTCTCCAAGCAAAGACATTTCAAATTCTTTCTGCATCACCAAGGCAAAGCTTTGACTCATAGCTTCTTCATTGCTGCCAAAGATAATATCATCTACATACACAAAAAGTATTAGCAATTTGTCAATTTCAATTTTTATATAAAGATTGCTATCTGCTGATCCTTTTGAAAAACCTTGTTGATGAAGATATTTGTCCAAACGATAGTACCAAGCCCTTGGAGCCTGTTTAAGACCATAGAGAGCCTTTTTTAGTCTGCATACAAGATTTGGATCATTCCCAAGAATGAAGCCATCTGGTTGCTCAATGTACACTTCTTCTTCTAAGTCTCCATTCAGAAAGGTTGACTTCACGTCCATTTGAAATACTTTGAAATTATGAAAGCTTGAGAGAGCAAGGAACATTTGAATGGCCTCAAGTCTAGCAACGGGAGCAAAGGTTTCTTCAAAGTCTATTCCTTCTTGTTGAGCATACCCTTTACAAACAAGCCTGGCCTTGTTTCTAATCACTTCCCCATTTTCATTCAACTTGTTTTTAAAGATCCATTTTGTCCCTATGAAATTTTTATCTTTTGGTCTAGGAACCAGCTCCCAAGTGTTATTCTTTTCGATCTGCTCAAGTTCTTCATCCATTGCCTTGACCCAACATTCATCTTTGCATGCCTCTTTTACATTTTGTGATTGAGTGGAGGAGAGCAATGCCAAATAGCTTGAGGCTTCTGCAATTGTTCTTCTTTTTTGTACACCTGCCTCTTTTTGCCCCAAAATTTGAGATTCTGGATGATTCTTATGAATGTACCTGGACGGAGTCTTCTCTTCTATCCTTATCTGTTCCTCTGGTGCCTCTTGAGGTTCTTCTTCTTCATCATCAGTCTGATTTGAAATATGCTCTTCATCTTCTTCGATATTTTCATAATTTACTTGCCTAGGAATGTTTCCTTCTTCATCGACCACCACATCAATGCTATCAACAATTATTCCAAGTCTTTTATTGTAACACTTATATGCTTTGCTGTGGGGAGAATAACCAAGGAGAATGCCTTCATCTGCTCTAGGTTCAAACTTGCCAAGATTTTCATCATTATTTTTAATATAGCATTTGCTTCCAAAATTTTTGAAATGTTTTATCGAAGGAGTCTCACCATACCAGAGCTCATGAGGAGTTTGAGTGTTGTTCACCCGGACATTTTTTTTGTTGAGGATAACAACCGCAGCAAATGTAGCTTCACCCCAGAAGGTTGCGGGAGTTCCAGACTCATCAAGCATAGCACGAGCCATTTGTTGAACTGTTCTGTTCATCCTTTCCACTACTCCATTTTGCTGGGGAGTCCTAGCTGTAGAGAATTCCCTTCTTATTCCATGTTCTTCACAAAAATCGAAAAATTCATTTGAGGTAAACTCCCCACCTCTATTAGACCTGAGGCACTTAATCTTGTGATCTGATTCGTTTTCAACCAAGGCTTTGAAAGATTTGAATTTTTCGAAGGCTTCGTCTTTGTGCTTCATAAGTCCTATCCAAACCATCCTGGAGAAGTCGTCAATAAATAATATAAAGTATTCTTCTCCTCGAGGTGACCTTTTCCTAGATGGACCACATACATCTATATGGACTAGTTCAAGAGGCCTGCTAGCTGATCCTTCCTTCTCAGGGAAGTTAGTTCTGGTTTGCTTACCAAACTGACATGATTTGCATATTGTATCATCCGGAATTTTGATGTCTGGAAGACCACGAACTGCCTGGTATTTGCATGATTTCCTTATCTGTGAAAAGCTTAGATGCCCCAACCTCCAGTGCCATAACTAGTGTTCATAATTCTTGCTCAAATAGCATTGTTGTTGTGCTTCTTCAAATATGTATAAATTATTTGGAGTTCTTATGCCTTTGATCACTGTTTTTCCTGTATCAAGATCACGAAAACTACATCCATTTGATCGAAATATTACCTCAATTCCTTGGTCACACATTTGATTGAGACTCAGTAGATTATGCTTCAAGCCATCAACATACAAAACATTTCCAGCTTTGACTCTTTCTTTCAATTGAACAGTGCCTTTTCCTTTTATGACTGCAGGGGTATCATTTCCAAATGAAAATTTCTTTCCCTTTTCTAAAGCACTATATGATTGAAGTTTTTCTTTATCACCTGTCATATGCTTCGAACATCCACTGTCGATGTACCATTGATTTTCCTGTCCTTCTGCATATAAAGCTATCCCACATCTTTCTCGTTGTGGTTCCTTCATTCTCCATGTTCTGGCACTTGAGATTTGTTCCTTCTGAGTTGTCTTCCCAAACCTGCTCCTGCATTCAGAATCTTCATGACCGAAGTTATTACAAATAGAACATTCAATTTCATTTTCAAGGGCCGAAAAGTTGTTATAGGTCCTTTTCGTGATTCCAGTCATACTTCTTTGTTTTTGAGCTTCTCTAGTCATGATTGTCTTATAGGCAACACATTGAGCCGCTTTGTGGCCAAAGTTATGGCATGAGAAACATTGGCCATTGAAGAAACTCCTGTGATTATCAAATCTACCAGCCAAATGATTGTAGTTCCTATTGGAATCCATTCTTGAGGAAAATTGAGAATGTTTTACCTGTGGCTAGTTGTAGCTTCTGTTTGTCCTTAAAGTAGATTGTCCCCAATTTTCCTGATAGTCTTTGTACATTCTTGAGGAAAACTGTCCCTGATTTACCTGATGATTTCTATTAGGCCTTTGCTCGCTCCTCCTTGCTGCATCAAGATAAATTTTGGAAGTGGATGCTTGTGATGCTTCTCCATTATATCCTAGACCTGTCTTGATTAGTGGAGAATGTTGCACATTGATAATATCATCCAGAGTTTCAGATCCTTTAATGAATTTAATATTAAGAGCTTTTGTTTTCTCAATCTCTTTTCTAAGACCAACAATTTCACATTCCAATGTTTCATGATGTTTTTCCCTTTCAGCCAGTTGACATTGCAGAGAATCAATAATCATATTTTTCTCTTCTAAACAGACTTTGAGTTTAGATATTTCTTCATAAAAACCTTCTTCATCTATAGCATCCATGTAATCATCATCTTCAAAAGCCATTAAAAGTTTATAATTATTACCTCGTTCATCTTCATCACTATTTGATAGTCCATCATTATCTTCATGAGTGTAATAGCTTTTCTTATTTGCATTCTGTTTCTTGTTCCATCTAACAGGTTCCTTCCCCTTGTCAATCTTATCCTTATGAGGACATTTGGCAGCATAGTGACCTACTCTTCCATAAGCAAAGGATTTGAAAGGTAACTTACCTCAAAATCTTCGGGCAACCCGTTGAAGGTTCTTGACAAAATTTGATTCTTCTTCTTCTTCTGACACGTGTCCTGATTCATAGTAGTCTCCTTTGCCTGAAGCCTTGAAGGCAACTTCTCTCTTGTCTGATGGTCCTCCTTTCCTCATTTCATAAGCAGTTAGAATTCCATGTAGCTGTGACATTGTAAGGTTTCGTAGATTCTGTTTTTCTTCTATTGCAGAAACTTTAGATTCAAACCTAGGGGACAAATATCTTAGAACTTTTTCAACCACAACAGCCTCTTTTATTTCTTCACCCAAGTTTTTCATACAATTAACAATCTCATCTACATGAAGGAAATAGTTAGCCACACTTTCATCATTATGCATTCTGATATTTTCATACTGAATTATGAGGGTTTGAAGTTTTGCTCGTTTTACCTGATCATCTCCTTCATAGCTCAGTACAATCTTGTCCCATATTTCTTTTGCAGATTTATACTGCATAACCTTGACAAATTCTGATTGAGATAGACATCCTAATAGAGTATTGACCGCCTTTGCATTTGTTTCATATTTCTTCTTCTCAACCGGATCTGTAGGAGTTGCTGATGGAAATGTATACCCTATATCTATGATATCCCAGACTTCTGTACCAAGAGATTGAAGATAGGCAGTAACTCTTACCTTCTAATATACGAATTTTGTCCC
Organism: Pinus tabuliformis; assembly: GCA_031772625.1. Taxonomy (NCBI): domain Eukaryota; kingdom Viridiplantae; phylum Streptophyta; class Pinopsida; order Pinales; family Pinaceae; genus Pinus; species Pinus tabuliformis. The sequence continues at coordinate 2,030,519,729 of CM062818.1, read as the reverse complement.
ATCAAAAATCAGTGGCCTGATTGATGCTTCCCTCTCGTAGTTGCTCATGATGAAAGATCTTCCTTCAAGCTATCAAGCTTCTTCTGAAGGACCTGCTATGATACCAATTGTTGGAAATAATACTGGGGGGGGGGGTGAATCAGTATTATCAAACTCTTTCAATATACCTTTCAAATTTATCCTTTAATTTATTCTTCAGAAGTTGATCATTAATATGTATGTCAGTACCATATAATAATGAACAAGAACAAGAAAAACAGATAGTCACACCAAAGAACACCAGATATAAGGTGGAAACCCAGTGTGGGTGAAAACCACCTGCTACAATATGTCTCTTTCTTCTTTCAAAAAGAAACTTCTTTTTACAATGATTTTGTACTGGTGCAGTCCTTTACCAGTATGCAGGCTGCAACTTACAGAGAGCTACAACCCTCTCTCGTTTTCCAGGCTCTCTTGGAAGGGAGCTACAACCCCCTTAGCTCTTGTACTAGCCAAGATACTAGTATGTAGGTGCTAGCCTACTTCTTTCCTTCCAAGGACCACGTTTCATGAATTTTCAGACTAGATCCATGAACATCAAATAATCATCAAGTACATATGAATCACCCAATCTCCTTTTACAATTAACCAATGAACCAACCAATAACTTCTCAAAATGCAGTAACCAGAACAGCAATACCAGTAATCTAAACCCAGAACTCTTCAGCAATAGATAAAAGGCAGCCAACAATAATTTTAAGAAAAGTCTGCAACTTCACCAATAGAAACCTGCGAATATTCGCAGCTCTTCTGTGTCTAAATTGCGCAGATCCGCACCTGATCCTTCTGCTTCTCTGCGTACCTCCGCACCTACTCCTTCTGCTGCACTGCGTACCTTTGCACAGATTCGCACCTGCACTGTCTTCCTAACAGCATACCTCCGCACCTAGTCCTTCTGTTCCTCTGCGTACCTCTGCACTGTGCCTTCTTCTGCGCTGCATACCTCCGCACCTGCGCCTTCTGCAGCGCTGCGTACCTCCGCACCTGCGCCTTCTGCAGTGCTGCGTACCTCCGCACCTGCGCCTTCTGCAGCGCTGCGTACCTCCGCACCTGCGCCTTCTGCTGCATTGCGTACCTCCGCACCTATGCCGTAGATCACCTGCGGACCTCCGAATAGAGCCAAATTATCAGTCTTCTAATATGCCACAGAGTGTCAGATCCACAGATCTAATCATGCGCCCAAGAGATGACGACCTTTCAATAGATTCGCCTTACAGTTTTCACCTTGATTTAGATTTAGCTTTTAAACCGATCACCAAAATTTCAGATCTTAAGATATTCAAATTTCACAAGTGTATAGCCAAATGATCTCCTTTCCTTTTTATAAGCTAGACCTTTGCTCAAACCATGGTCCAAAACCATAGAGAACTGATACAAGGGAACCAAAACCAGGGTTCAATAATATAGATGCTATACCACGGACCAAAACCATACGATCATATACGTCGGACTAAATACCATGGATCATTCATAAGAATTCCCACATGTGCGCGCTTCTCTGCATTGAAGTGAGTGAAAATGAGGTCCGCACCTTTTAAACGGAGCACCTGCGGGTATGTCCGCACTTCTTGGTCGGGGTACCTACGGGTCTGCAAGTTTTCTTAGGCTCACTTGCGGGTATCTCATTTTCTATGATTTTGAGAGCCTGAACAGAGATTTTCCACTTGAGTGAGTTGCCATCAAGTACAACACCTATGCCATAGCGCCAAACCAGAATCATAATTCCAACAGACACAACTCAGCAATTGGCGGGTCCATTCTAAGACTCCCACTATGTGCCTTTGGTACCATCGAAGCATGTCTCCTACCTAAGCATACTCAGGGATACCATGAGTCAACCCCTCGAGGTTCCTCACAATCTCCTCCTCGTTATCGCTCCCTTCATGATAAGGGGTGACAACATCAATAGGATGGGATAGCGCCTGGTTATCAAGGACACCCCGGCTGGCCACTCTGGTCCAACATCTACATACACAAGGGAAATGTTATAAGCATGCATATACCAAAAAACAATTTAAAAACATCAAATTCAAAAATTTTGGTTTTTACCTTCGTCATCAATGTCCTCCCCATCTGGCAAGGACATATCCGGGTCTCCATAGAAATCAGTGCCATTGTACGGCCAGTTCTCCATGATGATTTTCTGTCATTGTAGCCATGAAAAGAATGTTGGTCAGTAGGAAATCTACTGATCCCCAATAATCCTAGGCATTAAACGACTCCAACGGGCTATTCACGGATCGCATTGCGTAGGAGGATCAACCTTAGTCAACTAGTACTGGAAAAATGACATTCGTTCTAGGAAAAAGGTCACAAGTGCTAATTCGAAGCCAAATTGCTTCAGATTTCCCGCCTTGGCCTTGAACAATTGGCACTTGATGTTCACCTTCATGGCCTCTGCCCAGTTGAAGATCGTAGGAGCTGTGCAGTCAATACTGTAAAAGAACTTCGACTTGTTAATCTCATGTTCTACCTAGGATCCCGCCACTCTGTTGATGGTCAAATAGAAGCACCCTCAGTGTCAAATCTCACACACTGCAAATCACGATCTTCCCACTTTTGAATTTCAGGGCCTCAGGACAATGTGCGGCAAGCAGGGAAGATATGCTTGCCCTGACCGGATGTGAACCATACCAATTCACTGGCTCACCTCTACGGGACAGCCCAGTGATGAAGTAGTTGTCTTAAGTTGTCAACTCCAGCTCCTGGTCCCCAATGACAAAAAATTCATGATTGATGTCCCAAAGGCTTATCAAATATCGAAGCAATTCGGGTTGGGTCTACATCCTTGGTGTAAGGAAGAATTTGAGGAGCCCGCAAGCCCTTAAGGCCTCTAGGCAATTTGGATCATTCATTGCCTGGGTGTGCACATCTTCGTGTTCTCTCTCCTTCCAATCCACCATTTTCGGCAATTTCTCTCCTGCAAAAGCCATTTCTTTGAGTCAATCATCAATTTTGACACATAAAATTCAAGTTTTGATGGTCAGTTCTTGAGAAAAGTTGTTTTTTCCCTATCCATGGTGTTGATGTGCCTGTTTTAGAAATAGTTGCACCAGTCGGCGTAGATGGTCGTGCAAATAACCCTTGGTCGGTGCGATCCCATGCCCGGAAATCGCGCCAACCGAGGGCAAATTTTTTTCTCAAAACCCCCCTAAAAATCCTAAAAAATAGCTAAAATCATAAATATATGGCATGAAAATGGAGCTCAGGGCTTTGGTTGTTACTTGGAACTGATGGCTCGTTGATTGACCTCCCAGATCTCCCACAATCCGCTCTGGAAAAACTAGGGCAAAAGTGGGTAAAAAGTCTTCACTGCAAAGGTAAAATGGTAAATGGTAAAAATATATTTACTTTTCCCCTTTTTATTCATTTTTTCATGAAAATATCAGGTTTTGTAAATATTTTTGACCTATTTTGCCTCAAGGACTCGATAATACACTTTTCCTTACTTGTGCAGTGACAAGTGATGGATGTTCGACGATGGCGATGAGTCATATTTCAGCTCTTTTCTTGACTCGTTAAACCCATATGAAAAGATCACTGAGTATTTTTCCCTTTTTGACTCGTTAAAGAGAATAAAAATGGGGGGTCCGCTTTTAGCTCTTTTTTGACCCTTTAAAAATGAAAAGATGGCCGAGCCCTTGTCGTTTCGAACTCGTTAACGGATGTGGAATGTTGTGCGCCCATTATAAGTTTACCCCTTTTTTGGGTTGGGAGGCACTATTTACGAAAAAGGTACTCCTTGACTGAAATGGTCAAGCGGTTCTCTCAAGTATTGTTTTCTGCCTTTTCAGGCTCAAGAGACACAAACATATGAAAAGGGACCATGTGGAGTTTTCTTTTACGTGTCTTTTTCAAACTCTCCTAACATGAAAAAGATACCGAGTTACACCTTTGTCGGACTCGTTAAACTATTAAACGACATTGGATTCATCACCATGACGAACAAGAGCTTCTCCTTCCTAGGGCTCGTTAAAATTACTAGGTTGGATTCGTCCGAAGGATGAACTTAGAGTGCAAGAATATGTTGTCCCCTTCAAGCTTGCGATTAAAAAATAATTGGGGTACTCGTGAGAAATGGTGGGGGAAAATTTGGAAATCTATCAAGTCGTGTTGGCAGCTCGCTCTTGAACATGACACTCTTTGCTTTGTGTTGGGTTAGGATATCCTCCTTTTTATTATTGACCTTCATGGGTTTTGGCTGTTCATTTTTGCCTTCCATTTGATCTCTGCCATGTCATCATGACCACTGATCTTACGGATCCAAAAGTTTCCAAACTTCCAGTTGTGTCGCCAGTATGTTCAAGAGTTTTCCTTCTGTAGTTACACTTACCTCTGATTCTCTGTATCATCCAAAATCATTTTGCATCCTCTTGTCTCGTGTCGATGATGTGGGGATCATTATGGCCCTCCTTCGATATGGTCACTTTCCATCAACATCAACTCATTATCCGGGAAGTTAATCGAGAGACTCCCTTCGAGTACCTTAGAGCTTGCATGCCCTAATGGAAAGTTCTTCGCACTCGATGACAAGTTCACATCATCGGCTTTTGATCGAGTGATTTCACGGGTGTTCGACTCCAGTTCTTGTATTCTCATTCTGTGAACTGTGCTAATAGTACCTTGAGGGCCATTGTCATTATTGGTGGTTTCTTTCACACTTGTTAACAGTTTACATCATTGACTGGTAATCAAGCGACTTTCTAGCATGTTCGACGTCAACACATCTATTCGTATGTTAGAATTTGTACTTTGATCGGGTTGTGTTGGAGCACAAGTCCTTGGACTCAGATTACAAAAAGTCTAGGTTGTGAAGTAATGTGACATGGTTATGATGATATGCATGTCTCTTCAGATGGCTAGCTGTGACCAGGCCATGAGTTATCATATGTGATCCTTCTCATTATTGGATGGTTGCGACCATACCTTGGTTTCATTATGATCCTCTTTGATGGATGGCTGCGCCCATGCCTGGATACATTTACATGATCATTCTCTGGATGGTTGCATCCATGCCATGATTCATGTATCATTTGTCAGAGATCTCAATTTATGTATATGTATCTGTACTTGCTTGTAGGTTTTTTGATGGTAGATCGATTCCCTGCACTGATTTATAAAGAATTTCATCCCTCACTCCGACTCGGTCTTCATGCTTTAGGGGGAATTTGTTACACAACATTTTGTCACTATCCCTATTCTCCCCATTCCTTGATCCTGGAGGACCCCTACAGTGAACCCCGCATGCTTTGCCTTCATGGAGAAACTCCCATTATGTGCCTCTTCATGATCAGATCATTTCCCTTTTGCAACATTTCCCCTGAAACTTCTATTTTGCCCAATTTACAAGACCAGTGCTAATGACCTTTGTCTTCCCCGTGCCAATGTGTAGAGATTAGCACTATTCCCCGCATTGACCGGTGCGATTGAGCAGTGTTCCAGTCACGCCAGTCCTGTTATGGAAAGTTTTTTAAATTAGAGCTGAAGCTTCCATCTCTAGAAGCTCCATAATAGAAGTCTGGTAAATGGTTTGGCCAGATGGGGTTGAGGATGACAGTTTGGGCTCCTTTCCCCTATAATGATGGAAATACCTCAAGGGATAATTCCTTCTCCCATGAGAAGAGGATCCCTCTCCCATCCATCTTTCCTATATAAACCTCCTTTCTTCCCAAGCACAAACTAGTGACTAGTGTGAAAATCAGAGTTAGAGTTTTGGCTGAGTGTAAATATACTAGACAAGTAAGCAATTACTAGTTGTAGCCATCTAGTTGTGTGAGGGAGAAGTGTGTTTGGTTTGGAGTGAAGCATAAAGGGAAGAGTCTTTAAACTATTGTTGTTTGAAGCCATCATGAAGTGCTAGCAGAAGTGTCTGGGAACCTGGTCTTGTCAGAGGAAGACTGCGATGTCAATACGAATGGTTGTAATCTCCCTTTGCATATTAATATACGTAACTATCGATTGATTTCCTACATGTTTTGTAATATTACATATTTGTGTCTTAATGCTTCTTGACTTACTAAGTAGGTGGAATTGCAATTTGTTTATTATTATGTTTATGTGTTATGTTGTTTACTTGTTTCAGGAGCTTGAAGAAGGAAGAGAGAGATTGCTAGAGCGAGCAAGCGAGGAGATGATCAAGTAGGATAAGCGACCAAGAGGTAGGCCCTCTTGATTGATTCTAAAAAAAGGAAATATTCCATGGAATGTATCCGTTGTGGTTAGACTCGTTATCGGTGTTGGGTTGTGTTATATTCTTTGCACGAATAGCCCACGTAGTTAACCGTGGGGTTAGAGCGCCCCCCTTTGTTGCGCCGATTGCGTAGTGGGGGGGGGGGTCACAGGGGTTTGAGGCATGTAGATAACACCCCTCTATGGGGTCCAGGGCAGCACCCTAGAAAATTTTGTTTTTTGGACCCTATATTAGGTTGGGTGGACCTACCTATGGTTTTATGCATGATTTTCGCACATTGTTTTGGACGCGATGGTTTTCTGTCCATGGTTTTTGACGCGGTGATTTTCTTTCCATGGTATTGGATGCTTCGGCATGTATCAATATGTATTGTAACATTGAAAGGAACATAATGAAAAATCAAACTGGTAGTCTGTTGTGGTAAAAACACAACCCCCCATTTTTGACTTGCTCAACTCAAATAATGGGGACACTTTCTATAAAATTTTTGGCTAAACACCTTTTTGAATTTTTATTTAGTTGATTGCCCTACACTTTTGTTAATTTTTAGTTTTCTTTGGATTCTTGTTTTGATTGCTTTGTTAGAATCGATTTTTTATAAGCTTCACATTGACGCTTGTTTGGTCTCATTTGGTCAACTGGTTTGAAAATGGCATTCATTTGAAAATCTGATTATTTATGTAGCCTGGGTTGAAATTGCATAAAATGTACAATATTACATTTTGTAAATAAATTAGTTCAATAACGCATTCATTCTAAATATTAATTTATAGCGAGTTCTTTTTACTAACATTTTTCCGTTTTTAGTTATGCAGCCAAATAATTAAGCATTGGGACTTAAGAAATTCACTCCAATTTCCAAATCAAATCTTAATCTCGAAAAACCAAACATTCAAGTGACTGTAGTTTATTTTTATTATTTTTCATTTATTTTCTAAGTAGCTGTAGTTTTATTTTTAGCTATAGTTTAAAAACTTAAATTCATAAAAATAAAACCAAAATAAAAATTGATTTTTAATATTAAATATTAAATTAATTAAATTAATTATTATTTAATATAATTAATTAAATTAAATTAATATTTAATATATAAAAATTATATCGCATCGGGAATTTTCAAATCGCATCGGAGCCTTTTTATTAAACAAGTTTTAAGAACCCCGATGGCCCGATGCGATATCGCATCGGGACTTTGACATTGTAACATATTTGACAAACAATACACTCATCCCCGATACCCGATGCCTCACTTCTCCGATGAATAAAACATAAAACAAAGGGGCATTAACCAAGTGTTATCGCATCAGAGCTTTTATGCGAAACATATTTAACAACCCCTCCATCCTCCCGAAGTGCCGATAAGCGAAAATGCGAAGTGCCGATAAGCGATAAAGCATAAAACGTGGGGTATTAAAGCCAAAGCATGTTTTAAAAGTTTTGTATTAGTTTGAAGATTTTAAAAAAAAACTCATACGCATGGTGATATGTTAGTAAGTGAGGAGTATAAATGGGGTAAGTAAAGTAGTGTAGGTTAGTTTATATTTTTAATATTAATTAATATGTAATATGTAATGTATTATATTATTTAAAATAATATGTAATATATTATATTATTTAAATTAATATGTAGTATTTAATTAATAAATTTTAAATTAATCATATTAATTAATTTATGATATTTAATTAATTTGATTAATTTAGATTTAAATATCATTTAGAATTAGTTTTTAATTAGATTTAATTTGTTTATAAATAGTTAATTAGATATTAGTTAGTTAGATTAATGATTAACAATTAAATTAGAAACTAATTTAGGATTAGATTTTTAATTCAAATTCTGATTTTTAGCCCAGCAACAGAATTTCCAGATTCATGCCAGATTTGACCCATCAACTTTGGAAGCTCATAAATTGAGTTATACTTGGCCAAATGAGGCCCAGGACGGCTCATTGGAAAGAGAAAATCAAGGAGAACATTTTGGAGGAGGTTTCACCAACAAATTTACTCATTTATTGGGTCAAAAATCAGGCAGAAGATCAGGCTCCGAATTTTGAAAAACAAAATCAATTTTCTGAGTTATTTTCTTCAATTTCATTTATCCAAAGCCTCTTCTAATTGCAGATCCATTGGCCAATGATATCCTTTGCCAATCAAATCATTCCAAGCATCAATACAGAGCTTATATTTTATTTTCAATTATTTATTTAAAATAGAATTTGATTAGGTTTGATTTAATTGCCAGAAATAATATTTTGTTTGCATTTTAATTTATTTTGATTTCTTTTGCAGGAAAACAGTGGAAAAGATATGGAGAAAATGATTTCAAGCAATGAGAATGCTCCAGCAATTGAAGATCAGAATTATGAGCAAGTAAAGTTATATTCGGCAGATTTCTCTTCAACAAACTCTCCTCTCCAAAATTCCTTCACAAATATTATAAATAACAGATTCTAGAATGTAAAAAGGGCTGCTCTCCTCTGCAATTCTAGACTTCTAAAAGCACTACTGTAATAGGAATTTAGAGTTGTAGGAGAGAGGAGAGAAAATCTCAGATCTGAGAATTATTGAGGATTTTTCCTTTGCATCTTGGATTATGTATGAGGGGCAGAGTTTGCACTATTGTGGCTCTAGTTTTAAAGGCAGAAGTTCAAGCAATGTAAAGGACTGTTGGAGACCAAGATCAGAGAAATGGATGCAATAAATTGGTATTTTTAATACTACTATTTCAAATATCAGTTTCATTTTTATGGTAATAGGAATGTGTCATGTTATTCATGTTTGAGCACTATTGTTAATATGGGTAGTTTGTCTCAATGTTGTTATCATGTATCTCTGTTCTTATGGATTAATTTCTGATTTCTGAGCAACTATTTACTCAGAAATCTGCCTTGTTAAAACTGATTTATTGAATGGTAATATGTTGTGAACTATTTACACATATTATTGTTTAGTTATTGGATTTTCTGATTTGATAATCAATATCATTTATGTGAACTACTTCCTGAGTGTTGTTGGTTTATTATTTCAGTTAAGAGGTCTCAATAGGATTTGTTTTGATATCCATAATATCAGTTAATTGAACTACTTCATTAACTTGATATTCATTATAAACAAGACATATCTAAATCCCAATACTTTAATTATCTTGCTCTTAGTTGGGTTAGATCTATATCTGCCTAATTAAGATAGTATTTAGATTAGTTTCTTTTGCTTGCATCATAGAATAAGCTTGCATTTAGAGTAAATTCTACATTTTTTTAAGTCCTCTCCTCAAAGAGGCAAAACTTTAGTTATGGCTTGGCTGAACCCAAATCAGCTTAAGGGTCATTCTCTTGCCTGATCAGCAAGAAGAAGTGATCTAATGTCCCTGTCTATTGGTAGTTAAAGATACATTATAAACCAATAGCAATAGGGAGAAGGTAACTGGACCTAGTTGAACAGTCGGAGCCACCACACCAAACGGAAAAGGAGCTGCTTTTAAGGTCCGGACCGGGTGGTTATCCCCCAATGTTGTTGCAGCGATTTTCGAGGCATCAACATTTTTGGCGCTAGAAGGAGGGCCTGAGAAATTTGTCTATTGGAGTGTTTTCAATTTTAACGTTTTGTTTATGGCTCCTCTTAAACTTCCAATATGGAGTTGTATCCATGGACGTGCATCCTCCAATACTCCACCCAAAGTGGTAAGACTCTTGTCTCAGGTAAAATTCAATGGTAAGAGAAATTCTTCTGCTTTTAACCATGTCTTTCAATTTATTCAAAATATGTCAAATTACGATTTTCAAGGAATTGATGAAGGCATTTTATGCAGAATTTTTACTCTCACATTTGTGGAAAAAGCCAGAAGTTAGTGTAGAACTCTTCCAGTTGCTTCAATCCACAGCTGGGATCAATTTGTTACAATTTTCATTTGTAAATTTGACGGCTATGATTATGAACAGGTATGTGAAGAAATTGAATATCTACGTAGGTTTGAAAATGAGTCTGTTAATGATTTTAATATTCGATTTCATTTGAATTGCTTAAGATTTAAAGATGAAGATAAACCTATGGAAGAAGAATCATTAGATTGGTTTGAATATATTTGTTCTCTTCTAACCATTCCCAATCCATATGAAATTAATTCGAGCTTTGTCCCATCCCCTTCTAATATAAATGAGAATTCCAATATGGATGTGCAAATAAATGGTGATGAAGTGGTTTCACAAAGCTTGGAAAATATTTCCATTCAAATGCAAGAAGACAACAGCAGCAATTTTGGAGAAAAAGCCGCCTTGAAATCTAAAAGCTACTTTGAAGTAAATTCGGAAAATAAAATCGAAAATCAGCAAGTACAAGCAGCAATCAAAGTAAATAAAATGCAAACTGCTGTACAAATTTCTGAATTTCTCCATGATGAGCAAATGCCAAAATCAGAGAAGCAAAGCAGCGTTCTTCAAGAAAGCATATGCACGCAAGGGAATGATCTACAATCTGAAATTTACAATGGGCATAATGCACAAGAGCTCTCAAACAGAGACAGTTTTAAATGTGTTGTTTCAGGTTCACATTTTTCCCTTTATCCTGATATTTTTAATGATAGTAATTTTTCTCCTCTTGGTATCAATGATATTTCAGAAATTAAAGAGGATGATTTTAATAAATTACCATTAAGTTTTTATCAAGATAGAGAAGCAATTAATGATCATTCTTTTGCCACTAATGAACATGAGATTTTTGTTCCTCCTTGTTTTGGTATATTGGATGAAATCGAAGGGAATTCCAGACAATCTTGTGAGGTCATTTATGATGATTACTCTGACATTGAGGATGTTGATTTTTATTCTTCTCAAGAGAATCCTCATGATAAAATTCAAATAACATCTGAGAATGAGGAACGCTTCAATTTAGAAATTATCCCAACTAATCCTCATTTTAGAGCATCAAATTATCTTCATGATTTCACCATTCGAGAAAACATTCCAATTTATGATTCATATGAGGATCAAACTCCCATTCCTATTCATAATCATAATTCGTTTTCTATTTCACAAGCTGGAATTCAAAATTATTCAAATTACATAATTTTGGCCATTCCTTGTGAAAATGAAATCATTTCAAAACAATCCCAATTGTGCTGTAACATTAGTTGTAAAAATAGTGATTTCATTTTAGTTTTTCTTTCGCAGCTATTTTGTTTAAACTTAGATTTATTTTCTAATTTTATTTTGCAAAATTTTCACACTTTTCGCTGGCATATTGAACACCTTATTATTAAACACTCAATTGATGCATTGCCCAATTGGGAAATTCAAGTTTCATATTATAATCATCAGCATCGAAAGATATTAATATTCCAATTTATATCAATGCTAATGTTTCATCAAAAGCTTCTATCTTTTCAAAGCCAATGTCAACAAGAGAATGTATTTTTGCATCTGGCCAGCAATTCAATTCAATTAATAAATTACCATTTTATTTGAAAGGCTTCCATCCATTTTTCATTGACTCATTTGAAAATTGTTTGGAAATTTTTCCTTCAAGGAAAATTGTCAATGATTTAACATTCGTACATAACACTAACAAATTTTTTCAAGTCAAAGAATCTAAAAGCTCATCTTCACAATCTGGCCTGTTATCTCTTCCTTTGAACATTTCTCAATCCTTAATAGAAATCCATCCAGATTTTTATGATCCGATTGGTAGTCAGTTAGAAAGGAAATTTCAGGAGAGAGAGATTTTAATTAAGTTCCTAACAATAACTGTACATTCTGATTTCATATTTATTTTCCTTAGTTTAGTCAAATTTGTATTTTTATTACTAACATTTGAACTGTACATAAACGCGGGAATAAAAATGAGAGAATGGTTACATTGGAAATATGATTATACCTAGTCATTTTCATGTATATGGTTAGAATAGGAGTATAATTAATTTAGTTAGTTGTTTTATGTAGTTAATTTATTTTCAACAGTTCTGTAGATTAAAAATAAAACAAAGCAATCAGCGATTCTCATACATGTTCAGTGAAACATTTTTCCCTATTAGAAAGTTTTAATTCTTGCTTTCTTTTTTCTAATTTCTTACAGCAATACCTCTACTCTGTCTATTCTGAATAATCTCTTGATTAAATTCAATTATAGTTGCACTTGGTATCAATTGCTTCAAAGCCACTTTTCTTCATTTCGGGATTTCCTTCTAATATTTTCTTTTGAAATTTATATGGTAAGGATTTGAGGATATAAAAGCTTCATGATCCCATTATCCCATGAAATGTATGACTGTCCATGATAAGCTTAATTCTAATTCAATCATTATTAGTCAGTCTAACCTTTCATGGTAATCATATGAAGTTCATATTATCTTCCTCGGAGTTTGCTAAAAGCTGATTTTAAGGATGTCCATTTTGCCAAATGCACACATTCAAATCTGTTTTGATATTTTTCCACAATTAGTGGCTTAATCTCATTCTAATCTTTAGTTTATTATTTGATGCTGTAAAATGCATCATCTTTATTTACTGAAGACATCATTGAACAGTCACTATAACAATACGGATTTTTCTCAAGATTAATTCGGAATGAGCAGAGGTAATAAATTGTTTTTTCATTTCGAAAGGGAAGCATAGCTTAATATTTATTTCTGTTAAGTTTTATATTCCCTGGACATGAATAAACAGATTTTATTTAGGCTGATTGCACACTTAGATTTAGAATAAATGATGAGATGATTTTGAACAAAGTCAAAATTTTGATAAATCAAAGGAAGAATTTGAAGATTCGTAAGGTAAAATTCGCAAACAATTTCCTTCCAGGTACGCATTTACAAGTTTTCATTTGTTTTCAAAAACTTGAAGTAAGCAGTAAACCCATTTCAAATTTGCAATAGGCTCAGGGAAATTTTATTTGTGATGCATTAGAATTTAAACATTTTTTAATTTTGCTGTTATTCACTTAGAAAATCCAATTCAAATTCCAGGAATATCATAAGACCATTCGCATCATAAGATTTCATCGGAAGTACTTCTTAGCATTTCTTTTGATAACAAATTGTTCATAAAATACCTCCGATGTATTATCTTACTCATGCCATATCGCATTTCGCATATCAGAGCTTTGCAGTTGAAGTATACTCCCTTTATTGTGAATCGCCAATAATCGACTTTACCGATGTTGCGATAAACACATAATCCCGGACCCGATATAAAATTCAAATCAAAGTCATAAAATTATCGCGTCCGTTTAATCACAATAATGGTAAGAGCATAACTTTTAAAGGGCCGATGTCTCGGATCCGATATGTTATCAAATTTTCATCATAAAGTTATCAGGTCCACTCTTCATCGCATATCGGCATCGCAAGAATCATATCGTGTTATATCGAGTACCAAAAGTTTTCCAATCGTCGATATCGCAATCGCTTCGTCACATTATTATTTATGCTTACATCAAATTTCTGATTCTGCGATGTGCGATGCGCGATGTGGGAAGCACAGTGTAAATATGCCCCGACCCCCGATATAATCTTTCTTTAATGATGCGATCACTCCATCTCATAGCACAATTTCTCTGCGCATATTTTCACATAGGCGATTCGCCGTTGCAACCTTTGATGCGAGAACTTCCAATGCATGCCTCTAAGCCCTTAACATTTAATCAATATATGGCATAGCAATAAAAGTGAAATTTTGCAAATTCAAGCATGGTGAAGAAACATGTTGTGTGGATCATCCGATGAGGCGATGTGTTAAAACGAGCTGGGGTAACCACTATGGGAAAAAGACAATTGATGGAAAATTTGCAGCATACAAAAATCATTTCAATTTCTCATACATTTTAAGTTTTAAATATATAATTCCATAATTTAAAATGGAATTCAAGACCTCTATCTTCATATTTAAATTTTATTATCTTGGATTTGGTCTTGATTCTGAACAATTTATCAAATCATGGAGTTTATATGAAACATATAATATTTTGAGGAATACTTATTACTGCAAATTCTCATTCTCATCTCTGATGCATTTCTTTTATTTCAATTCCCCTGAACACTAAGTATTCTATTTTGACATTTTACTGCTTGCTTTAGTTTAAATAAAATAAACAATGATTTTGGGTTATAGGATTTTGGTTAGTTTGACTTCTTCAAGTTTTTAATGTTAATTAAAATAAGGAGTCAACTAGTTTGGAGAAATTGATACTTTTCAGGTAAGATCAAAAGCAATTATCCAATGGTAAGATTTATGTGCCCACTTTCATTAATTTCCATTTCATCATTCTAGATCCATTTTTGTTTTTAAATTATGCTGATATAAAACTCCGTTTTGCAGCTCTCCATTTAAAGCTTTCAATCCTCTGCCAGATCATATTTTCGAAGTCCATACTCTTCTCCTGGCTTAATTTCATGAAGCAGCGATGATCTTCCATGAAACAGCTACACCAGGAATTTTCTGAACCTTTAGTTTGTTTCTTTAGCATTCCTTTCATTGGAAAACAATTAAGATGATGCTTTGAAACAAGAAAATTAATATCAGACAGAAAGTTAAAGTTTTCATGGTGGCTGAATTTTATTGTCCCTGCTATCCAAAAAGCCTAAAACACTTACAACTCTGCAAGGTATGTTTCTAGATCCCAACATAAGAAGGATTGATTACATGCTTATTTTCTTTTTCTTCATATTGATAGAGACATTGGTATAAATATTCTTGTTTGAGTTTATCATGCGAAACTTGGATTTTCGTTCCCATTTTTAGAGATTTCTTTGTTTTTATTTTTATTGCTGATTTCTTTTCTCACTTTAGCATAAGACTTCTTTTCTTTTGGTTTTCAGTTTTGATTTTGGTGACTTTGCCATTATTTATATGGAAGGCTTATTTATTACCTAACTGTGGTCAGCATTCATGGAGAAAAATTGTTAATAGTTACCTATTGGCATTTTCTTAAATCTCTTTGTAAAGTTTGATTTTCTTATTATAAACGTAAACATATTTATGGAAGAGATTACCAATCAAGAGAAGTTGGCAAAGTATCATAAAATCTGAAAATTTCTTTTTCATCAGATTGTAATCATTTTGAGATTTCAAAATTTTATTAGGATCCTTCAGAGTTCTATTATCAGTCAAGAAAAGTTATTTTAAACCAAGTAAAGACACTTTACAGCAAAACACCTTTAACTCTAAAATTGGCATTCTTAACTCTTAAGGAGTCAATGATTCTCCCTGTCCCAAAGAGTCTTATTTTTCTAGAGTATAATCATGAAATATATTTAAACTTAAAAGATAAGAGGTCTCATCGTGAGCCTGCTTACCATGATCATAAGGGAAAAATAGGCTGACATTACCAACACTGCTAAACAAACCAGGGTAATGGCTTATGATTGCAAACAATTATAAGACAAGGGGTCTCATCACGAGCCAGCTTGTTCAACCCAATTTTAACCAGTGAATGGCATTGTCAACTATCTGGCTACCATACCAGGACAATGGCTTTTAAGATTTACTTAAAAAATAAAAATAAAAATTTAAAGAAAATAAACATGTATAAATGGATTTATCTCTAGATCAATAATTCTTAAACAGATGTGATTCTGAATCATTTATGATTAAAATTTAACCCTGTCGAGACTATAGATGTTTGCTGGCAGCAGTGGCTCTACCTATGAAAAAGGAGTATATTTTAAAAGCTAAGCTATAAAGTGACCCCTACTTTATCTCTACAACTAATTAAGGACTGATGTAGAGCTTTGAAATATTTTAATGTAGGAGGAATTTTAAGAAAATTACAATCAGATGATTATTGTTTTTATTAAGATTAATGAACCTAGTCAAGCATTCCAAAAAATAATTCTCTTCTTTAAATTATTTTTACTTTAATTTTAGGAAAATCTCATTCATATCAAACAAGAGATAGCTGGTTCTTCTCCCGCGTGTCGTCATTGTTGTGGTAAAAACACAACCCCCCATTTTTGAATTGCTCAACTCAAATAATGGGGACCCTTTCTATAAAAAATTTGGCTAAACACCTTTTTGAATTTTTATTTAGTTGATTGCCCTACGCTTTTGTTAATTTTTAGTTTTCTTTGGATTCTTGTTTTGATTGCTTTGTTAGAATCGATTTTTTATAAGCTTCACATTGACGCTTGTTTGGTCTCATTTGGTCAACTGGTTTGAAAATGGCATTCATTTGAAAATATGATTATTTATGTAGCTGGGTTGAAATTGCATAAAATGTACAATATTACATTTTGTAAATAAATTAGTTCAATAACGCATTCATTCTAAATATTAATTTATAGCGAGTTCTTTTTATTAACATTTTTCCATTTTTAGTTATGCAGCCAAATAATTAAGCATCGGGACTTAAGAAATTCACTCCAATTTCCAAATCAAATCTTAATCTCGAAAAACCAAACATTCAAGTGACTGTAGTTTATTTTTATTATTTTTCATTTATTTTCTAAGTAGCTGTAGTTTTATTTTTAGCTATAGTTTAAAAACTTAAATTCATAAAAATAAAACCAAAATAAAAATTGATTTTTAATATTAAATATTAAATTAATTAAATTAATTATTATTTAATATAATTAATTAAATTAAATTAATATTTAATATATAAAAATTATATCGCATCGGGAATTTTCAAATCGCATCGGAGCCTTTTTATTAAACAAGTTTTAAGAACCCCGATGCCCCGATGCGATATTGCATCGAGACTTTGACATTGTAACATATTTGACAAACAATACACTCATCCCCGATACCCGATGCCTCACTTCTTCGATGAATAAAACATAAAACAAAAAGGCATTAACCAAGTGTTATCGCATCGGAGCTTTTATGCGAATCATATTTAACAACCCCTCCATCCTCCCGAAGTGCCGATAAGCGAAAATGCGAAGTGCCGATAAGCGATAAAGCATAAAACGTGGGGTATTAAAGCCAAAGCATGTTTTAAAAGTTTTGTATTAGCTTGAAGATTTTCAAAAAAAACTCATACGCATGGTGATATGTTAGTAAGTGAGGAGTATAAATGGGGTAAGTAAAGTAGTGTAGGTTAGTTTATATTTTTAATATTAATTAATATGTAATATGTAATGTATTATATTATTTAAAATAATATGTAATATATTATATTATTTAAATTAATATGTAGTATTTAATTAATAAATTTTAAATTAATCATATTGATTAATTTATGATATTTAATTAATTTGATTAATTTAGATTTAAATATCATTTAGAATTAGTTTTTAATTAGATTTAATTTGTTTATAAATAGTTAATTAGATATTAGTTAGTTAGATTAATGATTTACAATTAAATTAGAAACTAATTTAGGATTAGATTTTTAATTCAAATTCTGATTTTTAGTCCAGCAACAGAATTTCCAGATTCATGCCAGATTTGACCCATCAACTTTGGAAGCTCATAAATTGAGTTATACTTGGCCAAATGAGGCCCAGGACGGCTCATTGGAAAGCGAAAATCAAGGAGAACATTTTGGAGGAGGTTTCACCAACAGATTTACTCATTTATTGGGTCAAAACTCAGGCAGAAGATCAAGCTCCGAATTTTGAAAAACAAAATCAATTTTCTGAGTTATTTTCTTCAATTTCATTTATCCAAAGCCTCTTCTAATTGCAGATCCATTGGCCAATGATATCCTTTGCCAATCAAATCATTCCAAGCATCAATACAAAGCTTATATTTTATTTTCAATTATTTATTTAAAATAGAATTTGATTGGGTTTGATTTAATTGCCAGAAATGATATTTTGATTGCATTTTAATTTATTTTGATTTCTTTTGCAGGAAAACAGTGGAAAAGATATGGAGAAAAGGATTTCAAGCAATGAGAATGCTCCACCAATTGAAGATCAGAATTAGGAGCAAGTAAAGTTATATTTGGCAGATTTCTCTTCAATAAACTCTCCTCTCCAAAATTCCTTCACAAATATTATAAATAACGGATTCTAGAATGTAAAAAGGGTTGCTCTCCTCTGCAATTCTAGACTTCTAAAAGCACTACTGTAATAGGAATTTAGATTTGTAGGAGAGAGGAGAGAAAATCTCAGATCTGGGAATTATTGAGGATTTTTCTTTTGCATCTTGGATTATGTATGAGGGGCAGAGTTTGCACTATTGTGGCTCTAGTTTTAAAGGCAGAAGTTCAAGCAATGTAAAGGACTATTGGAGACCAAGATCAGAGAAATGGATGCAATAAATTGGTATTTTTAATACTACTATTTCAAATATCAGTTTCATTTTTATGGTAATAGGAATGTATCATTTTATTCATGTTTGAGCACTATTGTCAATATGGGTAGTTTGTCTCAATGTTGTTATCATGTATCTCTGTTCTTATGGATTAATTTCTGATTTCTGAGTAACTATTTACTCAGAAATCTGCCTTGTTAAAACTGATTTATTGAATGGTAATATGTTGTGAACTATTTACACATATTATTGTTTAGTTATTGGATTTGCTGATTTGATAATCAATATCATTTATGTGAACTACTTCCCGAGTGTTGTTGGTTTATTATTTCAGTTAAGAGGTCTCAATAGGATTTGTTTTGATATCCATAATATCAGTTAATTGAACTACTTCATTAACTTGATATTCATTATAAACAAGACATATCTAAATCCCAATACTTTAATTATCTTGCTCTTAGTTGGGTTAGATCTATATCTGCCTAATTAAGATAGGATTTAGATTAGTTTCTTTTCCTTGCATCATAGAATAAGCTTGCATTTAGAGTAAATTCTACATTTTTTTAAGTCCTCTCCTCAAAGAGGCAAAACTTTAGTTGTGGCTTGGCTGAACCCAAATCAGCTTAAGGGTCATTCTCTTGCCTGATCAGCAAGAAGAAGTGATCTGATGTCCCTGTCTATTGGTAGTTAAAGATACATTATAAACCAATAGCAATAGGGAGAAGGTAACTGGACCTAGTTGAACAGTCAGAGCCACCACACCAAACGGAAAAGGAGCTGCTTTTAAGGTCCGGACCGGGTGGTTATCCCCCAATGTTGTTGCAGCGATTTTCGAGGCATCAACATAGTCCTGGTTTTGGGATCCAGGGGAAAATCTTTGTGTATATGTGTTATGCTCTCACATTGTTTATTTTCTGTGTTTTAGAATTCGTATGCAGGTAATTTATGTACGGGTTTAAAACCTACATTTGGTATCAGAGTTGTTTTGGCTTCAAGGGGACACCTTTGTTGGTGATGGGTTTCGGTCGGGCCTGTTGTAGACCCTGTTCAGTGGGAGATCTGTGAGATCGATTCTGGTGGTGAAAGAAGATGGTGAGCAGTGGAAAGATAGAGATCGAGAAATTTAATGGTTAGAGTTTTGAGTTGTGGAAACTCAAGATGGAAGATTTGTTGGTGGATAAAGATCAGTGGATAGTGGTAGATCCGGGTCAACGGGAGTGTTCGATGAAGAATGGAAGAAGTTAGATCGGAAGGGAAAGAGCACAATACGATTGTGTGTCTCAGATTCAGTATTGTTGAATGTATTAGGGGAAGCTACGGTGAAGGCTTTGTGGGACAAGTTAGGGACTTTTTACCAATCTAAGTCTCTGGTGAATAAACTGTTCCTACAGAAAAATCTGTATAACCTGAGGATGAAAGATGGAGAATCGGTGAGAGAGCATATGAACACATTTAATATTGTGGTAAGTCAGTTATTATCTGTTGATATTAAAATTTCAGATGAAGATAAGTGCATCAGTTTGTTGTGTTCTCTACTAGATTCATGGGATAGTCTGGTTATTGCAATAGGTAGCAATGCAACTGCCTTGTAGTTTGATGAAATAGTCTCATCCTTGCTTACGGAGGAAATTAGACGGAAAAATATGGAGAGCCAGAATGGTGATGCCTTGTCTGTACGAGGATGGTCCTAGAATAGAAACAAAAATAAGTCATCGAGTGGGAGGTCTAAATCTAGAAGGAGATCTAAATCTCCAGGAAAACCTGTAAAGGTGGTGTGCTGGAAATGCGGAAAGGAAGGACACTACAAAAGGGATTGTAAATCTAAAGGTCCTGATAAAGGAAATGGATCTGATAATGTTCCTTCTGCATAGGTGAAAACTACCTCAGATGGTGGGGATGTGTACTTGGCTTCTTCAAGTACACATGTAGATCATGAGGCATGGTTGATTGACTCAGGTGCATCCTTTCACTTCACTCCTCATAGAAAGTGGTTTTGCGAGTATGAGAAATATGATGGTGGTGATGTCTTCTTGGGGGATGACAGGAAGGATAGAATCATTGGTCGCGGAAATGTAAATTTGAAGTTGCAGGGTGGAAGGGTTAGAACACTTCTGGGTGTTCTGCATATTCCTGCATTAGCCAGAAATCTGATTTCTTTAAGCAAATTGGATGATGCAGGTGTAAAAACAGTGTTAGAGAAGGATACCTGCAAGATGGTTCGAGGGGCACTGGTATTGATGCAGGGAGTTCGAATTGGAATTCTGTACAAGCTGCAAGGTAGCACTGTTGTTGATGGGTGCAACAGTTCTGTGGTTCCTGAAAGTGGAGTAGAAAATCTAGTGATCTCTGGAGAGAAGACCATGCTATGGCATCAAAGGCTTGGAGATATTGGAGAGAAGGGCCTTCAAATACTTCATGGTAAAGGTATGAGTAATAGCTCTTTGGATTTTGATTTCTGTGAAAATTGTGTATATGGGAAGCAGAATCGTGTGAGTTTCCCCTTTGGTGGTAAGAGGGCGAAACATATATTAGAACTTGTGCAAAATGATGTGTTTGGACCTGTGAAGGTTCCATCACTAGGTAAGTATGTGTACTATGTATCATTTATAGATGACTTGTCAAGGAATACATGGATATATTTTCTTAAGAAGAAATCTGAAGTCTTTGATAGGTTTAAAGAATTTATGGCTTTGGTGGAAAACCAAATAGAGAAGAAGATAAAGGTGTTGAGGACAGATAACGGTGGAGAGTTTTGCAGCAAGGAATTTGAAGAATTCTGTAAGAAGTGTGGTATAGCATGGCAGAGGACTACTCCATACACACCTGAGAAAAATGGAGTTGCATAAAGAATGAACAAGATGTTGATGGAAAGGGAAAGAAGCATGCTCGGTGGTGCCAGGTTAGGATAAGAATTTTGGGCAGAGGCGATGGAGACAGCATGTTACCTGGTCAACAGATCACCTTCATCAGCATTGGAGGATAAGACTCTACAAGAGGTATGGATTGATAAGAAACTCTCTCTTTCACATCTGAAGGTATTTGGATGTGATGCATACTCACATTTTCCAAAGGAGAAAATAACCAAGTTGGATAGTATTGGGTATAAGGATGGTTTAAAGGGTTATAAGCTTTGGAACCTAGTAACAAGGAAGGTTGTGTACAGCCGAGATGTGGTGTTCAGAGAGGTGAAAGATGTTATTAAACATGAATTCCAACCAAAGGAACCTAAGAAGATAGAGTTTGAGCTTAAGGAGGAAGAATCAGACTCTACAACAGAGGAGTAATCAGAAGATGAAGAGCCACAAACTTTGGGTGTGAGAAGATCAGTTCGAGAAAGAAGGCAGTCGGAAAGGTATAGTCCATCTACTCTCTATTCAAATTTTTCTTTATCTGTTACTGATGATGATCCCAGAACTGTGAAGGAAGCAGTAGATTCAGAGGCTGGAAAACTCTGGAAAGAGGCCATGGTTGATGAAATGACATCTTTGCACAAAAATGAGGCTTGCGATCTGGTGGAGTTGCTGGTTGGAATGAAACCCATTGGCAGCAAATGGGTGTTCAAGAAGAAGAAAAATGCAGAAGGAAAGGTGGAGAAATACAAAGCTCGGTTGGTAGCAAAAGGTTATTCCCAGGTGCCAGGAATTGATTTAGGTGATATTTTTTCTCATGTTGTCAAGGTAGCTTCTATTATATTACTTTTATTTGTTGATGTTGTTTTTGATTTTGAGGTAGAACATATGGATGTGAAGACAACATTTCTTCACGGGGATATGGAAGAGGAGATCTACATGAAGCAACCTGAAGGTTTTTCGGTGAAGGGTAAGAAAGAAATGGTATGAAAGTTAAAGAAGTCTCTGTATGGGTTAAAACAGTCACCAAGGATGTCGTATCAGAAATTTGATACATTTATACGGGGATTTGGCTTCACCAGAAGCAAAGAAGATCACTGTGTGTATTTTAATATAATTGGTGATCGTGTTATTTATCTGGTCTTGTATGTGGATGATATGTTGCTCATTGGAAATGACAAAGAAATTATCCAGGATTTGAAGACCCAATTGTCCTCCAAATTCAACATGAAAGATCTTGGTGCTGCAAACTATATTTTGGGCATGGAAATTAAAAGAGACAGGGAAAAGAGGAAGCTATGGTTAAACCAAAGGAAATATGTAAAGACAACACTGCAAAGGTTTAATATGTAGGATAGTAAACCGGTGAAGGTTCCTATTCCTGTAGGTGTGAGGTTATCTACCAGACAGTGTCCCAAGACACAAGAAGAGGAAGAGGACATATCATTTGTTCCATATTTAAGTGCAGTCGGTAGCCTGAATTATGCAATGGTATGTACTAGACCAGACGTTGCACATGCAGTGGGAGTATTGAGCAGGTTTATGTCAAAACCAGGGAAGGAGCACTAGACAGTAGTGAAGCAGGTTTTCAGGTATTTGCGTGGCACTAGTGATTATGCTTTGTGCTACCAAGGAAGACCAGGATTAGACAGAGTGTTGGATATTCATTGCTTTTTTGTTGCAGACTGGGCTGGAGATCTGGATATGAGAAGATCTACAAGTGGGTATGTGTTTAACCTATTTGGAGGTTCAGTCAGTTGTATGAGTAAGAAACAATCTGTAGTGGCACTATCAACTACAGAGTCAGAATACATGGCAGCCACTCATGCAAGCAAGGAAGTAGATTGGTTGTAGAGATTGTGTTCAAGTATGGGGTTAGTATAGGGAGCTATAAGGATAGACTGTGACAGACAAAGCGCAATTTTCTTGGAAAAGAACCCTGCATATCATTCAAAGACAAAGCACATTGATGTTCAGTATCACTTTGTGAGGGATATGATAGAAGACAAAAAGATGTTGATGGTAGAGGTGGACACTTTGAAGAATACTACATATGCATTGACATAATCTGTGAGCTCTGAGAAGTTCTCTTGGTGTAGAGAAACAATGGGCGTTGTAGGGCTCGATAAATGACTAATATCTCTTGTGGCCTCTTGTGGAAAGAAAACAACAAGTGGGAGAATCTTAGGTTGTGTTATATTCTTTCCGCAACTAGCCCATGTAGTTAACTGAGGGGTTAGAGGGGGGCAGAGCCCCCCCCCCCCCCCCCCCCCCCTTTGTTGCTCCGATTGTGTAGTGGGGGTGGGGGGGTCATAGCTGTTTGAGTCGTGTAGGTAACCCCCCTCTATGGGGTCCAGGGCAACGCCCCAGTTTTTTTTTTTTGACCCTATATTAGGTTGGGTGGACATACCTATGGTTTTATGCATGATTTTTCGCACATTGTTTTGGACGTGATGGTTTTTGGTCCATGGTTTTGGATGTGATGGTTTTCAGTCCATGGTTTTGGACGCAATGGTTTTCAGTCCATGGTATTGGATGCTTCGACATGTATAAATATGTATTGTAACATTGAAAGGAACATAATGAAAAATCAACCTGGTAGTCCCAATTTTGGGATCCAGCGGAAAATCTCTATGTATATGTGTTTTATGTGTTATGCTCTTGCATTGTTTATTTTCTATGTTTTAGAATTCGTATGTAGGTAATTTTTGTATGGGGTTAAAACCTACAATTGGGCTAGAGGAATTTGCTCATGTCCGCACTTATAATTTTACTTCACCATAGTACCATAAATAGGCAATTCAAAAGCTTACACACGTCTGTAATTACTCTTACTCCTATATTTACTCAGATTAGCTTAAGTAGTGGATAAATTCAACATGCATTATGATTATCTTCACGTAAACATATATTATTACTTGTGTTCATATAACAAAGTAAAACACATAGATTTGCGCATCAATACATCATTAAATCATAAACCTAGTATTCAACATAACATAATTGCATGCATTCATAACGGAAGTAAAATAGCTCATACGCAGGTAATTCTAGAATAATTCTCTTTATTGATGTTCATATCTCCTTTAGAGAGTCTAACTACCCTACGCACAAAGCTGCAGGGGTCCACACACTCAGCTGCAAATTTCTACCCTAAGCCTTTGCGCATATAGCTGCAGAGCCTCTTTCCTACGCTAAGACTCTTCGCTCTTAGCTCTCATAGACCCATTACATTAATGAACCTTCAAAACATATCTCTTTGCTGAACTAGTAAAAGGCTCTTCTAAGACTTCTTTTTATACAATCCCATGGTCCGCGGACCATGGGTAGATCTCCTAAAGCTGACATTACTTACATTAAACAAAGGGAGGAAACCCTTTATGAATCTCTACATCTTTGCACTCCATGACCACAAAATGTGGAGAATTTACACTTCTTATACAAAAATTGGGCTTTCTGTTGCAAAACTTGGGCTTTTAACCAAAAAATTGACCCTAGGGGACCTGTTCCCAACAGATCCCCAACACGAATATGGTGGCTCATGCCTGAGTCATTCTATTGGCGTGGAGATCTTGTTGGAAGACCTCCCAACTCCACTTGTACTACTGCAACCTCAGTGGTACACTGCAGCAACACCTTCTTAACTTACTTGACCAGCTGCTCCATTGTTGATCCTGCGCTATCTGCCTGTATTTTCTGTTGTGTTGCCTACAGACTAGTCAATTTTCCTTCAATGGTGACCATGAGAACATAGGCTTCATCTAGCCAAGGCCCTAATCTAGCCTTCAGTATTGCCTCCTTACGCTGTGCTGCATCAGCCTGTTCATTCAGTGCCTTCGCTTCCTGGAGCTTCACCAACCTCTGTGTGACGGCGACGGTGCGTGTTGTCACTTTGAAGCATCATACTTCTGCTGCAGTTCCCTTGCATTTTTTTCTAGATGTTACACGTTGGGATCTTCCTGTAGGCTGGTAACTACTTCGAGCGACTGCTTGAAGAGAGGAGTGCAATCCTTCACTGTGGCAACTTCATCCTTGACCGATGCTTCACATTGCTCTCTAACTTCTGGTGGGGTCGAAGGCTGGGCCCTCCACTCGAGCTCTGTGATATTAAGGTTCAATTCAAACTGAACCTTAGCTAGCTCTATCCTTGCATCATGCACACCTGTAGTGAGCTTTCGAATTCTGGCGTCGACTGGTGCATCTTTTGGGATATTCAGCTCCGGAACAATTTTGCAGACCTCAGCTACCACAGCTCTGGTGCTCTCATTCTTCTCTGTGATATTTTTAAGGAGATCAATCGTGGATGTCTTCTTAACAAACATTTGGGCATTGTTGACCTTCTTCTCACTGATCACATTCAGCGCGCTCTGCTCTAGGGTTCGAAGTTTCACGATCACACTATCTTGCAGGGTGTGAGGGGTTTAACTTGGAAGCGCAGCCAAGTTTAACCCAACTTTCTTGATAGCACTGATGGTGGCCTTGTTAGCTTCCACTTATGTAGTCAATGCTCCGTTTGACAGCATGATGGCCCAGGGATCCAAGGAGAAGACCAGCTCCGCTGCTTCTGAGGTCCCAGGCGCCAAGCTAGTTGACACCACGCTGCGTTGTCCCACACTGGTTTGCACTTGAGTGGCTTGCATCTGCAGCTCACAAAAACCTATTTGAATGGCGACCAAGGCTTGCTTCTGCTACTACTCGAACTGTTGTAGCAGTTTCACATTTGCGTCCCTCACTGTGTCGCGGATATCATTTAGATCACCTTCAGTAACAGTGATCAGGTCAAGTGATGATTTTTTGGCCTTGGACTTCTTCCGTGACTGTACCTTTTCCTGATCCCTAGTGTGCTTAACCAGGAATGGATTAGTCTCTGGGAATGCATTTCCCTGTCCTGATTGTTTCTCTTCTTCCTCCATTTGCGGCGAACGAGACTTGTGAATTCTATCAGAGTCACTCTCTTCCTCTTCTTCTTCCTCCTATGCTTGCTTCTTAGCAGCGCTCTCTACTTTAGCTTTGTCTTCGGCCTCCTTTTTCCTTCTGTCGGCCAAATGCTACATCTTTAGCCGGGCCTCTTCCTTCTTCTGCTTCACGGAGGACCTATTAGACCCAACTGACAATTTTGAGGCTGTGTGCCACTCTAATGGCCAACTCTCTAGGACCATTGAGATTGCATCATCTATTGCCAGGTATGGAAGATAATACCATTTTTTTCTGGGGTCCTTCCGTGCCAAGATGGAAACACAGTGGAAGTTCACTTTGAACTCCACATATCCTAGCAACTGCTCAAAGACAGTTGAAGATAACCTCAGTTTTCCTTTTATCATGGAGCGGATGCCTTCCTCCATCAACACCCAAAATATTTTAGTGTCCTTGACCCTCACAGCGTCCTTGGTGGCCTATAGCGAAGTGAACTTCGTTGCTTCTTGTAGATCTGACGCAACCAGAGGAAATTGTCTATCCTCCGGTAATTCCCATACAACCAGCACAATTGATAACAGTAACCAAGAGTAGTGAAAGGTTTTACTCTGGTCTTGCGCTTCTCTGTAGTTCACGAGGAACTCACCTCAAAGATAGCGTGCCCAATTAAATTTTATGCCCTTTGCGCACTGAGCCATTAATGACACAACTGTTGCTGACACTTCATTTGTGCAACACTTCCTCATTAGTTTCCCAGTCAAAATATGGGTGGCGACCTTAACCACAAGGTTGATTATGTTAGAAATTGAGTATCTGCATGGTTTCTTGGCGAGCTTAAATTTGTCATTTATTCTCATGGCAAGGTCGCCCTCACCCGTCTTTCTTCCAAATGCCATGGCCAAATTCAACCCTGAATGTGGTAGCAATGTGACCCTATGGATCAACATATCTTTGATGGGTATTGGTTCTCCTAACCACAGGTACCCATTATGCACTAAGCATAGCAACTGTTTGATCACCATCAAGGTTATGGGTGCACGGCGGTAATGTGGCACCCATAGCAGGTTTAATAGTCTTGTCTTGTCCACCCCTTTAATCCACTTCCGCGGCTCTTGTGTGACGACACTAGAATCTTTATAAAACACATAGGTCATAAAGGTATTAGTCGCCAAGTGGGGAAATCTCTCTGTGTCCACCAAGTCCCAATCCTCCAGCTTGAGAGCGGGAATGCGCGCCAAGCACAGACCTTGAAACGTGATCTGGTTTGGAAGCAATGGGGTAATTAGCAAAAATTTCCCCACATCCGAGTCCTTTGAGATCTTCACCTTACCCTGGCATGGAGGTATGTACTTGGGTAGCTTTGAGATAGGTTTTACACCCTCAATGTCAATGTCCTCTATTCCCATATCCATATCTTTGGTGCCATCCTCAAATTCTAAGTCTACCACCTTGCCTTTCTCCTGCACGGTGGGCTTTTCCTTCTGGTGCTTTCTTGGCGACTCACACACCGGCTGTGTTGCTTTTTTCTTATCCTTCTTTGTCTTGGGACCCTCATTGGGCGGCGCGGGCCTCGGCTTGGGTGACCTCTGTGATTTTGGCACTTTTTTGGGCACTTATACACTTACGACCTCCGGGGTAGCTCCCTCAGATGTCATTGATCCTCCAACACTTGCGGTTTCCACGGGCACCGACATGAGTCTAGTAAGAATCTCATGGGTTGATTTAGGGAACTTGTCAAATACTTAACTAGCCACCAAAGCCTCAAAATTCTTAAGGTTCATGCATGCCTGATAGCTCAACATTGCAATTCTTAGCATGCAAAGTGTTTTTTGTTGGGCAGTGATATGTAATTTATAGGAGAATTCAAACTTTAATTTGACTGTTCCCCCCAAAATCCACTCATAAATTCTAGATTGGCAGCACATTTTCAAAGATCACTCTCTTAAATTTTGACTTAAATGCCACCCCCCCTGTCCACTTAGCCGTTTTCCCACTGTCAACTCATGAACAATGACCATAAAGGTCACTTTCTACCTGCCCTGCGCGGTCTCTTCTCCTATAGTGCAGCTCCCTTTGCGCTTCTATCGATACTGTGACATTCCTCCCTTCTACCCATTCCTCAAGTCACGTAGCTCTATAACCTTGGTAGTGTATTTTATAGTCCCACGCCTCCCTCCAGCTGCCTGGAGCGCTAAGACTGTGCCTCCACCATATAGTCATCTGGCTAGATCCCCAGTGTATGGCTTCAATTACCTGCCATTTACCTTCCTTGGAAATGGCTCTCCATTCAACTTCACCAGCTGAACTCCTCCACCATCGGTAATCTCCTTAATGACATAGGGCCCTAGCCAATGCATCCAAAATTTTCCTAGAAATTTATCAAACTTGTTGTCATATAATAACACTAAATCATTTACCTTGAAGGTGCATAGTTTGATGTGTTGATCGTGCCATGCCTTTTCGCGCTCCTTTTGAACTTGTTGATGGAATCTAGCAAAAAATCTATTCTCTTTGAGCTCTATCAGTTGCGCGAGCCTTTCTTCTAGGGCTTCATGATCTGCCATTCTTGTGAACACCGCTATGCAGAGACTAGGTACAATGTACTCCATTGGCATCACATCTCCAATGCCATAAACTAACCTGAAAGGCATTTGTACAGTTAGCTTTTTGCAAGTTGTTCTGTAAGCCCATAGCACCACGGGTACATGCATATCCTAGTTGTTCCTTTGTGCATTGCAGACCTTCGTAAGCACGTCCTCTAATATTTTATTAAACGCTTCCACCATCCCATTAGCTTGCGGGTGATATGGTGTACTCTTCTAATGATAAACCTGGAATTCCTCTATCAGTGCGTTGATCGTCTCATTAAGGAAATTGTTGGCTTGTATGGGCCTAACCTAGGTTCAGAGGTGATTTAGCCAAACAAATCCCAGTACTACTGGCCCTTTAGGCAACAATCCATGGAGCGCGGACTGAGGTCTCACCCGAAGTAGTATGGGCAGGTGCTAGAACTAGGTTTCCGCACCCTGGGGATGTCTGATGAGCTTCTGGTGATCCGCAGTTTGACCCTGCACACACGTTGCTACATGCTTCTATTAGTCCTTCCGAACCTGTGATGCTACTTTCGTGCAACCCTTACTCGGGGTGCGATCCATATTATACCCAATTTCCTTACTATTTAACCTGTTATTACCCGATTATTTAACGTATCTGTGTAAGAGTAGTGATAAGTAATAGTATATCCAACAATCATATAAGTGCGCGTGATAAACAAAATAGTATAAATGTATAGAATGAAATAAACAAGCAGATACACAGAATTTGGAATCAATTTCTCTTTATTATTCTTCATTCAAGGTTACAGACTCGACACTGCCCTGCGCACTCAGCTGCAAGGGTCCGCGCACTCAGCTGCGGACTCTACTAGGCCTCTGCGCACTTAGCTACAGAGCCTCTTCCTACTACTACGACCCACTACACTTAGACTCTTACTATATGCTCGAACCATTCGTATTCCTCTATCTCTTGTTCCTTAGCTATCTTTACAACTCAGAGCCTCCCTCTATTTATACAATCCCATGGTCCGTGGACCATGGGTAGGCCGACATGATTACATTACCAAACTTAGGGCGGACAACCCTATGAATCAACCTATACTTCGCGCTCTGTGCCCGTAATTCGCGAAGTCTTACAATACATTCGACCAAAACCTGGGCTTTGACCCCAAAACCTGTTGTGGGGGGATTCGATGCCCAACAAGCCCCCAACACAAACATCGTGATTCACCCTCGAGTCACTTTGTTGGCGCGGCGATCTTGGCACGGAGTCCCTCCAACTGGTCCCGAACTGCTTGGAGGTCCATAGCACATTGCTCTGCAGTTTGCTGGACCTGTTGCATACGCTCTTCTGATGCTTCCCTGTGAGGATCAAATCCCTGTCTTAGCGCATAAAGCCCCTGCATCTGTGCGAGCTTTCCCTCGATATCTGCCATAATGGTGAAGGCCCCATCTATCCATGGTTGGATGCATGCTATGAGAAGTGCCTCTTTCTGTCTTGTGGCATCCACTTGCTCTTTCAGTGCCCTTGCTTGCTGCATCTTTGTGAACCGTTGAGTGAGGATGACTATTTTCACAGTTCCTCCGACACTATCATATTGCTCCTGAAGTTCGCGCGCCTCTGTTTCTAGGTGTTGTATGTTGGGGTCCTCGTACAAAGATGTGAGGACGCTAAAGGCTTGGTCAAACATACTGGTACAGTCCTGCACTGCCCGTCCAATTTCTTTCAACCCTGTTTGGATAGCATTAATGCACTACTCTCAAACTTCTGGGGGAGTGGAAGGCTGCGCCTTTAGCCGCAGCTCGGAAATCTAGAGATTTATCTCCAACTACACTCGTGTTGTTTCTTCGCACGCTTTTCAGACTCCACTTGCAAAACAGTGGATCCACACTTTTGTTGGCAGGTCCATGGCGATGGACAACTCTGGGACACGCCGGCACGCTTCATCCACTGTCTATACTAAATGCTGGTTTTGTGACACTAGTTTGTCACGCTGTAGGCTGAGCTATTCGATGTTGATCTTTTTCTCACTCATCACCTGAATCGCGCGGCCCTCCCGAGCGCGGAGATCTGCTGTTATTCCATCCTGCAGTTGGTAAAGTGTGTCTCATGGAAGGGAAGCCAAATTGAGGCCAAGTCCCTTGATCCTACCAACCACGGCTCTGTCTATCTCATTCTTTGCTACTAGCGCCCCTTCCGG
This sequence comes from Pinus tabuliformis, assembly GCA_031772625.1. NCBI lineage: Eukaryota > Viridiplantae > Streptophyta > Pinopsida > Pinales > Pinaceae > Pinus > Pinus tabuliformis. The sequence goes on along the minus strand of CM062818.1, from coordinate 2,030,488,790 downwards.
TAGCACTATGGTATTGGCCATCCTTGCCCGTAGCATCTATTGTGCTGCTGATGTGCTTGCTGCGACGTAGGTGGCTACAGTTCCTTCTTATGGGGGCCACGCCTGTAGTTCCTACAGCTACGCCCTTAGGGCCCCAACACAGTCTACTGCTCCAACATGACTTCTTTGAGCACTTCCTTGGTGACATCATGTACCGTCTCACCAATGTTGTAGAGGTCAGCTTCCATTATGATCGGGTCAATGGTCAATTTTGAGGCCTTGACCTTTTTCCATGGACCCGATCTCTCTGTGACGCACAACCTTTTGAGTTGGGTGGAAGTTGTGCCTGGGTCCATGCCTTCTTCTACAAGTTTTGTGTCCTTTACCTCCTGTCCTGTAGACAATTCCTGGCCCTCCTCTTCCTACATTCTTGTGGCCCCTGTTGTCTGCGCTGTTGCTGCTACTTTGGCAGCCTTTGCTTGTTCCGAGGCTGCCTGTGCTACCTTGCGGACTTCCCTTACCTATGCTACCACTTTTTCATTGTGCCTCTTCTTGGTTAGTTGCATGATGCGCAGCTTGGCCTAATCCTTTCTTTTCTGTGCTGCTGTCCTATCCAACTCTGCCAAATCTGGTGTGTGCATTCGAGAGGCCATGATTCTAACACTATAAAAATTGCATCATCACTGGCGATGAAGGGGAGCTTGGTCCACTGCTGTGTCAGATCCTTTCATGCCTTGATGTAAACATTGTGAATGTCCACCTTGAAGGCTGCAAAGCTCTGCAAACTGTTGTAAACTGTGGGGGACAAGTGCGGCCTCCTATTAATCCACATCTGGACGCTCAGCTCCTTGAGCACCTAGAAGATCTTCGTATTTCGAATCTGCTTCACATCCTTTGTAGCCTAGAGCGATGCGTACTTTGCGGCCTCTGGTACATCATGCTCAATGCTCGAGAACTGAATGTCCTCCGACAGTTCTCCTGCTACCAGCAAAATGGACAAGAGCAATGACACGTGGTGGAAGGTGTTGCCCTGCTCTTGAGCTTCTTTGAAGTTGATCAAGAATTCCTCACAGAGGAACTCAACCCAGTTGAATTGGACCCCCTCTGTACATTGTTCAGCGAACGCAACTACCAGCGCTGGTACTTCATCACCACGACATTTTCTCATTACCTTCCCAGCTAGGAGTCAACCTCATTTTGCTTCCTGTGCGCAATGCATGCTTTCCAGGTTTCCAAAACACGCGTGGTTCTCCTAACCCCGTGCACCTAGTGATAAGTTCTTGTAGTCCTTTTACTCCCTTGTTGTCACGCAGCAGTTTCATGCATGTCTCCAGAAAGGTAGTGAACATTGAAGGATCCATCCCTGGTTCTAGTTGATCCTTACTACCTGAAGTAGAGGCCTCTGTGAAGCTCTTCTTAGCTTCCATGAATGTCTCCTTCGCGTATTCTAAATGAAATTCAAGTTCCTTTGTAGGAGCCTTGCGAACCCATGCACTTTCTTCTGACTACTTCCCTTTATCATTGCCCATGGTCATACCACTCCTAAGCATCATGTTTACATTCCAGTCTTCTTCGCGTGGCTCAGACCTCATCATCTGTAAATTCTGAGTCAGAGGGGGTTGGAGTACCCCTTTTTCATGCATCCTCGCTATCAACTAAGGGCAGTCTTCTGCCTCATGATCAAACTGAGTATAGTACAAACATGATATCCTTGTCGGGTTTGTACAATCGCGGGCATAGTGCCTTGGCCCTCTGCAATTGTAACAAATTAGTTGTCCACGACCCCTTCCTAGTCCCATTCCGCCTCGACCTCGAACGCGCCCTTGAAATCCAGTGCGCACCATTCCTACATTTGGGTCGAGGGCTCGCATTTCGGTCTGCACCCTGTAGGCAAGAGTCTGATCCATCATTTGCTCGTAGCTTTTGCATGTGTGTTCATCATGCCCTACCGACCTACTGAAATTACAAAACAATTGCTAGGACGTTTGCGTATACTTCTGCAATATATGGCAATTATCCATAGTGTGTTTTCCTCCTATCTAACAGATCACACACCATAATGTAGGCACCACGCTTAGTCCTGCCTGTGCCTCAGGTCATAATTGCATCGGCCCTCCTCCTACCAAGTAATTCGCGAGCACTGGACAGTGGTCCTTGTCATGCCCCTCGCCTTTGCATTTTATGCACCATAACTCCTCGCGTGCCTCTGGCCGAGGTGTCCTATCCTGTTTCAAACTCTGCATCTCCAAGCACATATTTTGCAGTTGTGCGTGGATTTGTTGGAATCCCAACCCAGGGTCTTGTATAGGGGTCTCTTGTAATATCATTTTAATCTCCAAAGCTTCAGCCTGGGTGGAAAGTTTTTGTTGTGACAATGTCGTCTTTAAGTGCGGTGTTAGTGATGCTACAAACCATGCGGATCGTATTCCTCTATCTCTTGTTCCATAGCTATCTTTACAACTTAGAGCCTTGCTCTATTTATACAGTCCCATGGTTTGTGGACCATGGGTAGGCCGACATGACATTACATTACATTACCAAACTTAGGGTAGACAACCCTATGACTCAACCTATACTTCGTGCTCTGCGCCCGTAATTCGCAGTGTATTACAATACATTTGACCAAAACCTGGGCTTTGAGCCCTAAAACCTATTGTGGGGGGATTCAATGAAAAAAAATATGCGTATCGCGATTGCTCATCAAAATATTCAGGCAACCAAATATATTCAGTACATACTCAAAGATGAACTTTGTTGATGTTTCCCCTGTACAGTCCTTCACAAGCTATGCCTTCGCCCTCTGGTCAAATACTCAGTTGCGGTGATGATGTACCGCACACCTGTCTTCTTTCCTGGAGGCTAAATTGGTCCCACAAAATCAATTGCCCACTTCTGAAATGGTTGTAATGACAGTTGCGGATTCAGAGGTAGCTCATCCCTCCGCGATGGCCTGCCCATCCTATGACATGCATCACATGCCTTACAATAAGCCTTGGAATCTGTATGAAGCGTCGGCTAACATAACCTAGCGTGTAAAATATTTTGCGTTGTTACTTTTCCTGCATAATGTCCTCCCACAGCTCCTCCATGAGCTTTAGCTAGGATGCTGCTTCATTCAAACTCAGGCACATAATGTCGCAGTATTTCATCTGACCCCATGTTATATAAGTGTCCTGCAATGACGGAGAAGTCTACGTGCGCACCAACAAATCCTTATTTTGTTGACTAGTATACCCCTCCGGAGCCATCCCCGTCGTCAGGAAGCGTATGATATCCGCAAAGTGATTGTCCACGACACGCACTGGAAAAAGTTGCGCGTTAGGAAATCCTTCCTCCAGATTAGTAGGCTCCTCTCCCATTTCAATGCGCGACAGATGATCTAGTCCTACATTCAGTCGTCCTAGTTTTACAATAACTTCAAAGTCATATTCTTCAAATAGCAGTAGCCATATGCATATCTTCCCCCCAATAGAGGCTTGTTAACCAGGTACTTCAACGGAGAATGGTTTGTATACATCTTGAAATGTATGCCTAATAAGTAATGTCTAAAATTCTGAAGTGCGTACACCATAGCCAATCCTTCGTGCTCTATCATTAAATAGTTCTTCTCAACTTTAGACAATTTTCTACTTGCAAACACTATACGGTGATCCAACTATCCCTCACTGACATGTGTCAGCACTGCCCCGGGCGCAATACGTGACACTTCCCATGCACATGAAATTCCTTCTTCCAATCCGGGAAGACTAGGATCGATGCTATGACCATCTTTTCCTTCAACACATATAAGCTTTGATGACACTCTTTATTCCAAAAAAACGTAGCATCCTTCTGTAGCAACTTCTCCATCGGCGCGATAATCTGGGCATAGATTTTGATGAAGCTTCTATAGTATCCTGTATGCCCCAACGTTGTGCATAGTTGTTTCACACTTCTTGGTGCCTCCAAATTAATTATAACCACGATCTTAGCAGGATCTACCATCAAGCCCCTTCTGCATACCATGTGACCCAACAAGATCCCAAAAGGGACATAGAACAAGCATTTCTTCAAATTGAGCATGATCTGGTACCTCCGACATGTATCCAACATCAAGCATAGACTAGCTACGTGGCACTTTACCAACCCAAACATTGTCCAATCATCAAAGTATACCTCCAGAAACTTGTGAATGAAGTCTTTAAACATCACGATGACCACGAATGAAAATATCATTGGCGCGTTCTTCAACCCAAAAGGAATTATGGTATGCTAGAAGCACCCCCACTCCATGGCGAAGGTGATCTTACTTCTATCCTCCGATGCGATCTTGATCTGATGGTACCCCGAGAACCCATCTGTGAATGAATATGCCTCCTTTCCTCCTACATTATCCAACATTTCATCAGTTAATGGAGTTGGAAAGGGATCATGTAAGCAAGTGTCATTCAACTTTATGAGATCTACGCATATCCTTATTTCATCCTTCTGCTTCTTTTCCTGAACTACTATTGGGTTCACCCAATTAGAATCTTCTACTGGTTCAATAATACCTGTCGCAAGCATTTTATCCAACTCTAAGAGACCCTTTCTTTATACTTCAGATTGAGGTGGTAAGGCCTCTGCTAGATCGGCTTTGCGTTTGGTTTCAACTTAATTTTCATAACCCCCAAGTCCCTTATTATCCCCTTTAGGTCTGAGAACTTTGTAGGGAACAAGTCATTTTATTCGTGGAGCAATTCAACAACCTTATCTACTGTTGCATCATCCTAGTAGTCCCCAATATTTGAAAAATTCAGCTTCGACTCTATCCCAATCTTCACTTGTCTTGTTTTATCAACACGGGGATATTTAGATTTTTAATTTGCGGTCCTTCAACTTCACGGTAACCTTCAGTCTTTGGGATGTTAATGTTCCTTGGGTCCTCGTCCTCTTCTTTGAGAGTCACATTGTAGCACTCCAGGGTGTGGCTCAATTGGGTGGTCCAATCTAGTTTAATTAAGTCCAAGGGATCCTGCAATACTCTGAAGATTGTTGCCTTAAATTTCTGCAATGCCTCATTAATACTTTCAAACCCATCCTCAAAGCTAAACATCATCAAGAATCCTTGTCGCAAAATGTCCCATTCTTCAGTGCCATGGAAGAGCTCCGTTTCTAAGTACTAGTTCATCGGTATTACATCCAAAGTATGACAAAATAGATGTACCCATTCAGGCTAAGGCTCCACTCCACAGACCTTAGTCTGTTTGGCCAGGAGATCACGCGGGTGATTCCTTCCATCACATTTCTCTATTAGCCGCACTTGTGGGTGACCAAACCGAAATCTCATCATCTTTCTGTAGACGCGCCAATCATCAAAACTGTCTTTGTGCGTAACTCACCATCTCGCAGGTGTGGCGTGCAACACCCAATCCAAGGCTAGATATGATGCTTCTCTGGCACTTCCCTTTCAAATGCATCCAAAAAGTTATCGACATTAGTTAAACCTTCATAGTAAGATAGATTTCTTACTTCTAGTGATACACAATGCAACAATTTGGTCATCATATTATAGCGTAGCGTAGATACTTCATGCAGTCGATTCTGCTAGTGTTCCAACTCCTCATCTAAATCTGACGTGAAGGAGCTTTTGCGGTCCCATGCAATACATCCATCCACTATCAGATTCACCCAATCCTAATCTCACGCCATTATCTTATAAATTTGGTCCAAGTCATCGTCGCTTTCATAGTCGCGAATGGATTTAGTATAGTGTGGTCGTTCTGCAGGGTCTAGTGGCACTATTACACGGAGCGATTTCTTCTCAAATACCATCTTTCACTTCTTCAAATTGATTACCCCATTCATGTCACTGGCCCAATCAATCCCAAGGAGCGCAGGGTAGGGATTACTGTCATCCACAATATCTATCACTTCGAAGTTAGCCAATGCACTCGCACCCTCAATATCCACTGTTACTCCTTGCAATATTGGGGATAATTTTCTAGTGATTTTCCATTCTTAACTGAATAGGAGACCACTGGAGCATAGGTTTCCCTATCCTCTCCCATGTTTGTTCAGGCAAGAAATTTGCGTCTAACCCCAGATCCAGAATTACTTGATCCATCTCATATTCTTCTATCTGCGCGGTGAGCCTCATCTCTCACCTCTTTCTTTCCTTATGCTTACAAATATTCCTGACTATGCACGGTCCATCAGGAGCGTTTTCTTTCCTGACACACTTATTTATCAGTTCCTGTAGCCCTTTCAAAGCCTTGCTATCATACAACAGCTTCATACAAGTCTCCAAGAAAGTAGTAATCATGGAAGGGTACATCTCTTCAACTCGCTTATCCTGACTTCCTAAGGTAGAGGCTTCAACGAAGCTTTTCTTTGCTTCCCTAAATGTTTCCCCGTGTGTGCTTCAGATCAAACTCGACCTCCTTTTCTGGAGCTTTGTGGAACCATTCAATTTCTTCAGGATGCTTTCCCTTATCTTCGCTAGTTGTCATCCCACTCGGCAGCACAATATTTAGCTTGGGATCCTCTTCGTGAGGCTCAACCCTCATTGTTGGGTAGCGGATCCCCCCATAGCAAGTTTTTGGGGCTTAAAGCTCGAGTCTTGGTCAATGTAATGTAAATACCCCATGAAATGAAGGCACGGAGCACGAGAATCTAGCATTTTCCACCCTAAAATAATGTAATTTAATGTAAATTGTTTTGGCCTACCCATGTTCCACGGACCATGGGATTGTATAAATAGAGCGAGGCTCTAGTGTAAAAGTCAGTCTTGAGAGTTTTGGAGAATAATCGATAAATGCAAAGGCATGGTTAGAGGATAGAAGTAGATATGAAGGTATTGGGTCGTAGTAGTAGTCAGAGGCTCTATAGCTGAGTGTGTAGAGGCCTAGTAGAGTTCATAGCTGAGTGTGCAGACCCCTGCAACTGAGTGCACAGGGTGGGGTCGAGTCTGTACTGGATCAAACTTTGAAGGAATCATTAATAAAGATCAATTGGATTGACATATTGTGCATCTAGTTCATAGATCTATATTTGAATGTTATGTGTGATGATATTTGTTTATGTATCTGCGCGCACTTATATGTATGCTTGTGAATGAGAATATTCTTAGTAATTAATGAACAAACCCTAATTAAGGAAGACTTGGGTAATTAAAGCTGGTCGCACTGCGGCAGGAGCCGTGTGAAGGTAGTCCCATAGAACGCCAGAAGTTTGCAGGTACTCGTAATCTAGTAAGCGCGAAGGTTAAATCAGGTACCGATCTCCCACATCAAGATATCCCTAGGGTGTGAAAACCTGGTTCCAGCACCCTCCCATACTACTTCGGGTGAGACCTCAGTCCATGCTCTGCGAACTATTGCCGAAAGGGCCAATAGTAATGGGATTTTCTTAGCTAAACTCACTGCTGAACCTGGGTCAGGCCCCACGTAGCCAACAAATGGTTCCATTATCGGGACCTGAATATGCCTAAGGGATGTCTGATGTCGGAACGCTGGAATCCAACAAAGAAGGAAATTAAAGGTTGGTTGGACAGAAAGATTCACGAGTTCGAAACACAGGAGAATAGAACTCTGCAACTATCTGAGAAAAGGTGGTTGGATCGCTACGTGTACACTGAAATACATGAAATTTTCTTTGCCTCCTTCCCTTCTGAACTATATGAGTGGCTCGCGAAGTTAGCAGACAGTCAGGGACGATGCAGGCTTGATAAACTGATCGTGTGGACTCTAGAAATGGTGCGTAGATTAGAAGCTTCAGAAGATAAAATCACGCATGCTGTCAACCATTGGCTCGACCGGATAATAGGGGGATTTATCACTAAGTTCGCGGTAGACACAACTGTGAGCTACAGCGAGGGAGAATGACATTTCCTCAAGGGACCGCGAGGTAGGTATATTAAATATTTGAATACCTGGATTAAGATGTTGTTATGTGAAAAGTGGGTTATGCGAATACATTAATGTTGGAGTTAACAAGGAGCAGAAAGATCTACAAAGGCAGTGGGGAATTAGGAAACAGTCCCTTAATTTCACCATTGCACGAAAGCAAGGAACAACTCGTGTGGGTCTCGCCGAGAAGTGCGGTCAGTTTGATAAGACAATGCATTCCGCAATTACCACGTCCACCCACGCCACCACCCACTTCACCTCCTGCACCTCCATCTCCACCCACTCCACCTCCACCAACCTCGCAGTTCAACATGGCGAGCGCTATCAAACCAATTGTATTCAGAGGAGTAGGGAATGAAGATCTGGACCAGTTCTGGTTCGTGGAAAGAGCAGTGTGGGAAGCACAAGGGGTCACGGACGACAACATTAAAAAGGCTACCTTGGTGAGCGCACTGCAGGATCGAGCATTGACATGGTATACTAAGCACTCTAACGACCACCCAAACGCAGGGATAACAGAGATCCAGAATGCGTTGAACAGAGAATTTAGCCGACCGAAGTCCGAGACACAGTCAATCATCAGGTTTAAAGAGATCGCGATGGTCCCGGGCGAGACCCCCTGGGATCTTGATCAGCGGCTGAAGAGTACGATCCGCGAGGTTAATATGACACTCACAGATGCGTAGCATCGCGCATGGTTTGTGGCATCCTTGACACTGCACCTGAGGACGGTGCTATCACAATAGAAGATTTCAACCCAAGCTAAAGCATTGGAAATGGCGATGAGGTTGCATGAGACCCCGACACAAGATCCTGCGTTGAAAGTTCAACAAATCCACGTGTAACTACAGAATCTATGCCTGGAGATGCAAAGTTTGAAGCAGGATAGGGCACTATGGCCAAAGGCGCATGAGGAATTATGGTGCATAAAATGCAAAGGCCAGGGTCACGACAAGGGTCACTGTCCAGTATTCGCAGAGTACTTGGCAGGAGGGGGACCAATGTTGTTGAGACTAGAAGCACAGGCAGGACCGAGTACGACACCTGCGTTATGTTGCGCGATCTATTAGATAGGAGGGAAACATATGATAGACAATTGTCACTTGATGCAGAAGTATATCCAGACTCCTTAACAGTTGTTTGGTAATTTTTGTAGGTCGGTAGGCCACCTGTCGTAGCTACGAGCTAATGATGGATCAGACACCAGCCTATAGGATGCAGACAGAAACATGAGCCCTCGACCTAGCTGCAGGGATGGCATGCGCATGAGCTCAGGGGCAAGGTCGAGGACAAGGAGGAATGAGACTAGGAAGGGGCCATGAACAACTTATTTGCTACAATTGGAGAGGACCAGGACACTATGCCCAGGATTGTACTAACCCGCCGATAATATCTTGTTTGTACTGTGCTTAGTTTGACCATGAACCAATGGATTGTCCTACATTGATCACAAAAATGCGCAAGAAAGGAGTACTCTAGCCTCCTTCGACTTAGAATATCCAAATGATGAGATCTAAACCCTGCAAAGAAGACCCCAACGTGAACATGATGCACAGAAGTGGTGTGACCACAGGGGAAGATAAGGGGAAGCAGCTCGAGGGGGATACATGGGTTCGCAAGGCTCCTACAAAGGAACCCAAGTTCGACTTGGAACATGCAAAGGAGATGTTTATGGAAGCTAAGAAGAGCTTCACGGAAGCCTCCAGTTCAGGTAGTAAGGACCAACCAGAGTCGGAAATGGATCCTTCCATGCTTACTACCTTTTTTGAGACATGCATGAAACTGTTGCATGACAATAAGGTAATTAAAGGATTACAAGAGTTGATCACTTGGTCTGCGGGGTCGGGAGAACCGCGTGTAGTCTGAAAACTAGGAAAGCGTACATTGTGCACTGGGAGGGAGATGAGATTAACTGCACAAATTGGTGAGTACGAAATGGATCAGGTAATCTTGGACCTGGGGTCAGACGTGAATGTATTTCCTAAGTAAACCTAGGAATGCATCGGTAGGCCTGCATTACAGTGGTCCCCTATTTAATTACAAATGGTGAACCAACAGAAGATTGTGCCCATGGGAAGGTTGCAAGGAGTAATAGTTGATATCGAAGGCGCGAGCACACAGATGGACTTTGAAGTAATAGAGATTGTTGATGACAGCAATCCTTATCCCGCGTTGTTAGGAATAAACTGGGCGACTGATATGAATGGAGTCATAAACTTGAAGAAGAGGCAGATGATATTTGAGAAAAAGTCCCTACACGTAGTAGTCACACTAGACCCAGCCGAAGGAGTGTAGTACACTGAACCTGTGCGTGATGATGGAAGCGACGATGAGCTGGATTGTATTTACAAGATAATTGCGTGAGATCAGGACTAGGTGAATCCGATTACAGATGGAAGGATCTAGTGGGAGCGTGCAAATTCATGCACCTCAGATTTAGACAAAGAAGATGAGTGCTGGCACAATCGGTTGAACGAAGTAACAACACTGAATTGCAACATGATGATTAGATTACTGCATTACGTAACAACTCAGGCTCGAGATCTGCCAACATATGATGGATTGACAATGGTGGATAAATTCTTGAGCAAGTTTGAAAGCGCAGTACCAGAACAACAGTTGTTCGATGCATTGAAGTGGGCACTGTGCGCAACACGTGCATGCTGGTGGGGAACACACGAAGGAAGTTTTGAGAACTGGCGTGGATGTAAAAGGATGATGCACCTACGATTTGGGAAACTGCAACTACGGATAGAAGATAAATAGGATGGATGAGATGACCCATGCACGCACCTCACGAAATAGACCAAGGCTTACGGAGAAGAACCATACCCTGAATGGATACATTTATTCTACCATACCCTGGATGTCATACCCATGAACTGGTATACTAATATAGAACTCCGACATGGTACGGGCGAGTGGGATGTCTTGCGAGAGGGATTTTTGCTAACATTCACATTTGAAGACCAATGGTCGGATATTGTTGATGGCACACTGCAAGCAGTAAAAGATGCCATATTCAAAATACCACAGGAGCCATTGGAAGTGCTTCAACCAGCGTGGACGACCAAGTTAAACAGTGCCTTAGAATGTTATAACATGCAGGTAGAAGAGGATGATGATGACCCCATAAATATTAATATTCTAGAAACTGAAGGCTATCGCGAGGTTCGAGGACCATCAATTCAGGATCCTGACGTCACCGCACCACTAAAAACAAAGCAGGTAAACATTGGCACAGAAGTGGAGCTAAAGTACGTGACACTTAGAGATATTAGGATGATGCTATGGTAGATAAGGTTACCGAGTTACTCCACGAATATCAAGATTTGTTCCCGACCAAAATCACGGACTTAAAGGGGATCATTGGCGACTTAGGGATGATGAGGATTACCCTGAAACCGTACACGAAACCAGTTAAGCAATGACCTTACCGCTTGAATCCAAAGTATAAAGAAAAGGTCCACGATGAATTAGACAAAATGCTCATAGTCAGAATCATTGAACCAGTGGAAGAATCCAACTGGGGGAGTCCTATGGTAGTGTAGGAGAAAAAACAGAGGGGAAAAATTAGAATGTGTGTGGACCTCAGGAAGCTTAACGACGCCTGTGTTCACGATCCATTCCCAACACCATTCACAGATGAAGTATTGGAGAATGTGGGCAGTCAGGAAGCTTACTCATTCACAAATGGCTTCTTCGGGTACCATCAGATCAAGATCGCGCCAGAAGATAGGAGCAAGACGACCTTCATAACAGAATGGGGCTGCTTTCAATACACCGTTATGCCCTTTGGACTAAAGAACGCGCCAGCGATATTTTCACGCATAGTGGTGGCCGCATTCAAGGAATACATCCACAAGTTCTTGGAGGTCTATCTAGAAGATAGGACTATTTTTGGGTTAGTTAAACACCATATAACGAGCTTACGATTGATGCTAGATACTTGCCGCCGACACCAGATTGTGCTGAACCTTAAAAAGTGCACCTTCCTCGTTCCCTTTGGAAACTTGCTAGGCCATGTGGTCTACAAACAAGGCCTAATGGTGGACCTGGCAAAGATTGTTGTTATTATGAAATTGGAGGCACCGCGAAGTGTCAAACAACTACGCGCTACTTTGGGGCACACGGGTTACTATAGAAAGTTTATTAAGAGCTATGCCCAAATAACAACGCCAATGGAAAAACTATTGAAAAAGGATGCTACATATTGTTGGAATGATGATTGTATGAAAATTCTGGATGTTCTCAAGGAGAAACTAGCATCTACTCCCATCCTCGTCTTCCCAAAATGGGACGTGGAATTTCATGTACATGTTGATGCGTCATGTATTGCGCTGTGAGCTGTACTCATGCAGGAAGGCGTGGAAGGCATGGATCACCTGATCGGGTTCGCAAGTCAGCAGTTGTCCAAAGCTGAAAAGAACTACTCTACTATTGAGCATGAAGGGTTGGCAATGGTATACATGCTCCAGAAATACCAACACTATTTACTTGGCGAGCACTTCAAGATGTATACCGATCATTCCGTGTTGATATACCTGGTGAACAAGCCTGTGTTGGGGGGGCGCATATGCAGATGGTTGTTATTGTTTCAAGAATATGACTTTGAGGTCATCGTCAAGCCCGAACGTCTAAATGCAGGACCAGATCACTTATCACGAATTGAGACAGGCGAGGAGCCCACAAATTTGGACGAGGGACTACCTAATGCACAGCTCTTTGCAGTGCACATTGAAGATGGCCATTTCAAAGATATCATCCAATTTTTAACCATAGGGACTGCAACGAAGGAATATTTAGCGCAATAGAAGAAGGAATTGGTGGTGTGCATGGTGGACTTTTCTGTCATCATGGGACACCTCTACAAAATGGGCAACGATGAGATATTTTGCAGATATTTTCTTGAATTTGAACACAGAAAGATCCTCGCAGAAGCACATGGGGGTGTTGCCAGAGGAAAATATGCCAGATGCGAAATGGCACAGAAGATTCCTCATGCTGGGCTATGGTGTCTAACACTGCACCAAGATTCGAAAGCACACTGTCGGGCCTGCAACATATGTCAAAGGACTGGAAAACCATCATGAAGCGACCAAATGCCACTCAATCCGCAGATGACACTGCAACCATTTGACAAATGGGAAATCGACTTTGTGGGGATGATCCAATGTCAAGGAAAGATGGGCGCACGCTACATCATCACTGCGATAGAGTACTTGACTCGATGGGTGGAAGCATAGCTGGTTAAGGACTGCACGGTCGCTACGGATGCAAAAGTTTTGTTCGACAACGTGTTAACATGGTTTGGTTGCCCGAAAATTTTAATGAGTGACCATGGAACACACTTCCTGAATGAAACCATTAGCACACTCACCGAGGAGTTCCAGGTGTATCATCAGCAAAGTACATTGTACCATCTTCAAGCCAATGGGATAGTAGAAGCATTCAACAAAATTCTGGAGACTGCGCTGACCAAGGTATGTAACATGTAGCGAATCGACTAGGACCTGTGCATACCTATTGTATTATGGGCATATAGAACCACGTGCAAAAAATTGACGGGTCAGACACCTTTCAGATTAGTCTATGGCACGGAAGTAGTCATGCCAATGGAATACATCGTACCCAGTTTGTGAATAGTAGCACTTACGGGCATGTCAGACTGCGAAGCCTTGGAAGAGACACTCGCACAACTAGAAGAACTAGAGGAAGAATGGTTTCTGGCAGGATTCCATTAGCAGGTCTAGAAACAGCGTAAGAAAGCCTAGCACGATCACCATATAAAGTTGCACACATTCAAGGTAAATTCAGAATGCATTGGTTCGGACCATACGTAGTAAAAGAGGTCACAGACAGAGGTGCGGTCCAGCTAGTCAAACTTAATGGAGAACCCTTTCCCGGAAGAGTAAATGGCAGTCGCCTGAAGCCCTACATAGGCGGGCCGACTGTCTGACTAACTGACCAAAGCATAGTCCTCGTGACCTGAGAAGCCAGACAAAGGTGCGGGACTATAAACACAGGTACTAGAGGCTGACATCAAAGTAGAGAAGTAAGTCAGACACAGAATATTCAGAAGTAGCAATGGAGTAGATCCAGCCGATGACAGAATGATACGTTGCGGACCTTTGCACCGCACAAGCACAGTTCGATGGACTTCGCGCAAAGATCGTTGCACCAGCCGAGTGACTCGGGATGAGTCACGATGATTGTGTTGGGCGCCTGTTGGGCAGCGGATCCCCCCACAAAAAGTTTTTGGGGCTTAAAGCTCGAGTCTTGGTCAATGTAATGTAACGACCCCGTGAAATGCGGGTGTGGAGCATGAGAATCTATGGTTTTCTACCCTAAAATAATGTAATTTAATGTAAAGTGTGTCAGCTTACCCATGGTCTGTGGACCATGGGATTGTATAAATAGAGCGAGGCTCTAAGTGTAAAAGTTAGTCTTGAGAGTTTTGGAGAATAATCGATAGATGCAAAGGCATGGTTAGAGGATAGAAGTAGATCTGAAGGTATTGGGTCGTAGTAGTAGTCAGAGGCTCTGCAGCTGAGTGTGTAGAGGCCTAGTAGAGTCCGCAGCTGAGTGTGCGGACCCCTGCAACTGAGTGCGCAGGGTGGAGTCGAGTCTGTACTGGATCAAACTTTGAAGGCATCATTAATAAAGATCAGTTGGTTTGACATATTGTGCATCTGGTTCATAGATCTGTATTTGAATGTTATGTGTTGATGATATCTGTTTATTTATCTGCACACACTTATATGTATGCTTATGAATGAGAATCTTCTTAGTAATTAATGAACAAACCCTAATTAAGGAAGACTTGGGTAATTAACACTGGTTGCACTACGGCAGGAGCTGCATGAAGGTAGTCCCACAGAACGCCAGAAGTTTGCGGGTACGCGTAATCTAGTAAGCGTGAAGGTTGAATCAGGTACCGATCTCCCACATCAAGACATCCCTAGGGTGCAAAAACCTAGTTCCAGCACCCTCCCATACTACTTTGGGTGAGACCTCACTTTGCGCTCCACGGATTGTTGCCGAAAGGGCCAATAGCACCGAGATTTTCTTGGCTAAACTCACTGCTGAACCTCGGTTAGGCCCCACGTAGACAACACTCGTCATCTACAGGTTCTGGGTCGGCTGTGGAGGTTGTGCCCCCTTTTCGCGTATCGTAGCTAGCAATACTAGGCGATCTTCAGTTTTGTGGTCAAACTGAGTACAATATCGACATGACAGAAGCATCGAGTTTGGGCAGTCTTGTGCGTAGTGTCCATTTCCTCCACAGTTGTAACAAATGACCTATCCTCGCCTTCCACCAGATCCTCCTCCACCTCGGTCTCATCCATGCCCTTGATATTTTCCTCGCGCTCCCCCAACACCTTGGTCGGAGGTTGTGTTTCTGCTTGCACCTTATATGCGCGCATTCTATCCATCACTAACTCGTATTTATGACAATTGCACTCATCATGACCCATCGATTGACAGAAATTGCAGAAGAGCTGTTGCGGTGTCTGTACAAATTTCTGTAGCAAATGGAAATTGTCTATCACGTGTTTTCTAGCTACCTAACAAATAGCACAACATAGCGCGGGCCCTGCACTTGGCCCTACTTGAGCCTCCGGCCTCAGAGGCATTGGTCCTCCTACTGCAACATAATTTTCGAAGACTTGGAAGTGATCGTTGTCATGCCCCTGGCTTTTGCATTTCATGCACCAAACTTCTTCACACAGCTCTGGCCGAACTGCTCTATCATTCTTCAGACTCTATATTTCTAGGAAAAGGTTCTGCAACTGTGCATGAATCTACTAAACCCCTGTTATCAGGAAAAGTGTCTACTTAGAACGACTCTATCCCACTAAGGTGTGACAGCTACCTTAGAAACAAACAGAGAAAACTACTTTCGTATTCTTCTTTATGAACTATAAACAAAGAGGAATAGGATGAACCAACCTGTGTCTTGCGCTAGTCCTTTGATCCAATCTCTCTCCTCTTTGACAGCTTCCAGCTACCTGCTCCCTTACTTGCCCAGCTTCACCAAGTACCTGTAAAATCACAGAAGAAGGAAACTATACAAAGACATGGGTTTATATTCATAAATAACTTAGGATCAGATTTAAGTTAACCATACAAATGTAACAAGCATCAATGAAACACAAGCATGGAGAAGAAACTCAAATAGTTTTATTGATATTCAAGAAGATCCAGGAGGAGTTACAACCGATGATTCCTAACCCAACATCAACCTCCCAGCAAAGAAGTCCCTTCTTCAACCCCAACAAAGCATAAATCACCCAATTCTCTGATATGTATTTCAAAACCAACATCAATTCCTTACAATGTGCAAAATTCCAGCCTCTGGATATCTGGGATGAGGGATCCATATATAGATGTATGCAAGGAGGATGAGTCAACTCATGAATTGATTAGTGGCTTCTCTCTGTCAGTTCTTGCTTCCACTTGGAGACTGAAATCCTATTACTCATCCTTGGTCGAATTCAGTTTGGCAAGTGTCATTGGGAAAGATTATGGAAGCTTCCATTGTCTCTCCACCTCGCGGAATGACACTGCCATTTGTCATTTCCCGCTCAACGCACCCTGGTAGTGCATTTAGGCGCGTTGCAACGCACCTAGCTAGTGGACTTAGGTGCTATGCAACGCACTTGGCTAGTGGAGCAGCTGAAATGATCCTGATTTGACTTATTCTGAGCAGTTTCTAGTGGAGAACTTCTGGGAGAAGCTGTAATTTGTTGACCTTGTTCCTTTAGGGGTTGGAACAACACTTTTAGGGACTTAGGAGCCCTTGGTTTATGGACATTTCATGCTTAGAGCTGTAAGGCACAAAAATGTCTATAACAGTTGCCCCCTAAAGTATGAGGCCGTTTATCGGGTGAAATGCTTTATTAGGAGGATCCAAAGTTCTTTCAATGCTGGGAGGAGACCTGTAATAGGATACAATACAATATATTATCTTCATACTGTTTTCATGATCTAGCTGAGGCGGGCATTCCCATGCTCAGCTTCATAAATTCATTTTCATGTACATAGGACAGTGCTGTACATTTCAATGTCTTTATTTTCCTGAATATATATCGCAACCCGGATGGATGAAACTAGATCTGGGGTCTTCAATCTCGTCCGATCTTCACTCGAAGTACAAGTTGATCCATGTGAGAAATGTTTTGAAGTCGAACATGGAAAGACATCGCTTGATTACCAGTCAATGATGTAAACTGTTAACAAGCGCGAGAGGAATCACCGATAATGATAATGACCCTCAAGGTACTGCAGTACAATTCACGTGGTGTGAATAAAGGACTTGGCATCGAACACCACGCAAAATCTTTCGGTCGAAGGTCATTGATGTAAACCTGTCGCCGGAAGTGAGAAAATTGCCATTGAGGCATGCAAGCTTCAAAGTACTGAATGGGGTGTTCCTAGATCAACTTCTTGGATAATGAGCTGATGTCGACAAGAAGTTATCCGTCATAGGAGGGCCTTAATGAATCCCACATCAATGACACAGAACGGAGCAAATGATTTTGATGGAGGTGAAAACGATCTGGTGATATATGGTTCAGGGTGGCGGTCATGAAAGAATGGAGTATAATGTATGGTAGTGGGCGGGACACAGGTGGCCTTTCTGGATGACTTCTCTTGAACATGTCGGCGACACTTATGTGATGGATTGGTAGCATTAACCCCAAATGTGGATGGTATGGCGAGACCATGGCGATGTGACCGATGAATGAAACAACCCAACCTGACTCGGGCACAGAGCGGAAGTGTCATGTTCAAGAGCGATTTGCTACCAATAAAGATTCTTTGAGTTTTCTTCCCAATTTTTCCCCAGTCATTGCTGACCAGTACCTCTTTATTTTTGTCAAGCTTGAGGAGGATAACATATGCTTGTTCTATAATTTTCCCTTCGGTCAAACCCATCTCTATGTTTTAACAAGCCTAGCGATAGTGAAACTCGTTCTCGTCTAAAGACAAGTTTGTCGCTATTAATCTTTTTAACGAGTCTAACGACAAAGATAACTCGATCCTTTTAATTTTTAGAGAGTCTGAAAAGGTACGTAAAGATAACTCCAAAATTCCTTTTTCGTCATCTAATCCCTTAAGTCCGAAAAAGTATAAAACAATACAAAAGGGATGAATTTTCGATCGCTTTAACTAGCCGAACAAAACAAGCGCTCGATCTTTTTGTCCAATAATCCCTCAGGTCCAAAAAGATTAAAATCTAGAGGAGGGATAACACTTCCCTTGCTTTAACGAGCTGGAAGGCCAAAACTCGGCAATATTTTCATATTTTACGAGTCAGTTAAAAAGAGCTTAAAGAAGACTCGTCTTTTGAGGAACGAGTGATAAAATGGATAGCAGCTGATTCCAGGTAAGGTTTGGAATTTTCCAATCATGGCAGTGTCACAAGGATGGCTAGTGAAATCACTCTTCGCAGCTGTTCCTCAAAATGGGTAAACAATCAAATGGAGGTGAATGATTGGCCAATTGAAAAGTGGAGGTGACGGTGCAAACACGACCAAGGCTTTAATGGATGAAGTGCTACATTCACGGTAGTTATTTACCAGGGAATAGTTCATTTTTTAACGAGCTTAAACGCGGGTGGAAACATTTGCTCAGTGCGGGTTTATTTTTTAACGAGCTTGAACCTTGCGATAACACTGCTCGATCAGATGGTCTTGTTTTGATTTTTTACCATAAATAGCTTTGTCCTTCCAAAGATCGTACTGTATTTTCAACTGCTTCATCAAACTAGTCAGAAATGAACAATATTTGCTTGAAAACGAGATTAAAACGCTAATATTTTACTTTGAACTACGTAAAAGTAATCAAAAGTGTTTTTTACCTCTCATTTTACCATTTCATTCGAACTTGGTTTGTTGGAGCTTTGGAGGTGCTTTTCCCCCTCGATTTTCATCAGTTGATTTCAGGAGATCCTGTGGACGATTCTCGGCGCCGTCTGGACCAGGTAGGAGCTAAACCTGAGCTCTTTCATTTCATGGTTTCCATTTTGCTTTTCTGAGCCCCTGGGGTTTGAGGGACTCGTTCTGTCATCAACGCGTCCCCAGTGTATCGAAACCTGCGTTGAATGCTGGCTTGTATGAAGGAAGTTTGACATTCAACGCATCCAGAACACTGCTGCAGGTGCGTTGGGAGCAGAAAGGGAATTTGTTGCACAATTGTTTATGGAATTTTTGCCTGTTTCTCACCAAAATCAGGATCTAACTCCTCTCTTGTTTGTTTTTTCAGAGATTTTGGAGCAAGATGACCCTTACATGGCGAGAACGTGAGCATGAAGAAGAGGACATGATTGCCCTACATGATCCAGTTACAGTGAACGCGCTGCGGAATTGTGGCTTGCTGAAGTTCTTCTGCATTTCTAGCATGAGACAACAGATCAACTTACTGCAGTATTTGCTCGATGCTTGGGATCCTACTAATCAGGTTTTCCAAATTAGGGGCAAATCTATCCCCTTGACTGCAGTAGACATCTATTTCTTGACTGGCTTGTCGAGGCGGGGTGCCCCCATCTCTTTGTCAGGTTCGGCCCGAGGAGGCGATTCTGTGAGAGATTATGTCCACCGGTATTGCAGAGAAGGATCTCAGCCGAGTAAAGACGACAAGATCATCATCCACGATGTCACTGATAGGTCCCTTAGGACTATCATGTTTACTTTTGGTAGGATGGCCGGTAGTGCGTCTCTTCATGTAGCCAACTAATCCTATATGCATCATGCCTTGGAATGCCTCCAACCGAAGGTGTTCAACTGGTGCGACGCAGTACTTCTTGTGATGAAAGAACGGTTGACCAAGGTAAAGAACGGCAGGTTGAAAAACTTTGGGTATGGTTCTATTTTGACCGCCTTTGCCTTGGAGAAGATACCACTGATGCAGCCGCAGTACATTGCACTCGACTTACCTTCTCCTACTGAACCACGTATGCAGAGATGGGTTGACCATATGTCTAGGCATGCTGGCCAATCTCATATTTCATTTTCTGATACCTTCTTCAGGTGGTTTGATCGTCAGGAGATGGTTTATGCCGAGTATCCATATGCTGGCATGGACTTCCGGGGTGATCCAGATTTAGTACTGCCGGATGACGAGCAGTGGGGTGCTATTGGTAAAATCTCTGACCATATTGTTATTTACTGTTTTTGTTTATAATGTCCTTGTGCTTTGTTCTATCAGGACTCTAATCAAACTCATGTGTACATGCAGATGTTGGTCCTGTTCGCCCAGTAGTTCGCCTAAGAGTACCAGCTGTTGCCCCAGCAGGAGAGGCCGCCGGAAGGGCTATTCTTCGCGACCTTGATGTGGCCGAGACTCTCACAGCTTTGCAGGAGCAGGTTGAGGGCCTCACTCTCGGTATACCAGATGTGAGGACTGACGAGCTACCTTTGCGGTTACAGCGGCATACTACTGGTGTGCCCAGACGATGGACTCATCTCCTACGCATGATCGCACAGGCTATGACTTGCTATCACGAGCATCATTAGACTAGGGTGCCCCCTAGCATTTTGAGTTTTTGGGTCGCGTGACCGATTCTATCTTGGTTACAGAACATTATGTGTAAACCATAAACAACTATATATATTTTTGATTTTCGGGGTTCTATTTTGGTTGAGCTATATGATCCACATGTAAAACATTGATGATGTGTTTCTTTTTATAAATGTTGCAAATGTCTATCTAACACATAGTTTGCTAATGAGTCGGTTAATGTGTTTAAGTTTCTGGAAATATGTTGGTATTGAATAAGATCAAATTGTCTTTCCAAAATCTTAACCCTTAGGAACATGCGATAAATAGCTGGGTTTCGGATGGAATATATACCATTGAGTTGCAGTATTACGAGTTGTGAGTCTAGCCTGACAATTAGTCGGCGTATACCATGAGTGATGGCATCAGAGAGAAGTTCTATCAACGTGCTATACTCAGCGATGTTATTCGTTGATCGACCAATACATACACCTCTAAAACTTACTAACTCACCGCTTGGATCAAAAATGGCCCAGGCTGCGGAGGACAGGTTCCGCAAATTACGACTCGCTCCGTCGGCATATCCAACACATGGCTCCAATAGGTTTGACATCTGCAATAAATGTAAAAAGGTGGATTACTCGACCAAAACAGACACTTTAGCAAAAACAAAAATATAACAAAAGCATATTGGTTACTATTACGCATAGTAACGCTTGAGGTACAACCCATTACGAGGTTGCGCCAGTGGAATCCCGTCATAATCCATTAACTCGTAGGCTCCCTTTGCTAACACCCGCTTAACAATATAGGGGCCCATCCATAAAGACTTAAATTTACCTGCTCCCAATTTGTCGGATTCTTGGTCGTAAAGCAAGACCAAGTCACCTTTTGAGAAGACACGGGGTTTGACATTTTTGTCGAACTGTGCCTTGACTCGTTTCTTATGGGCTTTGTTAGCCAAAGTGGCGTCACGACAGGTTTCATCCAATTGGATTAATTCCAAGAAACGAGCCTCTTCTTCTGAGGTTCCGGGGAGGAGATCAATTGCGAGTTTGAGAGACGAGATTTCACACTGGACTGGTAAGACTGCTTCCAGGCCATATACTAGTTGGAAGGGTGTGAACCTGGTTGCATTCCTTACCGATGTTCGGTAAGCCCACAAAGCTGAGTACAGGATTAGGTGCCATCTCCTTTTGTGAACTCCGATCATCCTTTGCAGCATGCGTTTCAGGACCTTGTTGATCGCTTCAACTTGTTCGTTGGCTTGCGGATAATATGGAGTAGAGCTGTCGTGAGACAACCCTAGTTTGGCAGCTAATTCGACCATCATGTGATTGCGAAAATGCGATCCATGATCCGTGACTATAGCCTGTGGTATGCCGAATCTGGCGACTACATGATTGAAAAAGAAGAGGGCAGCTGTTTCACCAGTATTATCTAATGTAGGCATCGCCTCGGCCCATTTGGTAAAATAGTCAACTGCGACTATGATATACCCATGCCCCCCGGTCGAGGTGGGGTTACATGTCATGAAATCGATGCCCCATTTGGCGAATGGCCCAACAACAACTATTTGCTGTAGAGGTGCGGGTGGTCTTCTGGTTTTGCTATCAAAAATTTGACAAGCATGGCAACTTCTGACTACAGTTATGCAATCTTTGAACATTGTTGGCCAGAAGTATCCTGCTCATAAGATTTTTTGTGTTGTAGCATATCCAGATTGATTCCCCCCACACCCGCCTGAAAGACACTCATTCAAGACTTTTTCGGCCTCCTCATGGGTGAGGCACCTTCTCAGAACTGTATCAATACCATGACGGTAAAGTGTATCACCGACGATCATGTAGTCTTTTGCTTGGTATCGTATACGTTTTTGTTCAGAGTGGGAGGTGTTTGGCCTAAATTTTTGGGTTTGGAGATAAATGATTATATCCCCATACCACTCATTGCCTGTAGATATCAGAAACAAACTTTCATCCACGATTGATTCTTCGGATGTTTCATCGTTGGATGATGATGGGAGATCGCATAATAATTCTGCGAAAACTAGAGCTTTCTTTGATTTGGATTTTACAAATTCCAGATCAAACTCTTGAAGGATTGCTATCCATTTTGAATATTTTCCCCCCAGCAATTTTCGCGACAATATATAAGTCATGGGGTTGCAATCTGACAGAATGGTATTTTTCCGAAAGAGGACATAGTGTCGAAATCTTTGTATTGCTTGAACAGCTGCAAGCGCTAGTTTTTCAACATAAGAATATTTTCTTTCTATATCATTTAAGTTCTTACTTAAATAATATATAGGATGTTCAATTCCATCAACTTCTTTAACTAAAACCATTGCGATGGTCGTATCTACTGCAGCCAGATACAGGTTAAAATCTCTTTGATAATCAGGGGCGTACATTAATGATGCTTTCATTAGGGAATCTTTTAAAGCATCAAAGGAAGCTTGCGCAACCTGATCCCAAACGAAGGGTACCTCCTTTTTCAAGAGACGAGTATAACCTTTAGCAAGTTCAGCGTAATTTGGAATGAACCTCCTCAGAAAGTTTGCTTTCCCTTGGAGTTTCTGAATCTGAAGCAAATTCGAAGGTGGAGGCAAATTTATGATTGCCTGGACCTTACACGGGTCGAGACGAATTCCATCCTTGGAGACTACAAAGCCAAGTAAACGACCAGAACTGACGCAAAATACACATTAGTGTGGATTGAGTCGTATCTTGTAGTGTCGGAAATGTAGAAATATCGCTCTTAAATGCTGCGGATGATCAGTCCGCTTTCGCGAATGAGCTGGAAGGTCGTCGAGGTATGGTTGAACGATGTTTTTGATGTCATGGAAGGCATAATTCATTGCCCTCTGAAACGTCGCCCCTGCGTTCTTTAATCCAAAGGGTAATTTTCGATATGCGAATGTGCCCCACGGACAAATGAATGCAGTCTTTGACTGGTCCTGTGGGTGGATATTTATTTGATTATACCCGGAGAATCCATCCATGAATGAAAAGATTTTGCATCCAGCGCATTCATCAATTATCTGGTCAATGAAGGGTGTAGGGTAGTTGTCTTTTGGACAAGCTTGATTTACATCCCTATAATCGACGCACACTCTAATTGTCCCCTGTTTTTTCATAACAGGGACAATATTCGATACCCAATCGGTTAGAGGAACTGGGTAGATGAAACCAACATGGAGAAGTTTTTCAACCTCTGCCTTAATGGCAGCGGCTTTCTTGGGGTGCACCTACCTTAGCCGTTGTCGTACTGGTAACACATCTGGATACATCTTAATTTCGTGTTCAACGATACTCGAGTCGATGCCTGGAATTTCACTGTATGACCAAGCAAAGACATCTCCGAATTCACGAAAAAGAGTGTTATATATTTCCAGTTCTGAAGGAGAACAACATTTGCCAACATAAATATTCTCTACAACATCTGTTTTGGTCGAGATATTTATGGCTATAGTCTCTTCAATGTTGGATAGGTTTCGCTCGGAATCCACCGTATTTACAGTATTTGATAGAAAATAAACTACTGAAGGATGGTAAAGGTCATTTTGAGTATCTTCTTCACAATCCGGAAGAAGAGAATGATGGTGGGAATCATTCCATGGTGCTCCTTCAATTACCATAGCTTGGAGAATTCCTTCGTCAGTGACATGCACTCGCGACCAAGGATCTGAAGGAGTACCATATTCTCTAGACCTATCTATCCAAACGCTTGATGAGTGTTGATTTGGGTTTGCCTCCCATGCTAGAAACATTGATTGCTATAATATTTCCATTGTGCTTGGGGGCAAAACCATTGCATGATCCATGTTGATATCGTTTTCCGAGATCTTTGTAGAAGATATCATGTTGCAAGTTCCTATTGACGCTATTTCCGCCAGATTGATTGGAGGTGGAAGAGCGAAAGTTCCCATTAGTATAGGATCTTTTAGTAGGCCTACTCTGATATTCTGAAGCGAATGGGGGCTTCCATGGATCATGGGAATGCTTCCTGTAACTTGAGAACCATTGGGGAGGAAGTTTTGTTAATCGACGATTGTAATCCCTCCTTGAAAGGGAAATGCAATCTTTCTAAAATAGGTCGACACAACAGCTGCCATGGCATATATCCATGGTCGTCCCAGTAGGATGTTGTAATCAAGATTCCCATTGACGACTTCAACATCTATTTCTATTGCTTTCCCTCCTAGTTCAACTTTCAAGTTATTTAGGATACCATATGGGGTATATGTCCTTCCGTCGAATGCTTTTAATGTCGTCGTAGACCGCGACAAGGTTGGAGATCCTAAAGTTTTCCAGCAACTCATCGACATAATGCATGTAGATGCCCCCTCATCAATAATTGTTCGATGAACGGTTTTGTTGAGGGCTTTCACTTGAACAAGAAAAGCTAGTTGAGCCGGTAACTGAGGATCGTATCCTTTGCGGTCGAAGGATACAAGATTGGAATCCTTTGGATCAATCCCACCAAT
This sequence comes from Pinus tabuliformis, assembly GCA_031772625.1. Classification (NCBI taxonomy): domain Eukaryota; kingdom Viridiplantae; phylum Streptophyta; class Pinopsida; order Pinales; family Pinaceae; genus Pinus; species Pinus tabuliformis. Next base: position 2,030,463,950 of record CM062818.1, on the reverse strand, counting down.
GGTCGATAATAAAGCCTGCCTTTGGGATGGGCAATTTTGTAGTACTTCAAGATTCGACATAGCGGATGGCGATTGGGCCAAATATTCCACTATGTTATAATGTTGTGCTGCTCTAGCGCGGGGATTAAACGTCGACTTGTGTACTACTCCCTTTGGCGATTTTATTGTCAATTCAGGGATGGTGGGTGGTACAACTTCTGTCGAAGTTGTTGTCGAACTACTTGGTTGATCTTTTTACTTGTTGTTCGACAGCTGCGGATTCCCGTAATCTTTGTTCCTTGTCGAAATCAAAGCATCATTCTGCTGTTTTGAAATCGACAACATTAGCACTTGAGACGGGGAAGCATTTCCACTTTCAACTAGATTTGTTCCTGGATTCGGAAACGGATCAGTTAACACTGTTGAGGTTTTCGAACTCTTAAAGAATTTCTTAAGCTCAGCTTTGTACGGACATTCTGAGGTCCAGTGATCCTCATCGCATATATAGCATGGAGTTTTTGGTTTCCTATTTCTAGGAGGATTTGAAGAAGATTTTTCAGGTGATGACTCATCCTGTTTCTTCTTCTTCCCTTTGCCTTTCTTCTTGCTTCCTGGTTGTTTGGTTTCTTTGTCCTTATCTGTCGATACGGCATTTACTTCCGAAGCAAGAAGTTCGTCTTTTTCATTTTGACCTGAAATCTTACAGGCCTTCTTGGATGTAGCCTTTGTCGATTTCGTGTCTGTCATGCCAATCACGCCATCGTCGGCATGAGAGTCATTGTTCGATTTAGGAGGAGGAGGAATTGAGAATTTCGGTCTAGGGGCGTCAGGTATTTTGTCGTAGAGCGTGCCGGACTGAGTGTAAATCAAGTCCAGATATTGTGCACGAGCGATCACTTGCTCTTCCGTTACGACTCCCCTCTTTGCCACATCTTCCGTGATGGAAGGCAATAATGACTTGATAAACCATTCAGCTAATAGCTGATCGGGAACGTACGTTTTTACCATCCTACGACGACGTCGCCACTCATGTATATGATCAGATATGTGAGTGGCCGTTGTCTGTTTGAAGTTGGTAAGAAGTTCTGTTCCCGTTTCATACCTTATTGGTAATTGAAAATGGGTTAAAAAGGTTGTGGTTAAGGTACTGAAGTTGTCGAACGAAGCTCTAGGCAATTCAATGTACCATTTTGCCGCTGGACCCATTAACGTCCTCTAAAAGAGGCGAAGTCTTATCGAATCATCATTTAGGGTGTTTGATGAACACCATAGATGAAAGGTCATCACGTGATTCGATGGATCTTCACCCGGATTTCCATTAAATTTAGGAATATCCGATGGAAGTTTATGCAGAATCGCTGGCCACCAAGGGGCGTAAGCAATTGGATCGTTTGTTAACCGGTTTAAATCAGGTAACTCTAAAGTTGCCACGAATGTAACTGTTGATTCAGGTTAGGTGAAGCATACCCAGGATACGATGGAATCGCCTGAGCAGTTGGTCTTTGCATACCGGCATAATGCATTTGATGCTGGTATGTTTGGTAAGGTTGGTGGACTTGACCATTGTAAAATGGTTTATTTTGACCGTTTTGAATGTACGGTTGTCCATTGTTCGCAAATATTTGCTGCTCAGAACCTTGGTATACTTGTTGGAATTGCGGTTGTTGGTATTGCACCAACCATGGTTGTGAGGCCATGTGCTGTTGCCCGATACTAACCGTTTGACCAAGGTGAGGGGTAATTGTACCCCACTAGACCTGTGTCGCCCCACTAGTCGGCGATTGTGGTTGAGTCGCAGGGTCAAGGGGCTGTTGCATTACAACCTGAGAAACCTGAGGTTGGCATACAATAGGCATCGCTTGAACTTGCGACCCCGTCACAATAGCTAGTGTAGTCGGGATGTTCGACATAGGTATGCATTGTTGCATTGAATACACAACTCTTGGTTTTTGAGGTAGTATAGGTACCCAACTACTTGAGGTAATTCCAGTATAACCTGAATGCTGTTGTGAACTCCCGTATGGATATCCTCCCGGAGGGGATAATGAAAGGGCATACTGCCCCCATACGGTGGTAATCCAGAACTCAAGGGAATTGTTTGCTCTTGGGGACTGGACTGCCCAAGTTGACCTCCAAATGGATCAATTTGTCGAGACTCAACATAAGAGTTTTTGGATATTATTCCGGATGAACAAACAGGAACGGACCAGACTGTCGAAATAGCCCCTGAGTGGGCTCCTTCTAGCGGTTGAGAGCTAGTAGGGACAAATGGTATGTTGGAGAACATTGTCGGTGTGACAGCAGGGAGCTCTGCCGTCGCTGTATCAGAAGACACAGTCCTAGATGTTGACGGTTGTTCAGACATTTGTAGCCTATCCAAAAGATTACCTAGCGATTCTACAGGAACTTCCGCTGGTGGTAGACTAACTTCTGATGACGAAGGATATAGAGTGATCCCGACTCCAAAGTGCGTTGGAGTACTTGTTTGAGGATCTTCTATAATTTCTTCTATTGCAATCAAACCAGGTGGAAGGGGAAGATCGTCAGGTCCGTAAAATATTTCTGGTGCCGAAGAAGCAGCGACAGATGTTTGAAGAGTAATACTCTCCAAACCGGTTGAAGATGGAACTGGTTCGGTAACACAAGTGTTTATTCTCAAACTAGGATAGCACCAATGTCCTTCTGAGGCTGTTGAACTTCTTCTGTAGAGGCAGGGATTCCATAAATGTTTGGAGGAACCGGAATCTCTGATGTCGTTGGAACACTTGTTCTAACTTTGATAGGAGATTTGGAACCGGTTAAACGAGCTCGCTTTGTCCGTACTGGTTTCGATTCCGGAGACAAAGACGGTTGACTCGTAAGCCTCCGCGAACAACGGGGTTTCAATTGACTTTCTTCCACGATTGCGGATTACTCGATCAACTAAAATAAAGGGAAGGTATGTTTCCGAATTAAATGAATTTTAGACGCTTTTGACACAACTTGTTTTTTTAGTTTTTAAGAGTCGAGAAAAAACAAAAGATGACTCTAGTCTCCTTCGATTTTTAATGAGCTTGAAGTGACAAGTGCTCAGATGGACCTTTTCCGTTAAGGAGTCTGAAAAGGAACGAAAGGGACTGCTCTGGAGGTCTAGGTAGAGGGAGTACCAAACCAATCGCAAAACTGCAGAATACTTTTTACGGTATGGCAGTCAATCTTCCCGAATGATGTGTTCAGTGCATTGCGATCAGTAGGGCGGCCGACACGGCTTCCTATGGATAAAAGGATTTAAACCTATAGGGGTCTCCCAATATATACTCGATGGTACGTGGGAGCACAAGTCCGTACTGGCACTTATTGTCTCAAAGTGGAGGAATCACCCAACCATCAATGAGGACAACAGTTACCAGGCTTTACGATGCCGGAATACGTCTCTAGCCTAGACCTCTAAATGTTGTGCGTTAAGTTCCAAAGCGTTGTTAAGTTCATTGAATTTATTTTAAGTTGATCTTTCTTATGAAGTTTGCCTTTTGGGATCACCACGAGATGTAGATGTAATTCCTAAAATGCAATCTAAAGATGATAAACAAACTTTTATCTCTTTTCAGCAATGAAAATCCTAGCTACTAGGGGAAAAGAAAGACACAATCTTTTCGCAAAGAGCAAAGAGCACACTGTAAATGCACTTTCCTAAATCAAGCCAAACAGACTGTCAATATGCAAATGCACATGCATGTGTTTTGTTTTTCACTTTCTTAATATTGATGCCTAAAAAGAAAGTTGATGTACAAATCTGAATTTGCTTTCAAGCGATAAACACAAACAAGCTTCTTTTTCGAAATCAAAAGGTAGAGATGATTACGACACTTTATGATTTTGAAATAAATACTCGTTTCGACACTAGAAAGTGACAAATTCAAACCAAAGGCAAAAGTAAAAGCATAATCGACTATCAACAGCAAATGAACTTTATCCTATGATCACAATCGACACTTGCGACAGATCTAAATCAAAGGACGACAGTACGACTATTATATTTTTGCAATGGAAAACTGTAAACGACTCAACAAACACAGAAAAACATCTACAGTTCTTTTGTACAACTAAGGCAGAATATCAATAAGGAAAAGGGGTCTGAAACAGTCAAGTACTGATCACAGGCTGCAAAAATCAGAGACAAAACTAAAAAAATGAAGCAAAGAACCTCAGCTGCACAAGGCTAGGCTGATCAGCGTAGCTGTTACACAGAGAAATTGCATTGCAGCGCAGGTAGCCCTCTCGGGAAGTGCGTTGAAATGCAGAACCTCTTCACAGAGCCTGCGCTGGGGCAGAAACGAGAATTCTATCCGGGTTCTGGGTCACGGTTTGCAGTTTAATCTATGGTTTTTGGCCGAGTAAAAGCAATCAGTAATGCACAATCAGAGGTAGATCTAAGGGGGTTCTAAGAGCTATCATAAGGGCAATCAGTTGGTCTATGAATCAACTGTTCAGATCATAAATAGATCCAGTGAATGGATTGAAGCAACAAATGTCTACTTTGCATTTGTTAATGGCAAACGCAGTTCGATTGCTACTTCTGAGTTTATGAAATAAACAACAAGAGAAACACAAACAAACTAACTAGACACGCTCCCCAGTGGAGTCGCCATTTTGTTATCGGGAAAAGTGTCTATTTAGAACGACTCTATCCCACTAAGGTGTGACAGCTACCTTAGAAACAAACAGAGAAAACTACTTTCGTATTCTTCTTTATGAACTATAAACAAACAGGAATAGGATGAACCAACCTGTGTCTTGCGCTAGTCCTTTGATCCAATCTCTCTCCTCTTTGACAGCTTCCAGCTACCTGCTCCCTTACTTGCCCAGCTTCACCAAGTACCTGTAAGATCACAGAAGAAGGAAACTATACAAAGACATGGGTTTATATTCATAAATAACTTAGGATCATATTTAAGTTAACCATACAAATGTAACAAGCATCAATGAAACACAAGCATGGAGAAGAAACTCAAATAGTTTTATTGATATACAAGAAGATCCAGGAGGAGTTACAAACGATGATTCCTGACCCAGCATCAACCTCCCAGCAAAGAAGTCCCTTCTTCAACCCCAACAAAGCATAGATCACCCAATTCTCTGATATGTATTTCAAAACCAACAGCAATTCCTTACAATGTGCAAAATTCCAGCCTCCGGATCTCTGGGATGAGGGATCCATATATAGATGTATGCAAGGAGGATGTGTCAGCTCATGAATTGATTAGTGGCTTCTCTCTGTCAGTTCTTGCTTCCACTTGGAGACTGAAAGCCTCTTACTCATCCTTGGTCGAATTTAGTGAGGCAAGTGTCATTGGGAAAGATTCTGGAAGCTTCCATTGTCTCTCCACCTCGCGGAATGACACTGCCATTTGTCATTTCCCACTCAACGCACCCTGGTAGTGCATTTAGGTGCATTGCAACGCACCTAGCTAGTGGACTTAGGTGCTATGCAACGCACTTGGCTAGTGGAGCAGCTGAAATGATCCTGATTTGACTATTCTGAGCAGTTTTTGGTGGAGAACTTCTGGGAGAAGCTGTAATTTGTTGACCTTGTTCCTTTAGGGGTTGGAACAACACTTTTAGGGACTTAGGAGCCCTTGGTTTATGGAAATTTCATGCTTAGAGCTGTAAGGCACAAAAATGTCTATAACAACCCCCAAATTAGCATCTTGCATCGGTGTCTCATGCAACCTCATCTTAATTTATAGAGCTTCTGCCTTGGTCCCAATCTTTTGTTGTGATATCGAAACCCTTATATGAGGCAGGAGTGAAGCCACAAACCATTCACAGTGTTGCCCATTTGCTAGATTCATGTTAGCTTCGTGGATTGTACACTTCAATATATGATCTATATCCCAGGGTGTCTCGCTAGGCTTCATCGTGATCTCTTAGAATCCCACAATTTATTGTGCTTCAGACTTAGGTCTACTGAATTCCTTATTAAGCTTTGTTTGAATATCTGCCAACGAAGATGTTGGGTTATCAGTGTAGTACTTAATATACCACGTTAGCACGCATTCCTGCAAAGCACTAATCAATGTTGTTTTCTTCATTTGATCATCTGTGATACCCTGAGCTTCCCATACAGCCTTTGCGATGAACCAAAACTGGCTCGGATCCTCATTTCCCAAGCCCTTGAACACAGGTAGCTTTACTGAGTTCACCATACTAAATGGTGGCGGAGGTGTTGGTGGTGTAGGCGAAGGTGTATGTGGCGGAGGTGGTGGTGGTGTAGGCGAAGGTGTATGCGACGAAGGTGAAGATGGAGGCAGTGTGGGTGGATGGGGTATTCACGGGAACCCTTTCTTTATCAACTGAACAACGCTCAGTGGATAAGCATGTGCTGCTTCCTTGTCGTCACTCAGAGGAGGTTCAATCAGCGGGTTATATTCAGGGCCTATTTTCCCTCTATTCCTGAAGGTCTTTCCGCTTCACTTAGCCCCAAACATCAAGGTAGATGCATAACCCGCTTTTCACACAAGAGGATTTTAGTCCAGGTATTTAAAGACCTTAAATACTTACCTCGTGGCCCCTTCAATATGCAGCACTCTGCTTCGCTGTAATTGACCAAGGTATCGACCACAAACTCTGTCATGAACCATGCTATGCTACGATCGAGCCAATGATCGACAATGTGTGTGATCTTATCTTCAGAGGCTTCTAATCTCCGCACTAACTCTGGGGTCTAGACTATTGGACTGTCAAGCCTCCTCCTTCCTTGACCGTCTACCAATTTTGCGATCCACTCATAAAATTCGACTGGGAAGGAACAAAAGAAGATCTCATGTATCTCTATGTACAAATATATGTCCAACCACTGTTCTTTCGTCAATCGCAGATTCCTATTCTCTTGTGCCACGAATTCGTGGATCTTTCTATCCAACCAATATTCGATCTCCTTCTTAGTTGGATTCTAGTGATGTGACATCACACATCTCTTTATGCAAATCTCGGTCCCAACAACGGAATAATTTGTTGGCTTGATGGGCCCTGTTGGGTGCATATAAGGTGTCTTTTAGAACTCCTAACTGCCTCACATTAATTATCAACCTGGGTAAGTATTTTTGTTTCAAGAGTGTACACAATATGTGGAAGTGATGGAAATCGTTATATCTATAGAGAGTAATGCTTTAAGATAACTTATCAATTTCAATACAAGAGTAATTTAGAACTACTAATTGCCTCACATTAATTATCAACCTGGGTAAGTATTTTTGTTTCAAGAGTGTACACAATATGTGCAAGTGATGGAAATCGTTATATCTATAGAGAGTAATGCTTTAAGATAACTTATCAATTTCAATACAAGAGTAAATGGATCAAACCATAAATCTCAAGCTTGTAACTTCAAGGAAAGTAATCTATCTAAGCATCAAAACTCAATCTTAATCAAAACCAAGACTCAATCTTAATCAAGAGATTTTAATTGCAATTACATCAACCAAGTGCATAGTAGCAATAATAGAGCTCTTTCAACCGAATCTAAACTACTGCATAGAAATAAAGCATCTAATCTAATCAATAACACTATGTCTTTTTAATGAATAAGAAATAATTCTCATCTAATGATTAATTCACTCCACAACATAAATAAATGAAATCAATTGACAGAATTAAGAAGTAATGAAATGAATACATGAAATCCACACTGATGAAAGTAAATCTATCATAAAGCTATAAAACAGAATAACCAAACTTGCAGTAAAAAAAAGTAAAAGTATAACACAGGGAACATCAGTGAAATCCACCAGTGCCCGGGCCCAAGTCGCCAGTGTTTACTGCTGGATTACTTCAGACTATCACGAATGAAAAACAACACGAATTATGTATTATTCATAAGATCCAAATGTAGTTACAACATGATGTGTTCTTCAAAATCACGCTCTGTATATTAAATTTACAATTGAAGTAAAAAGGCGAGAAGTTTCCTCCTCTCTATTCTCCCCCTATTATCCTCCTCTCTTTGATCTTTGTTTTCATTCAAATACATAGAGAGCAAAGGGAAGTTACAACAAAGTTGATTACAAAATAATTTCCATTAAAAATTTGGATTATACAAAACAAATTGATCAGCAAGATCATATTTGAAAGATCTTTCCATCAACATTCAGCAGGAACAAATCGAATTTTGTATTGTAACTAGAAAAATTTGGAAAACGGCCGCAACAACAAATCTGAGAAAATAGTCTTTGAAGAACCTTCTGTTTCTCTTAATATAGGCCGAATTTTGGAAAACTGCTCATTACAAAACTAATTCGGTTCGTTTGGGACAAAACTCATGTTTTGAATTTTCTAGATTCTCCTTTATTTGTCCGAAATGTCCAATGAAAAACCGTCACTTCTTATTCCAGCTAATTTCTGAGTTGGAATATTTAATTGTGAGTTGGAGATCAAATTTGCAATCTGGAAAAGATCTTAGAGACTAAAATCATGAGTGATGTTACAACAAATCCATTAATAAACTATCATCAGTAAAATCATGCATAATAGTCATCAATTTATTAAAAATAAAGGAGAAAAATAGTATCTATCCATAAGAGCATAAGTAATTATAAAATGGAATTATATGATAAATTATGATAAATGACGTGATAAAGAATGGTCGAAATGGATGAGATAGGCGTCAAAAAGTGATAATAATAATGACAACTTAGTGGCCTAACATACCCCCAAACTGGATATGTTGCATGTCCTCATGCAACCCCAAAGCCTCTGTATTAACCAAGCTATAAGAAATGTTCATCCCAAGTCATGAAAGTGATGGGACAAATGAATTCTTCCTCAAATAATGAATATTCAATTTTAGTAATGTTGATGAAGGTGTAACAATTTTCACAGTGGCTTTCAACCATATGTATATAAAGTTGCAGCAAAATATGATATAAGTAACGACAAATTTCATTAACCATTTTCTCAAAAACTACAAACTAGATTTTGCTGAAATTTGGCAAGAATATTTCTACTATATTAATGCTTCTCTAATCCAAAAATCATATCGTTTTGATGCATGGAGCATGAGATATAAGCAAAATGGTTGTAGGTGATAGTGCGTGATTTCTGAAATTTTACAAACTAATTTAACTTGAAATTTTCTGGGTTTGTGTATTTTAATGATACCTCTTTGCTGTCCAAAAATCATAAGAATTCAATTCATATTTTTAAAGGTATGCACAAATCAATTTCTGCACTGTATAAAAATGAAATTGTATGCCTTAAATGAGAAAGAAAGTAGAAAACATCCATCATGTGTAGCAATTCCTCCCCCAAACTGGAGAATTATCTTACCCTCATGCAATACTAGAAAACAAATTGAGGTGGTTGCAACAATTGTGGTTGAAATCTATGCTTGGTGTACAACAACATGGAATAAGGGAGATTTTGAGAATGAATAAGGAGATCGGTGGATGATGGCATGATCATAATAAATAAATGAATAAAAGTAACACTCCCCCAAACTGAAAGCTTCTATGTCTCTTAAAAATGGGAAGTGGTAAAGATGTGGAATGAATGATGATAAATAATGGTCAATGGACTTTCATGAAATTCTCCTAAACTTTTAATAAATCAGAAACTTATGCTATTTTACCTCAAGTTTTACCTCCACAAAAATGTGGAATAACATGTATGGACTGGTATTTGTTGAAACTGATGTTGGATGAAATGATGTTGAAAGTGATGTAAAAGGTGGAAGCCATGCAAGCACATTCTATCTGCGAATTACTCGAGCCTCTTCTATTAGTTGCAATAGTGTGGACTCGCTACGAATAGAGTTTCCCCCCATACTTGTTCTCCTGTAAACAATTCACTACTCTGTATGCAATTTTATTGAATCCACAGTTTTAGTTTTGAACAATAACAGATAAGTCACATGTAAAAATTTCAATCAGAAAAAAACCTTCGTATAGATGCAATAATAATATTTTGTCAAATCAGCAAGTTATGGCGAAGTTCGGTAATTATTACACACACTATTCCATAATGCATATCTTCCCCCCTCAAATACGAAAATGACATCCATGATCACAAAGTATAGGAAAATGGGAAAGGATGTTGAGGATTCATAAATACAGCAGGAAAATCAATCAAAGTGGCGTAAATATAGCAAAAGCAATCATAGTAGTACAGGTCAAAAGATGTGACATGCTCGTAAAATAAAACATGTATTTAGATCATTATGTAAATATATATTTACCTTAGGTGGAAAAATATGATGAAAGCATGACCGACAATAAATGTTAATGACTGGTAGTAGAGTGATTGGACAATAATGATATAATGTGTATAAAGATATAGTTTACCATGCATGTTGGCTAATTGAATTAGAAATGTTGTTCAAATGGTAAATTCTCCTTAAGAAATGAATCCATAGGGGGTAATAAGATAGAGAGTATTTGACAGTATAACATAGTACTTCAATACCACAAGCAGAGACACTGTTGCCAGTAGGCATTCATAGCCTCGACAGGGTTTCTTTTTAACCCCAAAAATGAGCCAGAGTCCTCCATTTAGTATGTAGATGATTTTCTATTTTTTATTGTTATAAAGAGACCACTATCCTAGCATGGTAACCAGATAATCATAGTGCCATTCACTAGGATATAACAAATTGATCAAGCTGGCTTGTGATGAGACCCACTGTCCTTCTGACGGTTTTAACTATCAAGAAAGTCATTACCTTGGTGTGGTGGCCATAATGGAATGTCACCTATTACACCCTTATGATCATGGTAGGCTGGCTCGTGATGAGACCCCCTATCCTCTTTAAGACAATGTTTGTTACATTTTCATATTTTTATATTTTAATGCTTTTATTGTAAAGAGAGGGAGGCTCATTTACTCCTTAAGAGTCAGGGATGGTGTAAGAAGTAAAAAAAATGCCAATGAAAGTTATGCTTTTCCCCCCATATCATCATATCAAAGGGATTTATCCATTTGAAAGTGTAAAAGATAAACTAGCATGGTATTAGAATAATAAATCATTTTATGATGTGTCGAAAGAGAAGATATTCAACCAGTCATTATATAGGTGCACCATGTCAGCTTCGGAATATAGATGACCATCAAAAGGTTTTATAAGTCATAATGGCATTAATATCACTGTTTTTCTTTATCTTAGACACAAATCCAACTGGATGATTTTTTTATTCAAAACATAAAAGAGAAAGAAAAATGACAAAATGACTGGCGATGAAATAGTAAGGAGAAATCGTAGTTATTCCTACGAAAACACAAAAAGTGTTGTTAGATCGATTGAACAACAATCGTTCAATAATTTGAACAACAAAAATAAAACACTCAAAAGTGTTGTTCAATTGATTGAATTGTACTTCATGCCATGAAAAGAAAACAAAATGAAGAATAAAAGAAAAATGGGTTTGAGATAAGCTAAGATCAATCATGCAAAAGGAAAAGAAGTGATGTTCAATATATTGAACAACAAACAATGCAAAAAGAAAGAAAAGAAATGTTGTTCAATAGATTGAACAACAAAATAATGCATGAAAAAGGTGTTGTTCAATAGATTGAACAACAAAATAATCGCAAGAAGAAAAAATGTTGTTTAAATGTTTGAACAACAGGGCATCGTGAAAAGTGTTGTTCAATTGATTGAACAACAGTTGTTCAAAGATTGAACAACAAAACAATCGTAAAAAATGTTGTTCAATAGATTGAATAGCAGTTGTTCAAAAGATTGAACAACAAAACAATCGTAAAAATTAGTGTTCAATAGATTGAACAACAACTGTTCAAAAGATTGAATAGCAGATGTTCAAAAGATTTGAACAACAAAACAATTGTAAAGAAAGAAAGTGTTATTCAAAAGATTGAACAACAGATGTTCAATTAAATGAACAATTGATCTGATAATCACCATATGAGTGACTTAAGTTAAAGATTTATTGAATAAAGGTATTATGGACTCATGTGTTGGCGTGTGTGTTTATGTTATTTAAGCAACAGATCGATCAGATTGCAAATACACAGACACTTGAAATGGAAAAATAGTAGAGAAATACAGTAAGCAAAATACAAGAACACAAGAAATTAATAAGGAGTTCACCCTATCCTCCAAGGCTACATCTCCTGTCCAGCTCTCAGTGGTGGCCTTATTTTATTGTATCTTAAGCAGAGAATTACAATGCAGGAGCTCAATATAAGTCTCTTGGAACAGATTTGCTTGGCAGGGTGGTTCTTGGATTCCCTAAGCCACTGGAGTGCACAGAATATTTTTCCTACCAGCTCTTTGACCTCTCTGGTCTGACAGATCCTCTCGAGGATGGCTTGAATCTCTCAAGATCTCTGGTGCTTGACGTTGCCTTTGGTCAGCTCAGCCCTCTATCTTCTTACTTCTTTGCTTCACTGTCTTCTTTGCTTCTCTGTTCTTCGTCTCTGTGTTCCGTCCTCCTCTCAGGGTTCTGGTGTCTTTATGCTTTTCCTGTGCATGGCTTTAAGGCCATTCATTCCCATGTCTGTTCATTTCCTCTTCCTCCTCCGTCGAATCGCCTACTGCAGCTGCGCTTGGAGTTCCCTGTTCGACGTCATCATCAGGCTCACAAGGAGTGGCCACATGTCCTCCTGTAACTGTGCCAACCTGCTTTGTTAGTTCAATTCTTTGGTTATGTCGTGGAATGAGTCTTCCTCCACTGTGGCGGTCAAAGCAAACCTCAAATCCTTCTAAATCACGGCTTATTCCCTCGTTAAATTAGGTCTTGTCGTCGGGCGTGATGTCAATCGTCCGATCTAGATCCCCCAAATCCAACGCCATCCGCTCATTTCGCACGATTGACTTGCTCGACCGTTAGCGCGCAATGAGCGGTGGTTTTCTCTCTCCTCTGCTTGCCATGCGTCGGGCGCTGAGTGGAATTGCTCCGCTTTCATCCAAAACCGCTTACCGTTCAAGGAGCCCTCAATCAATACCGCCGGTTTCGGAGCAGGTCCCGCCTTTTAGCTTTTAGCCTTTTTTCCTTTTGTCCTTCGGTTCCCTAGCTCTCCATGCGACCATGCACTCAAGGCTTCTCCATTTTCAGGGTTTTCACCTAGCGATGCATGATTAGCACTAATGGTGCATCAAAAACCTCCTTTGTTTCCCGATCTGGGCCTCCCAGGGGTTAATTTCGCCTCCCGTGCAGTCTCCATGGGCCTCGGTCTGCGCGCTTTGATCGAGGTCCTCGTCGTTCCACGCTGGCTGACACTACCACTGGTTTGAGGTGTTTTTTATCGCTGTTTTGAATTTTTTAATGTCAGTCTTGACCTAGTACAGTGATGGTTCTCTTGACAGTTCTTTATGGATCCAATTCGAATCACGACCTTCCCACTGAAAAGCTTTTGGACCACCAAAAGTTGGTTTTCAAGCATTGACTAAGTGAGGGTATTGCTTTCTCACTTGCCCAATCTCAATCCACTTTGCCCTACTTGGCTTTGAACCTTTGAGCCCAACTCTAAGGTACTCAACATCTCCCTTGTGCGTTGTCCTCACCTTCCTGTCCAACACAGTGTCTTCTTTCAATTCATTAATATACTTAGGTAGCAAGTCATCTATAGAAGGAAATTGACTTTGCTCTTCAAGGTCCTCAATCATTGAAGGTTCAAACAATCCCAAGCAATCTGCATTTATGATTGAGTAGATGTGCATGTAAGCCGGTAAATCAAGGTGAAAATCATTTTCACCAATCTTCTCAAGTATCCTAAAGGGTCCATACCTAATAGGATTTAGCTTTTTACCTTCACCTTGAATCTTGTCCTTGCTAATATACAACCAGACCTGGTCACCAACTTGAAAACTATGCTCCATATGATGCTTATCATGCCTAGCCTTGTATTTGGCTTGGCTCCTTTCCAGCTGTTCCTGTACTGCCTGGTGGATCTCCTGGATCTATTCAATGAACCTAGTTGCCCTCTTCACATCACTATGTCCATCAACCATGGTATCTTTACCAAAGACAAAATCTAAAGGAGACCTTGGTGTGAAACCAAAACAGGTCTCAAAAGGAGATCTCTGTGTAGAAGAATGCTTTGCTTTGTTGTAAGCATGCTGCACATAACAAAAGTTTTCACCCCAAAGCTTAGGATGTTTGCTGCAATATCCTCTCAATAACTGGATCACTATCCTGTTAACTACTTCTGTCTAGCCATCAGTTTGTGGATGAAAAGCTGTGCTCTTCTTCAATTTGGTGTCCATCAGTTCCCACAAACTTGACCAAAACTTCCCCACAAATCAGGTGTCTCGATCAGATACAATAGAAGTGGGCAATCCAAAATGAACCCATACATTTTCAAAGAATAATTTTGTAGTCTATTCAGTTGTAATTTGTTTATTACAAGGTATCAAAATACACATTTTGTTTAACCTATCCACAACAACATATAGATAATCATGACCTTTCCTAGATTTAGGCAGTCCTCCAACAAAATCCATGGAAACACTTTCCCAAGGGTGAGAAGGAACTGACAATGGAGTGTACAAGCCTAGTTTTCTGTTGCTAGGCTTGCTTTTAGCACACATAGCACATCGTCTTACATATCTAGAAACTGTCTCATTCACTTTCGGCCAATAACAAAACCTTTGCAGCTGTGCAATTGTTTTACTTACCCCAAAGTGACCTAATATCAGAGAAGTGTGTGCTTCCCTAATTATCTTTACTATCTCACTTTGTGGAATGCAGAGTTTCCCACAATGGTATAAGAGTCGGTCCTTCATATGATAGTCCAATTTTTCTACTATTTTGCCTTGACTCAAAGTTGCATATACATCTTTAAAGTCTATATCCTGAGGATATTGTTCAATGTAGCTTTCATGTAGTACAAAATTATGCTTAAGTATGGTAGATGCATTTATAATGGGTCTAGATAACATGTCTGCAACTTTATTATGTGTGCCCTTTTTATATCTGATGACTAAATGAAACTGTTGTAGAAAACCCATCCATCTGTAATGTCTTGATTGCTGCAACTTAGTTTGGGAGTGCAAATATTGAAGTGGTTGATGATCAGTATGTATTACTGTCTCTTTGACCATTAAGTAATGTTCCCACTTTTTCACACTCTGAACTAATGCATACAATTCTTTATCATATGTAGGATAGTTAACTACTGTAGGATTAAAAGTCTCAGAATGATAACATATGGGTTTACTGTGTTGTATCAACACTGCTCCCATGGCATAGTCACTAGCATCTGTTTGGATCTCAAATGGTCTTTGTAGATCTAGTAGTGCTAATACAGGTGTTGTACTAATCTTTTCATTCAAGGTGTCGAAGGCTTTCTCATGTTTTCCTCCCCACTGAAACACCTTGTTCAATCCTGTTAAAGCATGTCAGGGAGCTACAATTGAGGAAAAGATAGAAATTAACTTCCTCCAATGCTGTGTTGCTCCTAAGAAGCTTCTCACTTTTGTAGCAGACTTGGGTTTAGGCCAGTTTACAATGACTGCCACTTTAGAGGGATCTATTTTCAATTTACCACCCCCTACTATATGTCCCAAGTAGTTTAGAGATGTCTTTCCAAATTCACATTTTGAGAGTTTAACATAAAGTTTTTCTCTTTTCAAAACATCTAGTGTCTACTTAACATGCTTTAAATGTTCTTCCCATGTTTTACTAAAAATCAAAATGTCATCCAGGTACACAGTAACAAAATCATCACGAAAAGGTTTGAGTACATCATTCATTAATCTCATGAAAGTAGCATGAGCATTGGTCAAGCCAAAAGGCATAACCAGCCATTCATACAATCCCTACTTTGTTTTGAAAGCAGTCTTCCATGCATCTTGCTCTGCAACCCTGACCTGATGGTATCCACTATACAAACCCAGCTTGGTGAAATAAACAACTTAATTCAATTGATCTAAAAGATCATCTATGCGAGGAAGGGGATAATTATTTTTTATTGTTATCTTATTCAGTGTTTGGTAATCAATGCACATTCTCCACCGAAACGATTGGTGACCCACATGGTGATGTGGTAGGCCTGATGAACCCTTTCTCGAGCAACTCCTGCACTTGCTTCTTGATTTCAGCATTTTCTAAAGCAGACAACCTATACATTCTAATGTTAAGCAATGGAACATCTTGCTGCAAAATAATATCATGTACTATTCCTTTTTGGGTGGCAGACCTTTAGGTTCTTGAAATAAGACATCATACTTTGAAACAACCTTTTCTATATAAGCTTAATGTTCAGCATTACAGCCCTCAAATACATTGGTTTTATCAGGTTTCTTTTCCTTTACAACCATCAGTAAGAATTGTTTGCATGAATTTATCATTCTTTTCATCTACCTTGAGTTTATGAGAGTATAATTATTCTTGAGCTTATGAGCTCTTACAAAGTATTCGATTCCATCTCTAGCAAGTATATACTTGTTCTTAGCTCTATAGAAAATACCCTTTCTATCATACAAATAAGGAATTCCTAAAACAATTCCACATATATCCAAAGGAATTATGTCTAACTCAACCTCATCTACAAATGCTGACCCAAAAGAAAACTTGAATTTGCACTGTCTAGTCACTTGCAGTTGTGCTTTATCATTCAACCATCCTAATGGGTATGGTTTCTTATGAGGTCTAGTTGCTAATCCCAACTTCTTTACAATTGCTTCAGAAATTATATTTAATTGTGAGTCACTATCAAACAAAGTATCAATCTTTTGATGTTTGGAAACAACTCGAATATGGAAAATCTCATGTCTTTTTCTCTCATTTTCTTCATCAATAACAGATTGAGCAGAATTACTAGTAGATGCTTCACAATTCTTACCTTTTATACCTGTGGCTGCAATAGTTGTTTCATCTCCTGAGTCTGACCCCAAATCTTTCTGAATAGCTGCAACAGTCTTCTTCTTCTTGCCCTCGGATTTCTTAGGTCTCAGCTCTGGATGCAGAATCCAACAATGCTCATCATCATACCCATCCTTTTTACAGTGAGAGCATGAAGCTTTGCTTTTCTGTGCAGTGTTAGCCTTCCTTGCTTTCCACTTCTGCTTTCTTTTCTCCTTGCTCTTGCTTACAGTGGGTTGGGATGGTCCTCCAACTTCTGGATTTCCATTCTTTCCTATAGCTTCTAAATGAGTAGCTTGTACAGATACCTCATCTATACTAGTGGGATTGAACATGAGGATGGTATGCCTCATGTAGCTATGTAGACCACCAATGTACTTCAAAAGAGTCTCTGGTGAGTCTACTGAGATACCCAACATCAATGATCTCTTTCTAAATTCTTGAGTATACCCTTGCACACTTTTCCCTTTCAACTGCCGAAGATTTTTCCAACTCATCATGGCTTGTTGCATGTAGGCCAATCGATAGAACTGCTTTTTGATTGCAAAAACAAATTCACTCCAGACAGAGATGGTCTTAGCATGTCTTTTCATATCAGCTTGGGTCCTGCCTTCCCACCAAACCAAGGTAGTGCCTCCTAGGCATGGGCTTTCCAGTTGAATCTTACTCTTGTCTGAGTCCATGTTCCGTACTCTGCAATACACATCAATTTTTCCAATCTAATTTTCCAACTTTTCAGCATTTAGCTCTCCATCATATATAGGCAAATCAAACTTAACATCTAGCTTGATCAAAGATTCTTTCTTGTTATGCACAGGGCTATTAGGAGGTGTGAGAAAGCTTTCCTCTTTCCCTTTTCCTTTAGAGAGGTCATGGAAGTGAGACTCATCTTCTTCTTTATCTTGTTTAGAACTTGATGAATCTTCAGCCTTATGTTTTCTAAAGTCCTTATTCATTTCTTCTACCATAGAATTTATAGCTAGGAAACTTTCTAGGAATTGAGGGTCCGGCCCTACAGAACCTTCTTCTGACATTGTCTTCCAAGGATAGACTCTCCCAATTTTAGGATTAGTTTCCACCAACTCTCCTTCTCCTAATTTGAGCTTTGATCTAGTGAGCATTCAACAACTAAACCAACACAAGCTTGTCTAACCTTACAACCTAGAGCTTTGATACCACTTGATCTGATAATCACCCTATGAGTGACCTCAGTTAAATATTTATTGAATAAAGGTATTATAGACTCATGTGTTGGTGTGTGTGTCTATGTTATTTAAGAAACAGATCGATCAGATTTCAAATACACAGACACTTGAAATGGAAAGACAGTAGAGAAATATAGTAGGGAAAATACAAGAACACAAGAAATTAATAAGGAGTTCACCCCATCCTCCAGGGCTACATCTCTAGTCCAGCTCTTAATGGTGGCCTTATTTTATTATGTCTCAAGTAGAGAATTACAATGCAGGAGCTAAATATAAGTCTCTTGGAACAGATTTGCTTGGTAGGGTGGTTCTTGGATTCCCCAAGCCACTGGAGTGCACAAACTCTTTTGCCTACCAACTCTTTGACCTCTCTGGTCTCACAGATCCTCTCGGGGATGGCTTGAATCTCTCAAGCTCTCTGGTGCTCGAAACTTCCTTTGGTCAGCTCGACCCTCCGTCTTCTTACTGCTTTTCTTTGCTTCATTGTCTTCTTTGCTTCTCTATTCTTCCTCTCCAGGTTCTGGTGTCTTTCTACTTTTCCTGTGCATGGATTTAAGGCCATTCATTCCCATGTCTATTCAGTTCCTCTCCTTCCTCCGTTGAATCAGCTACTGCAGCTGCACTTGGAGTTCCCTGTTCGACGTCATCATCAGGCTCACAGGGAGTGGCTACATGTCCTCCTGTAATTGCGCCAACCTACTTCGTCGGTTCAATTCTTCGGTTACGTCGTGGAATGAGTCTTCCTCCACTGTGGCGGTCAAAGCGGACCTCAAATCCCTCTAAATTGCGGCTTATTCCCTCGTTAAGTCCGGTCTTGTCATTGGGCATGATGTCAACCGTCCGATCTAGATCCCCCATATCCAACGCCATCCGCTCATTTCGTGCGGTTGACTTGTTCGACCATTAGCGAGCGATGAGTGGTGGTTTTTTTCTCTCCTCTACTTGCCACACATTGGGCACTGAGTGGAATCGCTCCGATTTCGTCCAAAATTGCTTATCATTCAAGGAGCCCCTGATCAATACCGCTGGTTTCGGAGCGGGTCCCGCCTTTTAGCTTTTAGACTTTTCACCTTTTGTCCTTTGGTTCCCCGGCTCTCCATGCAACCATGAACTCGAGGCTTCTCCATTTTGAGGGTTTTTGCCAAGTGATGCGTGATTAGCGGTAATCACGCATCAAAAACCTCCTCTGTTTCCCGATCTGGACGTCCCAGGGGCTAATTTCGCCTCCCGTGTAGTCTCCATGGGCCTCGGTCAGTGCGCTTTGACCGAGGTCCTCGTCGTTCCACACTGGCTGCCATTACCACTAGTTTGAGGTGTTTTTGATTGTTGTATTGAATTCATTGATGTCTGTCCCGACCTGGTATAGCCATGGTTATTTTGACAGTTCTTTATGGATCCAATTCCGATTACGGCCTTCCCACTGAAAAGCTTTTGGACCACCAAAAGTTGGTTTTCAAGCATCGACTAAGGGAGGGTATTGCTTTCTCACTTGCCCAATCTCAATCCACTTTGCCCTGCTTGGCTTTGAACCTTTGAGCCCAACCCTAAGGTACTCAACATCTCCCCTGCGTGTTGTCCTCACCTTCCTGTCTAGCACTATGTCTTCCTGCAATTCATTAAGATACTCAAGTAGCAGGTCATCTATAGAAGGCAATTGACTTTTCTCTTCAGGGTCCTCAATCATTGAAGGTTCAAACAATCTCAAGCAATCTACATTTACGACTAAGTAGATGTCCATGTAAGCTGGTAAATCAAGGCAAAAAGCATTTTCACCAATCTTCTCAAGTATCCTAAAGGGTCCATAACTGATAGGCTTTAGCTTTTTACCTTCACCTTGTGTCATGTCCTTGCTGATATACAGGCAGACTTGGTCACCAACTTGAAAACTATGCTCCATCCGATGCTTATCATTCCTAGCCTTGTGTTTGGCTTGGCTCCTTTCCAGTTGTTCCTGTACTGCCTGGTGGATCTCCTGGATCTGTTCAATGAACCTAATTGCCCTCTCCACATCACTGTGTCCATCAACCATGGTATCTTTACCAAAGACGAAATCTAAAGGAGACCTTGGTGTGAAACCAAAATAGGTCTCAAAAGGAGATCTCTGTGTAGAAGAATGCTTTGATTTGTTGTAGCATGCTGCACATAACACAAGTGTTCATCCCAAAGCTTAAGATGTTTGCTACAATATCCTCTCAGTAACTGGATCAATGTCCTGTTAACTACTTCTGTCTGGCCATCAGTTTGTGGATGAAAAGCTGTGCTCTTCTTCAATTTGGTGTCCATCAGTTCCCACAGACTTGACCAAAACTTCCCCATAAATCGGGTGTCTCGATTAGATACAATAGAAGTGGACAATTCAAAATGAACTCATACATGTTCAAAGAACAATTTTGCAGTCTGTTCATCTATAATCTGTTTATTACAAGGTATCAAAATACACATTTTTCTGAACCTATCCACAACAGCATATAGGTAATCATGACCTTTCCTAGATTTAGGCAGTCCTCCAACAAAATCCATGGAAACACTTCCCAAGGGTGAGAAGGAACTGGAAATGGAGTGTACAAGCCTAGTTTTCTGTTGTTGGGCTTGCTTGTAGCGCACATAACACACCATCTTACATATCTAGAAACTATCTCATTCATTTTCGGGCAATAACAAAACCTTTGTAGCTATGCAATTGTTTTACTTACCCCCAAAGTGACCTGATAACAGAGAAGTGTGTGCTTCCCTAATTATCATTACTCTCTCAGTTTGTGGAATGCAGAGTTTCCCACAATGGTATAAGAGTCGGTCCTTCATATGATAGTCCAATTCTTCTACTCTTTTTCCTTGACTCAAAGTTGCATATACATCTTTAAATTCCATATCCTGAGCATATTGTTCAATGTAGCTTTCATGTAGTACAGAATTATGCTTAAGTATGGTAGATGCATTTATAATGGGTCTAGATAACATGTCTGCAACTTTGTTATGTATGCCCTTTTTATATTTGATGACTAAATGAAACCGTTGTAGAAAACCCATCCATCTGTAATGTCTTGATTGCTACAACTTAGTTTGGGAGTACAAATATTGAAGTGGTTGATGATCAGTATGTATTACTATCTCTTTGCCCATTAAGTAATGTTTCCACTTTTTCACACTCTGAATTAATGCATACAATTCTTTATCATATGTAGGATAGTTAACTACTGTAGGATTAAAATTCTCAGAATGATAACATGTGGGTTTACTGTGCTGTGTCAACACTGCTCCCATGGCATAGTCACTGGCATCTGTTTGGATCTCAAATGGTCTTTGTAGATCTGGTAGTGCTAATACAAGTGCTGCACTAATCTTTTCTTTCAAGGTGTCGAAGGCTTTCTAATGTTTTCCTCCCCACTGAAACACCTTGTTCAATCCTGTTAAAGCATGTAAGGGAGCTGCAATTGAGGAAAAGTTAGAAATGAACTTCCTCCAATATTGTGCTACTCCTAAGAAGCTTCTCACTTATGATATTCAAGCAATTTTTCCAAACTAGTGATAAAAATGAATATGAGTGTTTGTAGAAATGTTATTTTCAATATAATACGTCCACATACACAAATAAATTAAAACATTTATCACCGATGTTGATTTCCATAGCGTGTTGCAAAAAACAACTATTTTTACATAATAATAATAAAATGTATTTATTTATGTTCTTATTTATTTATTTTTTCCTACACTAACCTACTCTGCTTTGAAAAATGAATATGCTTACATATAAGAATACTTCTAGTGGAGCCATTTTTGAAATAAGGCCTCCAGTATGTACATACCCAAATTTGAAAAATGCATGTTAATAAATAGTAGGGTATGAGAAGCCAACTTCCCTTGAAAAGATGGTGCCAAAAATTGTTGAAGTATGGAGTGAGGCTGCAAACAAATGATGGAGTGAAACCAATCTTCAATATATCCCTTACTTTCTTGATTTCCCATAACCGTCATATCATGAAGTTCTTGAGTTTTTAAAATGGCTTGTTGATGCAGGCTAGAAGAAACCTCATTTTCTTTCATAACTTCTACAATTTTTGGATTTGAAACATTCCCAATCTCAATATAAGTTTTCTACAATGGTGCATGTGAGATAGAATGGGTGGGAAGGGTAGGTAAATTTTGCAGTTCAACATTGTAAGCATGTTGTATTGGTTTATTATGATGAGGGTGTGGAATGAGTTGAACATGAAATTGTGTAGGGCATGGAGCATTTTGATGATGTGGTTGATTGGGTTGTGTGGATGATTTTAATGGGCAAGCAAAATTTTGTGGAAGAGTTGGTGAAGAATATGGATGATGTGTTTATGCTACAATATGTGGGAGGGTATTCATGTAATCATAAGACGAACCATGCCAAACTTGTAGACAAGATTGGTGGGGGTTATATTGAGATTGTCATGGCTGCCCTAACACATGAGTATTCCATAATGGATTATGCAAGTAAGAAAATGGAGAGGAAGTGTTTTGAACCATACATGTAGGCCATGATTTCCATGGTTGTGAAATTGTTGTAGCTTCCCCATCTCTTTAATATGCTACTTCCATCCTAGATAAGGAAGAGTGAGTATCTATGGGATGCTCCTTTTGGCAATGAGGGAAAAACATTTCTTCAGTTTCTTGATTTTTCTTAACCTGCAAAACATACAATTTTGAATTTAGAGAACTAATAAAATAAATTTTTAAATTTTCAAATAAATCATTGATTTCAACTCCTATATCTCTCGTTCTTGTAGTAGATTTGGAAAAGAAAGAAGAAACTTCTCTAGAATTCTTACCAGCCTTAAAGATTCCTCTTGAATACCTTATGCATAATTCACAAACATCATCGTATGATAACTGAAAAACATCGTTTTTCCCTATCATATTTAAGAGTTCTAAAAATTCATCTTTGATTCCTTTGAGTAGGAGTGTTTTTAAGATCTCTTTTTCCAAATACTTATGCTTTGATTTTTGAAGGTTGTATCGAAATCGCTCCACATAGTCCTCCAAGCTTTCATTTTCCCCTTGTATCCTATTGAAAATATCTTCACTGGCCTTGCAATAGTCTTGGTACTTCTTCAAGAATATGTTCTTCATGTCCTCCCATGTTTGGGTGCAGTTCCCACCAAGGCTCATGAACCATCAGAAAGCTGCTCCTTTTAGAGTAAGAGGAAACACTTTCAACCTTTGATCATTAGTACAATAATCGTATCCTCTACAAAGTACTTCAAACTCAAATAAAAATGTATCTGGGTCTTCGTTTGCCAAACCATGAAAATTTGGTAGAGAATATGGGGGAATTATGTGCATTTGTGTCACTCCTCCTAGATCTTTGATAGGGAATTCAAAAGTAGAAATGTGAGTCATTTCTTACCATAATAGAACATGTCCTTCATGTGTTTCTTTGAGGCTCCTTCTTCAAATGTTCTTGTCAATTGGTTAGTGAAATGGATGGTGCTTACATCACCACTTAAGTGAAATCATGAGATTTGTTTTTCAAAATTTCTACCTTTTTTTTTTCTTAGTCATTCACACATAAATTCAAAGATTTATTTCTACTTTAATTCCTACACAATTTTGCTGAAAAGCGGGTGAGGGAGCAAGAAATTTACTTACTCGTACGCAGGTTCTTACCTTCCATTTTTAATACCCAGTTCTTTTGCAACAAACAAACATCAAACTTTTATTTCTACTTCAATTCTTATGCAATTGCGCTGAAAATCGGGCGAGGGAGTAAGCACTTTACTTACTTGTACACGGGTTCTTACCTTCCGTTTTTAATTCCCAATTCTTTCCCAGCAACAAATATCAAACATACATCACTTCTGTGAAATAGCAACACTCTCCCCGGCAATGGCGCCAAAATGTTGGGTGCATATAAGGTGTCTTTTAGAACTCCTAATGGCCTCACATTAATTATCAACCTGGGTAAGTCTTTTTGTTTTAAGAGTGTACACAATATGTGAATGTGATGGAAATCATTATATCTATAGAGAGTAAGGCTTTAAGATAACTTATCAACTTCAATACAATAGTAAATGGATCAAACCATAAATCTCAATCTTGTAACTTCAAGACAAGTAATATATCTAAGCATCAAAACTCAATCTTAATCAAGAGATTTTAATTGCAATTACATCAACCGAGTGCACCGTAGAAATAACAGAGCTCTTTCAACTGAATCGAAACTACTGCATAGAAATAAAGCATCTAATCTAATCAATAACACTCTGTCATTTTAATGAACAAGAAATAATTCTTATCTAATGATTAATTCACTCCACAACATAAATAAATGAAATCAATTGACAAAATTAAGAAGTAATGAAATGAACATACGAAATCCACACTGATGAAAGTAAATCAATCATAAATCTATAAAACAGAATAATCAAACTTTCAGTAAAAAAAAGTAAAAGTATAACATAGGGAACAGCAGTGAAATCCAGTGGCTGGGCCCAAGCCGCCAGTGATTACTGCTGGATTACTTGAGACTATCACGAATGAACAACAACATGAATTATGTATTATTCATCAGATCCAAATTTAGTTACAGCATGATGTGTTCTTCAAAATCACGCTCTGATATTAAAAGTACAATTGAAGTAAAAATGCAAGAATTTTCCTCCTCTCTATTCTCCCCCTATTATCCTCCTCTCTTTGATTTCTGTTTTCATTCAAATACAGAGAGAGCAAAGGGAAGTTACAAAAAAGTTGATTACAAAATGGTTTCCATTATAAATTTGGATTATACAAAGCAAATTGATCAACAAGATCATATCTGAAAGATCTTTCCATCAACATTTAGCAAGAACAAATTGAATTTGGTATTGCAACTAGAAGAATTTGGAAAATGATCGCAATAACAAATCTGAGAAAATCGTCTTCGACGAACCTTTCGTTTCTCTTAATACATAACTGCTCCAAATAAACTAACTCAGTCTGTTCTGGACAAAACCCATGTTCTGGATTTTCCAGATTCTCCCTCATTTGTCTGAAACATCCAATGAAAAATCGTCATTTCTTATTCCAACGAATTTCTGAGTTGGAATATTTAATTGTGAGTTGGAGATCAAATTTTCAATCTGGAAAAGATCTTGGAGGCTAAAAGCATGAGTGATGTTATAACAAATCCATTAATAAGCCATCATTGGTAAAATCATGCATAATAATAATCAATTTATTAAAAATAAAGGAGAAAAATAGTATTTATCCATAATAGCATAAATAATTGTAAAATGGAATTATATGATAAATTATGATAAATTACATGATAAGGAATGGTCGAAATGGATGAAATAGGCATCAAAAAGTGATAATGATAAGGACAAATTAGTGGCCCAACAGGCCTTGACCCAGGTTCAACGTTTATTAGCCAAGAAAATCCCTACACTACTGGCCCTTTTGGCATCAATCTGCAGAGTGCGGACTAAAGTCTGACCCGAAGCAGTATGGGGGGATGTAGGAACCAAGTTTCCACACCCTGAGATGGCAGTGATGTCGCTTTATACCCTAACCCTTACTTTGCGTAGATCGATAAGCCTTTTAGGGCTTATCGATATACTTCCCTTAGTCATCCTTTAGACCACCGTGAAGGTCTACGTCTGTCTTCCGCGTACTCTAAATAGGCGATTCAGGCACTTGTTGGAAATAATACTGAGAGGGGGGATTGAATCAGTATTAGTCAAGTTAATAACCTTTTCCTTTTCATACTCAAATTTGTATACGCTACTTCCATGTGGGTAACCCGCGTGTACACACAATTGTGTTTAAGGAAACAAGTGTATATCCAACAAACTAACGATTCAGTTAATTCATCATATGTTGATCTTTAATCTGTGCATTAGTACCTTATTAAACATTAAACAGTAACAATATGCAGTTAATAACAGAATAAACCATCACACATAAGCAACACACATGAACACCAAGATTTAAGGTGGAAACCCAATGTGGGTGAAAACCACCTACTATTGTCATCTTTGTCTTCTTTTAATAATAAGAAAATCTATTTACAACATTGTACTGGTGTAGAGTCATACCAGTACGTAGGTTTCTACCTGTAGAAGGCTACAACCTTCACTCGTTCTCCAGCTTCTACTGGAAGGGAGCTACAACCCCCTAGCTCTTGTACTAGCCAATATGTTTACTAGTACATAGGCACCGACCTAAAAAAGGCTACAACCTTATTTCTTCCTACAGGGACCTCATTTCATAAATTTTCAAACTGGATACTCTTGGAACACAACACCATAATTTGAAGGCCACGTTTCATCCAATTTTCATACTCGACCCATCAACAGCATTGAAGCTCAAATCAATCACCACTACAATATAACCATCACCTATATCTGAATTAACCGATCACTGAAACTCTATCATTACTTTCTGAATCAACCAAACTCAATCAATCACTGAAAACCTCTGAACCTCTGACACAACTGAATCAACCATTCATTCATACTTTAATCAACTTCAACAAATCAACTCGAACAGAGATATCAGTGTATCCAATACACAGATTTGTACCAAGAACACTGCATCATTAATCAGAACTAGCTGTAACCTCAAAACCATGCATCAGAGTTTATACACAACTTCATCAAAGCGAACTGGCGTATAGATATGCAAATACTTACTTATAACTTCGTTGCACTTCCCGACTTAAGACATACCCAGATCATCACATATAAAGGATAATACATGTGTTAGCAACCAGATCTAGCCCATCAGATCACATAATAATAAGTCATTATGGTTCTGATCCATTATTAGATCTCATCCATCATTACTAAAGCAAATCACAATTAATCAATCAATCTGATCACTGAACTACCAGAATGCAGTCACCAGAATATAAAGCAAAACCCAAAACTCTGCATCAACAACCAGAACTAATTATAACTTCAAACATCATAGTTCATAAGGTATACACTACTTTGATGTGTCGAACCTGCATGTATACGCACTTTTACCAAAGTCAATTAGCATATATATATCTGTAAATATTCATTCATAATTTTGCAGCTATTACAGACTTTAGTTATACCCAGATCATAATATTTACAGAACAACACATGCATCAGTATACAGATCTAGAATAAGCATGATCAAACCGTATAAAGATAATTCATTCCAAGCCTTAAGATCCTGATCCATCATTAGATCTTGTCCTCCATCAACCGCTAAGGTTCCTCCTTGGCTCGGATCAAGCAAAGCATCATAAACCCATAACCTGCATACTGGATCTCACACTTTATCAAATATTTGATGCTTGTCTACTTTGGACTAATGATATTCTCCTCCTTATATAGTTTTAGGCCTTTCTCAATACCATGGACCAAAATCACTTGGGACCAATACCTTGGATGAAATACCTAGGGTCAATACCTCGGACCAATACCATGGACCAAATACTTCGGACCAAAACTTAGTTTTCCAAGGTATACGCACTTTTCATTCTGCGAAAGTGTGTGTGTACGTATACTCGCCTTGTATACAGTGAACCTGCGTGTATACGCAACTTGGTCAATGGTGAACCTGCGTATACCTCTCTTCTTCATTCTGTGAAGACTGATCTGTAATTCTTTGTTGTTTACCTGCTATACTGTGATCTTTCATCTGAGTGAGTTGCCTTTTGAACTGATTCCTTGAAGTTGCCCTGCATTTCAACACATCTGTAAACACTACTGTCATGCATTCTGTCACATCTGATATCTCTTATGTACATTCATCTAGTTACCATATACAAGTGAGTTGTTCTTCTACAAGTCGGTTGCCATCAAGTACAACACATGCACCATAATGCCAACAATGCTTACGCGCCTTTGTAATTACTCTTACTTCTGTATTTACTCAGATTAGCTTAAGTAGTGGAGAACTTCAACATGCATTATGATTATCTTCGCTGATAGAGGGAAAAGTTCCCTTAGGGCTTTTTGGGTTGAAACCCTAGCAGACTGAAAGTTATCTATTTAAAGAAACATGCATTCACACAGCCATTATGCTATTGTAAGCAAATTCTATGATAAGGGTACGTACCTTTGGTCCTACGTTTGAGAAGGCCCTTAGGGTCCAAACCCTTCTTGGAGTTCCCTTCTTCTCTTTTGTCCTGCAAAACAAACAATTCAAAGAGCACAACAGTACATGGACAAAAACTTATAAAGAAACCATCTTCATGTTATAAAGAAAGGTAGTTAGTTATGAAATCCAAACAACCATTTGCATATGAATTCTAAACATGAATATCATTAACATAAAGAAGATTCATTTCGGGAACCAAGACATGTGTTTCTTTTATTATAGACAAATAAAGTACATAAAAAGGAATATTTTCACCCGAGTCACCTTCAGCAGGCTCCAAGCAAAGCTTCCTTCTGGATCTGTTCCAACCTCAAGCCTCTAACAAACTCCTTCCATGACTCTCTCCATGATGTCATAAATGGTGGATGAACATCAACACACAAGGAAACAAAGGTTTCCTATACAAAATGGGGGAAGTGCAGAAGGCACAAGGGACTTCAGACCTGGTCAAGGGAAAAATCTCAGCATAACCTTTCTCTCTCTTCTCTCCTCCTTTAGGCCTTCCCTTTGAGGTCTTTTTATACCATCTCCAAAGTAGTTTTTTAGTTAGGAGTTGGTTGGGAACAGTTGGGCCACGGGCACTAACAGGTGATCAGCAGGTAAAACCCACGATCTTCGCCCGAAAATAAGGAGTTTTATATTTTTTAAAGTGTTTTAATACATACAAGCAGGTTGGATATACACAGACCCGTGCATACACGCGTTTAACTCAGGGCAATGTCACGTATAAGGGATAAAACACAGTTTTTTAAATTTTAGGACCGAGTCTGGAAGGAGGGGTTGCCCTAGGCCATGAGTACAACATCACAAACCATAAGAGTGAGATTTGGAGCTATAACATTCGCGTAAACATATATTCTTACTTGTGTTCATATAACAAAGTAAAACACATAGATTTGTGCATTAATACAACATTAAATCATAAACCTAGTATTCAACATAACATAATCGCATGTAGTCATAACAAAAGTAAAATAGCTCATACGTAGGTAATTCCAGAATAACTCTCTTTATTGATGTTCAGATCTCCTTTACAGACTCTAACTACCATGCACACACAACTACAGGGGTCCACGTACTCAGCTGCGGACTTCTACCCTAGGCCTCTGCGCACACAGCTGCAGATCCTTTTTCCCACGCTAAGACTCTTCGCTCTTAGCTCTCACAGACCCATTACATCAATGACTCTTCAAAACATTTCTCTCCATTGAACTACTAAAAGACTCCTCAAGACTTCTTTTTATACAATCCCATGGTCCGCAAACCATGGGTAGATCTCCTACAACCAACATGACTTACATTAAACAAAGGGCGGAAATCTTTTATGACTCTTTACATCTTTCCACTCTGCAACCACAAAATGTGGATACTTTACACTTCTTATGCAAAACTTGGGCTTTCTGCCCCAAAACTTGGGCTTTTAACCCCAAAATTGACCTTAGGGGACCCGTTCCCAACATTAAGATAGGCTCTAAGATATATTTCCCACTACTGGAGGAAACAAAGGGTACCATTGTGCTCTCTGGATTCTCCGTTATCCTCTTCTACTAAAGAGACTCCATCTACAACACCTCATACACTAGACACATTCACAAAATAGAGGCGGGTGGATATTTTCCAAAGATATAAAGAAATTAAACAGAGGAATGAAGCCCTTCATGACAACATCTCTGCTCAATTTAGGAAGCAGTCTTCCTCAATCCAGCACAGGCTCATTTCAGCCTATGACACAGAGAAGGGGAGAATTCATATGGCATTCTTACAGGCACAAGTTCCACAACCAAAATCAATTGTTGACTTCAAGCAAACTACTTTTGAGTTTGAGGCAAAGGATTTTCATGCTTTGGATCATATGGACATGCACATGCAAATAGGACAAATGGTCTACTCAACCTTCACACAGACTGCCCTCACTGCTTCCAAACTTCAACTGTCTTTGAATAATGTCCAATCTCAACTTAAACTAGATAAAGTTTCATCCCTTGCTAAAGACAACATAATTAAATATTTGGAGGAAATGGTGATCAAAGCAGGTTTTGATCCTGGTAGTTCAAAGACCATGGAAGAAATTATTAAGAAGAAGAATGATGACATAGCATCTCTAAGGAGTCTATTAAAGTTTCCTGCAACTGAAGATCCCCGGGAAAAGGAGATAGGAGACACAGAGTTACATAAAGAAGAAATGTTTAAGCTACTGGTGGAGCAGAGTGCATAGATCAAGGAGATGGAAGCAGAGATGGATACGTTTATCAAAGAGAAGGAGAAAATTTCTCAACTAGCAGTGGTTCCTCGTGATGTAATGCCTCTTACATCCCTACTTCAAACATGTATCCCTACAACAACTACAATAATAGGAGCATCCTCTTCTCCAGTACTTCCCTCATCAAATGAAGATGATTCAGTTAAGTTGGCCCAATCCCTAGAAATCATTTCTATACAGGGAGAAGAAATAAAGAAATTAAGATAGGATGTGAAGACCTTAGAGGAGTAGAGCAATAGATATGAGAGTTCTCTCATGACAAAGATGCAGAAATCCCAGAGATTGCCACAAATGGAGAAAGACACTGCCATGGGTAATACCTTGGCCCAGATCAAAGAAAATATTTGAAAACAGATCAATGAAGATATGATAGATATTTTTCCTTCAATAAAAATCATATTTGAGAAACAAGAACTGATTGAAAGTTCTAATGAAGCCATTGAAGAAGTCAAAAAACAGTTGGGTGACAAACCCAGTGAAGCTACTCAGCTCATCAAGTTCCTCAGCTCTAAAAATAAATAGGAATTAGAAGAGTTGGAGATTGAAGATAGAACATAAACTATATTCGAGGTCAAAAAGGCGCTGACTAAGAGAAATTTAATGAGGCGGATTAAAGAAAAGTGTCATATTCTAGACATTGGCGTACAAAGATTGTTCAACAAGCTAGAGGCCCTCTATAAAAAGGGACTTCCTAATTTATTAGTAATAAATGATAAGCTCAGTACATGGTCTGATTACATTGAGAAATTGATGACCAAGTCTAAATTCAATTCTAAAGTTACAGGTGGAAGAATCAGCATGACAGGAAAAGCATTCTTGGAAGCATTGACATATGATATGGATATCCAGTATGATATTAAGCATATCTTTATCTCTAAACTGAATTTTTCTAAGTACACTGAAGTGGACAAGGTTTATAGAAAGTTACTGAAGACAAGTATCCCTAGTGAGCACCAATGGGATAAATTATGCGAATTACTGGAGTAAGAAGAGGATTTGGTTGTACAACTCAACATCAACAACACAACAAAATTCAAAGGGCTAGACAGTTAGAAATTTCACAAATTTAGTGCCAGCACTTCAGACAGTTCAAATTTTCCTAAATTTTTGTAATAAGTTAGATAGATTCAATTTAGGAATTCCTAAATACATCCTAGCCGGTTTTGATAGGATTTTTTGTAAATATATTATAAATACTTCTCTTTTAGAAGTATCAAGTGTTGATTTCTGTGTGGATTTTTGCATTTCAGAAATCTATTTTACTATTTCCATTTGATGGGTTGATCAATAATAAAAAGGACATTCTTCACAGGATTCATGTGTTGGATGATTTGGTGATGTGATTTTCTCATTGTTAATTTTTTATTACTTTGTTTCCATACTTATGTTTTCTTAATCTGAATTATTTTACAGAAAATTGATGAACAAAATTTGTTGAAAAATACACTCTACTTCTAGCTATAGGTAATTTCAATATTTTCTTCTAATATCATGTTAAGGAATTCTTAATTTCTCTTTAACTTCTATTGAACTTATATCTTTTATTCCACCCCATTTTATTTAAATATAAAGGATCCAATTAGTTTAGCTATATTTCCCTGTGAAACTCCTTTCCAAAAGCTGAAACAAACCTCTCTTGAACTATAGATGCCATATCCCAATGGAAGGTTCATGCACTTAATCAACCAAACAATTTAAAATCAAACTTCGAACCTTCATAACTAGCCTAATATCTAAATACAAAAAGTTAAACCTGATAGAGAGAGCTGTCTCTGAAGCTGGTAGGGCTAGATCCTAGCTTCCAAAGTGGTTTGTCGTTACCTTTGTCATTTTCTTCTGCAACCTCTAAAAATTACACAGTGCTAACAATATATAGGGGTCCAACATTAATACTCGTCCCAATCTCTTAGGGCACTAAATAAGGAGGATCGACCATATCCTTAGCTGTACTACCCAACTGCCCTATTGTACGTGCGAGTAATCTCCTTCAGTGTTATTCTCAATGTATTGTAGGAGAAAGACAACCAACAACTGATCTAAGGTTAGGTTTTAGGTATACCTAGGGGGCTTTTGATATACCCAAGGGTATGTGGAAGTGCAGTCAATGCACGATTCTATCTAATGCGCTACTACTCAAAGGGGTACCCACAGGGGTTACAAGGGATTCCAAAAAGCATGACCACCACTTGTATTTCTTGTGTGCATGCCTCCCCAAATCCGCAAGTTTATGTGCTCAACGACAAATCTCGTCGTTTAAAGATGTCAGAACACGTCTCTAGCCTAAAAGAAGTTCTTCGAAAATTAGAGGTACAACCAGCCCTAGAAAGTCCTCTGATACAACTTGCTATTCTCTTGACCTACGAGAAATTCCATAATACTAGAAATGTGAAGAAATATAGCCTAGAACACAGAATAAAATGAGAAAAATTGCAAGTATTTTATTATTCAGAAATAGATTCAATGTTCACTTGCCTCTTCGAGGGGGCAACCTCTAGCAAAGGAAAGCTCAATTACAATAAGACTCAATGATATTTCCATTACTAACTAAGACTATTTATAGTTAAATGACATCCAAAACCCTAAATACTAGTAGTCCCTTGCATAACACAGGTTAACCACTTTGTTTATTAACTATGGCCCATTTACAACTAATTGCGGTCCCTTTTCTCTAATGCGGGTCAATCACTTACAATTATAAATGTGGGCTTTATTTAATCTCTAACTAAATATGACTATGACTCGGCCCATTGGGCTTACTACATAAATAAAGGGGTTAGGGTTGGACCCTAACATTACTAGATTCAATCATTCACTCGGTCTAAAATTTAGCAAAAAATTAAGCTTTGAATTTGTAACCAAAACTAATTTTCTGAATATAATTTTTTGCATTTTCATTGGCCCAAAGCATATGTTGATTGCAGATCCATTGGATGATGTTCTCTTTGACCAATAAGATATTTACAAGGGTGAATGGAAAGCACATATTTATTTAATTAAAATTTGATTGGAAATGTTTTTTTCTAGATTTGGTAATTTTTATTTTGATTTGCATTTTAATTTAATTTTGATTTGTTTTTGGCAGGAGAACATTTGAGGAGATGCAGAAGAGAAAATTTGAATCAATGGAATTTCTCCAGCAAGAGAAGATAAATAATTTTGACCAATGAAAATTAAGGGAGCAAATTTGTTTTTCAACAACTCTCCTATTTGGAATTCAATTTTGTAATTACAAATAGTAGTTTGTAGAATGGAGAAAAGGGGGGCACTCCTCTCTTCTGAAATTTTGTAATTCTTAAAGCAATATTGTAATAGGAGCTCCATGTTGTAGGTATAGAGGATCAATATGATATCTGGGAATTATTGGGATTTGTCTCTTTTCATTATGAATTGTGTATGAGAGGTAGAGCTTGCACTATTGTAGCACTTGCTTTTAGTAGCAGAGTTTATGCTTTGGAGGAGATTGTAGGAGATCAAATTTAAAGAACAGAGAAGGAGAAATGTTTCAACTAAATTTTTACTAGAAATACTATTATTTTTAATGTGAATTTCATTATTGATGACATAATTATGTTAATTGGATTTATATTGTGCATGTAACACCCTCCTCCCACGTCTACCCAAGTAACTAGCTAACTAGGGTAAACATGTGACTAGAGGCTACTATGATATGATTCAACCTCCTAGGTGACCTTAAGGAAATGGAATCAACGAAAACACATCATACAGACCTTCCACATGAGCTACAGGACCCCTGAGAACCATCCCAACACTTCTGGTAACCAACCCGTGGGTCCCACTGAGGTTTTAGACCTCTTAATCTCTGGACGCTCCCATGCTATAGGCCTGACAACATCCAAGAGGCTCTGGAAGATCTCACGATAAGGCATGCCAATGCCTAGGGACTATTTTTCTCAGTGTTGTGCCATCATCCTAGGGATTTGAGCCACTTTTTTCATGCCCATAGCCCAAGTCATTGCCCAGAATTGAATGACACATTCAGAATAGAAAGATAACAATGAAACAATGATGAAATGCAAATACTTGAACAAGCCCTTGACTGGACCCCTACTAGCCAAGACAACCGTTTCGTCAAAAATATCAAAAATATGTAATCTACAGGTGTAAACAATAGATCTAAGCATAGGGGTCTCATACTCATATGAAAATCGCTAAGAAGCATTGATGCCTAAACACATTAGTTGCAGTTTCATCCATTAGGTCATAGATACATTTCTCATTCATTTACAAGTAAAAACATGATGAGAGCCATACACAACTACTGTCATAAAACTTATACATAACTAACATAATAGAAATAGAAATACCAAGGAAATCACAACTATATGATCGATATAAAAACTAGTATAATGTTAGAAAATTATATATTACAGAGCAATGGAACGCATAAAATATATTGCAGAAATATAAACATAGAAAACACATAAAACAAGAGAGACATACATATACGTGGTTCACCGAATTTAGGCTACACCCATGGGAAACAACCAGTCCTTCCTTTTATATTATCCAGCAAACTGAAGAGATACAACCTACAGCAGATCTGATGTAATTCCCTCTTCTCTCTTGCTCAATCTCCTCTCTCTTTCTCGCTCAGAATACAGATCTACATAGACGCAATACAATTCCCTCATATATAGCGAGGGGGTGCCTTCTAGGGAAAAAAACCCTAAATTAAACATAACTTCTACCATCAAATATTCGCCTAATGAACGACCTAGATTGACTACGAAATTACAACATTTTACAAGGCAATTTTACATCTATTTTTAGCTTCGGGGGCGCTGCCTCTGATCCCCTGTCAGGGAGGGGCTCCCAAAGATTGTAGATGCTCCCTGTGGACCCCCATTACAGTGCAAATATTACGAGTGGTGTTGCCACCGCATTACAAACTGGGGTCCAATGCAGTGATAACTCTAAATAAAGAAGATAATCAAGCTCCACACCCAACATATAATACTCATAGAAATACAAGTAGAAATAACCTCATATTGATGATGCAAAATACAAACCCAGGATAGGACTACCACGTTCCACCCAACCGTAGAATGGTTAAGCAAAACCTCTCTTCATCCATTCACCCCCGTTCCATATTCCAAGCATGAATGTGGGATCTCATAAAACACATCAATCCAAAGCCATCCAAGGCTTCCAACGGTCAACCACCTAAACCCATCAAACAATGATTCCACCTCATGGTCGGACATCAAAAAACCATCATTAAATTGATCTCTATCCAAACCTTCCAGGGCTCTAGAGCGTTTGTTCCAATCAAGGCTCCAGGACTAGTAACTCAACCCATAGCTTATACTGGGCTTCAGATCGTTTCTCCAACCAAGGCTATGAGACTACTAACTCAACCCACCTAGGTCTCCAGCGTGTTTTTCCAACCAAGGCTCCAAGATTAGTAACTAAACCCAAGTTGGTACAGGGCTCTAGAGCATTTGTCCAACCAAGGCTCCAGACTAGTAACTCAACCCAAATTGTTACAGGGCTCTAGAGTATTTGTCCAACCAAGGCTCTAGGAACTAGTAACTCAACCCAAGCTAAGGAAACATGAGAACCAACGAAAAAAAAACAAGGAAATAAATCCAAAATCACCATGGCTATCCAGGAAATGGCAAGGCTAGGAAAATGCACTCCTAATCCAGGAAATCCTCCATGTTAGTGGTAGATCATGACCAATAAACCACATTCATATAGGATGCATGCCAAAACTAGTGAGGGAAACAAACATACAACTCGATACCTACAAGAAAAACATGTTATATATGTTGATCTCGATGTCCTCTTGTTCTTTCCCGCTCTTCCTTTTCCTTCTTACTCCAAAACTCTGTTGGCATTATGACACAGGTTGGCACTATGACACAGGTGTTGTTCTTGATGGCAACTCACTCAAATGACAAATCACAGTTCAGGCTCTCAGAATAAAGAAAAAAGGGTATATGCAGGTTCCCTTTGACGAAGTCGTGTATACATGCGGGATAGACTATCAAAAGACGCGTATGCATATGCACGCACTTCCATGCAAGGAAAAGCGCGTACATGTGGGAAAACTTGTTTTTAGTCCTTGGTATTTGGACCTATGGTTTTGGACCATGATATCTCGTTTGATGTGTTGAACCCAGGTATTGAGTCCCAAGTTTTGGTTCTAAGTGGTTTTGGACCATGGTATTGAGTAAGGGCTAAGACTATAAAAGGGGAAGGAGTTCATTAGGCAAAGGCACACTCAAGAATTGAATATCTTATGAAGAGAAAGATCTAGAATACTAGTCATTGGGTTATGGTGCATAGCTAGATCTGAACCTGAGCGCAAGGAGAAGGATAAGTTCTATTGATGGGTTAAGATCTCAAGGCTTGAAGAGAAGTATCTTTGTGTGATTTTGATCTGTTATATTTGGTGCATGACTTGATCTATAAATCTAATAATCTAGGTATAACTGATGTCTGAATATTTGTAAAGGGTAAATTATCTTTTATAGATCTATACATAGGTTCCGCATAGAAAAAGCGAGTATACACACTGGTTAGGTGTTTCAAAAACGCGTATAAGAAGGTTTTCCTCAATAAAGCAGCGTATGCACATAGGTTATACATATTGAATTAGCGTACGACTCATAAAATATGTTTTAGCTACTTCTGTTTATTGCTACAGTGTTCTGGGTTTAGGATTGGTTTCGGGTTACTGTTACTGTATTCTGGTTACAACATTCAGAGAAGTGATTGGTTGATTCAGTTTTGGTTGGTGCAAAGGAGATTGGTTGATGCATCTATACTTGATGTTTGATTGATGGATCCAGTCTGAAAATTTATGAAACGTGGTCCCTGGAAGAAAAGAGAAGGTTGTAGCCTTCTGTAGGTCAGCACCTACATACTAGTACCTCAGCTAGCACAAGAGGTAAGGGGGTTGTAGCTCCCTTCCAGGAGAAGCTGGAGAACGAGAGAAGGTTGTAACCTTCTGCAGGTATCAGCCTGCGTACTGGCATAATATTGCACCAGTACAGAAACATTGTAAAAATAATTTTCTAATTAAAAGAAGATAGAGACGAATTGCAGCAGGTGGTTTTCAACCACATTGGGTTTCCACCTTGTATATTGTGTTCTTGTGTCTGACTGTCTGCTTTGTTTTACTGTTCCTGGTTACTGTTTATAAGATTTTGATGCACAGATTAATGATCAACATCTGAAGAATAAATTAAATTATAAGTCCGCAGGTTATACACTAGTTTCCTTAACTGCAGTTGCGTATATACACAGTTTTCACTAACTAAAGTAGCGCATACAAATCTGATTGTGAAATGAAAAATAATTGACTTGATAATATTGCTTCACCCCCACCTCTCAGTATTATTTCCAACAATTGGTATTAGAGAATGTCCTTCAGAAGAAGCTTGATCGCTTGAAGGAAGATCTATCATCATGAGCAACTACGAAAAGGAGGCATCTATCAAGCCACCAATCTTTGATGGGAGAAACTTCGTCTATTGGAAGGTAAGAATCACAACCTATCTTCAATCTCTTGGTACAGAAGTTTTGGATATCGTGGAAGGAGGATACACATTTCCATCAGCAACTCCTACAGATACGGCTGGTAAAAAGCAGTATGAAACAAATGCAAAGGCTATCAATACTTTATTGGGGAGTCTATCTCAATCAGAATTCATCAAGGTGATGCAGCTCAGAACCACCAAAGAAATATGGGACAAGATCGTTCTAAGCTATGAAGGAGACGATCAGGTAAACTATGCAAAACTTCAATCTATCATAATCCAATATGAAACTCTCAGAATGCACAATGATGAAAGTGTGGCTAATTATTTCTTACGTATAGATGAGATTGTTAATCACATGAAAAAATTGGGTGTAGAGATAAAATAAGTTACTTTGGTTGAAAAGGTTCTAAGATCTTTGTCCTCTAAGTTTGAATCAAAAGTTTCTACCATAGAAGAAAAGCAGAATATTCAGAGTATTACTATGTCACAGCTGCACGGAATCCTAACTGCTTTCGAAATGAGAAAAGGGGGACCATCAGATAGGAGGGAAGTCGCATTCAATGCTTAAAGAAAAGAAGAATACAATGAGTCAGGGCATACGTCAGAAGGAGAGGAAGAATCAAACTTTTTCAAGAACCATTTAAATGGAACAGAAAAGAGAATGTAAGTAAGAAGAGTTATTATACACATGAAGATAGCGATGGACTTTCAAATAGTGATGAAGATGAACATGATAATGATTATAGACTTTTGATGGCTTTTGAAGATGATGATTTCTTGGATGCTATAGATGAAGATGATCTCTATGAAGAAATTTCTAAACTTAAAATTTGTTTAGAAGAAAAGAGTATGATTATAGATATTCTGACATTCCAACTTGCCGAAAGGGAAAAACATAATGAAAAGTTAGAATGTGAAATTGTGGGACTTAGAAAAGATATTGAGAAAACAAAAGCTCTTAATCTTAGATTTGCTAAAGGATTTGAAACTTTAGATGAGATTATCAAGGTGCAACGTTCTCCTCTAATAAAGATAGGTCTTGGATATACTGAAGAAGCATCTCAAGCACAAAGTCCATCCACCTCCAAGAGTTATCTTGATGTAGCAAGGATAAGTGAACAGGTTGATAATCGGAAGCAAAGGTATAAAGCAGGTCACCAGGTAAATCAGGCTCAATCTACTTCAAGGATGAACAGAGATCACCAAGTAAATCAGGTTTAATCTACTTCAAGGATGAACAGAAGTTATAACCGACCACAGGTAAATAATTCTCAATTTGCCTCAAGAATGAATGTCAATGGAAACTACAATCACTTGGACGGTAGATTTGATAATTGCAGGAATTTCTTCAATGGCTAATGTTTTTCATGTCATAGCTTTGGACACAAAGTTGCTCAATGTGTTGCCTACAAGACCATCATGACTCGAAAAACACGAAATCAAAGGAGCATGACTAGGATCATGCAGAGGACCTACAATAACTTTTCTGCTCTTGAAAATGAAATAGAATGCTCTATTTGTAACAGCTTTGGTCATGAAGATTCTGAATGCAGAAGCAGGTTTCAGCAA
Organism: Pinus tabuliformis; assembly: GCA_031772625.1. NCBI lineage: Eukaryota > Viridiplantae > Streptophyta > Pinopsida > Pinales > Pinaceae > Pinus > Pinus tabuliformis. Next base: position 2,030,424,547 of record CM062818.1, on the reverse strand, counting down.
ACATCTCAGAAGAAGAAAGCTTCATTGGGTCCCAAAACATGGAGAAAGAAAGAACCACATCCAAAAAGATGTGGTATAGCCTTATATGTAGAAGGACAAGAAAATCAATGGTACATCAACAGTGGATGCTCGAAACATATGACAAGTGATAAAGAAAAACTTCAGTCATATAGTGCCTTAGAAAAGGAAAGGAAGGTCTCATTTGGAAATGACAACCCTGCTCTCATAAAAGGTAAAGGCTCTGTTCTTTTAAAAGAAAAGGTCAAATCTGGAAATGTTATGTATGTTGATGGCTTAAAGCATAATCTATTGAGTGTTAGTCAAATGTGTGATCAAGGAAATGAGGTAGTTTTTTGATCAAATGGATGTATTGTTCGTGAGCTTGATACAGGAGAAACAATGATCAAAGGCATAAGAACTCCACATAATTTATACATACTCAAGGGAGGACAACAACAATGCTATCTAAGCAAAAATGATGAACACTGGCTATGGCACAGAAGATTGGGGCATCTAAGCTTCCCTCAGATAAGGAAAGCATGCAAATATCAGGCTGTTCGCGACCTTCCAGACATCAGAATACTAGACAATACAATATGCAAATCATGTCAGTTTGGTAAGCAAACTAGAACACATTTCCCTGAAGAGGAAGGATCAGCTAACAAGCCACTTGAACTTGTCCATACTGATTTTTGTGGTCCATCAAGGAAAAAGTCACCTCAAGGAGAAGAATACTTTATATTATTCATTGACGACTTTTCCAGGGTGTGTTGGATAGGACTTTTGAAGCATAAAGATGAAGCTTTCGAAAAGTTCAAAGCTTTCAAAGCCTTGGTTGAAAATGAATCAGATCACAAAATCAAATGTCTCAGGTCATATCGAGGACGGGAATTTACCTTGGATGAATTTTTCAACTTTTGTGAAGAACATGGAATAAGAAGGGAATTCTCTACTGCAAAGACTCCTCAGCAAAATGGAGTGGTAGAAAGGATGAACAGAACGGTTCAAAAAATGGCTCGTGCTATGCTTGATGAGTCTGAAACTCCTGCAATCTTCAGGGGTGAAGCTGCATTTGCTGTCGTTACTATTCTCAACAAAACAAACATCTGGGTAAACAGCACTCAAACTCCTCATGAACTTTGGTATGGTAAGACTCCTACGGTAAAATACTTCAAAATTTTTGGAAGCAAATGTTACATCAAAAGGATTGATGAAAACCTTGGCAAGTTTGAACATAGAGCAGATGAAGGCATTCTTCTTGGTTACTCTTCTCAAAGTAAAGGATATAAGTGTTACAATAAAAGACTTGGAAAAATTGTTGAAAGTATTGATGTAGTGGTTGATGAAACAAGTGACAATCCAAAGCAGATAAAAACTAAAGATTTTGAAGATGAAGATGACTATCCTTCAACTTCAAATCAGACTAATGATGAAGAAGAAACCTATGAGGCACCAGAAGAATAGATAAGGGTAGAAGAAAAGACTCCATCCATGAACGTCTAGAAGAATCATCCAAAGACTCAAATTTTGGGGCAGAAAGAGGCAAGTGTTCAAACAAGAAGAACTATTACAGAAGCTTCAAGTTATCTAGCATTGCTCTCCTCCGTCGAACCATGAAATGTAAGAAAAGCATGCAAAGATGAATGCTGGGTCAAGGCCATGAATGAAGAACTTGAGCAGATTGAAAAGAATAACACTTGGGAGTTTTTTCCTAGACCAAATGATAAGAATGTCATAGGGACAAAATGGATATTCAAAAACAAGCTGAATGAAAATGGAGATGTTATTAGAAACAAGGTTAGACTTGTTTGTAAAGGGTATGCTCAACGAGAAGGTATAGACTTTGAAGAATCTTTTGCACCAGTTGACAGACTTGAAGCGATAAGAATGTTTCTTGCTCTTTATAGCTTTCAGAAGTTCAAAGTATATCAAATGGATGTGAAATCTGCCTTTCTAAATGGAGACTTGGAAGAAGAAGTGTATATTGAGCAACCAGATGGGTTTATCCTTGGAAATAATCCAAAACTTGCATGCAGACTCAAAAAGGCTCTCTATGGCATTAAATAGGCTCCAAGTGTTTGGTATTATCATTTGGATAAGTACCTCCGTCAACAAGGTTTTTCAAAAGGATCAACAGATAGCAATCTATATATAAAAATTGACAATGATAAGTTGTTAATACTTGTTGTGTATGTTGATGATATCGTCTTTGGTAGCAATGAAGAAGGCATGAGTCAAAACTTTGCCTTGGTGATGCAAAAATAATTTGAAATGTCCCTGCTTAGTGAGCTCACATATTTTCTTGGTTTACAAGTCCAACAAAACAAAGATGGTATTTTTCTATCACAAACCAAGTACCTCAAGCAAATCTTGAAGAAATATGGGATGGAGGATTCGAAACCAGTATGTACCACTATGGTAACAGGATGTAGCCTCAGCACAAATGATGAATCAGTAGCAGTACATCAACCAACCTATAGATCCATGATTGGTAGTGTGCTCTGTCTGACAAGTACCCGACCAGAGATCATGCATGCAATGGGAATAGCTAGAAGATTTCAAGCAAATCCAAAGGAAACTCATCTTCAGGCAGTTAAAAGAATTTTCAAGTATCTTCAAGGAACTCAAAACTATGGCTTATGGTATCCAAGAGATATAGATCTCACACTTCATGCATATACAGATGAAGATTGGGTAGGAAGCGTGGATGACAGAAAAAGCACTAGTGGTGGTGCATTCTTTATGGGTTCTAGATTAGTATCTTGGTTCAGAAATAAACAAAGCTCAATTGCATTATCTACAGCTAAAGCAGAATATGTGGTGGCTGCATCCTACTTCACACAACTCCTTTGGATGATGCAAACCTTGCAAGACATTCAAATCACTTGTACTCCACCTATCTCCATTTTATGTGATAATACAAGTGCAATCAGTATTTCAAGGAATCCAGTCATGCATTCGAAGACCAAGCACATACCTATCAAATATCATCTTCTTCAGGAACAAGTGCTTGAACAAAAGGTCAAATTGGAGTATGTTACCTCCAAGGAATAGGTTGCTGATATATTCACCAAACCTCTGCCTAGGGAGACATTTGAACAAGGATAATTTTAGGGGCTAATGTTCGCCCTTTGGCGAAATTAAGGGGTTTTAAATTTTTAGTGGGCGAATATTTTGTATCATAGTACATTTTTACAAATCACCTCAAATAGCCCACCTTATTTTAAGGGAGAGGGTAAAAAAGGTAAATTTAGCCCTTGAAATTAGGACTTACAACCTTCCATTCGCCCATTTTCAAGAATAGGTTTTATTTAAATGAATCCATTCGCCCATTTTCAAGAATAGGTTTTATTTAAGTGAATCCTATGGGCCAAATACCATATTTATAAAAGAGATATGGTAAATTAATAAAAATATAAATAAATGAGAGGTATGGTAAATAAATAAAACATTTTTTATATTTACTCCACAAGTCACCTTATATACATGTAAGGGTGTAAACAAATAAAAATATAAGTAAAGTGGAGGTACGGTAAATAAATAAAACGTCTTTTTATACTTACTCATATGGTAAATAAATAAAAATATAAATAAACTAGACGATCGTAAATAAATAAAACCTCTTTTTATATTTAGTCCATAACCCTCGTTCTATTTATGAAGGCTCAAGAAAGAGGTTTTATTTAAGTGAATCCTATGGGCCAAATACCATATTTGTAAAAGAGGTATGGTAAATTAATAAAAATATAAATAAACGAGAGGTATGGTAAACAAATAAAACATTTTTTTATATTTACTCCATAAGTCACCTTATATTTACGAACACTCAAAAAATGGGTTATATTTAGGTGAAACCTATGGCCAAAATACTATGGGACAAATACCATGGACTAGATTGTTATTAATACCATGCAAAAAACCATTATTAACCCTAATATTAGAATTAATAAAAATAAAAATGGCACATGGTATTGACCCATGGTATTCACCAAAATGGCACATGGTATTGACCCATGGTATTCACTTGGAATGTAGCCTATTTAAATGGGGGAATTAAACCATCATGTAGCCTATGCTAAGATTCACTAGGACTTTACAAAGTTTTATTATTTAGTGAAAGACTCGCCAAGATCTTACAAGATTTTATAATTGAGTAAAATATTCGCCATGCCTGGTGAGAGATTCGCCAAAAAATTATATATACATATTATATTGTTGATAAAATCGCCTTCCATTTTTCCTATAAACCATGGAGATTCGCCCATTTATTATATTTATAAATTTAGGGGGGGTTCTTAAAATTTTCCCTGCATTTGAATACCGCAGATAGAAGCGGGGAGTAGTTGATGAATCATCTTGTTGTTGAAATTATCTGTTTCAGAGAACAGTGGTTGTATGCGAGTTTCATAAAGCGTATCCACATACATACGCCTGTTTCTGTGGATACAGTCGCGTATATGTTGGTTTGAAGACAAACAGTAGGCCAGACTCTAGATGAAAAGAGTCTGATATGGGTCTGACAAAGGCCATCTGGCACAGGTTCAGGGGGAGCATATACTTCTAATAATGCATTGTTGGCATTATCTTAGCAGATCTTGGTTCAATTTCACAGCTATTTTTGTTTCAGGTGGAACAGGTGCAGAGGGAGATCATGATTTCTAGTCTAAATGATGATTGATAGATGTTGCTGATGTTAGTTGCTGATGACTATTATAGTCTTGTCTTAGACTCTTAGTCTCTATGTCATGTATTTATTTTATTATCAAGGTCATGTAACGACCTATCTTGTTTCCCCAGTATGCCTGGGATGGATGATGTAATGTTCCTGTTTATCATGTGTAAACTTTTGGTGTATCCCCACTTGGTTGGGTGGATGAGTCAATATTGGTATATCCCCACTTGGTTGGGAGATGGTTGTATGTATGAGTCTTTGGTGATAGGAAGGTCATTTATGATGTATAGAGTCATGTTCCTTCTTGTAGAACATCTTTTTGCAGACCTTGCCTACAATCAGGGGGAGCATGGACAGCACAGCAGAGCAGAGAATTCAGCATGTACTCAGGGGGAGCATAACCCTTTGCCCTTGATGACAAAGGGGGAGAATGACTTTGAGTGACTTTGGGTTGCCATCAAGTCCAAAGGGGGAGATTGTTGGCATTATGAGACAGGTTGGCACTATGACATAGGTGTTGTTCTTGATGGCAACCCACTCAAATGACAGATCAGAGTTCAGGCTCTCAGAATAAATAAAAAAGGGTATACGCAGGTTCCCCTTGATGAAGTCATGTATACATGCGGGATAGACTATCAAAAGACGCATATGCATATGCACGCACTTCCATGCAAGGAAAAGCGCGTACATGTGGGAAAACTTGTTTTTAGTCCTTGGTATTTGGACCTATGGTTTTGGACCATGGTATCTCATTTGATGTGTTGAACCTAGGTATTGAGTCCCAAGTTTTGGTTCTAAGTGGTTTTGGACCATGGTATTGAGTAAGGCCTAAGACTATAAAAGGGGAAGGAGATCGTTAGGCAAAGGCACACTCAAGAATTGAATATCTTATGAAGAGAAAGAACTAGAATACTGGTCATTGGGTTATGGTGCATAGCTGGATCTGAACCTAAGCGCAAGGAGAAGGATAAGTTCTATTGATGGGTCAAGATCTCAAGGCTTGAAGAGAAGTATCTTTGTGTGATTTTGATCTGTTATATTTGGCACATGACTTGATATATGAATCTGAGAATTTGGGTATAACTGATGTCTAAATATTTCTAAGGGGTAAACTATCTTTTATAGATCTGTATGCAGGTTCCGCATAGAAAAGGCGCGTATACACGCTGGTTAGGTGTTTCAAAAACGCGTATATGCAGGTTTGCCTCAATACAGTAGCGTATGCATGTAGGTTCTACATATTGAAGTAGCGTATGACTCATAAAATATGTTTTAGCTACTTTTGTTTATTGCTGCAGTGTTCTGGGTTCAGGATTGGTTTTTGGTTACTGTTACTGTATTCTGGTTACAGCATTCAGAGAAGTGATTGGTTGATTCAGTTTTGGTTGGTGCAAAGGAGATTGGTTGATGTAGATATACTTGATGTTTGATTGATGGATCCAGTCTGAAAATTTATGAAATTTCGTCCCTGGAAGAAAAGAGAAGGTTGTAGCCTTCTGTAGGTTAGCACCTACGTACTAGTACCTCAGCTAGTACAAGAGCTAAGGAGGTTGTAGCTCCCTTCCAGGAGAAGCTAGAGAATGAGAGAAGGTTGTAGCCTTCTGCAGGTAGCAGCCTGTGTACTGACATAAGACTGCACCAGTACAGAAACATTGTAAAAAGAAGTTTATAATTAAAAGAAGATAGAGATGAATTGCCGCAGGTGGTTTTCACCCACATTGGGTTTCGACATTATATCTTGTGTTCTTGTGTCAGACTGTCTACTCTGTTTTAGATGGTTTTGATGCACAGATTAATGATCAACATCTGAAGAATAAATTAAATTACAAGTCCATAGGTTATACGCTAGTTTCCTTAACTGTAGTTGCGTATATACGCAGTTTTCACTAACTGAATTAGTGTATAAAAATTGGATTGTGAAATGAAAAATAATTGACTTGATAATACTGATTCACCCCCCCCCCCCCCCCCCCCCCCCTCCTCTCAGTATTATTTCCAACAAACTCCAAGTATGCCACACCCTCCGAGAGTGCTCCAAGAAAAATTTAAGTGTCCAAGAGTGAGAGGGAGAGAATAATGAGAGAGCTCCAAAAATTGAACTACTAAAGGTTACCCACTGATCCTCAGAAGCCTCTTTATCAATAAGGCCTCTATTTTCTTCATTTTCCATTATTTTCCTTCATTTCCCTCCTCACATGAAACGTGTGACTTTTCACCTCCCTTTTCTCCTAATTTCCATTATTTTCATAAATAAATGTGCCAAAAATTCCATTTTTCCTTTTCAAAGCCTTAGCCATTTCCTTTGCCAATTTCCTTAGCCATATTAACCGAAATGAACACCCACACTAGGATTTCTTGCCTAACATTCAGTTTGGAATAACTGTCCCATCAACCGTGGTTATTAGTTTGCGTTTATTAACATTTATTGCATGGAATTTCACTAGGGATGTTACAAAACCCTCCCCTTGGGGGGAACACCATCCTCGATGTTCAACAACACTTATAACCACAAGACTACTATAATAAAAACATACTACTAATGGAGCTTTTAAACTTAGCTCGTTGTAGTATTTACAATGATCAACCTACTTAGAAGCAAACCAACATGAAAACATAACAAGTATAACATCATAATGACATGACACACATACTGCTTATTGGAGATTTATAACATAGCTCATGGCGGTATTTACATCCATATGCATGTGTACATATACCAAACATCACCAAAACATATACCAAAACATATACCATGACATATACCATGACATATACCAAAACACCATACCAAAACTTCTTTGCCTCAATAAGAAACAATGAAGGATATGTAGCCCGCATCTGATCCGCCATCTCCCATGTAGCTTCATCAGGCCAAAAGTGCTTCCATTGCACCTTAACTTGCTCAATTTATCAGTTCTGGAGATTGAGCACCATTTTCTGCAATAGACATTGAGGCTCTGGCTGGAATTCTCCATTTGGTTCCACTTGCAATACAAACCAATCAATCACATGATCAACATCTTTAACATACTTCTTAAGCAATACAACACGGAAAACATCATGGACTTTCACTGTCGGAGGCAGTGCAAGACAATAGGCTACTAGCCTAATCTAGGTCAATGTTGGTGGCCACTCACCTAATCCACATGTACCCCCACCATTGTCTCTTTAACTTTCCTTAATTGTAGCACAATTTACTATTTTTGGCAGTTTTTCTGGTCCTGAACCTCCGGAGCCGTTTTGAGGCCCTAAATGATGTTTTTTGGGAAAACCATGGCCAACATAGGTCGTTGACAATGTTGGCAACTCAAAAATTGTATTTCTTGGATAGATATTTCTAACGAGGTATTGTGCACTTCAAATGAAGATCATATGCCAAAATTTCGACCCTGGGAAGTTGATGTACCAATTTACCCAAATGGGGCCCATAGTTTTGGTTATTCAGCTCCTAGGGTTAGGGTTTTGGATGTTTAAGGTTTTCCATTGTTTCTTAATAATAATTAGGCCTTCTAGCCTCATTGTAACACATTTCAGAGGCATGTAGCCACCACATCTCTTCTTAGAGATAAGCTACCATCGCTTGAGCTAGTATTATTTCCATTCTGTTTGTAAGTATATTTCATTATTTCATATTAATGAAATGAAGTATTATTTATGTTGCATCTTTGTATTTATGGTTATATATGTAATTTTTTGCTTTCCTGTTTAATTTTTGATTAGTGGTATCATAGCGGTCTGCTCTTTCTCTTTTTTTCTTTGTATGTCCCCAAAGAGCTCGGGTTATAAGGAGTTAGGGCTCGAACTGGTCGAACCTTTGCAAGACCAGCCTCGCAAATCCCAATGACCTCCCATGGTGGAAGAGAAGAAAGATGAGGGGGCAGGAGATCCCTTTAAAATCTTGCTCGAAGAATCCCTCGAGCAACAGAGGAACGCGATGATGGAAAACTTTGCCCAGATCCTTCAGTAACTACCAAAGGGCGACGCATCTCCTTCCAGCAGGTACTCTGGAAGTGCCACACCCTTTAAGGTACAAGTAACTTTGAAATCACCATATTTGAGGGTTAGATAGATGCAGGTGTCATAGATAAATGGTTAAATCTGCTAGAAGGATATTTTCTGTTCATGATTTTTCTAGCCAGGAAAAGATTACTTTTTCACTTCCACCCCCCACGTCAAGGATTGGTGGGAAACCTACTATGAGAAGAAGGACAAATGTACACCCTCAATATTTTTAGCTGCACCCACTCTAAGTTCGTTCCAGGATGCCATCAAGGAATAATACTACCCTATCATGAGCTATGAGGAAAAATACATAAAGTGGACCATGCTACGGCAGGGAAGGGACCAAGACGTGTCAGAGTTTACCAATATTTTTCATACCCTTCACACGAAGTTGAGTATAAAGGATTCTAAGAAACATTTGGTTCTCAAATATAGTGGCTACCTACATAGATACATCCAGGATGAGATGGAGTTCCTCGACATCTCCTCGCTCGGCACAATGTACCGATATGCTGTCAAGATTGAGAATACGTTTAAATAGAAAAAGCGAGACTTTGGATCTGTGAATTCGAAGCAAGGGAAAGGTGCCCCCAAACCATAGGGAAAAGGGAAAAGCCAAGGTAGGGTGACCTAGGATAACTCATGAAGTTGAAAGAAAAGAAAAACACCATGAATACAAACAAGGACACAGGAAAGTTGTGTGAGTTCCATAAGAGCTCCAATCACAACACAAGTGAGTGTTGGGCCAAGTAGTCACTGGTGGCCGAGCTGAAGGATTCCGATTCAAATGCATGTTCTGAATATGAGTTAGAACCTAACAAGGGGAATGCTAAAGGGAAGCATATCATTGATGCAGAGCCTAGTGCCACTATGGCCACCACCAATATCCAAATGATTGAGCCTGAAGATCTTGAGGAGGGGGAACTCCGATTCCACTCATAGATGTGGGTGAAGGGTTCTTCGCTGCAGTTCATTGTCGACAGCGAGAGACAAAAGAACATCATTTCAATAGACATCATGAAGCAGATGGACCTACCGACTATAACACATATGCATTTGTAAACCATCAAGTGGCTTCACTAAGGATGAGATCTCCACATCAGCCAGCAGTGTTGCCTTCCATACAACATCAAGCCCTTCATGGATGAGGTACTGTGTGATGTTTCTCCTCTTGAAGTTTGTGATGTATTATTAAGGAAACCATACTTGTGGAAGAGACATGTTGTATATCAATCTAGACCCCACTCTATTATTATTTCTTTGGGTAGTAAGTTATACAAGATACCGGAGGTAGCCCTGCCTACCACCATATCTTTGATCTCTTCTAAGCAATGCAGTAAGATCATATCCCATATTGGTAATTGTTTTTCTTTCTGGTTCACTATCAAAGTAAGGGGAAGATCATAGCCACATCCATGGCCCCTAGGTAAGGTTCCTCCATGCAGTAGAAGCAAGTGGATACGGTCGTGGAAGAATAGAAGGACATATTCTCCTCACCCATAGGGGTACCATTGCACTGTCAGGTCAAACATTTGTTCGATATGATGCCATGAACACCTCTACCCAACAAGCCGAAATATCACCGCTCCATTTTGGAAAATTAAGAGATCAAGTGGAAAATCCTGGAGTTGCTGCAAAAAGGGCACATATGACCAAGTTCCTCACCTTGTGGGAGCCCGATTGTACTTGTACAAAAGAAGGATGGGACCTGGAGGCTCTGCATTGATTATCAGGCACTAAACAAAATCACTTTCAAGAACAAGTATCCAATCCCATGGATTGATGACCTTATGGACCAACTCAATGGGGCCAAGTAGTTCAGCAAGATCGATATGAATTATGGCTATCACCCAGTTCCAATAGAACCCACAGATGTATGGAAAATTGCCTTCAAATCCAAGGAAGGCATTTTTGAATGACTAGTTATGCCCTTTGGGTTGACAAATGCCCCTGCTACTTTTATGAAGCTAATAGTTGACATATTGTGGCCCTTCACCAACTAATTTGTGGTTGTTTATCTCAATGATATCCTCATCTTCAGCAAGATTTGGGAAGAACACTTGCAACACATTCAACAGGTCCTTCAAACCCTTCGGTAGCACAAATTGTGTGGCAGCTTGGAGAAATGAACCTTTGGCATGAGCTAGGTCCAATTTTTGGGTCACATCATAGATGAGTGTGGTGTGCATGTGGATCTGAATAAGATTCAAGTCATTCGGGATTGGCTAGTCCCAACCACTATAACAGAGCTTCACATCATTTTGGGCCTTGCAATTTTTTTCAGAGGTCTGTGCTGGGATTCTCCCATATCACTTGGCCTTTGAGTTAGATTACTAAGGGTTGGTCAAAAGAATTTTTTTTCTGGTTGGAGTCCCAAGAGAAGGAGTTCGTTGAGGTGAAGCACTAACTTCGCTTTGCACTGGTACTCACATTGTCAAACCTGCAATAGCCAAATGAAATCGAGACAGACACCTCAAACTACGCTAATTATGCATTCCTCACCCAACAGGGGCATCTAGTGGCCTATCATAGTAAGCCACTTTCCTATACAATTTAGAAGTTCCCCACTTATGATAAATACATGTATTCCATCATGCAAGCTTGACGGCAATGGAAACATTACATTTTGGGGAAGGAGATGATTATCCACACCGATCACCAACCTCTTCAATTTGATGAGCCTCATCATTGGGTAATTATATGGGCCTTAATTCACCTCTTAGCTTAGTCAAACCAACTTTTCTCGTAACTTATTACATGTTTTTGATTATATTTTTTTTATGAGGTGAGTTAGAGTTGGATATTATGCTTTGTGGTATAATATGCATTGAATGCAGGATTAAAGGAGAAAATCAAAGAATTTTGGAAAATACTAAGGTCAAAACTCGAATGGGACAAGGGAGAGGGATTTTAGGAGGTGAATACTCCTCATTTACTGCTCCTCCATTTGAATGTTCCTCCATTCATCACATCAGCTCGGAGTGCAAACAACCAAATCATGAGGACTAGAAGGCAGTCGAACAAGTGAGAGACAAAGGCAGTTTATCTCGAGTTTGGGAGCCGAGCCTCCATAATTTTAAGAATGTTGTTGGGGACTTCAAATGTATAAGTAGAGAGGCCTAGGACCTTAGTAGGGTTCGGATTTTTGATTGTGAAACTCTAATCTATTTTCGAGTTGCAAAACTTGTGATAGTTCTATTGATGTAATTTTCTGTTTTGGTAATAAGAATGAGTTTTGTTTTGAGCCAACACTGAGTTAACTCAGAGGGATGAAGCTCTTGGGTTAGTTCCCAACCCTAGCATCCAAGGCTCCTCTTTATTGTACATGTATGTTTAGTGTAGATTCATAGCTTCATTGTTAATTTGCTTTATAGATGCATCTCCATTACAAATAGTGTAGATTACATTGGTTGTTGGATAGTTTGCTTCCATTTGTGCCTTATTTCAAGTCGAAGGTTAGAAAGGAGAAAAAGGATCACCACAAGTTTTTTATTAGATGTCTCGGTCTCACTTCCTCCCTCTAGGACCATGACTTGAGGAAGGGACCCTTAAGCAACGCCAAAAACACAGATTTCTAGTTCTTTTATGAGCTTTGGAGTTTCCTGTCTTTAATTTAGTATTTGGTTAATTTTGCAAGGTAGACTTCATTGTCATGTTTTTCATCTCCATTTTTACACTAGATCTCACTCATGCTTACATTCCTTTCAACAACTTTCTTCATGCATAATATAGGCAGTTGATTCATTAATTATGATTTTCTAGTTTATGAAAATGTATCTTGTTGCATAGATTTTTGGAAGACACACATGTTTTATGCAGAGTAGGGGCTTCAGGAGGAGACTAAGACTTCATATCCAGCATCCACCTTCCACTTCATCAACATTATCCATCCCTTTTTTCACCATCACCTTCACTTGTTTTTCATCATGTTTCATAGAAATTCTCCCAAGCATATTGAGCGAATCTAGCCATCTATTATCTTGGATATTGACTCCTGAGTGATCCTAGACCTTCTCCCACTCCATTCCACCCATCACACAACTTTCTAAGCCTCCCATCACCTCCAACACCTCACATATATCTCTCGGCTGTATCCTGTAGGTTTCCTATAATTCCTACAGGATCATCCTATAGGTTTCTAGTACATCCTATAGGCTTTCCTGAAATGACCTGTTTTGAGGCCGAATTGATGGAAAACCTCTATGAAGTCACCAAAAGCCTCCCAGGGGTCCTCCACACCATCCAACCATTAACCCTTCAAGCCATCCTCAAACATCCTTAATCCACCTGCCACATCCACAAGAACAATTAGTTTGCATACTTTATTTTGCATAAAAAGAAGAAAAAAGCGAAAACAGATTTAGATTAGTCTCTTTACTTGCACATTAGTATTGTTTGATGCTTCTTACTTATGCAACTCAGATAGTAGCATTTGTTGATGTTGATTTCACATTTCTGCCTAGCATAGCTTCTTAGATGGTTAATTAGGGAATGGTGTGATTTATCATTACATGTTGACCTTCTCCGTTAATGCACTAGAGTAACTCTCTTAGAGTAGATTTACCTTTCTTCCATCAAAGAATCAAGCTTCTTCTAACTCCATAGAATTTTGGCTTGGAACCCCAGTGGTCTCTCACCATCTGAACAGTGACAACGGGCAGAACCATCACTTTTACTTGTGCATACAACACTATCACCTACAAGTTTTTACGAACCCTGGGTTGATAAGTAAAGTTGGTAGCCCAGGAGCTGCAACATCCTTGCTCCAATACTGGCGCTCATCACTTTTTGGCACCGTTGCCGGGGAGGTGTCTGAGTAGAATGTGATTATTGCTTTCTTTTCTTCTATTTCTTGTATTCAATATTCTGCCATTAGTTTATTTATGCAAAAGTAATCTAGTTGTTTCCTTTCTTTCATTTTGCATTGTGTGCTTTCCTTTCCATTTTGCAAGTAAGATTTCAATTAAGCAAGTAGATTTTTCATTTTGTCAGTAATTTTCATTTAATCAGCAATTTCAATTCTACAAGTACTTTCCAAGTTAAAAAAATAAAATAAAAAAAATACAAAACCAAACCAAAAAAATTTCCTTTCATGCCTCGTAGGAATATGGACAAATTAGGGAAACGTTTTCCAAATACCTCCACTGCATCCAACATCCAATCTTCCCTCTTCTTTGGTGACTGTGAACTGGAGGAACCCTTAGGTGAGCAACCTAACATATTTGAAGAACCTAGATGGGAAGAAGAAGAATAAGAACACATTCCTACTGAACCAATGGCTAAAAACAGAAATGACAGAGGGAATAGAGAGAAAGTTGAGGGTGCCTTCCCCATTAGGGAAACCAATGGGGACACTAAGATGAAAAATATAAGCCTCTCTGCCCTACCTCATTTCCATGGCCTGACCACAGAGGACCCTGATACTTTCCTATTTGAGTTTGCTGTTATATGTCGAACCTATGATTATACAGATGATGAGAAAAAGTTAAAACTATTTCCATCTAGCCTCAAGTATGCAGCATTGTGCTGGTTCATGGGTTTACCTGGAGATAGTATCGCAACTTGGGCTCAGATGCAGTAGGCCTTTAACAACAAATATCGGGACTATTGTCGGTCAAAGGATACTAAAGAAGAAATTTTTAGGATGACCATAGGCAATGATGAATCCGTAGAGGATTACAAAGAAAGATTCAAGCTTAGTTACAAAAGGGTCAGGTGCACACTTGACCCTAAGTCAATAAAGTTGGTCCCGCTTAGGGGAGTAAGAGAGGATCTTTTGGATACCTTACATTTGTTAGAAAGAGGAGATATCTACCAATTACCCTATGAGGATATCCTGACTGTCTCTAGAAACCATTCCAGGGCAGCTAGGAAAAAGGGTAGGGGTAGTCAACCTATGGTTAGTACATCGTCTTCCAACTCATCCATCAAGGGTGAAATTGGAAACATGCTGGAAGATTTCAAAAGTGAGATGTTGCAAACCCTTGCCTTGCAAATGGACACCATGCACATTAAGTGGAAGCAGGAGGAAGTAGAGAGAGCCTTGGCCATGTTTTGTCCCAGATGCACCAAGAAGCATCCTAGGAATGAATGTCCATTGAACTCTATTGAAAATTTCTCAGTCTATGAAGAAAACCACTCCACAGACAAGTGCCCTTCTTTGCTTAGACTCAAAGCTATATATCCAGGAGCTGAAGGGGTCACTAAGCAACTTCGCTACATTAACCAAAGGAGACCTCATGGGCCTAGACCATACCAGCAGGGCATGCAAGGGTCATCCTATGCATATTAAAACCCCAACCACACCACAACCATACCTTCTTGGGGACCCCCTGGTCATCCTTCCTGGTCTACACCCCCTCCTTGGACCTATGCATCTCAGTATCATTCCCAGCCAGCCAACTAGTTATTTCAACCTTTTGCTCTCCCACAACCTCAGTGGAATGCACCACTCTAGGGGTGGAGGCCCCAATACGACAATTCTCTAGATTTATTGCCTCCACCACCTACCCACCCATGGCTCCTAAACTCTGCTCCACCCAAGCAAACCCAGATGCCTGCCCAGCCAAATACAAACCCAAATAATAGGTAGGCTTAGCAAGTATACAGTGGAGAGACATCATATCCAACTTATGTTTTGGAAATCTAGGAGATTAACCTAGGATCTGGGAGAGTTCTCCCAGATAACCAACCTCCACCTCCACCTAGGGAGGTTGAGGAAGAAAGAGAGGAAAGAAATATTAAAGTAAATCCACCCTTTCTTGAGATATTAGCCCAACCACTCCATCCTCTCCCACAAGAGACTAAACTTCTGGGAGAATTGAAAAATCTATGTGTGAAGATCCCACTTCTCCAGGAAATAAAAGATATTCCTATTTACAATAAGTTGATTAAGGAGAAGTGATTCAAGCATCCAGGGGGGTGAAAAAGGGATGCCCCTACCATTAATGTCATTGGCCAGCTGTGCAAATTAATGTTGGGGTAGGTTATCTGTCCAAAATATTTGGACCCTGGAAGCCATGTAGTAGATGTGCACATCAATGGCACCATTGTCCCACACACTCTGATCGATCTTAGGGCTACCATTAATGTGATGACCAAGGACACCATGCTCAAGCTCAACCTCCAAGGTTCATTTCGGAAGACCACAATAGTTCTGCAACTTGCAGACCGTTCCATAGTAACCCCTGAGGGAATTGTGGAGGATGTAACGGTCTCCATTCACTCTTGGGAGTACCCTACAGATTTCCTAGTTCTCCAGCCTAAGGCTAAGCTTACTGGTTACCCTCTCATTCTTAGGAGGCCATGGTTGGCCACTACCGATGCTTACATTAGTTGCAGAGCTAGAAATATGACCATCAAGAATGGGCATATGTCCAAGCAGTTAGTCATATACCCTCCTGCTCAACCTTCTCTAGAGAATGACTTACCTTTAGGGTTGGAGGAGGAGGAAGAAGATGAAGTTTATTCCGCCCAAATTTATGCTTTAGGAGCAACCATGGGAGGAGGACAACAGGATAAGGATGACTTGATTGAACACCTAATCCAAATTCCAACTCCCAGTTCACTTCCCTTAGAAGAAGCAGTAAAGGAAACCTAAAACCAACATCCAATTGAATTATGCTTGGCCGATTCCAAACCACTTCATGTCAAAACCATAGAATTTGGCCTAGAGAGAGCCTTGAAAATCAATTCATCTCTTTCTTCTCTCCAAGAAGAGAAGTTATGCAACATATTAAAGGAAAATCTAGAAGTCTTCACTTGGAGTTACAAAGAAATGAAGGCAGTACACCCCTCAGTGTGTACTCAGCGCATATACATCAAAGAAGGTTGCAAGCCGGTCTGGCAACCACAAAGGAGGATGAATCCAGCTCTTAAAGATATAGACAAAGAAGAACTGCAAAAACTGCTAGATGCGGGATTCATTTACCCTATCTCCGACAGTGAGTGGGTCTCTCCTTTGGTGTTAGTTCCCAAGAAAAATGGTAAGTGGATAATTTGTGTCGATTACAGGGAGTTGAACAAAGCCACAAAAAAGGATCGTTTTCCTCTACCCTTCATTGACCAAGTGCTAGATGGCCTCATAGGGAAAAGGTTTTTCTCTTTCCTAGATGGATTCAGTGCGTACAACCAAATCCAGATCTTCCTAGAAGACCAGGATAAAACCACATTCACTTTTCCTTAGGGTACTTTTTCCTATAGGGTCCTTCCTTTTGGCCTATGAAATGCTCCTGCCACTTTCCAGAGAGTAGTCCTGAGTATTTCTGCCAAGTTATTCCATGATGCGGTGGAGATTTATATGGATGATTTTACACCTTATGGTTGTGATTTTCAAGAAGCCCTGTCTAACCTAGGAAAAGTACTGAACAAATGGATTGAAATGAACCTGTCTCTCAGTCCTTAAAAGCGTGAATTCTTAATGACTACAGGGACCATGCTAGGTCATTCAATATCTCAGCAAGGACTACAGGTGGACCCAAACAAAATAGCTATCATCCAAAGGGTCCTACCTCCTCAAAAGCAGAGAGATGTCAGAAGTTTCCTAGGGTTAACTGGATACTACCGAAGGTTCATAGAGGACTTCAGCAAGTTGGCCTCTCCTTTATTTGGTTTTTTGGCCAATGACTCTGAGTTTATATGGTCAAAAAGTTATCAAGAGGCCTTAGACATCCTAAAGGATAAGTTAAACACTGCATCAATTCTCCGAAGCCCAAATTGGGCCCTCCTATTTCATATTCATGTTGATGCCTCACACAAAGCCATAGGAGCAACCCTAGGTTAGATAGATCAAAAACTGCCTTATCTTATCTATTTTATCAGTAAGAATTTATCAAAGGCTAAACTAAATTATACAGTGACCGAAAAGGAACTCCTGGCTATTGTGCATTCATTGAACAAATTCATTCATTATATTACAAGCTATCAAACATTTGTGCATACTAACCATGCTGCAATCAAATATTTAATGAAAAAACCAGATATGAATGCTTGAATTATGAGAATTTTACTTTTATTACAACAGTTTGATCTAACCGTTGTTGAAAAGCCTGGTAAGGAAAATGTTGTTGCAGACTTTTTTTCTAGGGTAAATTTGCCTGCAGGTGAAGAAGGAATGGAGGATGACCAGTTACTGAACAAACACTTACTTTCTATTTCAGTTCTCTCTCCGTGGTTTGCTAATATAGCAAACTATTTGGTATCAGCAAAGTTTCCACCACACTTGTCCTCTAAAGAAAAGAGAAAGATAGTCAGGAAAATTGCCCCCTTCACTTGGATTGGGGGCAATCTCTTCAAACTTTTCCCAGATCAAATCTTAAGAAGGTGTGTTAGGGAGGAGGAAGTCTTTGACATCCTTCTGACTTGTCATGATGGGCCTTGTGGAGGTCACTTTGCAACAAAGAGGACACATTCAAAGTGTTACAAGTAGGCTATTATTGGCCCACACTTCATTAGGATGTGAAAAAATACACTAGTTATCGTGATTGGTGCCA